>CM064578.1:30401580-31001580 GCA_032716605.1 Paralithodes platypus | reverse complement strand
ATCTTCAAGTATATACGTCTATCTATCTATCTATTGCTTGAAGCCGTGATTCCCGAAGGGGTGGCCACGAACGAAACGCCCCCATGCACCTCTGTCACCAGTCAGTCGACGCCCCTCCTCCCAACCAGCACTGCCTTCTTCCATATACTTTTTCACTCCATCCTTCCACCTCTCTTTCGGTTTACCTCTCCCTCTCTGTCCTTCTACCTCGCTCTCGTACACCCTCTTAGTAATTCTCTCGCTTCCCATACGTTCCATATGGCCGAACCATCTCAAGGTGTTCCTTTTCACACTTTCCAGCACATCTACCTCCACACCACACCTCCTTCTTACTTCCTCATTCGTCTGTCTAGCCCTCAATGTAACTCCACACGCACTTCTCAAGTTACCTATTTCCGCCCCTCTCACTCTTGGTCTGAGTTTCTCCAACAACGTCCATGCTTCGCTTCCGTAAGTCAGTGTCGAGACTTCCACACTGTCATGCAAGGACTTCTTCACTTCCATTTTGACCATCCTATTTCTTGTTACTGCTTTCAGTACGTATGCTCACTTAAAACTATCGGTCCGACATCTTGTGGGTTGTTATGATATTATATTTAATTAGTATTGAGGATTTTACTTGCCTTTGCCATTTTCGACCAATACACATTTTGTTTGTCCTCTAAACTAACAAAAACACCTTCCCAGCCTTCATTCGATCTAGAAAATATCCACTCAGACCCTTTCAAGTTAAATGTGTACATTCTTCGATAGAACAATGTCCTGACCGAAGACCAATTTCTAGTAAGTTACAGGCTCGCTATCGCTTGCCTTGAAATATATCGACATATGAATGAGATGAAGCGTTTCATTATCGCCAAACTAATGGGTTTTAAACGCTTGAAAACATCAAAACTAATGGATTGAAAAAGGGGAGATCCAAAAAGCCCCCATCAGACTCTATTGTATACATTTGCACGGCAACATTAACCCCTTCAGGGTTATTCCGCTATCAGCGGACGATTTTATGCAGTTTAAAAAGGATCTCTAAGAATCTAAGGGGATAAAAGCAACTCCATTATGCCTCTTACTCTCACAGATCCATCCTAAACCGAGTAAAATCGTCTCATGACAGCCAAAATAAACTGCTAACTCACGTCATAATCCTCAAGGGGTAACTATAGCAATTCCGTTTTCTACAGGATGAGATTCTAGTACCTGGTTTTAAGAAGGCTCTCGTAGAATCTAAAGGGACAAAAGCAACTCCAGTATGCCTCTGACTCCCACAGATTCTTCTTAAACCGAGTCAAATCGTCTAATGATAGCCAAAATACCCTGCTAACTCACGCCATAATCCTCAAGGGGTCACTATAGCAATTCCGTTCTCTACAGGGTGAGCTTGTACTACCTGGTGCCCTTTACGGATCCAGAGTTGCCGCCGCTGAGAGTAGCGACCTAGACTGCTGAGAAGGAACTGGTTGTATCTGCGCCATCTTTATACCCAGAGCAATTTCTAAAGTAAGTTGATAGAATAAATTTGGTGAAAATCTACCTTTGAATACCTTTATCCTCGCCATCGTTATACTCAGATTTTGTTTTAAAGAAAATCGAGTAAATGAAGTTGGTGAAGAACTACCTCTGAACACTTTCCTGTTTGTATGGGTGTCCTTTTATTCACACATACACACATACACACACACATACACACACACATCATAAATACATATATAAATATGATTTTTTACTCTCAGTCTTGCTCGAACCACCGACAGTCAGGACGAGTGTCCATGCTTTAATCAACTCTACCACGGCGTGATAAAGAATACTTAACCTTTTCCAATTGATATCAAGGAAAAGGGAAATACTACTTTGGAGAAAGTATTCCATGTCATACGCAAGTCGTAGGACCCATATTCCAGGATACCATACAAGTATTCCGATGCGACTCGGGCTGTGAGTAACAATATTTTAGTATCTCACGCGTACTTGTGAGATAATAACTAATATCGTTCTTAACACCAATAACTCAATGAATTTAATGAAAACATATAATCCTTCAGGGATTCGAACCCAGGACACCAAATAGAGAGCTTCCACGCTTAAACCATTACTTAATAACAATTATTCTCGTGTTTGGTTGGGTGAGAATTACATCAATTCATCCCAGGTTTACCCTTGCATGGGTCGAATCTGTTCTGGGTGAACTATCGCGAGCTTGCAATTTAGCAAACCCCGGCCTTTGCTGCAATATTTGTTAGTGTATGTATGTATGTATATACTCAGGCACATACCCCATAGCTAGGGGTGGCCGACTCGAGACAGAGCCCGAACAGGGAAACTCCAACACATCACAACAATAAAAAATACACATCTAGGTCGCCCAGGAGAAAACCCAAAGACCAGGGATCACTAAGGGCACTCCAGCACTCCTCCGGCCCCACACCTCCCGATATTTGTATACTGGCATATACTGTATATATAATTGTTGATGATATTTATATTATTTTATAAGGTTCAGCCATCGTCCCAACATAGTGGTGACGGTAACCCAGATGCCCAACCAGCGAGCAGTGATGGTGGATGACCCTCAGACACCAGGGGGCAAGAGACTCACCTTCACCGGACCAGCGGGGAACGTCATACGCTTTGTGGCCCAGTATATGAACTTTACGTAAGGCATTTATACGCGTTCTTACTTTCTTATGGGGAGATTTCTGGGGTTTTCTGGACCCCCTTCTCCTTCGTATTTAGCTCGGTTAGTTTTGCAATTTTAAAACGTTGTTTCCAGTAGTTTGACAATGTTAAGCCATTTTGCTCCATTATTTCGTCAATATTATTACCTTTTGTGCCATATAGGTGTCGATGTTTTCCTGGTGTGCGACAGCAAGTCTGCAATTTAGGAGGAACTGCATAACATTATTTCTAACACAAAATTAAGACATTTATCTCGAAGGGGGGTCTTGGGATGAGGGGGTCTTTTTAACCTTATTAGAATTCTAGGGAGTAAACCCCCCCCCCCCTAAGTTAGAAACAAACGAGAAAAATTGTCAGCTACATGTATCGGAGCTTTGAATCTACTGCAAGTTATCACATTGCATTGATAAATGTTGATGTTTAATCATATTGTAAATAGGAGCTCTACTCTAAGATGAAAAAAACAGACATAATGAAAAACAAAATGATCAGATAGTGGACTCGACTTTAGCTGCTTTCTGACTCGGATGCTGTGACTCCGATACATCTGCCGTTAAGGGGAGATCGGTTGTTTTTCTAGACCCCCCCTTCTCCTTCATGTTTAGCCCCATTAGTTTGCAGATTTTAAGATGTTTGCCCCATTAGTTTGTCGATGTTAAGACCTTTCGCCCCATTTCTTTGTCAATAATATGACCTTTCGTGCTATTTAGGTTTTGATTTTTTTTCCTGGCGAACGATAGTGAGCCTGCAATTTTGGAAGAACCGGCCTTCGGCCGGGAAATTTTTCTTCCGAAAAATGTACAAATTAATCTACATGGGGATGTGTTTTTAAGTTTGATGGAGGTCTAGGGAGGAAACTATAAAAATAATGAATACATTAAAAAAAATCGACCAAAAAGTGAACCACCCCCTTCGTGTGACGCCGGTTTAAAAGTCGATAAGCCAGATCCCGAAATCGCATGATCCAGGACCATGCAAGGCAGCCACAATTACAGTATAATCTCTAATATATATATACGGCTATTCTACCCTGTGCCAAATATACCGGTAGTAAGTATATTCGACAGTAACTTTTGGACTAGAGTAATCGAGCTAATATTTCTACCATTTGGGAAGAGTCATGCAGGATATATGATGTGTTTATTCATACTGTCATATTTTTGACTAGAGTAATGGAGCTAATATTTCTATCATTTCAGAAGAGTCCCCCAGGTTTTTTTTATTTGTTTTATTCATCCTGTCAACTTTTCGACTGGAGTAATCAAGATTATATGTCTACCATTTGGGAAGAGTCACCCAGGGTCCTTTTTATTTATGCTGTCAACGTTATCGACTTGAGTAATTGAGCTAATATTTCAATCATTTGGGAAGAGTCAACCAGGGTATTTTTCTATTCATCCTGTCAACTTTTCCACTAGAGTAATCGAAAACAAAAATTACTACCATTTGGGAAGATTCACCCAGGGTATTTTGTATTCATTCTCACCAGGTACACCTTTGTGATGCCCCCAGACAGAAGCATAGGTTCTCTTCAAGCAGACGGGACCTGGAGCGGCATGATGGGCCTCATAATTCGCGAGGTGGGTTTATAGTGTTGGAATATTAATTAACCCCTTTTGTACCGGAACGTCTTATCAATTTTATTTTGGCTACTTTTAGACGATTTTATGAAGCTTACGAAGGATGTATGGTAGCCCAAAACAGTAAAATATATAATCTGTAGCCTTTCAATTGTTAGAGATCCTTCCTGAGCTGCATACAATCATATATCAGTAGCCAGCATATCATGAAAACGACGTCACCGGTACTGAATGAGTAAATGAAAGAAATGGCTGGGCAACATTACACTGTATTCAATCAAGTTTGGAAAAGAGTATTTAAAAGAATGATTAACTTCCTGAAGATTGTGACGCATTTTGACATTTTATTCTGGCTATCATTAGACGATTCTATACAGTTCAAAAATAATCTGTGGTAGTTAGGCTATATGAGTTAAGACTATCTCAATTAACCCTCTGACTTACATATACCCTTCCTAATCTGAAAAAATCGTCTAATAATAGCTGGAAAACGGAAGATAAATGTGTCTTGGATCTTGAAAGGTTTAATAGCCCTTTTATTCATGGAATAGACGGATATAGTAATATCTTTATACATCTAAAAGGGTAGTTTATTATGGATATTTCTCATCCTTTCCATGACCATTATTGTGTAGAGTGTACAGTCACAAAAAAAATACTTCTACTACTACTACTACTACTAATAATAATAATAATAATAATAATAATAATAATAGTGATGATAATAATAATAATATTAATAAGAATAATAAGAATAAGAATAAGAATAAAATAGTTGACTTCACCTTATTTCTAATTATGGAAGTAAGTCTCTGAACACGAATTTATTAATATAAGTTTCTATACATCAAATACAAAACTATGTATACTATCTATTGAAAAGAAAGTTCCATCCCCAATAATATCCAGCAAGACTCTATGTTTCTTTTCAGCTGACGATAATATTGAATCCCTTAGCAGCTTATAAAACTACCATGTCACTGCATCACATCATGGCCAAGTTTATATAATTAGCACCATATTTCACTACAAAATCTCCAAAATAAATGTGATATCTTGATGGGAACTTTGCAATTTACCGTCAGTTGAAAAGAAACAGACTATAGTTATAATCACATCAGTAAATACATAGGAGTTCATGTATTTTTACAAGGGACTGTAGCATAAAACAAGCCAACTTCTCATACATGCAACACGAAGCGACCCCTTATAGTGAAGTGTGTTGTCAACAATATTGGCACCACCAAAATTAACCCCTTGATGAATTGATGCTGTTGAGTTTTGCATTAATATTGTTCTTCAAAACATAATTGATAAACTATTTGTATGCATATTCCTTATTTTAATTCTTACAAATCTCATACTTTATGTTACAAAGCAGTATGCAATTGGCCGTTAGTGACTACCAATATAACAGCCTTCACTATACTACACCCTGTTCCAAATAAGTAGCCCACAACTCTAGAACATTAACCTTTATAACTCACAAACGACTAGATTAATTGAGCTAATATTTAGGAAGGGTCAGCCAGGGAATGGGTGTGGATATATACAGTCCATTTGCTCGAGCGTTTTTTGAGTTACAGAGGTAGGGGTTCTCGATTCATGGCTTACCTATTTGGAATAGGGTATAGTAATGAACATTTCAGGAAGCTGACTTATCTCCCGGGCCTTTCTTCATGAGCTACAGTCGCAATAAGTTCGTGGACTTCAGCACGCACTTCTTCACCAGTGGGTTTGGTGTTCTGGCAGCCCGGGGTAACCCTGAGGTGGACCCCTGGGGGTTCGCTCAACCCCTGACACCACTGGTATGGGTGGCCTTACTTGTAGTGTTGGTGGCTGTTGTCTCTGTGATGCTCATTCTGACTTCCTGCCTTCCTATCAACGCTCGAAACACTTACAGAACAAACAGGAATGCCTACAACATTGTACGAATCTTCTTACTCGAAGGTAAGGCACGGTATATCTTGCTTTCAATTATATATCAGGTCAAATGAAGGTATTAAGGTTTAGCCTTTACAACGGCACCTATATATTAAAATTATTATCAGTCAGTGTAATATTTCGTAACACAGAGGTAAAGCAAATATTCTAGGTATTGAGGGATAAGCCTTTACAATGTCACTTACATATTATAATGAATTATTATATATTTTCCACCAACCAACTTTACTTCTAAACTCAATTAATGAAATCAACAAATACATGTGGCACTCCAAGGACTCGAACCTAGGATACTCACATCGGAATTCCGCGCAGTTATGCAGTACGCTGTCAAGACACTGCAGCGTAATTTTTCGTAGCGCGGATGTAAAACAAATATTCTTTTCAATGCAGACTTGCTGAAACCTAAAGATGGCTGGAGGTGGTGGGAGCGTGTGGTGCTGGGTGTGTGGATGTTGATGATGGTGGTGATGACACAGAGTTATGTTGGTAACCTCATGTCCATGCTGGCTGTCAGATTTATTAATAATCCCTACCAAAGCTTAAGACATGTCGTAGATGATGATATCAAGATTGTACTTGTTGGAAAGAATGTCCTAACGCAGTATTTTCGGGTAAGTAAAAAAACCTATCTGATTCGAGTTATTTTTGTATATAGCATAACTTCAGAAAGCTTTATTCTAATATCGCTATGTCTCGCAATGATTGCTTAAATAATTCTTGCTTGTAATACAAGGCAATTGAGTCCTTCATTTACTGTACATATTTATATTTTAGCTATATTTAGACGACTTAGTGCAGTTCAAGAAGGATCTGTAGTAGTAAAATCGGTTAAGTGAGATAGTTCGAACCCTATTAATTGCTGGAGACCCTTTATAAGCTGAATACAATCGTCTAATAATAGCCAGAATATAATAAAAAGGACGTCACCGGTACTGAACGGGTAAATAGTGTTTTATTTACGTATTCTTTTCCAGAGGGCGACGTCAGGTATTTTCCGAGAAGTTGACAACCTGTTGGAGACTGATCGCACCACCTCGTAACCTTCGGCGACATGCCCAAGAGCCTCCAGACCATTGTTCGGAGCAGCGGGAGTCAGGTACTGCTGGGCTCCGAACTCACCTTCAGAAATCTGGTCATCAAAGACTTCTCTTTCATAGGTTGTTTATTTAAGGGGAGGCAGGCCGTTTTTCTGGACCTCCTTCTCCCTAATGTTTAGCCCCACTAGTTTTGAGATTATAAGATGTTCGGCCCATTAATTTGGCGATATTAACACCTTTCGCCCCATTTCGTTGTCAATTATAAGACCTTTTGTGCCATTTAGGTGTCGATTATTTCCTGGCGAGCGATAGCGAGCCTGCAATTTTAAAAGAAACCGGCCTTCGGCCGCGATTTTTTTTTAACGAAAAATGTACAAATTTATCTTGAAGGGGGATCTAGGGGGTGTTTTTCTAAGCTTGATGGAGGACTAGCGAGGAAACTTTAAAAATATATGAATAAATGAATTAATAGACCAAACAAACGGTCAGTCTCCCCTTAACTCCATCAACAGGATGACGCCTTTTTATCTTTGATTCTGGCTAAAACTAAGCGATTTTGCGGAGTTCTAAGAAGGACCTGTGACATTGAGAGGGTTAATTCAGAACGTATTTACCCCTTTGAGCCCTGGAGGTAGAATATAAGCAAAAGAAAATCGTCCAGTGGTAACCAAAATATGACAATAGGGCAATATGTTCTGCATTATATGAATACAAGTATTTGAATTACAAGTTTACGGTTTCCTGAAGACCTTCTTGAAAATCTATCTATCTATCTATTTATCTATTTACTCAGGCCCGTTCCCCACTTTTCTATTTTCTATTAATTTATTTTGTATTTATCTTTTTTTCTGGGGGTGGCCGACTCGAGACAGAGCCATTGCTGAATATAATGTCAATTTATCTTACTAGACAGATGTGACTTCTATGTAGCTCGGAGTGTGTACGCGACCTCTCACATTGGCTTCGTGACCCAGAAGAAAGGCTTACTGATCCCGGGACTGAACAAAGTGTAAGTTACCCGATAATATAATTATCCCTTCTCACGGGGTGCATATCGGACGTATATTGTATATATATTATGTAATTATTAATGCATCAGCTACGTATGTACAAACACACAGTTTTACAAAAATTGAAAATATAATAAAATTCTACATATATGGTTCTGAAGTAAAATGACAAGGGAAGGAATTTTTTTTTTTTTTTTTTTTTTTTTTTTTTTTTTTTTTTAATGGCCTTGCCTTTTGCCACAACACAAGACAAATATGGGACCATATTATCGACCACGAACCCTGGTACCATTTTCACTTAATTAAACAGCTGGGGGTCCATAAGCTCGCAAATTTTGTGCTCCGATTGCAGAGGTTAGCGATTCACGTAAGCGTGTGTGAGTGTGTGCGCGTATGTATGTGTGTGCGCCTGTGAGTATGTATGTGAGTGCATGTGGAGTTAAATAATGTAAATGTATTCACTTGACTATATATTCCGCTTGTCCAGGGCCGCAGCGCTTGTGCAGTCCGGCCTATATGAAAGATGGATGAAGTATGAACGAGCCAACGCCACCAGGTGCAACAATCTACCAAGGACCATCACCGTCAACTCTGTACTGACACTCACTTATCTATGGGAAATAACGTACAATACTCTATTATACTTTTAAACAATACAATAAATAAATATCTATCTATCTATCTATTGCCTGACGCCGTGATCCCCAAAGAGGTGGACACGAACGAACCGTCCCCATGCACCTCTGTCCCCAGTCAGTTGATGCCCCTCCTCCCAACCAGCACCACCTTCATCCATATACTTCCTCACTCCATCCTTCCACCTCGCTCTCGTACATAAATAAATGTACAAATAAAATAAATAAATAGATACATAAATACATAAATATATATACAGTATATATATATATATATATATATATATATATATATATATATATATATTGTAAGGGAGCAGCGTGGTAGCAGAGACGGAGGGAGGAGAGAGACAGGCGACCCACCTTAATCTACACCGATAGCGGCTGGTGTCCAGTGTCGCAAGCACCACCCGTGGGAGTCTATGCACGTGGTGTGTAGGCCTGGGACCCCTTCACCCACCTACACACGTGGGGCATGTAGGCGTGGGAAGATCTACGTTCCGTGTGACTCTGCTGTATAGACTAGTGTGACACCAGGTTCTTGCCGAAAATAGCGATTAGGCAGGAGATGTATGTGGGGAGGAAAGAGTTGAGAGATAGTACCTGTTGGAGATCCCGACGAGGCAGAGGAGGGAGAAGTGCCCCTAGCCACGCTGGTCTGGGTACACCCCTGGACATGCGTGACATGTTGTCTGCTGGCTTGTGTGTTAAGACAAGTAGGTATAGTGTACTGTTTGTCCTTTGAAGGGGAGATGAGACAGCATTGGTGCATCATTGTGTATGTGTAACGAGCCCTAGTGGTGTGAGGAGCTCTGGGTTTTATTGTGTGTTGGGTATTGTGTAACGAACACTGATTAGTGTTCTTGAGTGCACACGTTGCCCGACCGTGTTGTCTGGTGATATCATATGGTATCGTATATCGGTCTGTGATTGAGTGTGATTCAGTTTACTGTTCAATGCGCTAGGTGTTGATTAACTGTTCTTCAAATGTTCTTTTTGTGTAGTGTTCATTCCTTGTAACGAGTGCATTTACTTGAGGCCTTCACTCGGCGCTTAGCCCATTATTATTCTTTGCCGTGATTGACTGAATCATCATGCTTATCAACCTGTTTGTTTTCCCTAGTTAATAGTAATTATAATTAATACGAAAATTAGAAGTGTTCAATATCATCCTTCTTCATTAATTTGTGATTATCTAAGACATTAACCCTTTTGGCCTTCTGAAACGCAACAGCATGCTAGTTGCCCTTGCTTGAATTTTAATCTCTTGGGTTCGGCATTGTAGGGCCGTAACAATATATATATATATATATATATATATATATATATATATATATATATATATATATATATATATATATATATATACAGTATATAACTATATATATATATATATATATATCAAGAAGACGTGCTTAATGTTTAACTTTGGTAAACACTATTTGCAGGGTATGTTTGCTATCCTTGGGTGCGGGTTCCTGGTGAGCCTGGTGGTCCTCCTGATAGAGAGTTTGGTTGATATAGGACGTAAGCTGTACAGTGACCGCATCAGTAACTAAGGGAACGATGACTCAGAGGCAGATCGTCATTATGTTGAGCAGCACTTAAGAGAGCCGATCTCGCTTATTTTATCTTTCCCTCCCTCTCTGTTAGGCTTGTATCCATTCGGCCCCATTCAGCCTACTGTTTGAAGACGTTTACCCCCATCCAGGAGTCAATATTTCCCTGGCGAGCGGTACGAGCCAGCATATATATATTTTTGGTTTGACAGCAAGCTAAATTTGTAAAAATTTTGATATAAAAATGTCTCCGCCGAAGCCAGATTTCTCCATACAATGCTGGCTGGCTATCGCTCGCCAGGAATAAATCGACACCTGTATGGGGATATATTTTGGCTCGAACGTCCTTTGATTTTGGCCCTGTCAGTCTTTCAACTATGGGAGAGGCACTCGCTATAGGCAGTTCTGCCTTTTGCCTCTCTCAATCACATAGAAAAAATGAAATAAAATAAAAAATACGTCTTAAAACAGTTGGTTGAATGGGGCCGAATGGATACAAGCCAGAGAAAGAGAAAAGGAGAGAAAGAGAAAAAAGCAGGTGACCCCCCTTAAAAAGCTATCTGGGAAACGTTGTCAATATAGTGCTCCTCCTCAGATGGTGTTTTTTATCCATCGTCATTATGTTTCCCTTAAAATAATTACATTGATAATATACATCAATTGACTTAATGAACTGCATAATTATTGGTTTTCTTATTCCCTTTATAATATTGTCGGTCCTTTTTTGAAACATACACATACCATACTCTCTATTTAAAACATAAACATAAATAATAAATATTAAAAAAACACACACACACACACACTTTTCTCTGTGTATATACAGTACATAGCGGTCGCGAAACACTTCCCCATAGGGAATTCCTGTGTATTCTATAATTTATATTTTTATTAATTTCACTCCAACACCAAACTATTTTATATGCATCTGTATGTGATAACCAAGGTTCGAATCCCAGTGGATCACATGCTTGCTTTCATTAATTCATTTGGGAGTTATTTGGTGTTGGAGTTAAATTAATAAAATAGAATATATAAAATACACAGGAATTCCCTATGGGGAATTGTTTCATGACTGCTATATATATATATATATATATATATATATATATATATATATATATATATATATATATATATATATATATATATATATATATATATATATATATATATATATATATATATATATATATATATATATATTCTGTATGTACTGTATATTATATAATATGTGTGTTTGTGTACGTGATTTGTGAACTGAGCGAGCTTTTGGAAGACTCTACCTAAAATAAAATGAGGGGTGCTTCTCCCTAATCCCACTTCCAAAGCATGCCATAGTCTGTAATCAACTCATAAGAATGCTTGTTTTTCCATAAATAGTATACATATATGGTCTGTAGTTGTTGTTTAGCAAATATTATTCATTAATTCGTTTCCAGACTATATACTTCCATAATTAGCAATATGAGTAAACTATACACTATGGCATCCAAGTGTACCGTTCTTGTACTTGTGTACTTGTTCACGATAGACAAATATGATCATTAGGCAAACAAGCGCAAACACTCACTTCACATGTCATTCTATTTTGTAAATAAAAAACAATCAACATTTAAGGTAACATGTGAAACTTAACATAAGTATACTATAAAGTAATTATATACAGGTAAGATTTTGTGTACATGCCCAAATAGGTTACCTCACAATAGAAAACAAATCAACATAAGTATTTAAGAAATATATCTTGTATTGGTCTACTTCCATATAACACATGCTAAATCAAAACAATAATAATCCTTGCCTTACTTTTCTCCAATAAACTCCTTACTTACTGCTATACCTGTGATTATGTCAGTGGCGGGGGGTGGTCAAAGGTTTGTGAGAAGAGAGATGTTTAGTGTGTAATGAAAAGGGCGGTGCCTAGTGTTCCTGGAGGTGCTACTTAAAGACCGGGGAGGCCAGTCAGCACTCAGTGGTCAGCTGCTGCTCCAGGCTGTGAGAGTCTCGCTCCGGCCTCTCCTACCCCACACCTTCACCGTGAGTCATGTCACACCTTGTTACTACAACACTTTGTTGTGTGTCATGTGGCACCTTGTTACTACAACATGGTGATGTGTGTCATGTGACACCTTGTTACTACAACACTTTGTTGAGTGTCATGTGACACCTTGTTACTACAACACTTTGTTGTTTGTCATGTGACACCTTGTTACTACAACACGGTGTTGTGTGTCATGTGACACCTTGTTACTACAACACTTTGTTGTTTGTCATGTGACACCTTCCTAGATATTTATCAAGTTTCATGACAAGAGTAAGCATATAACTGTGCATGTCCAGCGTGGATTTTATTATTTCTAAGATCAATAAAGTACTATCCCGAAATATAACTACGTTTACTATCAACAGAGGGTGTTCCGAAATGGCCAAACATTTCTGCTTTAAAAACCTACTTTTACCTCCCCGTGGTGAGCAGGGGGCAATACACTTTAACGTCTGGCTATCAAAAGAGGCGCGCGAGAAACGCGCTTATGATACAGAATTCTGCCACTGTTTTGATATAAAAAACAAGTCCGCAATTCCGTGGAATATACGATGCACTTTAATTATGCAGATCCACGCTTTCATAAATGGCCAACCCCTAGACCTCCCATTCTAGATAAATATATACATTATTCGGTAGAAAAACATCCAGGCCAGAGGCCGGTTTCTCCTAAACTACAGGCTCGCAATTTCTCGCTATTGCTCGCTAGGTTAAAATCGACACCTAAATGACACGGAAGATCTTAATATTGACAACAAATGGAGCGCAAGATCTTAAAATCACCAAACTAATGGAACGTATGTCATAAAATCTCAGAGTTAATGGGGTTTAATATTAGGGAGAAGGGGGCCCATTAAAAACAAAGACTTTTCCTTAAGAACGTCCTAATGTGTTCATCATAAGTGCATACCATGTCCTACCATGCGCTAGCCTATCGGGGTGCTATCATACTCCCTTACATGCGTACCCCAATACCCATTCAAACCGGTGTCGTAATTTATATTTTATTCTGACTACTGTTAGACAATTTCATTCACTTTTAAAATGACCTCGAACAATTAAGAGGCTTTGACCTATCTAATTTAACCCGTTTTACTACGACAGATCCTTCTTAAACTGCACAAAATTCTGTAGATATAGCTAGAATAAGATTATAATGACGTCGCGGCTCAGAAGGGGTTAAACACAGCTAGTGTACTACGGTGGCAAAAGTCCGGTCGCATCCCCTGACTGACAGCTTTAACCCCTTCCCTCCCCCGTCACCCTTCGACCTCACAACCACACACCTCACAATGTGTCATCTGGTGGTAGAAATAGGCACTTTTGTACACCTAACATTATCGAGTCTATGAATATCGCAGGTCACGGTGAGGCAGCAGAGGTAACAGTACTTATACCGTCGACTGTACAGGAATATAATCTGATGGTCATGCACTAATTGAACCATCAAAAGTCATCCCGTGCTGCCAGGTAACACTAAAACGTGTTCTGTCATGTGAGTATCTTTCTCCACTGTAGGACCTGAGTTGTCCCTTACAACACAGATAAAGGACTATGCATAATCACCTTTTTTCATGTTCTTGTTTTTGCTCTTGTTAGGGATCACAGGTGAGCTGTGGATACGATACCCCTTCTACCTGCTAGGAGGAATAGGGTAATGGGGGCAAGATCTGGTGGCTTTATTAGTTTACAAGCCCTCTACTGAGATATCATACACATTAATCAGGATGTCATCTCCGGGTGGAATGACCGAGGACTGGCGAAACTGGTGACTGACCAACCGAAAATTTCAGGGTAAAGATGTATGTATGTATGTATATACTCAGGCACAAACCCCACTGCTGGGGGTGGCCGACACGAGACAGAGCCCGAACAGAAACATGTAAAGTTCCTATTATCAGGATCCGGGACAACTTTCACGTTCCCTTGCCCGTTTCTCTGTCTCGTCGAGTAGGATAATTATACAAGGGAAGGAGGATTCCTAGCCCTCTGCCCCCAGAAGGAAAAGTAGGACAGTAAAAGAGACAGACAGAAACAGCTAAGGTTGGGTAGAGGTTGCCAAACCTCACTCTGGATAGGACCAACCCTCACCCTAGGGTAACGATACAGGACTAATGAAACTGGTGACTGACCGACACAAGTTTTCAGAGTAAAGATGCAACGTCTACACCGGAAGACCACCCTGACGGAGCGGTCGACGTTCGTGTGGCTGTGGGTTGGCGGTATGTCAGCCCGGGCCATAGCTCACAAGACTGGCACCAGCGTCTCCACCGTCTGTAGGTGGATCAAGAGGTGGAGCCAAGAGGGACATGTGGAGAACAAATTCCACAATCGTCAGCCATACGTCATTTATGTTCATCATGTTCCCGATAATTACTTCAGTCATACACAAATAAATATGTATTAGCCCCTTGAGAATCTACAGTAATACGCAACTTGTTTATATTTGCTGGCTATTATTAGACGATTTTATTCAGAATAGGAAGGATATATTATGGAAGTCAGAGGTTTGATTGGGATAGCTTTTACCCTTTAAAATCCCACAGGTCCTTTTTAAGTTGTTTAAAGTCGTCTAATTATAGCCGGAATAAGCTGCCAAAACGCATCATGATCCTCGAGGGGTTAATCCTTTCGGTTTATCAGGACGCCATTTATCGTTTTATTCTGGCTATTATTAGACGAGTTAAGGGGAGACGAGTCGCTTTTCTAGACCACCTTCTCCCTCATCTTTAGACCCATTAGTTTGGCGATTTTATGAACTGTCGCCCCATTTCTGTCAATTTTAAGACCTTTCCTGTCAATTAGGTATCGATTTTTTCCTGGCGAGCGATAGCGAGCCTGTAATTTAAGAGGAATCGGCCTTCGGCCAGGACATTTTTCTACCGAAAAATGTACAAATTTATCTTGAAAGGGGGTCTAGGGGGGCTTCATTTTAAGCTTGATGGAGGTCTAGCGAGGAAACTAGAAAAATAATAAATACATACAAAAATTGACAAAAAGTGAAGGATCTCCCCTTAATAATGGTTTTGTGCAATGAAAACGGTTAATGGAGAGTATGGTTTCGTTTTATTGTCTAAAATCCATTCCTAACCCGAATATAATCGCTAAGTGGTGGCCGGCATACATTGCTAAGGGTGGGATAGTATACAAGTTGTTAACCCTTTGAAGCTCTGACGCGTTTTAGCAGTTTATTTTGGCTATCATTAGACGATTTTATGCAGCTTAGTAAGGATCTGTGGGTACTAAAACGGTAAAGACTAGCTCAATCAACCCTCTGACTTCCATATTTATACCCTTCCTAATCTGCACAAAATCGTCTAATAATTACCAGCAAGCAGAACAGAAATGCGTATTGGAGCTTGAAAGGGTTAAACATAATATAAACTAGTGCTATAAAGTTATATATGATAACAAAAATATATTATACTTTATTAACATAGAGGATTTGCACTGTCAAATTTCCATTAGAGACTATGGTCGAATATCTAATTGATTAACCCTCTGAAGATTTGACACATTTTGACAGTATATGCTGGCTATCATAAGACGATTTTATGCAATTTAGGAACGTTCTGTGGGAAATATAATTATCCATATCTCCTTCCTAATTTGTTTTGTCTACTGTATGTGCATCAAGGAGACAAACGGCAGGTTGTCTGTAGCGAGTGTCTCCCCCATAGCCAAAAAGCCCCACGCAAATTCAAGGGACGATGGAGTCAAAATCTGAATAAAATCGTCTAACATTAACCAGAAAACAGAACAAAATTGCTTCATCATAACTTCTAAGGGTTAAGGGGAGGCAGACCGTTTTTCTGGACCCCCTTCTCCCTAATGTTTAGCCCCACTAGTTTTGAGATTATAAGACGTTCGGCCTATTAGTTTGGCGATTTTAACACCTTTCGCCCCATTTCATTGTCAATTTGAAGACCTTTCGTGCCATTTAGGTGTCGATTTTTTCATGGCGAGCGATAGTGAGCCTGCAATTTTAAGAGGAACCGGCCTTCGGCCGGGAAATTTGTCTACCGAAAAATGTACAAATTTATCTTGAAGGGGTGTCTAGGGGGTGTTTTTCTAAGTTTGATGGAGGTCTAGGGAGGAAACTAAACAAATATATGAATACATGAATTAATAGACCAAACAAACGGACAGTCTCCCCTTAACACCATTATATTGTTCTTCCTCTATACTATTGTTCTTCCTCTATACTATTGTTCTTCCTCTATACTATTGTTCTTCCTCTATACTATTGTTCTTATACTATTGTTCTTCCTCTATACTATTGTTCTTCCTCTATACTATTGTTCTTCCTCTATACTATTGTTCTTCCTCTATACTATTGTTCTTCCTCTATACTATTCATATGTGTAAACGCATGATCAGCTGACGTATTTTTATTTTCCAAGACATCTATAATCATAACATACTTTATTACTTCTCTGATAGATTGTTATTAAACTTCTGAATTATTTAGTGTTTTTTCTACCATGGTGTTGTGGCGGGCTTTGTGTCAGTAGGATGATTATTTGTGGTATAAGGAACAAATGTACCCGATCTAGATTCCATACGCATATATGTTCTGTTCTCCGGTAATTATTAGACGATTTTATTTAGATTAGGAAGGGTGTATGGAAGTCAGAGGGTTAATTGAGATAGTCTTTTCCCATATAATTCCCACAGATCCTTCTTAATTCAACTGCATAAAATCTAATAATAATAGCTAGAATAGACTGTGAAAATCGGTAGGTGCTTGTATGGTGTGAGGAGTGTTGGTATGATTGTCTGTTGTGGTATTATTATTAGTAGTACTATTGTATGTTTGTGAATTGACATGTCCTCATCATGATTACTCTATTTTGTACCGACATAGGTTGTTATTAGTAGATGATTGGTATTTATATGCCGCAGAAACATGGTAGTTTCATATATTCCCATTAAGTCTCGAGACACCAGTCACTCGGCTATTACGGAGAGGTTATATCTTACTCTCACAGCCCACTGGAACAAGACGGCCTTTCTCTCTCTGGCATAGTGATGCGGTGACCCCACTGCCCACCACTTTGATGGTGCAATCAGCTTCTGGAGCAGGGCATCACTGGTTCCTTATATCTTCAGAAAATTCCTGTGTTTGGTACGCTTCCAGCCAGGGCCCTACTTGGTTAAATAAACAAGCAAAACAGTGGTGCAACTGCCATCCGGGTGAGGGACTGCTCTGGGTCTGGGTTTGGTACGCTTCCAGCCAGCGCCCTACTTGGGTAAATAAACAAGCAAAACAGTGGTGCAACTGCCATCCGGGTGAGGGACTGCTCTGGGTCTGTGTTTGGTACGCTTCCAGCCAGGGCCCTACTTGGGTAAATAAACAAGCAAAACAGTGGTGCAACTGCCATCCGGATGAGGGACTGCTCTGGGTCTGGGTTTGGTACGCTTCCAGCCAGCGCCCTACTTGGGTAAATAAACAAGCAAAACAGTGGTGCAACTGTCATCCGGGTGAGGGACTGCTCTGGGTCTGTGTTTGGTACGCTTCCAGCCAGGGCCCTACTTGGGTAAATAAACAAGCAAAACAGTGGTACAACTGCCATCCGGGTGAGGGACTGCTCTGGGTCGGTGTTTGGTACGCTTCCAGCCAGGGCCCCACTTGGTTAAATAAACAAGCAAAACAGTGGTACAACTGCCATCCGGGTTAGGGACTGCTCTGGGTCTGTGTTTGGTACGCTGCCAGCCAGGGCCCTACTTGGTTAAATAAACAAGCAAAACAGTGGTACAACTGCCATCCGGGTGAGGGACTGCTCTGGGTCTGTGTTTGGTACGCTGCCAGCCAGGGCCCTACTTGGTTAAATAAACAAGCAAAACAGTGCTACAACTGCCATCCGGGTGAGGGACTGCTCTGGGTCTGGGTTTGGTACGCTGCCAGCCAGGGCCCCACTTGGTTAAATAAACAAGCAAAACAGTGGTACAACTGCCATCCGGGTGAGGGACTGCTCTGGGTCTGCTCTTTTAGTGCTAATGGTCATAATCCACTTAGTGGAAATGGCACTGTGGGGTGGTTCAGTGGAGGCATGTCTGGGAGCCTGGAGGCAGTTTCTGCCATGGCTATCCCTTTTGGGGCGCTTCCTCTGGAAGTGGGGCGTCAGATTGATGATGATGATGATTGTACCGAAATATGTTGTTATTAATACGTTTAGTATTTATATAGTTTCACCTATTTCCACTAAGTCTCGCGGTATGAGTTACTAAGGGGTTCAATTTACCATCACCTGGAAATACAATTGAATAATTTATTGAACTTTTATGCTCCTGGCAAGGTTGCTTTGGTGTTACCTTGGTTTGACGATGCGATGTATTAACCCATTAAGGATTAAGACGCGTTTGAACGTTTTATTTTGGCTATCAATAGACGATACTACACAACTTAGGAAGGATATGTGGAATTGAAAAGGATAAATTAAGACTAGCTCAATTAAACTTCTGACTTCCATATACCCTTCCTAATCTGAATAAAATCGTCTAGTAATATACAGATTCAGCTGTCCAATTGCGTCATAATCCTCCAAGGGCTAATTAATGGGTTGAAGTTCACCTGGTGATTGGGATGTGAAAGATGTTTATAGGATATTAATATGTATAATTCTGATCCTACTAAATGATTGGGATGTTATGTTCTGTACTATCTATCTATCTATCTATCTATCTATCTATTCTATCTATATGCTCAGGCCCAATCCCCACTTTTCCCATTTTTTTTATTATATTTTCCTCTATGTTTTTTTTCTTTTCTGTATTATAGTCTTATATTTTTCCAGCTGATGGGTAAATTGCTATCTCGCCATCATGATTACTAGGCTATTCCCATGATTTTGTATCGGAAGATGATGCTAATTAGGAAACCTCGGTAATACTATGAGACAGAGATATCACTATCATATTTTTCCATTAAAACTCAATATATGAGATGCTAAGGGACTCAATTTACCTTCAACTGGGAAAAAAAAAGACGCTCGCCAGGAAAATATCGACACTTAAATAACACGAACAGTCTTAACCCCTAATAAGCGGGGCCCGACTTAAGTCCGTATCTAAAAACCTGGGCTATGTGGCAGGGCCTGACTTAAGTCCGTATCTAAAAACCTGGGCTATGTGGCAGGGCCTGACTTAAGTCTGTATCTAAAAACCTGGGCTATGTGGCAGGGCCTGACTTAAGTCCGTATCTAAAAACCTGGGCTATGTGGCAGGGCCTGACTTAAGTCTGTATCTAAAAACCTGGGCTATGTGGCAGGGCCTGACTTAAGTCCGTATCTAAAAACCTGGGCTATGTGGCAGGGCCTGACTTAAGTCCGTATCTAAAAACCTGGGCTATGTGGCAGGGCCTGACTTAAGTCCGTATCTAAAAACCTGGGCTATGTGGCAGGGCCTGACTTAAGTCTGTGTGCAATTTTTGAGCAAGAATGGCTGTGAGAGAGAGACGAGCGACGGCAGGAGCGTAGGTTACTTCATGACCGCTCGGCACGGACCCCGTGCGCCTACTGACATCTACGCCACACACATCCACCCTCCCTACCTCGCCACACAGGGAATTATGTGAGGAAATTACCGTATTTTAGTTTTTTTTCACTCGTGTTGCACGATCATCGTTGCAAGAGAACGCGTGGTTGTAGAAGGATGGTTCTGGTGTCATTGGAAAGCTCAATTTATGCCCTTTCAGGGATACATAATTGTATTACGCTCTGGCTCTTGTTTATGCATGAAAAAGAGCACGGAAACAAGGCCATTTAGGGTAAAAAAAAAAAAACACTGGGCGCGTAGTGGAAAAAAACTGACGGGCCCGCTCGTAAGGTGTTAATATTGACAAACAATGGGGCGAAAGGTCTTAAGATCGCCAAAACTAACTGGCCGAACGTCATAAAATCTGAAAACTAAGGACTAAACATGAGGTAGAAGGGGGACTAGAAAAACGACCCATCTCCCCTTAAACTCGCCTTAATCAGCCTAACTTTTTTAGGATCACCTGTATTTATGTGCATTACTTTCTGTCAATAAAGTCTTTTGAATTGAATTTGAATTGAATTTGAATTGATACGAGGACAACTTTCTTCATTGTATTATGGCTATCATTAGACTCCACTGCCGGGAGTCTGCTGAGGTGTGGGTGTGGGAACAGAATTGTGTTGATTTATTGTGTTAGATCCAATTAACCCTCTCATTACCGTGCCGTCCTTTTAAGGGGGATGGTTAACTTTTTGGTAGATTTTTTCATTTATATATTATTTTCTTTAGTTTCCTCCCTAGACCTCCATCAAACTTAAACAAAAATCCATCAGATCCCCCTTCTAGATTAATTTGTAAATTTTTCGGTAGAAAATATCCCGGCCGAAGGCCGATTCTTCCAACATTACAGGCTCACTATCGTTCGCCAGGGAAAAAATCGACACCTATAAATAGCACGAAAGGTCTAAATACAGTATTGACTAAAAATTGGGGTGAAAGGTATTAAAATCGCCAAACTAATGGGCCGAACGTCATAAAATCTGAAAACTATTGGGGGTAAGCATGAGGAAGAAGGGTGACCAGAAAAACAGCCCATGTCCCCTTAACTCTCTTCTGGCTACTAGTAGACGCTTTCATTCAGTTTAATATAAAATGGGCTTTCAGCAATCAACAGGCTTCGAAGCATCCCACTTAACCATTTGTACTACCACAGATCCTTCTGCAACTGTACAAAATCGTTTAAATAGTGCTAGAATGAAGCTAAAAAGACGTCGCCGGTACAGAAGGGGTACATTAACCCCATTTGTACCGGTGACGTCTTTATCACTATAGTCTGGCTACTATTGGACTATTTTGTTCGGTTTGAAAAGGGCCTCCAGCAATTAACAGGCTTCGAACTATCTCACTTAACCACTTTTACTACCACTGATCCTTCTTGAACTGTACAAAATCGTTTAAATAGTGCTAGAATGAACCTAAGAAGACGTCGCCGGCACAGAAGGAGTTAATTTACTACTTGCTAGTTTAAGGTTGTAAGGAAGTTGGAGCCATAAACATCGATATTAAACAGAAATACAATAATAATGTAGGTTTCTAATGGATAAACAGTATGTTGAATTGGGTTTTATGTATTAATATAAGCACTACAACCGCAATATAGGTGATAACTCTGTTAATTATCGATGTCCACAGCTCCAACTTCCTTATAGACCGAAATTCGCAAGTGGTCAATTAATGTATTTGTTTTATACCAGGTTGTTGTGGTGTGTGTATGGTGATGATGATGATGATGATGATTGGTGGTGGTGATGCAGGGAGACTGTGGGTGGTTCTCGGGGTCATCGCGTCTTGGCTCCCCATGGTGATACAGGCTCGACTCCCGCTCTGTTGTGGTGGTTAGTTCTCCAGCGTTATAACCCTGTCTGTGTTTGTTATTAAGGGGAGATGAGTCGTTTTTCTGGTCCCCCTTCTTCCTCTTATTTAGCCCCATTAGTTATCAGATTATTGGACGTTCGGCCCATCAGTTTGGCGATTTTAGCACCTTTCGCCTCATTTCGTTATCAATTTTAAGACCATTCGTGCCATATAGGCGAGCGAGCGATAGCAAACCTGTAATGTGTATTTAACTTAGGATGAACCTCTAGCAAAAATATGGTTTCAAAATATATCAACCAACCCTTCTAACTACCACAGATCCTTCCCAACCTGGATACTATCGTCTAAATATAAATATAATAAAATATATCACACGTAGCTGGTACTCAAAGGGTTAAACTTATTGCTATCTCCCTCATTGCTGGTTTTTTGCTGAAGTTTATAATCATCATTGAGAGTGTCTGTCTGTCGCTTTCATTTTTTCGTTTCTGCTTGTAGACGAAGTTATTACACAATATATGGATGATACTAGATAACACTTGGTCATTGCTCATTAGCTTCATTTGATATGCATATATAATTAATTTACTTTGGTCATATATTGATACCTCAGACTTCCCCAAGAATATTAATATATTAAAACAACAACCAAATCAGTAATAAATATAATAATGCAAATAGTAATAATAATAATAATAATAATAATAATAATAATAATAATAATAATAATAATAATGATAATAATGATACTACTACTACCACTCAGCCTGTGCATCCCCTCTTTGGACCCTAGACCAGGTCAGAACAGTCATCAAAGCGCCCGACTTGGTTGTCATTCAGCTACTTCCTATTCCGGGATCAGCACTCAGACTCATCATCGTGGATTACTACTACTACATTGATTTGTATTTAATATTTTTCATACATTTCATGTTACTACTAATACCATCACCACCTCCACCCCCACCACCACCACTACCTTAAATTTAATATTGTATACATATTTTATTTCACAAGCATCAGACACTACTGTTCTACACCATGCAACTTCAATCCAGTCTCCTTCCTATGCGACCCTCTGCCACTGCTGCCTCGTAGTCTACTTCTGCCACCGTCACTGGTTGTGGTGCAGACCTTCTTGTTCCCCGCAGGCAAAGTAGTGCAGATCTGAGCAATGAGAAAGATAGACGGCACCTCATCCAGGCTACGACGTGGCTCCTAGGCTGTTGCTTCTTCTCTGCGATGATCTCTGCTAGCCTTGAATAGAAGCACTGGCCCTGGGTCCCATCCCTCCTGATGTGGTGAAGACTAGTGGGGTAAAGCTGCCATGTTCGACGTGTAAGATCCTTTCTCCATATGTCCTGACCTTCTCTCGTTCGTTCCTCTTGTGTGCAGCCTCCAGAGACAGCTGGCTGTAGCTGTGGGCCATTGGGTCAAATACTCTTATGTCAAAGAACGCTTGCTGTGCATTTGTCCAAAAGCCTCTTGCACTAACGTCCAATCTTGCTTCAATGGATGTGTTGGCCGTCCTGTGCTGCATCATCTCTCCATCCAAGGGAATGAGTGATGGTTCGCTCACCACATCTCTACACACCTCCCTGAGCATGTTCGCTGTTACATCTCTTACTTCATCATGCCTAATGCTGATGAATCCTCCTTTCTTACATATCATGGTGTGTTCTGTATCGTTGATGGTTCCACAAACGCATCGATCGGGCAGTCCTTCAATCGGCCAATCATACCTCAGTGCAATAGCATCATTAAATTCTTGTTTGTTGAGATTGAAGCTTTTTGCCTTGATTGGTAGTGTTGTCAGCCAATTTCAAGCGCCCGTTTCTTGTGCTATTTGTAATTTTCTTGTTTGTCTCGGGTGAAGTTGTCCCATCAATTGTGCCAGGTAATTTTTCTGTGAGTTTTGCCTCTCTGCCGTGATGGTCTTTCTGATGTTGTAGATGTCTGCCTGGTCTACTTCACCGTCAGAATCTTGTGCTACGATACGGTCAGTGAGAGATTCTGTTATCTTTACCGAGTTCTGGTATTTTGTTATCGCCCTCTTCACTGGGTTGATGATTCCCATCCCTCCCAACCTAGGAGGCAGTGCGAGCAGCTCCCTCTCTGTAGCATTCGGGGTGTGCGACTTTATCCACGCTGGGATGAGTTTGTCTCTGATGGCATCTTCCAGTGGTTGAAGTAATGCGCTCACATTTGGAACGGTTCTCATCAAGTAGGTCCAGCGATGTTTGACCCCATATGTGAATGCCGAATACGCGGCCTGTGGTTCCGTCTTTGCAATATTGGCCAGTTTCTCAATTTCTTTTACCCATTCTCTGACCTTCTCCTCTATGTATTTGTTCTTGAACTCTTCCATGCCGATCACCGCCCCAAGGTGACGCGGTCCGTCCTTTGTTACTACCACTTCACTACCGCTGAAAGCTTCTACCGCCTTTTCATAATGATCTGATTTTACTATTAGTATTGACTTTCTGGCATTTGGATGGTACCCTATTTCTGGTCCTACCTCTGATATTTGCTCCCACCAGTGCTTCAGATAGTTGACTTTTCCCGCTCCAGTGAGATCGTCTGCATAGGCCACCTGCTTGACTTGCGTCGCCTCATGGCTTGTTAAGGTTAGCAACACTGAGAGACCTAAGGCATACATTGCCATTGCTACTGGGTCACCTTGTGTGGTTCCTTCCATTGTATTCAGAGGTGATCTCCTTCGTGTGTTCTGGTTGTTTACTATGAAGAGGTCCACAGGCTTTTTATAGGTGTTCTCTACATAGGTGGCAAAGCTGGGGCATTTTACTTTGATGTTATGTATTGCCGTCTTTCTGTTGATGGTGTTAAAGGCGTTTGTTGCATCCACTAGCAGCACAGCTTCACAGTCCACTTGCTCATATATTTTTCTTATGGCATGAATTGCTGCCTCTCCCCCTGCTTGGTGGCCGGCACACACTTGGAGATTACCGGCCGCTGACTGCACATCGTCTTTCACCACTTCCATTATGCATTTTCCGATGATTCTTCTCAGCACTTCACCCACTCCTACTGGTCTGCATCCTGGATTCTTGTCTAAAGGTATTAGGCGATAAGCTGTGTAAGCCTCCAAATGTTGACAATTTTGGGTGGTCATCTTTCTTGCAAGAGCTGCCAGAGCCCTACATAAGTCTGTTGCTGCTAGTCCGAAGATTGCTCTACTCAGGATTGTCCTCCAGCCGTTTGCATCCAGCCCTGATGGGTCTGCACTGCCTTGTGTCCCTAGAGCCTTTTTCCAAATCATTTCGCCTGTGATTCGTTCGTATATGACGGTGTTCGGTGGTATATAATCACCCTCTAGCCTCTGACTCTCGTGGACACTAGGTTGTGGATGTTTCTCTTTCAACATTTGGATGGTTTCTCTTGTGATAGGCAGCAACCCACAAGCTGCCTCCTTTGTCAGGGACCTTATTGCAGGTGCCACTTTTCCTTACCTCATCTGGTCGCCGAATCTCCTGGCCTCGTCTTCATTGTTTTCCTTTTTTTGCCGCCGCCTGCCTAGTCTCCCTTGTAATGCTCTGGCTTCATTGAGTAAGTCATCCATCTTGTTCTCATTCCATAATCTCATTCTTCTTGTTAGCGCAGTCACATTTTCGCCTTGATTAGATTTGTGGTGATTTTTTTGCAAGAAGAGATGTGGAATGCTGAAAATTATCTTGAGAACATACGGGGCTAGAGATGTGTCACAGACATAGTTATAAATGAGCTTTCTCATATCGTTCAGCATGTTGGTGGTAGCACCACATTTTGGAGGGTTGAAAAAGTTGTGTGCAGACCAATATACTATTTCTGAGTACGTTGCATCAATCCAAATTCTAACTTCCTCTTCCCGTAATCCTTTCCAGAGTATGTTTCCACCTCTGCCTGCTTCATTTGGCCCCCTTGGAGGCCTGCCATCCTCTCTTCCGTCTCGGTTGTCATCTCCCTCTACTAGCTACTACTACTACTACTACTAATAATAATAATAATAATAATAATAATAGTAATAATAATAAAAATACTAATAATAATACTGATAATAATGAAAATAACGCTAATAAACTTTCTTTTTAATTGTCTGGATTTACACGATGTTAAATCTAAAGGTTACTGGTCACACAATAATAGAAAGGTATCAGGCAAAGGTTATATGTGTTTAGTATTTATTTATCTGATTTTGATGTGACTGGAGTTCTTGAAAATGGGCTCCAGTCCTGACGCTATTCTTGACTTGTATGACGTATGAATAATACATTTTGCAAATTCTGGAATTTGCAAAATTTAATATTCATACAACGGTAAAACTAAAGGGTGTGTCAAAAATCCGCCAAATGGTTATATTTGATTTTCCTCCCTCTTTCCAATGATATTTTATTTATTAAAATTGGTCCAAAAATAACAAAGTTTTAGAGGTTTGAAAATTCGCTAAAAATACGAAAATCAGAGGTAGCAAAAACAAAATATTGGTCCGATTTGATTCATTTTGTGATATGTTGTTTCTAGAAGTGGTATATGTCACCTGTATAAAAATTAAAATGATCGGAGTATTTTGAAAAACATGGCGGACGCTCCCCTAAATAATCCAGAAGGGTTGATATACTCTAAAGTCCTATTTTAACTAATCTGTTTTCTACAGGTACAGTCATGAGTCATAATACCTGCACATCCATTTGAATCTTTGAATCTTTAAAGCCAAATTGTGAAGCCTTGAATACAATTAGCATGACACCTTCGTACTTAACCCCTGTCAAACGGGGATGTTTGTAACTTCTACTACCTGCCTGGCTGGCATATTTACCCTAAACGAGCTTCATTCCATGCTCTTTTTCATGCATAAACAAGAGCCACAGAGTAATACAATTATGTATCTGTGTAAGGGCGATAATAGAGCTTTCCAATGACACCTGAATCAGCCTTGTACGACAACGGGTTCTCTTGCAACGATGTTGCAACACGAGGGCAAAAACCCTAAAATACGGTAATATCCTCAGTTTTTTTCCTTGTTCTCGCGAGGCCAGGGGTGTGGAGGGTTGTGGTGGGGAGCTCAGTCACCTCGATCGGTCCATGCCGAGCGGTCAGGGCCCTCCTATCGTCCTCTCAACGCATGGACTCTCTCTCAGAGCCCCAAATGTGCTCAGAATGCCGCCCATCATATGTCTGGCTCCGCTGTGATGGCCATGGTTCTCTCGCCCGACATATGTCGGGTCCCGCGGCCTGAGGGCTAATATCTCTTTTTATAGTCTATTCGCTGTAAGTAGGTGAAACATCATGACCTCTATCCTCTGTAACTCAGAAAGGGCTAGAGAAAATTGGCTGTCAATCTCCACATCTATTCCTTGACTGACTCTTCCCAAATGGTATTCATAATATCTCGATTACTCTAGTCATTTTTTAGTTACAGACAATAGAGGTCATGATTCCTCGCCTACTAACAGCGAATAGACTATAGTACTCACTTTTACTAAACGCAATGATCCCAGCATCTTGATGATAGAACTATTTTCAACATTATCCTATTAGGAGATGATGCCAAGGAAGCTATCGCCGTTACTCAGGCCATATCCAGCCTACTCAACGTGGATCATTGTTCTCGGTCCTCCACGGTGTTGCTGGTCACGGATGGCTCGCTCCCCACCACTACAATCAAGGTAAGTTTTTGTTAGTTAGGTAATATAGGACTTAAGGGGGTGGTGGCTGTGTTTTTGGTCTATTAATGTATGTATTAATTTATGTTTTTAGTTTCCTCGCTAGACCTTCATCAAACTTAGAAAAACCCTCCCTAGACCCCTCCTCAACATACTGTATAATTGTATATTTTTCGGTAGAAAAATTTGCCGGCCAAAGGCCGGCTTTCTCGTGGCCTCTGCTTCATAACCCCATTTAACTACTTTACTACATAACCAAGGAATCAATATTTAATGGCACACGTACAATATATTTATAAGATATATTATTATGTTATCTCCACCAACCAACTTTACTCCTAAACTCGATTAACGAAATTAAAAAACACATGTGGCAGTCCGGGGATTCGAACCTAGGATGCTCACACCGAAAATCAACACACTTATGCATTGCACCACGAAGACAGTTAAGACAAATATGTTTCGATTTGGTTTCAGGATTTGTCTGCTATACAGTCAACTTGGGGATTTGGTGTGTTTGGGATGATGGACAAACATGATGAGAACTTCACCAAAATTCAGCTCACCGAGACGATGAAGGGTGTTCAACAGGCAAGGCACCTTAACCCCTTCTGTACCGGTGACGTCTTTTGTATTGTATATTCTGCTAGATTTATACGATTTTATGTAGCTTAGGAAGGATATATGGTAGCCAAAAGGATTAATTGAGATAGTCTATAGATTTTTAATTGGTAACCATTCTTCCCAAGCTGAATATAATCGTCTAATAGTAGCCAAAGGAAAGCAAAACGGACGTCGCCGGTATAGAACGGGTTAAAAACAATGTAAACTATTCTACTACTCGAAATCTAGCTTTACATAGTCATCTGTACTTGCCTAAGTTTCCCGTGTTCAAATTATCGAATGGATTGATATAATAATATCTTGTCACAGGTCTAACTCTCACTCTCACTCACTCTCTCTCTCTCACTCTCTTGGCTGTGGAGTTTCAAATAGAACGCAACAATTAGGGCTTCTAAAATCACAAGTCACTGTGTTTTCGATTTATTTCGATTGCATGTTTGATTCTTGCTTACTGGTGATGATTCTATGTTTTCACTCTGGTTATATCCCCATTATGATAGTCTTTACCCTTATAGCTTCCACAGGTCCTTCCTAAGCTGTATGAAATCATCTAATGATAGCCAGAATAAACTATCACACATTGACTCTCGCTTCTTGACGCTTTACCATCAGCTTCGTAATGATCTGTGGTGCGTGACGGTGGTGGTGTTGAGCGACGACCCTGTTTTTCTCTCCACCTTCGCTGAGTCCTCCTTCAAGAGTCACCTCCTGTCAGTCCAGACAACGAGGTTGCTCACCTTCACCCGCCTCCCTCTCTACCGCCTCCAGACCCTCCACCACATTCACAAGACCTTCTCTAGAACTAACTCCCTAATTGGAGTTATTGACGAAAATACGACGACCCTCAAGCACGTACAGTTGGCCACATAAGTTCTGTTTCTCTCCGTGATCTTATACATATAAATATAATGCACATGATACATAATACATATGGCTGTTTAAGTGATCTGTAATTTTCTTCGTTGTTAATTGAAATCCTCATATAATGGTAAAATTACCATCAGATTTACACTCTATGGTAATCTCCCTTTTGTTTTGCATGTCTCTAAGCAATAGTGACATGGTATATTGTACACTCGACCAAAAAACAATCTTAACAGTGCATGGTGAGCTGTAAATAATCTAGTGTGAACGGAATGAATTGGGTGAAACATACGTCTGTGAGGTATTATCATAAGATTTCGACCTACTTCCAGAATGTTTAGAGCGTTAGTGTAAAGATTGTTTTTTGGTTGAGTGTACACAGAGGAAGAAAATAATAATTGTTGCCAGTACACAGCCAAAACAAAATAAAATAAAGAAACCTAAAAGTGGAAAAGTGGGGATTGGGCATGAGTATATAGAATCGAATAGTACACCGCCTATCTTACACCGATGGTCACTGAGATGGACTGTGATGCCAGCTCTCCTATAGCGACTTGCCTTCATATCGTCATGAAACTGTCGAATTTTTGCTACGAATCAGGGTATTATTCGAGTCAAAGGATTCTTTAACAATTCAAGGATTATTAGTAAATTATTTAATTAATACATATTAAACTACATTAATGTTTCAAGTGTTTTGATAATTAACACATAATTTGTTTTTCTATCTATCTATCTATCTATATACTCAGTCCCAATCCCCACTTTTCCTTTTTCCTTTATTTATTATTTGTTTTACTCCAATATATACAATCAAAAAGATGAAAAGGGTTTCTGAGAAGGATTGGTATTATCATAAATCATAAACTATCATAAACTGTGTTGGTGTGTGTAATGAATTAGATGCTTATGTTCTGGGTGTGGTGTCCCGAGTTCGAATCCCGGGAGGATCCTATGTTTTCATTAGTTTATTATAGTGCATTGGGGTTTGTAATGGAGGATTAATGTTAAGAACGGGGTGTTTCTTAACACTTTGAGTACCAGCGATGCGTGTTAGCTTTTATTCTAGCTATATTAAGACGATTTTGAGCAGCTTAGGAAGGATCTGTGGTAGTTAAAAGGGTCGGTTTATATATTTTGAAGCCTTATTAATGCTAGAGGTCCTTCCTAGGCTGAATAAAATTGTCTAATAGTTGCCCGAATATGATGAAAAGGACGTCCCTGGTACTGAAAACGTGTTAATTATCTAATATTATGTGTTCAACAGGATCACCTTGTACTCCCTGGCGCCATACACTACCACACAGACCCCTCCTGTCAGAGTAGCTGGCTGGGAGGCTCAACAAGGACTCATCACATCCTCACCAGCTTTGTATCCTGAGAAATTTGTCAAGTAATTATATTTCTCTTCGTTGTCTATTCAGAGGATCATTCACTTAGTCAGTCAAATTCATGTATAGTTACAAAACTCATATAATGTTTCAAAATTAAATTTGCTATTGAAAGTCACCGACAAATAATGTGTGTGTACGAAATCCCCCCTCCCTCCCACACGCACACTTTATTTTGTCTTCCTCTCTCTCTCTCTCCCTCCCCCAGGTTTCCCCATCGCCCCCACCTGGTAGTAACGGCCGGGCAGCTCCCCAACCAGCGGGCAGTGATGGTGGACGACCCTCTGGCACCGGGGGGCAAGAGACTCACCTTCACCGGGCCCGCGGCTAACATCATGGAGATCGTATCGGGATATATGAACTTCACGTAGGTATTACAAACTAATCATTAATTACCTTCCGGCTTTGCTTCAGAATAAGATGTTGATTGATTGACTGATGACTGATAAATAGAGAATACTTAGTGTACAGTATATGTTGCCAAAAATATTTCACCGGCCTTCGGCCGAGAAAATTCTATCACACACGATTCATGTTTTGGAAACAAATCAGAATTGTATTTGTATTATACAAATTAGCTATGTAATTGAAAACAGGTATTCCTTCGTGAGGCCAGCAGACAGAAGTATGGGCTCCCTTCAGAAAGATGGGTCCTGGAGTGGAATGCTCGGGCTCATTATACGGGAGGTAAGACACTTCATAATTAAAATAATTGTGTATTTAATGGAAATTATATATGGTACAGTTGTATAGAGATGAAAGAGATCCACGTGTTGTTGAGGTATATGGCTGAATGTAATGTTCGTGTGGATTTGTTTATAGTTCGAAGGTGGAAGGAAGAGCTTACCCAGTTGTATTCGAGTTGTAAGAAGTGAGTAAAGCCTACCATTAACACTTAGACTATAGAATAAGCCATGGTGGTGGAACAATTAAACCAGATATCTCTAGCATATGTGTATGTATCATCTGTCGATAACTGTACTCCTCTTTTTCTTTGTGGTACTAAACATCGAATAAAGATAAATATATAATGTTCATATTTGTTTCTATTTAGCAATCATTCACCAATACTAATAGCACCAAACACGTTGAAACTTGTTATTCATTGTGACAAACTTATAACACTGCATGTAACTGCAAGTATAATTTGTATCAGTTATATGGAAGAAACATTAGCTTTGCATGCCAAGCAAATACATTACAACATTTCATATGTTAAAAAACAACAAAAACATATTATATTCTAAGTTTGATATTTATTCAGTTTCTTATATATCTCAAAATTTTAATGACGTGAAATAATAACATAGTAAATGAGCCAGGTGTATCTGTATTAAATGAGCCAGGGTAGCAGTATTGAACAACCTGGAAGTAGTACGTATTAACATATAAACGGCGACGTTACTCTCGGAATGTTTTATTGGGAGACGGTGACGTTACTCACGAAATCTTACGCTTACTAAAACAAAACGCACTTTGCTTGAAGCAAATCATTTTCAGACAGAGTTAAATTTCGTCAATATTAAATCAAATATATGTTTTTCTATCTTGAAATTGTTTATGGTAAGAATCTTTTGCTTCCATTTATGAAATATTTCAGGAAGTGGATTTCAGTCCTGGGCCCATGTTTATGAGCTATAGTCGCAATAAGGTTGTGGACTTTAGTACATATTTCTTCACTGGAGGGTTTGGTGTTCTGGCAGCCCGGGGGAATCCTGAGGTGGACCCCTGGGGGTTCGCTCAGCCTCTGACACCACTGGTATGGGTGGCCTTACTAGTAGCCTTGTTGGCTGTTGTCTCTGTCATGTTCATCCTGCCTTCCTGCCTTCCTCACAACACTCAAAGTACTGCCAGAGCAAACATCAATGTCTACAATTGTGTGCGAATCTTCTTACTTGAAGGTACGAACAATTGACCACTTGCGAGTTCGTTCTATAAGGAAGTTGGAGCTGTAGACATTGATATTTATCAGAATTACCAGCTAAAATATGGTCTTGGTACATTCATATATACACAAAACCCAATTCAACATACCTTTTATCCATCAACACCTACATTAGTATTGTATTTGTATTTGATATCAATGTTTATTACTCTCACTTCCTTATAGCTGGAAACTCTCAAGTGGTCAATTACAATATGCTTTTGGATATCGAATATGTATAAGTTTACAGTTGAAACTCGAAAAAGGGTTGCCAATTAAGGAACATCCCATTCTTAACATTGATCCTCCATTACAAACCCCAATGCACTTGAATAAATTAATGAAAGCATATAATTCTCCCGTGATTCGAACTCGGGATACCACACCCAGAACATAAGCATCTAAACCATTACACCACCAACACAATTAATACCGAATATATATCATTCTTCAATTTTATATTGCAGATTTGAAAAAGTGTACAGATTGGTGGATGTGGGAGCGTGTGGTGCTGGGTGTGTGGATGTTGATGATGTTGGTGATGTCACAGAGCTACGTCGGTAACCTCATGTCTATGTTGGCTGTCAGATTCATTGATCAACCTTACCAAAGCTTCCGAGACGTGATCGATGATGATATTAAAATTGTACTTCCTGAAAGAAATGTCCTTACTCAGTATTTCCGCGTAAGTAATCTCTTCATATTTTAATGGTGCATGTTATTCCTCAAATGCATATTATTTTTGATTTTTATATATATGCCTTCATCAGGGCTATATCCTCTGTGATTTTTTATGATTAGGGTACCTTCTTCGTTTTCTTTATCTATTAGTGTAAAGTTCATTTAACCCTAAGTGTACTGTATATACTGACTTTGCAAAGAAAACCTAGTTAAGCTGTCTCTGCATGTGGTGCTAAGGTAAACATTGTAATTTACTGGTGCCAACCATGCTCACTCTCATCAACTTGTAGTGTTGTGTTCAGCTATCCACCTCCAAATGAATTGTTTGGTTAAACAGGTCTACCCAATGACTTCACTAATAGCATGGCAAGTGCATCAGTTTGATGTCCTGCTAAACATTCTGCCTATGTAATATAGCGAACATTTCACGATAAACAACTATTAACAGGACGTCAACAAGATGGAGCGTATTACCAAATTAAAATGTAAAACTTGCAAACTAAACAAACCAAAACTGGGACTCAAGAAGATGGAAAATGTCTAAGTTCCAACCTTCTGGTTTCTCCCTTCCAGTCGTTGCTTCCCCACTGGGAAACCAGCGAAAATGGGTCCCTCAAAATGTTGACAAGGGTGACTGATTGGAAGACATGGACACACTGAATGTTGACAAGGGTGACTGATTGGAAGACAGGGACACACTGAATGTTGACAAGGGTGACTGATTGGAAGACAGGGACACACTGAATGTTGTGGAAAGTTTCCCCCAGTGGTGTCAACTGGCAGGGTTATCATCTACGAACTGCACACCATCTACAGTCCCTTTAGAATACATGGCACGGTTTTGTGTCTACTTCGTACCAGTTGCAGGGAGTTTATTTTAATTTAACTATAATATATTAAATATAATTAGGTAATATAGAATCAAAACACCTTATACCTTAAAAAAAATAAAAATAAAAATAAATTGCGCTGATATTTTTGCCAGTAGACAAGGATCATCCAGCAAATTGATGCATACAATTACAGCCAGTTTACGCTTACCTTTCTAGAGTTAGGGGTAGAGATTTCTGGTCTAATTATAGTAAATAAACTATAGATTTTGGTGTCATATGAACCCCTTCAGTTCCAGTGCCGTCCTTTTAACTTTATTCAGGCTACTATTATATGATTGTATTCAGTTTAAAGAGGCCTCCAACAATTTTACAGGCTTTGAACTATATCACTTAACCCTAATTACTACCACAGATTTAGACTGCACAAAATCGGCTAAACATCGCTATAATACATTTAGAAGACGTCGCCGGGACAGAAGGGGATACAATTCATAATCCATCTTTTTCAGCGAGCGACATCCGGTATCTTTCAAGAAGTAGGGGAGATCCTTGAAACAGATCGAATGACGTGGGTCGACATTGGCGCCATAACTCAGAGCCTCCAGACCTTTGTGAGAGCGGGCACCCACGTTATGATGGGGTCCGATGTTAACTTCAGAAATCTGATGACCAGCGACTTTTCTCTCACAGGTAATGCATAGTGCGCGGAATTTCGATGTGAGTATCCTAGGTTCGAGTCCTTGGCGTGCCACATGTATTAGTTCATTTCATTAATTGAGTTTAGATGTGAAGTTGGTTGGTCTTAAAATCATAATAATACAGTACTCTTAAGGGAATTTACATTATTTTTCTTGCATCACTTGAGGGGAGATTTTCACTTAAGGATTTATTTTTGTCTGTACCCCCTTTAGTTTTGAGATAATAAGATGTTCGCCCCATTAGTTTGGCGATTTTAAAATCTTTCATCCCATTTCTGTCAATTGTATGACTTTTTGTGCCATTTAGATGTCGATTTTTTCCTGGCGAGCGATAGCCAGCCTGTAATTTAAAAGGGAAAATGTACACATTTATATCGAAAGGGGGTCTTGGGGGTATCACTTAAAGTTTGATGGAGGTCTAGGGAGCAAACTAAAAAAAACTCCCCTTAACCGTTTCAAAAAATTTCCAGCACACATTGTTACACTTTACTCTTGTTATCATTATACAATTTTATGGAAATTAGGAAGGATCTCTAGCAATTAAAGGGGTAAGAACTTGATCAATTAACTTTCTAGCTCCTTTAATTAATTTAATATAAAACTAGATATTAAATATAAAACTAGATCAATTAACTATCTAGCTCCTTTAATGAATTTAATATAAACTAGATATTAAATATAAAACTAGATCAATTAACTGTCTAGCTCCTTTAATGAATTTAATATAAAACTAGATATTAAATATAAAACTAGATCAATGAACTATCTAGCTCCTTTAATTAATTTAATATAAAACTAGATATAAAATATAAAACTAGATACTGAATATAAAACTAGATCAATTAACTATCTAGCTCCTTTAATGAATTTAATATAAACTAGATATTAAATATAAAACTAGATACTGAATATAAAACTAGATCAATTAACTATCTAGCTCCTTTAATGAATTTAATATAAAACTAGATATTAAATATAAAACTAGATACTGAATATAAAACTAGATCAATTAACTATCTAGCTCCTTTTATGAATTTAATATATTTTTGCTTGCACCACTTTACTCCGTCATCATTTGAGGACACATTATTACACTTTACTATTGCTATATTTTATGGAAATTAGGAAGGATCTCTAGGAATCAAAGAGGCAAAAACTCAAGTAACTCAATTAACTATGTGAAATTGTAAAATAAACATCTGCAACCCAAATTCATGTGACCAATTGTACAACCCTAAAGTAAAGCTTCATAGAGGATTCGGGCATATGTCTTACAGGAATATATTGTACTACTTACGAAGTACCTTTTTGTGGAACGCCCATCGTAAAAATTACTTATACATTTGTAATGTTGACAGGAAGGTGCGACTTCTACGTCTCCCAGAATATCTACGCAGTGTCTTCCATTGGGTTTTTGACGCAGAAGAAGGGCCTGTTAATACCGGCTCTGGATAAAATGTAAGTTACAACCTGTCATTATGGAAATGGAACTAACACGTACGTAAGATATAGGGCCTGGTAAATATGTTTCGAACAGTGTGTGAAAAACGGAATCTGAAGGTAAATGCGGGGAAGAGTAAGGTTATGGTCTTTGAAAGGGGTCCAGTCACAGAGTGTGAGGCGAGGTTAAATGGTCAGGTTATGGAGAATGTCAGCTCATTTTAAGTATTTGAGCAGTGTGTTGAGTAAAGATGGGAGTATGGATGAAGAAGTGCGGGAGAGGGTGCAACAGGGGAAGAGGGTTGAAGGAACTCTGAAAGCAGTAACAAGAAATAGGGTGGTAAGCATGGAAGTAGAGAAGTCCTTGCATGATAGTGTGGTAGTCCCGACATTGATGTACGGGAGTGAAGTATGGACGTTGTTGGAGAGACGCAAACCAAAAGTGAGAGGGGTGGAAATGAGTTACTTGAGAAGTGCGTGCGGAGTTACATGGAGGGATAGACAGACGAATGAGGAAGTACGAGAGCAGTGTGGTGCGGATGTAGATGTGCTTGAGATGGTTCGGCCATGTGGAATGTATGGGAAGCGAGAGAATGACTAAGAGAGTGTAAGAGATTGAAGTGGAAGGACGAAGAGGGAGAGGTAAACCGAGAGAGAGGTGGAAAGCTGAAGTTAAGAATTATATGCATGAAGGCGGTGCTGGTTGGGAGGAGGCGCGTCAACTGACTGGAGACAGAGGGGCGATTCGTTCGTGGCCACCCCTCCGGGGATCACGGTGTCCGGCAATAGATAGATAGATAATATAGAATATGGGTATTAGAGTTACTACCAAAATAGGGACTTTTCTTTTGTTATCAATATTCAAATTGATAACATTGTGTGTGTGTTTTTTGTTATCAAAATTGAATGTGTGTGCTTTATCAAATAGAAAGTGTCAACCGTGTGTGAGTGTGTTTTATCAAAGAGAGAGTGCCAACTGAGTGAGTTTGGATGTTTCATCAAATACAAAATGACAACGGTGTTTGTGTTTTATCAAATAGAGGGTGCCAACCATGTGTGAGTGTGTTGAATCAAATAGAAAGTGTTAACCCCTTCTGTACCGGCGACGTCTGTTGCAGCTTAGGTAGGATCTGTGGTAGTTAAAGGGTTAATTGAGATAGTTCGAAGCCTTATAATTGCTAGAGATCCTTCCTAAACTTAATACAATCGATTAGTAGTAGCCAGAATATAATGAAAAGACGTCGCTGGTACAGAAGGGATTAATCGTGTGTGGGTTTGCTTCATATCGAATAGAAAATACTAACGATGTGTGCATGTGGCAGTCCTCTTTATGAGGGTAGTAGTAGTTTTTTCTGGACACCCTTCTCCCTCATGTTTAGCATAATATTTTTGAGATGCTAAGACGCTCGTTAAGTTAGTTTGGCGATTTTGAGACGTTTCCCCTCATTTATCTGTTAATTTTTAGACCTTTCGTGCCATTTAGGTGTCGATTTTTTCCTGGCGAGCGATAGCGAGCCTGTAATTATATGAGGAACCGGCATTCGGCTGGAACATTTTTCTACCGAAAAATGTACACATTTATCTTGAAAGGGGGTCTAGAGGGTGTTTTCATTAAGCTCAACAGAGGTCTTACAGGGGGATCTAGGGGGTGTTTTTCTAAGTTTAGGATGTCTAGCGAGGAAAATAACCAAATATATGAATAAATGAATTAATAGACCAAGAAAACAGCCACTAGCCCCTTAATCTAACCAATATTGCCAACCCCTCCCATTACTGGTACACTGATATATCGCCAGAGCCGCTGCCCTGGTACAATCTGGACTATATGACCGGTGGATGAAGTATGGCCAAGCTAATGCCTCCATGTGTAAGAACCTCCCCAGGACCATCACTGTCACCACCGTACTCTCTCTAGCTAACCTATGGGTGAGGATTGATGATAACTACATTGTGCCACTTAACTTAATGCAAAAATTATATCTATACTGATATACAGTATATATAAAAACAAATATATATATATTCATAATATATACAGAATATCCACAGGGAAGGAAGAAAAAGATGGAGTCCCAAGTGCTTTTCTATTGTTACGAATAACACGAAAGGGCTTGGGAATATGTGTATTTCTTCCTTCCCTGTGGATATTCTGCATATAATGGTTCATGTGTTGTAGTGATGCTGCGAATTTCTTGCATATATATATATATATATATATATATATATATATATATAATTATTATTATTAGTAGTAGTAGCAGTAGTAATAGTAGTAGTAGTAGTAGTAGTAATAGTAGTAGTAGTAGTCCTAGTAATAGTATGGTTAGTTTTAGTCGTAGTATTATCATCGCTTAAGATAACTATATATGATTATCGTAGAAAGAAATGTAAACTCCAGTATATTATTTTTCCATATTTCACTTCCAGGGAATGTTTGCTCTTCTCGGATCTGGTTTCCTAGTGAGCCTGTTAGTGCTGCTGGTGGAGGTGTTGGTTGCTAAGGGAAATACTGTGTGTCGTCAGCGTTCGTCGGCGTGAAGACATGATGTCCACCTTAGCTAAAACTGGTGCGACGGCTTAACTATGGCCCTTTGTTTCATAATTTTTTAGGGTTTTGATTGATTTCGCCACTTTCGAGCAATGCAATTTTAGTTTGCCTCCTAGACTAAGAAAAAAAACTCCCAAACCCCCAACTAATACACTCCCCCCAGACGCCTTACAAGCTTATGTGTACATTTTTGGGTAGGTACATTTCCCGGCTAAGGGCCACACACACACACACACACACACACACACACACGCACACAATATTAAAGATACCTTAATGGTGTTGATGCGTCTATTAATCACCAAACTAATGAGGTGAAGCATTATATAATCTCCATACTAATGGATTGAACAAGGACTGCTCCAAAACAACCACCCTATACATGTACCATGGGTTAAATTAGTATCACACGAACGTTTTTTTGTCTGCAACATTTATCCTTCACACAGGTCTGGCAGCTTTTGATGTCCACTTTTACAATTATTCTGCTGTTGTAAAGGCTCATCCCTCATTTCCTTCACTTGACCTTCCTAAATCAATCTATCGTGAGTCTAGTTTCCGATGCCACTGCAAATGATCTATACATTTTTGTCAGATGATGTTGACCTTCGAATGTTGATGATAAGGTTCTCGTGTAATACTCACGTCCAGAATCGCACAATGATTAATTCTATGTATTTTGTGTTTGTATATATATATACAGTATATATATATACACTATATATATATATATATATATATATATATATATATATATATATATATATATATATATATATATATATATATTATATATATATATATATACCGTACATATGTATATATATACTGTAGATATATATATATATATATATATATATATATATATATATATATATATATATAGTATATATTACAAGTATACTGATTAAATTAGCACTGTTTTTTTTCTTCCCTTTATGCATTTATGTATATGTATAATTATGCATTTATATATGTCTTGGCAAGTAAACTGATTACATTATTACTGTTCTTTTTCCTTTTATGTATTTATGTATTGGTTCATTCATTTATATACATATTATGTTTGCAAGTATAATGATTAAACTATTACTGTTTGTTTCATTCCTCTATGTATTTATGTTGTCTTAGACAACTGGGTTTCAGTGAGGAAAAGTAAGTCAGGTTTGATCAGTGGAGTAAGTGGGTTCGAATCCCGGTCAGGATACCTGGTTGAGGTGGGTGGGCCTGGTGAGAGGAAATGGGGGAAAAGAGGTGAGTTGGGATAATTGGGCTAGGTAAGGAGAAATGGGGGAGGAGAGGTGGGTGGGAGGAGTCGATCTAGTGTGTCAGAATAGGTTAAATAGCATTTACAGTATTAATTAATATAACATATACTCACACATGACACGTTAAACAATATCAACTCACTAACGGATGTAAGAAAATAAAAATAACATGGAATGTCAAGAGGGTGAACACAAAACCTGGTAGGAAAGGAGGCTCCCAGTGTGTGTGTGTGTGTGTAGTGTGTGTGTATGTGTGTTCCCTATGTGTATGAAAAAGACAAAAGGCATAGCTGTTTATAACAACTTGGTGTAAGACATCCCCCAACTCGAAGAAAATATATTTTTTAAGGGGGGTCACAGGCTGTTTTTTATCTTTCTCTCCTTTTCTCTCTTTCCCTGGCTTGTATCCATTCGGCCCCATTCAGCCAACTGTTTTAAGACGTTTATCCCAATCCAGGTGTCGATTTCTTCCGAGCGAGCGACAGCGAGCCAGCATTGTATGGAGAAATCCGGCTTCGACGGAGAGATTTTTCTATCGAAAAATTTACAAATTTAGCTTGCTGTCCAAACAAAAAGTATATATGCTGGCTCGCTACCGCTCGCCAGTAAGAAATTGACACCTGGATGGGGGTAAAGTCTTAAAACAGTAGGCTGAATGGGGCCGAATGGATACGTACAAACCAAAGAGAGAGGGAGAGAAAGAGAAAACAAGTGAGGTGGGCTCCCTTAAAGGGCGTTGTAAGCCCGAGGTGTTCAATGACGCATGGTGGAGGAGGTGTTCAATGACTCATGGTGGAGGAGGTGTGCCCTGTGTGGAAAAAGGGGAGGTGTTCACTGCATTGGTGTGGGTATATAAGGAGGGTGGGAGGCCAGTCAACACTCAGTGGTCAGCTGATGCTCCAGGCTGTGAGAGGCGCGTTCTGACTTCATCTACCCCTTCACCTTCACCGTGAGTCAATGTTTTACTTTCTAATAAGAGAGCGAGAGAGAGAGAGAGAGAGTAAGCAGCCTCTCCCTGGGAAGTGATAACGCCTTGGGTATCGGGTGCCTATCGGAATTATTGCATCAACTGTACATTCCTCTCCTAGGCCCTCGGTTGCTGGTAATTTTTCGCTCTGTCCTATTCATCTGTGTTGGTGGTGTAATGGTTTAGATGCTTATGCTCTGGGTGTGGTGTCCCGAGTTCGAATCCCTGGAGGACAATAAGCTTTTCTTAATTTATTCAAGTGCATTGGGGTTTTTAATGGAGTGTTCCTTAATTAATATCAGGTATATCCCCAATTCCACAATACACTCACTGAAGTATTGATCACTTACATTCACTGGCACACAAGGTTTTAAAATCTCCAAATTATTTGTTGTTCCTATGTGTATGAAATAGACAAAAGGCTGGCCACCTGTAACGAGTGTCTCCCTCAAAGCCATAGGAGTCACAGAGAGCTAAATTCAAGGGACGTTGGGGTCAAACTGCCTGGACACACAAAGTTTAATGCGGTCTAAGTCATAGGATGAAGGCAAGATTGGTTAAGGAAGATAGTTCCAAAGTTCACTAGTTGAGTAGACGAAAGACTGAGAAAATTTGCTAACCCGATGAGGCTCATAAAGAAAAACACACCTAATCTCCCCACCCAAAACATACTTAAGCTCCCCACCCAAAACACACCTAAGCTCCCCACCCAAAACACACCCAAACTCCCCACCCAAAACACACCTAAACTCCCCACCCAAAACACACCTAAGCTCCCCACCCAAAACACACCTAAGCTCCCCAACCAAAACACACCTAAGCTCCCCACCCGAAACACACCTAAGCTCCCCACCCAAAACACATCTAAGCTCCCCATCCAAAAACACACCTAAGCTCCCACCCAAAACACACCTAAGCTCCCCACCCAAAACACACCTAAGCTCCCCACCCAAAACACACCTAAGCTCCCCACCCAAAACACACCTAAGCTCCCCACCCAAAACACACCTAAACTCCCCACCCAAAAAGGACAACAAATAAATAACACTTGTAAAAATCGTCCCCGGTGTAAAACTTGATTTTTACCGACCGAAGTTGTCCCCAGATGGCAGTACCGACGCATATGAGGCCGTACGGGAGCCTATCGGGAATGGCCGAGGGGTTTATCATGACGTCAACTCTAGCGCCGTGTCCGCTGGCCTATCACAAGGTAATCATGGTTGTATATCTCCAGGTGTTAATGGAATATCTGGTAAATGTATATATCACCAAAATTACGAAATTTCTACCAGCAATGTAATGTAACTTGTACGAAAGCTTAGGTTTGTAAATAGATTACGGTAACGCCTTAGGCACCCACACTTTTTGCGGCTAGGTTGTAGTATTCGTGCATATCGCCAGCTTTGCTTACATTACTCGCATGTTCACGATCACGTTCCCGTCTATTTTGACTGCCGTGGGATACAATAATAGTTTGAGGGGAGGCAAACCCCTCACCCCCCATGACTAATAATTGTCATCATCATATATATTGCCAGCAGGGAGCAAATAACAGAACAAAAACAAAAACAGTCAACATAAGAAAAATCAAAACAAAAACAAAACAAAAACATAGAAATTGATGGGTGCAAGTGCAGTCAAACGCGAGAATTAAATCATAAGAGGAGACCTACCTGCGGATGGTGAACTCTATAGATCTCGGGCGTGGCTATATCATATGGTGAGAGTATCGGCCGGCAGTGTCACTTGCACAGGTGTTTATGTAATGATCGATAAATTATATTTATATTTAAATTTGCACTAAATCCGCATTTCCCCACAAATCTCATATATATATATATATATAATTTATTAATTAGCGTAAATAATATGATACATTGTATCACTTCACTAAAAGATGGTGTGAATTCGACTGATTTTACGGTAAAACTGCCTATGTGACAAACAGTTATGCTTGAAATTATGAATCGACTCTTTGTTCGAGCGACTACTTTTACTGCTTCATATTGTATTACGCTCTCGTCAGCAATGTTTGGATTAAGTCGTAGAAGTAGCATCAATAATAAATCTTCATCACTGTGAAGGAGTTAATGGAGCTCAGACGGTATTGTGCAGCATAATTTACTGGTTCGGCTCAATGGTTTAAGAAGGGGGTTTAGTTTGCTCTCTAAACCTCTATCAAGCTTAAAAAAACACCCACAAGACCCCCCTTCGATATAAATTTGTACACTTTTCGGTAGAAAAATGTCCCGCCCGAATGCCGATTCCTCTTCAAATACAGGCTCGCTATCGCTCGCCAGGAAAAATATCGACGCCTAAATGGCACGAAAGGTCTTAATATTGGCAAAGAATGGGGCAAAATGTCTTAAAATCGCCAAACTAACGGAACGAACATCTTAAAATCTAAAAAATTAATATGCTAAACTTGAGAGAGAAGGGGGTCCATAAAAAGCGAGTACTACCCTCTCAAGTCGTATAAGTAGCATCAATACAAATTTTTCATCAGGGTGAAGGAGTTAAGCTAAGTTGAATTTCAGGACTTCGGCTCGAGATTGCAGCGTATACACCGCAAGACCAACCTGATGGAACGGTCGACCTTCGTGTGGCTGTGGGTGGGCGGTATGTCAGCCCGGGCCATAGCTCACGAGACTGGCACCAGCGTCTCCACCGTCAGTCGCTGGATCAAGCGGTGGCGCCAGGAGGGACACGTCGACAACAAACGCCGCATCCGTCAGCCTTTTACCAAATATTTCCTGGACGCGCATTTGTATAAAGACGGAGTTCAACGAGCGCTTTTTCCCCCTACTTTTCTGGGTCAACTATAAGACATAATATTTCCTGGACGCGCATTTGTATAAAGACGGAATTTCACGAGCGCTTTTCCCCTCTAGGTTTCTGGGTCAAACTATAAGACATAATATTTCCAAGACGCGCATTTGTATAAAGACGGAGTTCCACGGCTTCAGAGGCTATTAACCCTTCTGGATTATTAAGCCAGCACACTGTAAATCAAGAATAACGTCAGAACTGGAGCCCCTTTTCGGGAACTCCAGTCCCTTGTAAGACATAATTTTTCCTGGACGCGCATTTTTATAAAGACGGAGTTCAACGAGCGCTTTATCCCTCTAGCTTTCTGGGTCCGCTATAAAGCCGGTATCGAGAGCTTTTTCCCTCAACAATTATCCTCAACACTGGTCTGGCAGCTTATGAGGTAAACATTTGTAATATTTCTGTCACCTAAATTCATCTATCATCAGTCTAGTTTCCGATACCAGTGCCAAATTTTCAAGAAATGTTGCCAGAATTGTTTTTATCATCGAATGTTGACTGTAAAAGCTCTCGTATGATACCGGCATTAAACATAATTTCTAGCCCAATATGAAGCCTCGAATAGCAAAACGGATCACCTACATGTAAACAATGGAAATCATCTAATGGTAACCAGAATATGATAAACGTTACGTCATCGTGCTGAAGGGGTGATTAGGAAACAAATAGCATAAGTAGTTGATGCTAGAGCAATTTAAGGGGGGTGACCTGTTTTGGTTCTGTCCTTTTCTATCTTTCTCTGGCTTGTGTCCATTTGGCCCCATTCAGCCTACTGTTTTAAGACGTTTATCCCCATCCAGGTGTCAATTTTTTACTGGTGAGCGGTAGCGAGCCAGCATATTTTTAAAATGTTTTTGACAGCAGGCTAAATTTGAAATTTTTTCGATAGAAAAATGTCTCCGGCGAAGCCGGATCTCTTCATATAATGCTGGCTCGCTATCGCTCGCCAGGAAGAAATCGACACCTAGATTGGGATAAACGTCTTAAAATAGTTGGCTGAATGGGGCCGAATGGACACAAGCCAGAGACAGAGAGAAAAGGAGAAAAATAAAAAAAACAGGTCACCCCCTTTAACCCATTTAGTACCAGGGACGTCCATGTCATCATATTTGGGCAACTATTAGACAATTATGTTAAGCTTAGGAAGGACCTCTAGTAATAATAAGGCTTCACACTATCTCAACCAACCCCTTTTAACTACCACAGATCCTTCCTAAGCGGCATAAAATCGTTTAATTATTGAATAGAATATAACACACGCGTCGTCGCTGGTCCTCAAAGGGTTAATGGAAATATGTGGGCTTGTTTTTATGGTAACCCTTTCATGATTATTATGAAACGTTTAAGGGGAGGCAGACCGTTTTTCGGGACCCCCTTCTCCCTATTGTTTAGCCCCACTAGTTTTGAGATTATAAGACGTTCGGCCCATTAGTTTGGCGATTTTAACACCTTTCGCCCCATTTTGTTGTCAATTTAAGACCTTTCGTGCCATTTAGGTGTCGATTATTTCCTGGCGAGCGATAACGTGCCTGCCTTTTCAAGAGGAACCGGCCTTCGGCCGGGAAATTTTTCTACCGAAAAATGTACAAATTTATCTTGAAGGGGGGTCTAGGGGGTGTTTTTTAAAGCTTGATGGAGGTCTAGGGAGGAAACTAAACAAAATATATGAATAAATGAATTAATAGACCAAACAAACGGCCAGCCTCCCCTTAAGACGGTTGTTCAGGCTATTATTAGACGATTTTGCTTACAATAAGAAGGGTATATGGAAGTCAAAGGGTTAATGTCAATAGTCTTTACCTCTTTAATTCCCACAGACCCTTAGCTGTATAAAATTGTCTACTGATAACCAGATTAATATGTCAAAACTCAAAACGCGTCACAATCCTCATGGGGTTAAGATTTATCATGGGGTATGTTTTGTATTTTATGGATGATTGACATGTATATTATTGTTATAAGTCAAAATACAAATCTGGTGGAAACGTGTCTTCAATTTAGATCAACATATTTGCGTATGGGATTCATTAAGGGGAGATGGGCGTATATATTTATTTTATATTTAGTTTTATCCATTAAGCTGTAAACCAAAACAAAACTAGACCCCCCCCCCCCCTTCAAGATAAATGTCTACATTTTTCGGTAGAAAAATGCTCCCGGCCGAAGGCCAGTTACTTTTAAAATTACAGGCTCGCTATCGCTCGCCAGGAAAAAAATAGACACATGAATGGCTCGAAAGGTTTTAATATTTACAAAGAAATGGGGCGTACAGTCTTCAATAGCAAAACTAATGGGCCGAACGTCTTAAAATCTAAAAACCAACGGCCCTAAACTTGAGGGAAAAGGTGGGCCAGAAAAAATGGCCTATTCCCCCTTAATTCTCCCTACCAATAAATGCCTATAGTGGCCGATAGAGGCGCTGAACGCAAGGTTTACCGCGGTGCATTGTGGGAAATGGGCGACATCGCGGAGCTATCCACCCTCCCTCTCCTTCAACAATTCTATAATATATGCAGTTAGTCAAAATGTCTGTAGCTGACACATTCTTTGGTCTATACATACTTTTGTTTATATATATTTTAAAATCACCCACATTCATAAATAACGTATATTTACAATACAAAGTCAGCAGGTATTTTCCCGCCAATTTTGTTATGATAATTAATCAGGTTATAATTATGTTTGTAGTCATTATCAGCTGCATATGGACTTTCCCTCTATTACTATACTATATAAGCACTTAGTGTAGTGTATACTGTATAATAAAAACGTGTAGAATCACACAAACATCGAGATAAACTGTACATATCCCAGGTGTTGGGTCTAGTGATGTCTACCGTCGTAGCTCTGGCGCTAGTTCAGAAGCGGCCACCAGAGGTCTCAAGGGAATTGTTGGTAGGGAGAATTGTATCTTATGCTTAACCCCTTCTGTACCGGTGATGTCTATTTAATTTCATTCTAGCTATATTCATACGATTTTGTACAGTTTAGGAAGGATCTGTGGTAGTCAAAAAGGTTAAGGGGAGATCTCCACTTGAGGGATTTTTTTCTTGACTCCTTTCTCCCTCATGTCTAGCCCCATTGTTTTTCTAATTTTAAGACGTTTGCCCCATTATTTTGACGATTTTAAGAACTTTCAACCCATTTCTGTCAATTTTAAGACCTTTCGTGCCATTTAGGTGTGAATTTTATCCTGGCGAGCGATAGCGAGCCTGTAATTTAAGAGGAACCGGCTTTCAGCCGGGCCATTTTTCTACCGAAAAATGTACAAATTTATCTTGAAAGGGGCTCAAGGGGGTGTAATCTTAAGCTTGAAGGATATCTAGGGACCAAACTAAAAACCTCCCCTTAAGTGAGATACTCCGAAGCCTGTTTATTGCTGGAGGCCCTTTATAAACTGAATAAAGTCGTCTAATAGTAGCCAGCATATAGTTAAAAGCACGGCACCGGTACTGAAAGGGTTAATGAATGGGACAATAAATAGTTTCGCCAGGCAATTGTTTTATTCCGACACAATCCTATATTACAAACATATGTTTTAGTTTACACTTTACAGCATTCACATCATAGGAAATGTATGTACGGTCGCGCTAATAAGTTATGTCCCAGCTGGCATTACGTTTGTCTTGCTATGTGCTGTATTAATGACTGTCAGATGTTGAAAAGGGTGGGTAAGTGTAGGAAAATGTTTGTATATTTCACTCGATATGAAGAAATGAAGCTTAGATGTTGCTGATACCAATTATTAATCAGAACATACTTAGTGCCGAGACATCACTTATTAGCGCGATTGTACAGCTACTGACAAATGTTCTTGAGCTCTTGCGATTATCTTTATGCAAATATATCCATTTAGAGTGAAGTTTAAATCGATCAGCTATATATAGATAAAATACATAATACATATTATGTAATTATTGATATGTAGCTACTACTGTATATGCTTACGGAAATCGCAAGAGCTCACGAATATTTGTCAGTAGCTGTACAATCGCGCTAATAAGTCATGTCTCGGCACCAAGTATGTTTTGATCAATAATTGGTATCAGCAATATCTAAGCTTCATATCTTCATACCGAGAGAAATATATAAACATGTTCCTACACTTACCCACCCTATTCAACATCTGACAGACATTAATACAGCACAGAGCAAGCCAAACGTAATGACAGCTGGGACATGACTTATTAGCGCGACCGTACCTAGCAATTACAATATAATGTTCAATATAAAATTAATTATAGTCCGTTCATTAAGAATAGTCTATAGTCCGTTTAATATCATCTGACGGTAAATTGAATCCCTTAGCAACTGATGTTTCGATAACTAACGGAAAAATATGAAACAACTCTGTTTCTGCATCATATTTAGACCAGGTTTATATAATTAGCACCATATTTCACTACCAAATCTTCAAAATAACTAGGAAATATTGAGGGGAACTTTGCAATTTCTCGCCAATTTACAAGAAATAGACTATAGTACTAATGACCTTCTAGGCTATTTAACTTAAGTTTGGCCTTGTGGAAACGGCCTGTAATTTTGCTATTATATAAAAGTTTTGAATAAATGTACTCAGCAGCGTAGTGATGAAATATGTGAAACTCGAAAAATAAAGGAGATAGTGACTGTTTTTTTGGTCTATTAATTCATGCATTCATTAATTTATTTTTAGTTTCTTCGCTAGACCTCAATCAAACTTAAACAAATACCCGCTAGACCCCCCTCAATACCCGCTAGACCCCCCTCAATACCCGCTAGACCCCCCTCAATACCCACTAGACCCTCTCAATACCCGCTAGACCCTCAATACCCGCTAGACCCCTCAATCCACAATACCCGCTAGACCCCCTCAAATACCCGCTAGACCCCCCTCAATTCCCGCTAGACCCCCCTCAATACCCACTAGACCCTCTCAATACCCGCTAGACCACCCTCAATACCCGCTAGACCCCTCAATACCCGCTAGACCCCCCCAATACCCGCTAGACCCCCCTCAATACCCGCTAGACCCCACTCAATACCCGCTAGACCCCCCTCAATACCCGCTAGACCCCCTCAATACCCGCTAACCCCCCTCAATACCCGCTAGACCCCCCCCAATACCCGCTAGACCCCCCTCAATACCCGCTAGACCCCACTCAATACCCGCTAGACCCCCTCAATATATATTTGTATATTTTTGGGTAGAAAAATGTGCCGGCCGAAGGCCGGTTCCTCCTAGAATTACAGCCTTGCTATCGCTCGCCAGGAAAAACATCGACACCTAAATGGCGCGATAGGTCTAAACCCTGACAACGAAATGGAGCTAAAGGTGACTAGACTATTTCGACACTCAACAGGGCTTTAGCAAGATGCATCAACTTCTTTGGTTCCAAGTGACTTCTCAGGACTTTGTGGTACTATTTGTATACCCACATATCAAGCCAGCATTTACTTTCTTGATTTGATTAAGACATAGTTGGTGCATAGTTTATGAGCGCCAAATTCAGCATCATAGCTACGTAGCTCGCCCCAGTAAAGTAGGTAGGTCTACCACTCATGCAGTGGTTCTGTACCAACGACGCCAGTTATATTCTATTATAGCCTTATCTAGACGATTGTATGCACCTCAAGAAGATTTATGGTAGTTTAAAGTGTTGATTGAGATAGTTCGAAGCCTTATAATTGCTAGAGATCCTTCCTAAACTGAATAAAATCGATTAGTAGTAGTAGCCACAATAAAACAAAATGGATGTCGACGGTACAGATGGACACTAATCACGAGTGGATGAGATCAAGGGAAGACCATGAGACTAATAGTTGAGGCAAACATAACGATCATGTAGAGACCAAGATGGCATGGGTCGAGTTACAATCTGACACTTTGCTTGTTGGACCCCCTGGGAACGGAGTCAGAAGGTGAGTGCAGATAAGCGCCTTCACGGCGTAAGCTCTCAATGATTAATTGAATGAATATATACAGGTATATATATATATATATATTTATATATATATATATATATATATATATATATATATATATATATAGAGAGAGAGAGAGAGAGAGAGAGAGAGAGAGAGAGAGAGAGAGAGAGAATTCTACCCACGCTGCCAAAGATAGTATTAATATGTGATGAAGGTTTGAGTGAGGGAGGGAGAAGGTAATATCCTCTCTACTACGACAGAAGTTAAGATAATTGTACAATCGGCCTAATAAGTGGTGTCTCGGCACCAAGTAAAATTTGTTCTATAATGTGTATCAGCAATATCTAAGCAGAATTTCTTTATTTCGAGTGAGATCTTTTCTTTTCTTTTAAGAGACAATGAACGGAGGAAGGAAAAACACAGATAAAACAAAAAGGTCCATGTGCCTAAAGGCATCCTCCATTCATAAATTTTTTGTAACAACTGGATTTAAACATTTGTAGATTGTAAGTTTGTGGAAAGCAATTCGAGGGAAGTGAATTCCAAAGAGTAGTAGCTCTAGGGATAAATTAATTCTGATAAGCAGAAGTTCTGCATTGTGGAGGAGAAAGTGTAAATTCATGGGCGCTCTCAGCTGCCCTAGTTCTACGGGGAAAGATGTGGAGAGGCGGCACAATTGAAGCAAGTTCCTCGGAACAATTGCTGTGAAAATATCTGTAGAATAATGCAAGGGATGCAACGTTTCTTCGTGTGGATAATGTAGTGATTGCAGGGTTATTGATTAATCTAATAGCTATATTTTGAATATTGTCCAACTGCCTCAATGCAACCACTCTACTTCCACCCCACAGAGGTGAACAGTAATCCATCTGAGAACGCACATGACTTTTATATATTACGGCCAACTGCTCGTCAGTGAAGAATTCTCGAACTCTGTACAGGAGTCCCAGTTTTTTAGAGGCATTCTTAGCAATGCTTCTAACATAATGTGTCCAGCTCAAGTTAGTAGTTAATGTTACACCGAGAATGTCAATACTAGGGGAAGTGGGAATATTTACATCATTACAAAATATATGGGAGTCAGTGAGATTCTGTCGGTTAGAAAATTGAATGTACTTGGTTTTCTGTGCACTAAAGGAAACTAGATTATTTTGTCCCCATTAATTAATTCTAGAAAGGTCCTGGTTCAGAGAAATTGCAGTGTTTATTTTTGAATTTATAAGATCGGGTTGGGTGAAAGAATTGGTAAATGTGAAGGAACTGTGGAGTGTTGAGTCATCTGCGTAAGAATGTATTGGATTATGAGTGGTAGATATGAGATCATTGATATGAATGAGGAACAGAGTTGGGGCCAAAACTGATCCCTGGGGAACACCAGCATTTATTGAGTGAAATTGAGAATAAAGGCCATCTACCATTACACGTATTTTTCTGTTATGAAGATAAGAAGAAATTAGTGGAACTAATGATGCAAGGCCATAGAGTGACATCTTCGACAATAAGGATTGATGCCAGACTCTATCAAATGCCTTTGATACATCCAGTGCTATTGTATGTGTTTCACCATTTTGGTCTGTAGCTTGGTTGATTTGATGCGTAAGAAAGCAAAGAATGTTTGCAGTTGATCGACATCGTCTAAAACCATATTGCCTATCACTGATTAATTTTTTATTCTCAAGATGCTTAATTATGTGATTATTTAATATAATTTCAAAGACTTTACCAAGAGTGGAAGTTATAGCTATTGGTCTGTAGTTTGATGGATCTGAAGAGGCACCTTTTTTAGGAACTGGATGGATGTTTGCTTCTTTCCAGGGTACAAAGTACAAAGGAGTACAAAGGAGTACAAAGGAAATCAAGCAACAACAGGTCTAGTGACCCTTCTAGGTTGCTTGTCCTCCAAAACACTGAGGATCAAGTGTCCAAACAGTGGTTTAGAGTGGGTAAGGGAACATTGGAAAGGGAACTACTGCCCTGCCACTAACGTGGCAGGACTAGGAAGTTAGTAGGGGACCTATGGGTTAGTAACTGAGGGGAGGATAAAGTATTCATTTACAAACGCAGTCAGTCGCGGGTTTGATGCGAGATATTTGTCTAGGCGGAATTTAAATGAATCAACGGTGCTGCAGTCTATAACGTCTCGGGGAAGCCCATTCCACAAGTTGACAACTCGATTGAAGAAGAAATTCTTAGATTCGTGCGAGTTAAAAGATTTACCAATAATTTTGCAACCGTTTCCCCGCGTGTAATTAGATTGGTCGATAGTGAAGTATTTACTACAGTTCATATTGTCGATGCCTTTGATGATTTTCAACACTTGAATTAAGTCGCCTCTTAATCTGCGCTGGGTTAAAGGAAATAGATTTAATTCTCTAAGACGCTCTTCGTATGGTTTGTTCTTTGGAACAAACTGGGAAGCATGAGGTATGAGTACACAGACGGACAAATTTTGCCAATACAAACATGTTCCTACACTTACCAACCCTATTCAACATCTGACAGACATTAATACAGGACAGAGCGAGTCAAACGTAATGACAGCTGAGACATGACTTATTCGCGCGACCGTACTTCTTCTTCCAGGTGTGTAAGCCTGTGTGGTGTGGACATGAAGACGAGGACTCCTGTAGACGGTGTTACAAGGTCTCTGTGGGCGGTGGTTCTTCTCTCCTCCCTGGTAGTCCACGCTCGCCTTCCCCGCTGCTGTGGTAACTTCAACATTTCAGCTAGTTAGAATTGTTAGTTAAAATTGGACTTCAGAGGCTATCAACCCCTCTGGAATATTAAGGGGGGTCACCGGCTTTTTTTATCTTTCTCTCCTTTACTTTCTTTCCCTGGCTTGTATCCATTCGGCCCCATTCAACCAACTGTTTTAAGACGTTTATCCCCATCCAGGTGTCGATTTCTTGTATGGATTGTATGGAGAAATCCGGCTTCGCCGGAGAAATGTTTCTATCGAAAAATGTACAAGTTTAGCTTGCTGTCAAAACAAAAATATATACTGTATATATGCGGGCTCGCTGCCGCTCGCCAGGAAAATATTTGAAACCTGGATGGGGGCAAACGTCTTAAAACAGTAGGCTGAATGGGGCCGAATGGATACAAACCAAAGAGAGAGGGAGAGCAAGAGAAAAAAAGCGAGGTGGGCTTCCTTAAGCCAGCACAGTGTAAGTCAAGAATAGCGTCAGGACTGGATGAACCCCTTTCCGAGAACCCCAGTCCCTTCTCAACATTTCATTTTCTGCTGTACACTCGAGGATAAAACAATCTTTACACTGCTGGGCTGAATATGTACTTGCGTGAACGGAATGAACCGGGTGAAACGTACGTTTGTACTGTATTATCACAAGATTTCGACCCACTTCCAGAATGCTTAGAGCGTTAGTGTAAAGATTGTTTTTTCCTCGTGTACACAGTCACTCATAAAATATCGATACAGGCAGCTTTGCCTTCCGTCTCCTTACACATGGACACAATTCAAGTTGGGGATAGGTCAGTGTATCTTTCGGTTAGGATAAAATTAGCATGTTCTAGTTTCTATCGGTGGACATTAATTTCCATGCAAACCTTATCCGAGGAGAATATCTACTTATGTGTGTTTGGAATATTTATTAAATTTTATTTTATACTTTATTGCATTATTATGAAACATTTTGATATATGTATTTTATCTTATTGTAGCATAATAGTGCCGTGAACGCTTTGAATTGCTTAACACTTGGTGTCATTCCACGGCACACTTATCCTCATGAACGCTACCATCCACATCTAGGCAAAACATGTAAATACATTTAAATACACATACACGCACACAGACGTATACAGTAGGCAAAATAAGTAATAATGATATAAATAAGTATTAGCTAGGGCTCAAAAGTTATTGGTGTGTCAGGTCAGGTCAGATGGAGGTATTGAGGGATAATCCTTTACAACGGCACCTCACATCTACTTTCCCAAGAGTGTTGAGAGGGGAGATGGGGTGTTGGAGAGAGAGGAAGCTGTTGGAGTGACTTTATTATGTGTGGTATTAGTGTGTATACGTCGTCGGTGTCCCCCAACTTGGTGCGAGTATTTTAGCCCTGTCACTCTTTCAAGTCTGGGGGAGGCACTCGCTGCAGGCAGTTCTGCCTTTAGTCTCCCTCACTCAAATAAAAAACAAAAAAACAAAAAAAATGAAAGATGCTAGGATGTACTACCACACCCACTAAATATGTCCTGTTTGGCTGGGATCGAATCCAGGTCAAGCAGAATCACACGTTAGCCTGTTATCCCACTCGACTGCCACGGCTCTTTATGAGTGAAGTAATATATATTTTAGGATCTTTACCCTTGCAAGATCCGATTACGCATTTCTTTTATATGTTCTGGCTATTAGTAGACGAATTTTGTAGTCTAGGAAGAATCTGTGGGAAATATAAGGGTAAAGATTATCTTAATGAACCCTCTGACTTCCATGTAGCCTTCCAAGTCTGAATAAAACTGTCTAAGAACAATCAGAACACAGAAAAGAAATGCGTAATCGGATCTTGAAAGGATTAACCACAAAATGAAGGATAACATAGGCGAATATATCTTTGTTTTCCACCAGAGGAGAGTAGCATGGAGAAGGAAACCCGTGAGGCAGTATCCACGATCCTGGCAGCAGAGCAGTGTTCCTCCACCACTGCCATATTGGTTACTGACGGTTCCGCGTTGGCAGCTTCACTTTTAAAGGTAGGGTAAAGTAGCAACCTCCTGCAATTGAAGTCTTTTCAAGGTAGTTAAGGTAGTCTCTCTCTCTCTCTCTCTCTCTCTCTCTCTCTCTCTCTCTCTCTCTCTCTCTCTCTTAGTGTTCAATGTCTTGGAGACAACAGTTTAGTAGTAGCGCATAAAGGGTTCCAAAGACGACAAATCTCGCAGTGCAAGAGCCACCACAACCTGTAGCAGAAATCCGGCTGGTTCACTTTGTTCATTTTGGGTTTGTGAACAACTATGGTCATAATGTTCAATGTCGTGGCGGCAGCCATTTAGGAGTAGTGCGTCAATGATCCGGACATGACAAAATTAAATTCAGTATAACACAGTTCGCATCGTAGAGGAATCGGGATTAAACACGACACTATTGAAAGGAACTCTACCAGCATTGATCGAACCAGAGGCAGGACAATCTGGTAGAGCAATGTCTATAAGGGAGTAGGGTTCGTTTATTGGTCTATATATTTATGTTATTTATTTGTTTAGTTTTCTCGCTAGACCTCCATCAAGCTCATAAAAAACACCCCATAGACCCCCTTCAAGATATATGTGAACATTTTTCGGTAGAAACATTTCCAGGCCGAAGGCCGGTTTCTCTTATAATTACAGCTTCGCTATCGCTCGCCAGGACATCGACTACTAAATGGCACGAATGGTCCTAATATTTAGAAAGAAATGGAGAGATAGGTCATAAAATCACCAAACTACTGGGCCGAACGTCTTAGAATCTCAAAACTAATGGGGCTAATGATGGGGGAATAGGGGGGCCATAAAAACAAACCATTCCCCCCTTAACCTGTCTCTTGTGCCGACGGTGCGACCATGTATTGCACAAATTGCTGTCTTGTTTACTTGTAAGTAGGCAAAAAATAATGACCTCTAATCTCTGTAACTAAAAAACGACTAGAGTAATCGGTCTAATACTTCTACCATTTGGGAACAGTCAGTCAAGGAATAGATGTGGAAATGTACAGCCAATTCGCTCTAGCCCTTTTTGAGTTACAGAGGATAGAGGTCATAATTTCTCGCCTACTTACAGCGAATAGACTATAGCATCTATTTGTATTTTCAGACTCCCGGTTATCTGCAAGTTCCCTGGGGGCTTGGGGTGATCGAAGTGTCTGATGTAGGAAGCTTAAACATTACAAAGTTGCAAACGTCCCAAACGATGAAAAACACTCAACAGGTAAGTGTTAAATAATTGTTCACCAACCCACCAATTAACTTACAAATAAACATAATTTATGAAATCAATGAAAGTAATGTATACATGTGGTACTCCAAGGACTCGAACCTAGGATACTCACACCGAAACTCATATCACACTAAGCATTACGCTATCAAGACAGTCAATCAGTTTAGGGTATAATTCCAAGAAAATTAGCGTCCCATTTATGATACTTATATGACAATATTCTTTCTAAATCAGGTACAAATGACTTTTACTGACATTCGGTGAGAAAAGCACATAATATATATTATATCATCACTGCTGCACACAGCAGGAGTATACATAATTAATTAAAATACCATTAAAGGAGGAGCACATTAGTGACAACATTTCGCAGATGGCTTCTTCAGGATCTGAAGAAGCTATCTGTGAAAAGCTATTAAGGGAGCCCACCTCGCTTTTTTCTCTTTCTCTCCCTCTCTCTTTGGCTTGTATCCATTCGGCCCCATTCAGCCTACTGTTTTAAGACGTTTACCCCCATCCAGGTGTCAATATTTTCCTGGCGAGCGGTAGCGAGCCAGCATATAAATATTTTTGTTTTGACAGCAAGCTAAATTTGTACATTTTTTGATAGAAAAATGTCTCCGTTGAAACCGGATTTCTCCATACAATGTTGGCTCGCTATCGCTCGCCGGGAAGAAATCGACACCTGGATGGGGATAAACGTCTTAAAACAGTAGGCTTAATGGGGCTACATGGACACAACCCAGAGAGAGAAGGAGAGAGAGAGAAAATTACGAGGTGGCCCCCCTTAAGACATTGCCCTAAGAAATAAAATAATGTTTATGAAAGCCGTACATGTTATCAGTGAGTAACTATTATTATGATGATCCCTCTCTGTCTGTTGGGCGGCTTCAGCTTCGCGAGAGTCTGCACTGTGTTACCCTGGTGATGATAAGCGATGATCCCGCCTTCCTCTCTTCCTTCGCCGAGGCCTCCTTCAAGAGTCACCTCCTGCCAGTTGACACCACCAAGCTTGTTGTGTTCACCCGTCTGTCTCTCCACCGCCTCCACACCCTCCACCACATCCACAAGACATTCTCCAGGACTAACTCCCTGCTGGCGGTTATAGAAGACTCCTCATCCGTGAGGTACACTACGTTTGATATATCTAGGCAAACGATCCTCATACCATAAGCTTTGTTCCATTATATTGGCGATTTTAAGAGGCTTTGATCGATTAGCTTGGCGATTATAGAACTTTCGCTCCATTCAGGCTTCGATTGTATTCATGGTAAAGCTGGAATTTAGGAGAAAACTGGACTTTGGTTGGGAACGTATTCCACCGAAGTATGAACATATTAAGTTTGAAGGGGAAACTGGGATGAGTATAATTATATTGTATATATTTTGTGTCTTTTATTTTTGAGAAAGGTGTTTGAGGAAGCGACAAGAAGTCTAGGGGGCAAACTAGAAATAAACTACTTGAAAACATCAAATAAACTACTTGAAAACATCAAATAAACTACTTGAAAACATCAAATAAACTACTTGAAAACATCAAATAAACTACTTGAAAACATCAAATGCAAACAAAACCCACAATAATCAATAAACCAGAACACCATAATATTCAAATAATAGTAGCATACGCTGGTGTTTATTGTAAATGCATGTTGTGATTCCTTTGCAGGGTGACCGTGTACTCCCTGCTGCCCTACACCCTGCCGACCACCCCACCGCTGACAATGGCCACCTGGACACTCAACAAAGGCCTGGTTTACTCCTCTTCTCAACTCTACATTGAAAAATTCATCAGGTATCTTACTGAATGAATTAATGTTATATTTGTTGCTTTTTATGCACATACACATCCACCTTTCCTGTAGGGAATGAGTAGGCCTAATTTGCATGTGGGTGAAATCGAGAACAAACATTAATGGGATAGCCTCTCAAACTGCTGCAATTCTCTCTCTCTCTCTCTCTCTCTCTCTCTCTATATATATATATATATATAATATATATATATATATATATATATATATATATATATATATATATATATATATATAATAGAGAGAGAGAGAGAGAGAGAGAGAGAGAGAGAGAGAGAGAGAGAGAGAGAGAGAGAGAGAGAGAGAGAGAGAGAGAGAGAGAGAGAGAGAGAGAGAGAGAGAGAGAGAGAGAGAGAGAGAGAGAGAGAGCGAGCGAGAGAGAGAGAGAGAAAGGAAGACAAGAACACCATGATTCACCCCTCCTCCCCCTCCCACAGAGTCCCCCACCGTTCCCACCTGGTAATAACGGTTGAGTCCCTACTCTACCAAGTAATTAACATATATAAGTGAGTGTGAGAGTGAGTGTGTGTGTGTGTGAGAAAGAGACAGAAGGAAAGAAAACCCTGACTCACCCTTTTCTCCCCCTCCTACAGATTCCCCCACCGTCCCGACCTGGTAGTGTCGTCTGAGTCCCTACCCTACCGAGTAAATAATATATATATAAGAGAGTGTGAGAGTGTGGGTGTGTGTGAGAGAGAGAGAGAGACAGAGGGAGAGAAAACACCATGATTCACCCACCTCTCCCTCTCGAACAGATTCCCCCACCGCCCCCACCTAGTAGTAACATCCGAGTAATATATATAAGAGTGTGAGAGTAAGTGGGTGTGAGTGTGTGAGTGAAAGAGAAAGAGACAAAACCCCATGATTCACCCTTGTCTCTCCCTCCCACAGATTCCCCCACCGCCCCCACCTGGTAGTAACGGCAGAGTCTTTACCCTACCAAACCCCCGTGATGATAGACGACCCCAAGGCACCGGGTGGAAAGAGGCTCACCTTTATCGGCCTGGCTGACAACATGATGGACTTTGTATCGGGTTATATGAACTTCACGTGAGTCCAGTGCTAAAACAAAATTTGGGTGTAAAACAGATAGGAAAAGGGTACATTAAGGGTACATTAAGGGGGGATATATCTTTCTGTCTTAAGGGGGGTTTCTGGACCCTCATCTCCCTAATGTTCCACCCCATTAGTTTGAGAGATTTTGAGGCATTCGCCCTATTAGTTTGGCGATGTTAAGATCTTCCGTGCCATTTAGGTGTTGATTATTTCCTGGCAAGCGATAGAGAACCAGCAATTTAGGAGGAATCGGCCTTCGGCCGGAACATTTTTCTACCGTAAAATGCACAAAATATTCTCGAAGGGGGATCTCGGGGGTATTTTTAAACGCTTATTGGAGGTCTTGGGAGGAAACTAAAACAAATAAACAAATAGATAAATAAAGGAACAAATAAATACAAATCTCTTTATATTACTATAGTCTATTCATTATAATTAGGCCAACTATCTTGCCCACTAACCTCTCTAACTAACATCCGCCTCGAGTTATCAAGCTAATTAACATCTCTACCAACTGGGAAGAGTCAAGGCAGAGAATAGGTGTGAAATTGTACAGCCCATTCGCTCTAGCCCCTTATTTAGTTATCTAAGTTAGGTGTCACGATTTCTGATCTACTTATAATAAACGGACTATACATGGAATTAATAGTACACTGTAAAATACTAAGGGATAACAAAGGTATTCAAATGGCATACTGGGTATATGTATAATGATTTATCATGTTAACCTTATAGCTAGTTAGTTAGTTAGTAAAAAAGGATCTTCAGAGGCTATCAACCCTTTTGGATTATTAAGCCAGCACACTGTAAGTCAAGAATAGCGTTAGGACTGGAGCCCCTTTTCGAGAACTCCAGTCCCTTATAGTAGCCTTATATAAGATAGTAACTTGTTATGATCACTTGAACTGACCACTGACGAGTTTCAAGCTTTAAGGAAGTTGGAGCCGTAAACATCGATATTTAACAGAATTGCAGCAATTATGTTTCTGATGTAATTATAGTATGTAGAAATTGGTTTGATAATTATTTAATAAATAATTGGATAGTAAGTGTGTAAAATTTGGTTTGACGTATTTATAAAGATTTTACAACTGTATATTAACTGGTAATTCGGATAAATGTCGATGTTTAGAACTCCAACTTCCTCATAGCCTGAAACTCGCAAGTAACCAATTACCCTGTCCATATCCACTGTATGCTATGGTACACTCGGATACCATTGTCTCTACCCCACTCATAAATTTGTGTTGACCCCTTATGTTTTGTTGACCCCTTATGTTTTGTTGACCCCTTATGTTTTGTTGACCCCTTATGTTTTGTTGACCCCTTATGTTTTGTTGACCCCTTATGTTTTGTTGACCCCTTATGTTTTGTTGACCCCTTATGTTTTGTTGACCCCTTATGTTTTGTTGACCCCTTATGTTTTGTTGACCCCTTATGTTTTGTTGACCCCTTATGTTTTGTTGACCCCTTATGTTTTGTTGACCACTTATGTTTTGTTGACCCCTTATGTTTTGTTGACCCCTTATGTTTTGTTGACCCCTTATGTTTTGTTGACCCCTTATGTTTTGTTGACCCCTTATGTTTTGTTGACCCCTTATGTTTTGTTGACCCCTTATGTTTTGTTGACCCCTTATGTTTTGTTGACCCCTTATGTTTTGTTGACCCCTTATGTGTTTCTTTGTGCAATTATAACTATCTGGATTGATTTGTTGATAGATGTTGTTTTTCCAATATATATTATTATATAGTTTTTTACTTGATTTATAGAATATTATATTCATAAATTAGTTTCCAGAGATATACTTCCATGATTAACAAGAGGTAAATACACGAGTTCCCGGACATCTCAACCAGTAGACCATTTCAACCAGTAGCTTTCAACCAGTGCAAAATCAACCAAGACTAACCAAATCAGTGCCAAAATATAGTACTAACCTAACCTAACCTAACCTAACCGTATTGGTTGATTTGGTACTGGTTGAGAGCTACTGGTTAAAATGGTCTACTGGTTGAGTTGTCCCGTAACCGAATACACGAATTTCTAAGAGCGAGTTGGAGACTATGGCATTCGAGTGTACTTTATTGTTTCCCCTCCAGGTATTCGTATTTGAGATCTCCGGAAAAGAGCTTTGGTGCTGCTCGGAAAGATGGGACCTGGAACGGCATGATCGGTCTCATTCTACGGGAGGTGGGTATTTATTCTCGCTTCAATAATGCACATAATTATAATACTACTACTACTACTAATAATAATAATAATAATAATAATAATAAATAATATATGTACTGTATTGTATGTACAGTATGTATGTATGTACTCAGGCCCATTCCCCATTTTTGTCCTATTTTTTTCTTCTTCTGGTGATGACTGACTCGAGACAGTTAATGATAATAATAATAATAATAATAATAACAATAATAATAATACCAATATCAATAAGCTATGTTGTGTATATTTTTAAATTTGTAGCCTTAATGAATGTGCAACTGGGCCAGTGCTAATTGTATGTATGCTATTATAGAGTAATGAAGTAGAGTAATGGTAAACACAATATACAGACTTAACCAACCCACTAACTTTTTCATCTCTGTCCTTTGCATTTTTTATTTGTATATTGTTAAAAGCTTAAATTATATAAATAAAAGAAGACCTGGCGCAGCTAGAGATCTCAGTGACAGGACACACATAATGCATGATATTACTGTTATTTCCTATGTCAACAGGAAGCTGAGATAGCCACAGGTCCGTTCTTCATAAGCCTGGGTCGCAGCAAGGTGGTGGACTACAGCTCGTACTTCTCCTCGGCGGGGTTTGCTGTCCTGGCTGCCCGGGGTCGGCCTCAGGTTAGTCCATATCACGGGAATCGATACCCGCCTTGGAGGGAAAGCCTTAACCCGTGCAGAACCGGTGACGTCCTTTTCATCATTTTCCGGACGCTATTAGACGATTTTATTCAGCTTAGGAGGGATATTTGGTATCTAAAAAGATAAAATTAGATAGTCTGTAGCTTTTATTTGTTAGAGACCCTTCCTAAGCTGAACATAATCGTCTAATAGTTACCCGAATATAATACAAAGGACGTCACCAGTACCGTATGAGTTAAGCTTGCGCATGTTCTCCAAATAATGGCTAGTAAGAGATATGGGAACTTACTGACCAATAATATCTTACTGAAGTAACATCGCAACAAAAAGACAAATGTGTTTTAGATTATAATTGTAGTTAACCCATTGGCTGCAGGACCCATTCATGAATGTTCTGAAGTTAACTATTTGGAATTATTCTATAATTGCACCTATCCGAGCTAAAAAAAATATTATTGTATTTAACAGGAAGGTACGACGAGGTAAGCAATGTGGTACAGGTGGCAATATGCGGAAATGGATTATAAGGGCATTCCGCCCCTCTGACCCCCTTACGAAAATCTACGGTTACTCACTCCACCCCAAATGAATTTATACCGTTTTACCCAACCAGCGGGGGTGTGGGGGCGGCAGCCCCCACCCATAATACTAGGATAGGTTAGGTAAGGTTGTTAGGTTAGGCTAATGTCTCTCTGAAACATTGTAAAATCTGTGTCACATCTAAAGGCTATCTCAACTAGAAATCCTGATAGACCCCGCCTATCTCAACTAGAAATCCTGATAGACCCCGCCTGCAGCCAGCGCCGTCGAGTTGATAAAACATGTCGTACCGCATATACTGCAGTATTCACCTCACCATGAAACTATAAACTTGGCTCTTTAACATTATTAATTCTGTTTCACAACGTCTCAATACACCTAGATCTACACTTATTTATTTTGTTGTGTGTAGCACAATTATTCATGCTTACACCAATAAACTAGAAAATCTTCATTACATTAATAGATATAGATTATTAGATAAAAGTAGCCTACAGCCGTAGGCCTAAATTACTGAAATTCCTCCGTTCCCCTCTCAGCTATGACTGTGTTCGTCGTCTCTCTCCTGGCTCATGGCTGTCACACACACACACACACACACAGCTCGTGCAGTTATAAATATATACAGCTTGGCTGCTTGGGCCGTAATAATTATTTGCCCAGACTTGTAATGCCAAATGTAATGCTTAAGCTCTGTTAATGCTACAATTAATAATTTTGTGATCCATTTAGCCGCCAATTAAAATTGACGTTTCCAGGGTGCACCGCGAGGAGGCGGATCACATTACACCCCATTTTTTTTTTTTTTTATTATTTCTCTTTTTTTTTTATGGCTATCGTTATTGATTGTCTTGCCTTAGCCACCCCCAACTCTGGGGTTTGTGCTATAGTAGATAGATAGATAGATAGATAGATAGATAGATAGATAGTTATTGAGGACGGATTTTTATTCATCTTTACTCATCTTCATCATTGTCTTCGCTGCTGTAGTCAGACTCAGTCAGTTGGATCGTGAAAGATTCAAACATATGTTCAAGGGCCAAATCTTTCTTTATATAATCTTCTTGAATCTTTCTTGTATGTTCTGCGCATTTCTTCCAATTATCTGAAGTTACATGATCGATAGCCTGGAGTGTAAGCTCTTCAACTCTCTTCATATGTTGCTTGTCATTTGAGTTTTTCTTTTTTACTTCTTCTTTGACTTGAGCCCAAATAAGTTCAATGGGGTTAAACTGGCAATAGTATGGTGGGAGTCTGAGTACTTTATGTCCAGCTGTAGCAGCAATTTGATCTATTTCATAGCACAAGTTGGATTTTTTGTGAAGCTTGACCAACTGCAGAAGTTCAACTCTGGTATGTGAGGAGTCATGGGTAATCGAGTTGTCTGTTAACCACTTGATGATCTCCCCTTTTCTTGAATTCCCTGAAGGTGCTTTGTTGAGTTGGATGTTGTGATATGGTGCATTATCCATGACAATCAAAGATCTTGCTGGTATGTTCGGCAAGAGTTGTTCCAGGAATCATATTTTGAAGGTGTAACAATTCATAGAGTCATGATAGTCCCCTTTGTTGCCAACCTTGGATTTAAACATAAGCAGTGCACCAGGAACAAAGCCCTGAGAACTTCCGGCATGAACAATTATAAATCTTCCACCTTTGCCTGTTTTTGTGTGGGGTCCAATTGTTCCTTGTTTGTTTGTCCAGCACTGTTCAACATTGGCATTTTGATTAATCCAAGTTTCGTCCAGGTATATTTCGGGTCTTGGGTTTTCGTTGCACCTGTTCAACTTGAGTTCTCTCAGGAATTTGTTTCTGGCAGCTACAATGTCAGATCTTTCCATCAATATAGCTCTGTTGCTGCAGTGTTTTTTGTAACGAAATCCCATACTTCTGATCAATCTCCACAAACTTGCTCGTCCTCCTTTAAAACTGATTGGTTGTTTCTTAACTGTTTGTAGCAACGAATCCAGTGTTGGTAACTCTCCTCTCTCATAATAGGCAAGTATTTCTCTTCTGATGGCTTCCTTATCAAAATCATCAATAATTCCAAGTATGGGTGAAAGGCGTTGTCGGTAGAGTGGTGATTTAATTACTCCTCCTTCAACTTTCTTGCTTTCTGTCCTGATTTTTTGAACTACTGACTCTGATACTTTCGTTGCATCTGAGGTTTTCTTTGTTACCACGGCAATAGGGTCTTTTTTCTCATCGTCAAAGTACTTAAAAACATTCAGAACAATATTCCTAGCTTGGCTGACCAATCGGGGTGTCCCTGACGGCCGACCAGGTTTGTGTAAGGAGGACGCCATCCTACTGCTCTGAATGCTAAGCGGTGACTGACGTTATGGCGTGAGTGACAGCGAGTGACGGTTAGCCTCGGGGTTGCCAGCCGTATGATAATGGGTAGGGAAACGGGCGGGGCCTTTCAGGATTTCTAGTTGAGATAGCCTTTAGATCGATAGACTTTTGTCAGAGGGGGCTGAATGCCCTTATGATCCATTTCCACAAATAGCCACCTATACCACATCACTTACCTCGTCGTACCTTCCTGTTAAATACAATAATTTTTTTGTTAGCTCGTATAGGTGCAATTATTGAAATTTACCAACTATATTCCCCCCTGGCCCTTGGACTAGGTAGACCCGTGGGGCTTCCTGCAGCCTCTGACCACCGTGGTGTGGGTGGCCATGTTGGTGGGTCTGGTGGCGGTGGCGTCGGCCATGGTCATATTACCAGACGTTCTTGACCCATTAGTTGTCAGATATTATGACGTTCAGCTCAATAGTTTGGCGATTTTAAGACCTTTGACCCATTTCCGTCAATTATAATACGTTTGCACACATTTCCGTAAATTGTAAGACCTTTGACCCATTTCCGTCAATTTTAAGACCTTTCGTGTCATTTAAGTGTCAATTTTTTTCAGGCGAGTGATAGCGAGCCTGTAATTTAAGAGGAACCGGCCTTTGGCCAGGAAATCTTTCTACCGAAAAATTTATAAATTCATCTTAAAGGGGGTGTAAGTTTTAAGCTTGATGGAGGTCTAGAGAACATACTAAAAACATTTAAAAGCTCTCTCTGATGGTGAGGATTTCTCCCTAGGTAGACCCGTGGGGCTTCCTGCAGCCTCTGACCACCGTGGTTTGGGTGGCCATGTTGGTGGGTCTGGTGGCGGTGGTGGGGGCCATGGTCATAATGCCATACTTGCTGCCCGAACACTCCCAGGATGCGGCCAGGAGGGGAACTAACATCTACAACTGTGTGCGGGTTCTCATCCAGGAAGGTAATGCTTAACCCTTTCACTACGAGACTACCTACAGGAGGGGAACTATAGTCAATTTTTTTCCAGCTGATGATAAATTACCACGTATTCATCTTAATTACTTGTTTATTACGAACATTTTGTAGCGAAGTATGTTGCTTATTGTACAAACTTGGCAATAAGATGATGCAGAGACATAGTAGTTTCATATTGTATCATTAAGTATCTATAAATCAGCTGCTAAAGGATTCAATTTACCATCAGCTGGAAATAAACCAACTATAGCATTTAAACCTGTGTGTGGGTCCTTATTCAGGAAGGCAATGCGCAAAACCTTCGCTACGAAAGAACCTACCTAAGCTAAATAATATAAGAATGTTGAGGTAACAGGAGGAGAACTAGCATCTACAACTGTGTATGGGCTCTCATTCAGGAAGATAATACGCAAAACCTCCTTCGCTACGAAAGAAACTACCTAAAGTAAGCTATATAAGTGTGTTGAGGCTGAAAGGTGGGAAGCTAACATCTGCAACTGTGGGTTCTCATTCAGCAAGGAGAGGGACATCGATTTAAAAGAGGATTCTGAGAGGGTAGAGTGAAGTAAAGTGTGTCCAGACATTTTAACTCTAACGTAACTTGAATATGGCTCTGTTTCACTCTTCTCACTGGGGTTGGGGGTGGGGGACTTTTTTTACAGGCAGCTTTGAATTTTGTCTCCTCCATATACATAGAGAAAAAAACTAGAACAGAAAAAGGAATACAAGAGTAAAAGGTGACGTCCTATCCGTGTTGTTATTTTGAGAGAGAGAGTGTGTGTGTGTGTTTTATTTGTTATTGTTTAACTAGTATGTTAAATGGTATCACTAACCTACCTCTCTACTGCAGATATTCAAGCCACTAAGGACTGGTGGTGGTGGGAGCGTGTGGTGTTGGGTGTGTGGATGTTGATGATGTTGGTGATGTTACAGAGCTATGTTGGGAACCTCATGTCCATGTTGGCTGTCAGGTTCATCGAAAACCCCTACCAGACCTTCGAGGCTGTCGTCGATGATAATATTAAAATTGTCCTGGTGGAAAACAATGTGCTGTCTCAGTATTTTCGTGTAAGTATAAACAAGAGGTGTGAGGGTGCAAGGGAGTGGGGTTCTCGAAAAGGGGCTCCAGTCATGACGTTATTCTTGACTTACATTGTGCTGGCATAATAATCCAGAAGGGTTGATTGCCTCTGAAGTCCTACTTTATCTAACTAACCCGCTTCCCAGGGGACTGGAGTTCTCAAAAAAGGGTTCCAGTCCTGACGCTCTTCTTTGTCCAGTGTGCTGGCTAAATAATCCAGTAGGATTGACAGCCTCTGAAGTCCTATTATAACTAACCCGCTTCCCATTACAGATGTATCGATATTTCTTAGTTGATAATAATCCAGTGCTAGGATAGGAACAATACTATAGTGATACTGTATTTCATTATTTTCAAGTACTATTACATAAAATTAAATGCATAATTCCGAAATGTCACTATTTCAGCTAAGAAGTACTCAGAAACCATAACAATCAGTTCGTTGCACTAACCCTTTGAGGATTATGACGTGTGTAAAAAAAATATGACTATTGTTGACGATTATATTCAGCTAAGAATTGATGTATGGGCGTCGGGACATAATTGGTTTGATTTTGACCCCGTACATTCCTAGGAGTCCTTCCTAAGCTGCAGAAAAATGTCTCATGTTAGCCAGAATAAAATAAATGGATGTGTCCTCATTCACAAAAATAGTTAAATAATAAATAGCTTTATGAAAAACCGGAAAACCAGGGTAATCAGTACTATAGCCTGTTTTTGCCAGCTGATGATACATTAAATCCCTTAGCATTTGATTTATTGATTCTTAATGGAATAATATTATACTAGTATGTCTCTGCGTCATAATATTGTCAGGTTTATATAATTAACACCATATATCGCTACACAATTTTGGTAATAGCCGAGTAATCAGGATGGCGAGATAGCAATTTACCATCAGCTGGGAAAAACAAAAAAATATAACCACGAACTTCATTATTTATTATCACCGTTTCAACTTGTCATCTCCCTGTGTCTCCCGATCGCCGACTCGGGTATCTTAAAATAAAAAAAAAAAATATGGGCTAAACATGAGGGAGAAGGGGGGCCAGACTAACCAACCCACCCCCCTTAGTATCAACGTGTTAACTGTTCATCTCCCTAAACATGAGGGAGAAGGGGGGCCAAATTAACCAACCCGCCCCCCTTAGTATCAACGTGTTAACTTTCTCTCCCTAAACATGAGGGAGAAGGGGGCCAAATTAACCAACCCGCCCCCCTTAGTATCAACGTGTTAACTTTCATCTCCCTAAACATGAGGGAGAAGGGGGGCCAAATAAGTCAACCCTCCCCCCTTAGTATCAACGTGTTAACTGTTCATCTCCCTAAACATGAGGGAGAAGGGGGGCCAATTAAGCCAACCCTCCCCCAGAATATCAACGTTTCAACTTGTCCTCTCCGTGTTTTTTCCAGACCGCCGACTCTGGGATCTTCCAGGAGGTCGGGGAACTGCTGGAAACCGAGCGAGTGACCCCAATCATCTTCAGGGCTAAGCATGAGTGAGAAGGGGGGCCATATAAACCAACTCTCCCTCCTTAACCCCTTGAAGTTCTGACGCGTTTTAGTAGTATATTGTGGCTATCATTAGACGATTTTATGCAGGTTGGGAAGAATCTGTGGGTATTAAAAGGGTAAATACTATCTCATCAACCCTTTGACTTCCATATACCCTTACTAATTTGAATAAAATCGTCTAATAGTAGCCAGAAAGCAGAACAGAAACACTTATTGGAGCTTGAAAGGGTTAATATCAACGTTTCAACTTGTCCTCTCCGTGTGTTTCCAGACCGCCGACTCTGGGATCTTTCGGGAGGTCGGGGAACTGCTGGACACCGAGCGAGTGACCCCCATCATCTTCAGCGACCTGACCCACAGCATGCAGACCATTGTGAGGGATGGCAGCCACGTCCTCATTAACGTGGACACCACCTTCAGGAATATGTTGGCCAAAGACTTCTCATTGACAGGTAAGGCATTAACTTTTTTTTTTTTTTTTTTTTTTTTTTATTAGTTTCCTCCCTAGACCTCCATCAAGCTTAAACACACCCACCCAAGACCCTTCTTCAAGATAAATTTGTACATTTTTCTATAGAAAAATGTCCCGCCCGAGAGCCGGTTTACTTAAATTACAGGCTCGCTATCGCTCGCCAGGAAAAAATCGACACCTAAATGACACGAAAGTCTAAATATTGACAGAGAAATAGGGCGAAAGGTCTTAAAATCGCTAAATTAATAGGCAGAACGTCTTATAATCTGAAAACCAATGGGGCTAAACATGAGGAAGAAGGGGGACCAAAAAAAGGGTCCATCTCCCCTTAAAATAGCAATTCAGAAGCTATCAACCCTCCTGGATTATTAAGCCAGTACACTGTAAGTCAAGAATAGTTTCAGGACTGGAGCCCCTTGTTGAGAACTCCAGTCCCTTGTTTGACAGGTGAAGCATGAACACATCAAACGATGGATTCAATGCATAATATACATTTTCATTTACTATCATTTATTTCATAGATGTGTGTGAATTTGTGATTTTATCTGTGTTTGTTCGTTGTTTTATGTTGTTTTTGTGTTTTCCCTATTCTTGCTCTGTCTTGAGTCGGCCAACCCCAAGAAAAAGGAAAAACAAATAATACAATGGAATGAAATAGAAAATAAAAATAGGAAAAATGGGGATTGGGCCTGAGCATATAGATAGATAGATTTCATAGATGAGAAAGTAATTCGTTGATTCTTGATATGCTAACGAAGGAAGTGCAGCAGTAATAGGAGAATATATTTTGTTATTAATTTCACCACACCACCAAACACCTCCAATGAAATTAATGAAAGCATATATGTGATCCACCAGGACTCGAACCTGGGTTATCACACACAGATTTTTAGACACCTTAACCATTACACCATCCTTTCGGGACTTGGGTGAGACATTTTCTATTGCACTAGACATATCGAAAGCTTTCGATAGAGTCTGGCACAAATCTTTAATTTCTAAACTACCCTCCTTCGGTTTCTATCCCTCCATCTGTGCCTTTGTCTCTAATTTCCTTTCCGACCGTTCCATAGCCGCGGTTGTGGACGGCCATTGTTCACTTCCTCACCCTATAAACTCCGGTGTTCCTCAGGGCTCTGTCCTATCTCCTATTCTCTTTCTAATTTTTATAAATGATCTCCTTAACTGTACCTTAATTCCCATCCATTCATACGCAGACGACACAACCTTACACTACTCCATTAGTTTTTCAGAACGCCGCAGCCAGCAATCCCTTAACGACAAACGTAATGAAGTCATAGAACTCTTAAATTCTGATCTAAATACTATCTCCAATTGGGGCAGAGAAAACCTTGTTACCTGTACTGCTTTCAAAACCCAATTTCTCCATCTATCTACCCGTCAGGATCTCCCAGCGGACTATCCCTTATTCTTCAACAATACAAAAATCAACCCTTCATCTTCTCTCAATATTCCTGGTGTCTCTTTTTCTTCTGCTCTCATTTGGAAGGACCATATTACCAGTCTTGCTAAGGCAGCCTCCCAGAAGCTGGGTGTGCTCAACCGCCTTTGGGGGTTCTTTTCCCCAGCACAGCTTCTTGCTCTGTACAGGGGCATAGTGCATCCTTGTATTGAGTATTGTTCACATGTGTGGGGAGGTTCCTCTCACACCGCTCTCCTAGACAAAGTTGAAAGGAAGGCCTTTCGTATCATTAACTCCCGTCCACTCACCAACTCTCTGCAATCTCTCTCTCTCCGCCGCAATGTTCCATCTCTCTCGCTATTCTATCGCTACTATAATAATCAGTGTTCCTCAGAGCTTTCCCAGTGCATACCACCTCCTTTACGTAGGGCACGTGGTACCCGTCTTGCAACTCAATCCCACCCCTACTCTGGTCAACTCTCCAACCCAAGAGTGAAACGTTACTCTCAAACTTTCTTCTACTCAATAGCTGAGCTCTGGAACTCTCTCCCAGAATCAGTCTTTCCCTCTTCCTATGACTTAAATTGATTCAAACTCTGTGTGCCCAGGCATTTTGGCTCGATCGTCCCTTGATTTTGGCCCTGTCACTCTTTCAACTATGGGGGAGGCACTCGCTATAGGCAATTCTGCCTTTTGCCTCCCTCAATCACATAGAAAAAAAAAACAAACAAAAAAAACGGTTAAAGGTTTATGCACACGCCTACAACTTATTATCCATTCTCGAATACTGGATATTAATCTAATCATGTTCATATTCCCACCGCACCATATAAAATTCAATAATGTGGGAATGTCAATATTGGGGTTTATATACAGGATTTATGCATTGTTATATACAATATTTGAAAAATGATTTTGCTATATTTCAACAGTTTAGTATTAAAATGTATCGCTGTGTGCAAATAATCCTCTATATGAGAAGGTGTCATTAACCAGCTTCTTTAGGTCATTAAACTTAAAATTATGTAGTAAAACAGACATAAAAGCCTCCTTCTCACATAGTGTCTACTTAAACACTCAAATCCTGACCATATATGAACCCTCGAACAGCATAAATGACCCTTTTAACCCTGTCTGTCATATTTAAGTAACTTACTTACGGATTGGCGGAGTGCCCAGTATTTCCCCCACAACACTCTTTCTGACACTGAGGGACCAGTAGAAGTCGGAGGAATTTGGGGTTGCCACCAACCGACAGATTATGATCTAACTTACCTAACTTACTGAGCTCAATAGGACGCAATTTCGCGTCATAAACTTATTATTGAGCTATTTCACTAAGTTCACTTAGTTGATACTTTTGGGCAACACCGCCATATAACGCGATCGCGTCATATGCGTTATAATTATGACAGAGGGGGTTAAATGTAAATATTAGGTACAGAAGTATTGTGATGGTTCGATTCAGTTTTGGATGGCTTCGAAAACTTAAGACCACAATTTATGTCCCAGAGTATACTATATTATGTAGTGAAGAAATATATTGTAATATATTTTGCAAGGTGGTCACTCAATACATGTGATTTAATGAGAAATTATTTTATTTTTACAGGAAGATGTGACTTCTACATATCGCAGAACATATACTTGACTTCTCATCTTGCATTTGTGGTCCAAAAGAAAAGTCTTTTGAAACCAGGCATAAATAAAATGTAAGTATCTTAACAACATTATGTTTATGTTTATGTTGCATAAATAAATGTGAAAATTAATGAGATTATAGATAAGTTACTCATATATCTGCAGACACATGCCAATCTCTCTCTCTCTCTCTCTCTCTCTCTCTCTCTCTCTCTCTCTCTCTCTCTACCCGGAAAAGCCCTCCCACAACCCCACCCAATCAAACTCCACCCGCACAGTTAAGAGAAATAAATAACCCCACCCAACCCTTAGAAGTCCATCACAACCATTTAAAGGAAACCGTCAACCCCAATGGCCCACAAGTTGCGAAAACTTACCTACCTGAACCACAAAACAAACTAAACAACCCCACCCAACCCCATCCAAGCCAACCCAACCAACTGAATGAATTTGACAACCCGCCGCGGCTTCAAGTCATAACCCCAAACCCATCCTCACCAATAAGAAAAACAAATCCAGCGCATGCTGAGAGAAATGATATAAAAATAATATCCATAAATGCCTGCTCAATAAGAAACAAAATAGACGAACTCAAATGTCTGTTATTAAATGAGAAAGTTGACGTTATTTGTATAACGGAAACACATCTGAACCTTAAAAATAAAGATCTACTTCATGAATATCACATAGAGCCATATAAATTTTTTCATAAAGACCGTAACAATGGAAAACAAAGAGGGGGGGTTGCAATGTACGTTGCAACCTACTTAAACCCAGTCGAGGTGACTCTCCCCGAAAGTAATGCAGAAATAGTGTGCGTCAAAATAAATACAAAAAACATGAACTTAAATATCACTACAGCGTACCGACCACCGAGACTAACTGTTGCCGATGATACAATTTTTTATGAAATACTAGAGAAAAACCCTTAATTCCGACGAAACAGTTTTACTAGGTGACTATAACCTCCCCCTAATTGACTGGAATACCACGACCGGAAAAAATGCTGAGTCACGCCTAATGACAAGCTTCATCCAGGACAATTTTTTGACTCAACACGTAAAACAGCCGACGCGAGACAGGAATATACTAGACCTCGTAATCACTACCCAAGAAATTTATTATCAAACCTGGATGTAGGTGAACATCTGGCAACGTCCGATCATAAAATCTTAAGAATCAACGTTATAAGCAAATATTCCTCAGTAAAAACAACAGGAATGGTTTCGGACTTCAAAAACGCAAATTATGACGGACTTAAGGAATCGCTATCAAACATACACTCAAACCTCATAAATATAAACGAAGTAAATGAACTATGGGGACATTTTAAGTCTACAATTACAGAAGCGCATAAACAATTTGTACCCATGAAACCAAAACGTAGTACGAAATCAAGTATGCCCCCTTGGTACAGTAGAGACATTGGCAAGGCAATAAGGAAAAGGAATCAACTCCACAAACTTGTAAAAATAACACAAACACTGAAGTAATTAAAAACTTGTACAAAAATAGTAGAAGGGAAGTGAAAAAAATAATTAGGGCGAACAAACAAAATTACGAAATGACTATTGCCAGAGAAAGTGCCACAAACCCCAAAAAATTCTACAGTTACGTAAACAAAAATAAACAGATCAAAAGCGGAATCGGACCGCTAATAGAAGATGGCCAGACAATAACAGGCGACACAAACACGGCAAATCTGCTCAACAAATATTTTGGCTCAGTTTTCACAGAAGAAATTATCGATCATACCCTTGAAAATAACACCTCAACTCATGAGATAGGAGATTTCACCATCAGTGTTACCGAAGTACAAAGCAAATTGAGTAATTTAAATGTAAATAAGACCCCGGGACCCGACATGCTCCACCCGAAAATAATTAAGAATGTCAAGGACGAAATAGCAAAACCCCTGACACAACTATTTAACTTATCACTACTACAGGGGATTGTACCGAGTGATTGGAAAGATGCGAACATTACGCCGATATACAAGAAGGGTAGCAAGGCCAAAGCGAGTAATTACAGACCAATTAGCCTAACTTCAATTGTAGGAAAAATCATGGAAAAAATCATTAGAGATAAGATTGTAGATTACCTCGAATCAAACAACCTAATCAAAAATAGTCAACACGGCTTTAGATCAAATAAGTCATGCCTAACAAATTTGATTGAATTTTATAACAAACTATTCACATATAACGACATGACGAAATCACTAGATATAATCTTCTTGGACTTTCAAAAAGCTTTCGACAAGGTGCCTCACCGAAAACTATTGGCTAAACTGGAGAGGATAGGTATCAAAGGTGAAATTCATTCTTGGATAAAAAATTGGCTTACGGACAGAAGACAGAGAGTGGTGATAAATGGAGTGGAATCGGAGTGGGAGCCTGTCACTAGTGGAGTTCCACAGGGTTCAGTCCTTGGACCGGTCCTGTTTCTCATTTACATTAACGATATCGATGTAGGGGTAAACAACACCATTTCCAAATTCGCCGACGATACAAAAATAGGAAATACAGTCCTGAACGAAGATGATAGAAATGCGTTGCAATCTGATTTAAACAAGATATCAGAGTGGTCGAAAAAATGGCAGATGCCCTTCAATGTCGATAAATGTCAGGTGCTGCAGGTTGGTAGCAGAAATATGAAATACAAATACGAAATGAATAGCAAACAAATAAAAACCGCAACGGTAGTAAAAGACCTAGGGGTACTAATATCTGAAAACCTAAAAACTTCCGACCAATGTATAGCAGCTGCAAATAAGGCAAACATAGCATTGGGCTTTATTAAACGAAAATTTACATATAAACATGAAAACGTAATAGTGCCACTGTTCAAAAGTATGGTGAGGCCCCACCTTGAATATGGTGTGCAGTTCTGGTCACCTTATCTGATCAAGGACATTGTAAGACTCAAGTCAGTACAGCGTAGAGCGACGAAGATGATACCCTCATTAAGAAATAAACCATATGAAGAAAGACTTAAACGATTGAACCTGTTCTCATTAAAAAAGAGGAGGTTGAGGGGTCAGCTTATTGAGTGCTTTAAGATACTAAAAGGTTTCGACAAAGTCGATGTAAATGCACTATTCACATTAAACAATACTAATCAAACTCGCGGAAATGGAATGAAATTAAAAACCAAAAAGGCAAACCTAGATGTCACAAAGAGTTTCTTCACCTACAGTGTGGCGACAGAGTGGAATAAACTACCAGCGAGAGTGGTGGAGAGCGACACAATAAACGCCTTCAAGGGAAGGCTTGACCTCTATCTGCAGAGGGCTGGGGTGATATAAATGGAAAAAAAAAAAAAAAAAAAAAAAAAAAAAAAAAAAAAAAAAAAAAAAAACAAAAAAAAAAAATGTATGTATATGTATGTGTGTGCACTGTACAGTATGTATATATATACTGTATATACATGTGTGTATGTATGTATGTGTATATGTATGTATATATATATGTATATATATATATGTATGTGTGTATGTGTATATATGCATATATGCATATTATAGTTTGTAAGGCCAGACTGCCTAGTAAGGACCTTGAGGTCTGTGTGGTCTGTGTATCTATGTAGCTCTATGTAGCTCTCTCTCTCTCTCTCTCTCTCTCTGTATATATATATATATATATATATATATATATATATATATATATATATATATATATGACCCTGGACAGGTCAGAGTCGCTGGTACAGACGGGCATATACGACTTCTGGATGGAGAGATCCCAGGCCAACTCTACCGTGTGTAACAACCTGCCCAGGGTCATCACTGTAACCACTGTGCTATCACTCACAAACCTATGGGTATGATTCGAACGCGCTCTAATTTACTATTTAGATTTACTATTTACTATTACTATTTACTATTACTATTTACTATTTACTATTAATATTTACTATTACTATTTACTATTTACTATTACTATTACTATTTACTATTACTATTTACTATTTACTATTACTATTTACTATTACTATTTACTATTACTATTTACTATTTACTATTACTATTTACTATTACTATTACTATTACTATTTACTATTACTATTAATATCTACTATTACTATTTACTATTAATCTTTACTATCTACTATTACTCTTTACTATCTACTATTACTCTTTACTATCTACTATTACTCTTTACTATCTACTATTACTCTTTACTATCTACTATTTACTATTACTATTTACTATTTACTATTAATATTTACTATTAATATTTACTATTACTATTTACTATTTACTATTAATATTTACTATTACTATTTACTATTACTGTTTACTATTTACTATTAATATCTACTATTACTATTTACTATTTAGATTTACTATTTACTATTAATATTTACTATTACTATTTACTATTTAGATTAGATTACTAGGAATTGAATACTTGCGAGTTTCAGGCTATAAGAAAGTTGAGCCCTAAGCATTGATATTTAGCCGATTTTATATTAGACAAAAAACCCGGTTGTATTGCATATATAAATACAGTACATACAATTGTAATAATCAAACTGTTCATACATCACAAACCCGTATTATTGTTGTATATATGCGTTATGCTAAATTTGATGTTTACGGTTCCAAGGTCCTTGTAACCTGAAAGTGATCATACTGGATTAATCTATATGTGATATTATAGTTTTGAAAAGTCTTAAAATCGCCAAATTAATGGGCCGAACGTCTAAGAATCTGTAAACTAATGGGGCTAAACATGAGGAAGAAAGAGCATTTCCCCTTAAGTTATTTTGGTGTGATATTATTTGTCTACAAGCATCTACAGTATATCTACATCCTTATCACTTACCATCCATTCACTATCCTACTCATCCGTACTCTCTGTAACTCAATAATGGCTAGAGCAAGTAGGCTGTGATTGTCCACACATATTCCCTGGCTGACTCTTCCTTCCTAAAGGGTAAACATAACAGCTCAAATTGTTGACGTCGTTTTTGAGTTATGAGATGTCGGAATCAGAATTTCTGGCCAACTTATAATGAACAGGGCAAGCTTCTCACTCATAATGAACAGGGCAAGCTTCTCACTCATAATGAACAGGGCAAGCTTCTCACTCATAATGAACAGGGCAAGCTTCTCACTCATAATGAACAGGGCAAGCTTCTCACTCATAATGAACAGGGCAAGCTTCTCACTCATAATGAACAGGGCAAGCTTCTCACTCATAATGAACAGGGCAAGCTTCTCACTCATAATGAACAGGGCAAGCTTCTCACTCATAATGAACAGGGCAAGCTTCTCACTCATAATGAACAGGGCAAGCTTCTCACTCATAATGAACAGGGCAAGCTTCTCACTCATAATGAACAGGGCAAGCTTCTCACTCATAATGAACAGGGCAAGCTTCTCACTCATAATGAACAGGACAAGCTTCTCACTCATAATGAACAGGACAAGCTTCTCACTCATAATGAACAGGGCAAGCTTCTCACTCATAATGAACAGGACAAGCTTCTCACTCATAATGAACAGGGCAAGCTTCTCACTCATAATGAACAGGGCAAGCTTCTCACTCATAATGAACAGGGCAAGCTTCTCACTCATAATGAACAGGGCAAGCTTCTCACTCATAATGAACAGGGCAAGCTTCTCACTCATAATGAACAGGGCAAGCTTCTCACTCATAATGAACAGGGCAAGCTTCTCACTCATAATGAACAGGGCAAGCTTCTCACTCATAATGAACAGGGCAAGCTTCTCACTCATAATGAACAGGGCAAGCTTCTCACTCATAATGGACAGGCAAGCTTCTCACTCATAATGAACAGGGCAAGCTTCTCACTCATAATGAACAGGGCAAGCTTCTCACTCATAATGAACAGGGCAAGCTTCTCACTCATAATGAACAGGGCAAGCTTCTCACTCATAATGAACAGGGCAAGCTTCTCACTCATAATGAACAGGGCAAGCTTCTCACTCATAATGAACAGGGCAAGCTTCTCACTCATAATGAACAGGGCAAGCTTCTCACTCATAATGAACAGGGCAAGCTTCTCACTCATAATGAACAGGGCAAGCTTCTCACTCATAATGAACAGGGCAAGCTTCTCACTCATAATGAACAGGGCAAGCTTCTCACTCATAATGAACAGGGCAAGCTTCTCACTCATAATGAACAGGGCAAGCTTCTCACTCATAATGAACAGGGCAAGCTTCTCACTCATAATGAACAGGGCAAGCTTCTCACTCATAATGAACAGGGCAAGCTTCTCACTCATAATGAACAGGCGAAGGTTCTCACTGATAATGAACAGGGCAAGCTTCTCACTCATAATGAACAGGGCAAGCTTCTCACTCATAATGAACAGGGCAAGCTTCTCACTCATAATGAACAGGGCAAGCTTCTCACTCATAATGAACAGGGCAAGCTTCTCACTCATAATGAACAGGGCAAGCTTCTCACTCATAATGAACAGGGCAAGCTTCTCACTCATAATGAACAGGGCAAGCTTCTCACTCATAATGAACAGGGCAAGCTTCTCACTCATAATGAACAGGGCAAGCTTCTCACTCATAATGAACAGGGCAAGCTTCTCACTCATAATGAACAGGGCAAGCTTCTCACTCATAATGAACAGGGCAAGCTTCTCACTCATAATGAACAGGGCAAGCTTCTCACTCATAATGAACAGGGCAAGCTTCTCACTCATAATGAACAGGGCAAGCTTCTCACTCATAATGAACAGGACAAGCTTCTCACTCATAATGAACAGGGCAAGCTTCTCACTCATAATGAACAGGGCAAGCTTCTCACTCATAATGAACAGGGCAAGCTTCTCACTCATAAACCAACATACAAGATTCGAACTACTTGTCATGCTTGGGGGGTTGAATTTCGATTATATATAGCTTGTCACCCACACGAGATGAGGACGGGGAAGTATAGAAGTATAAGTACCGATATATCTCCTTTGAACTTATGTTGTTGCCCAGTAGACAAAACACCACCATATATATATATATATATATATATATATATATATATATAAATATATACCGGTACCGGTATATATAATATATTAGTTCTTACATTGATTCCTTTTTACTGACAACAATATTTTCAGGGTATGTTTGCCGTTCTGGTGTCGGGGTTCGCGGTGGGCCTGGTGGTGTTCCTGATGGAGATAGTGGCCGCACAAGTCTTGAGAAGCTAAGGTGGCGTCACACCGGTATTATTATCCGATAGCCTGTACCAGAGTCCGCTATAGTGCTTTATTGTGGAGTACTTATGTAATTGATTCCTGTTTCAAAGCGATATTTCCCCGATGTTATACTACAGCCTTTAAGGGGGGTGACCTGTTTTAGTTCTGTCCTTTTTCTATCTTTCTCTGGCTTGTATCCATTTGGTCCCATTCAGCCTACTGTTTTAAGACGTTTATCCCCATCCAGTAGTCAATTTTTTACTGGTGAGCGGTAGCGAGCCACCATATTTTTTAGTTTTGTTTGAGAGCATGCTAAATTTGTACATTTTTCGATAGAAAAATGTCTCCGGCGATGCCGGATTTCTTCATATAATGCTGGCTCGCTATCGCTCGCCAGAAAGAAATCGACACCTACTGTAGATGGGGATAAACGTCTTAAAATAGTTGGCTGAATGGGGCCGAATGGATACAAGCCAGAGAAAGAGAGAAAAGGACAGAAATGACAAAAAGCAGGTCACCCCCCTTAAGAGAACATCACAAGGGAGGTATGATTGGTCGCATAGTAACGTTTTCTTTAGTATGTAATGACTCTAATAAAGTGATCCCAATCCACTCGGGTAACTATTTTAACCTCAGCTAACTTATCTTAAGTACATGTGCGCTATTCCAAGATATTCCAACTTAGCCAGAGCCACTTAAGGCAAACCTAATCTAGCCTTGTCTAACCTAATAGAATATAACCTATTGTAACCATACCTAACCAATTTAAGGGGAGGTTTTTAGTTGATTCCCTAGACTTCCATCAAGCTTAAAATTACTCCCCCTAGACTCCCTTTCAAGATAAATATGTACATTTTTCGGTAGAAAAATTTCCCGGCCGAAGGCCGGTTCCCCTTAAATTACAGGCTCGCTATCGCTCGCCAGGAAAAAATCGACACCTAAAATGGCACGAATGGTCTTAAGATTGACAGAAATGGGGCGAGGGATCTTAAAATCGCCAAACTAGTGGGGCGAACGTCTTAAAATCTCAAAATCAATGGGGCTAAACATGAGGGAGAAAGGGGTCCAGAAAAAAATCCTCCAGATCGAAATCTCCCCTTATTAATGTACACTCGGATGCCAAATTTCTTTAGCTAGCCCACTCATAAATATTCCAGGATCTCACCAGCTATTTCTAATTATGGAAGTATATCTCTGAACACGAACAATATATGAATACAATTGTTTATATCTCTGAACACGAACAATATACGAATACAATTGTTTATATCTCTGAACACGAACAATATATGAATACAATTGTTTATATCTCGGAACACGAACAATATATGAATACAATTGTTTATATCTCGGAACACGAACAATATATGAATACAATTGTTTATATCTCGGAACACGAACAATATATGAATACAATTGTTTATATCTCGGAACACGAACAATATATGATTACAATTGTTTATATCTCTGAACACGAACAATATATGAATACAATTGTTTATACATCAACTACAAAGCTATGTATACTATTAAGGGGAGATCTCCACTTGAGGGATTTTTTTCTTGACCCCTTTCTCCCTCATGTTTAGCCCCATTGCTTTTGATATTATAAAACGTTTGCCCCATTAGTTTAGCGATTTTAAGAACTTTCACCCCATATTAAGACCTTTCGTGCCATTCAGGTGTCGATCTTATCCTGGCGAGCGATAGCGAGCCTGTAATTTAAGAGGAACCGGCCTTTGGCCGGGAAATTTTTCTACCGAAAAATGTACAAATTTATCTTGAAGGGGGTTAAGGGGGTGACATTTTTAGATTGCTGGAGGAGTAGGAAACAAACTAAAAACCTCCCCTTAATTGAAAAGCAAGTTCAATACAAGAAACAAGTCCGGATGGTTATAATTGTATGCCCAAAATAAAAATAAAAGAAGAACAGAAAGTCAATAGGGATCCAGAAATTCTTGTGGGTGGGTTAGAGACTATGGCATCGGAGTGTACCTTACACAACCTAATCTATACTATAGTCTATTCGATGTAAGTAGGCGAGACATCTCATGACTTCTAACCTCTGTAACTCTTAAGGGGGGTGACCTGCTTTCTGTTATTTCTGTCCTTTTCTCTATTTCCCTGGCTTGTATCCATTCGGTCCCATTCAGCCAACTATTTTAAGACGTTTATCCCCATCTAGGTGTCGATTTCTTCCTGGCGAGCGACAGCGAGCCAGAAATATATGAAGAAATCCGGCTTCGCCGGAGAAATTTTTCTATCGAAAAATGTACAAATTTAGCCTGCTGTCAAACAAAAATAACAAATATGCTGGCTCGCTACCGCTCACCAGTAAAAAAATTACACCTGGATGGGGACAAACGTCTTGAAACAGTAGGCTGAATGGGGCCAAATGGATACAAGCCAGAGAAAGATAGAAAAGGACAGAACAAAAACAGGTCACTCCCCTTAAACGACTAGAGTAATCGAGCTAATATTTCTACCATTTGGGAAGAGTCAGTCAGAGAATAGATGTGGAAATTTACAGCCAATTTTCTCTAGCCTTTCTTGAGTTACAGAGGATAGAGGTCATGATTTATCGCCTACTTACAGCGAATAGACTTACTCACCCCGAAACGACCCTACCCCACAATAGCGTTAATTTTGGGTGAGGGTTTGAGTTGACCGGTACACTCTGAAGCCATAGTCTCTAGCCCACCCATAGGAATTAGTGGACCCCCTATGGTTTTCTTTATGCAAACATAACTATCCGGATCGGTTTTTGGATATAACTTGTTTTTCAATAAATGATATACAGTATAGAGCTTTGTAGAGGAAGCATACACATTTACATTAACCCTTTGAAGCTCTGATGCGTTTTGCAGTTTATTTTGGCTATCATTAGACGATTTCATGCAGCTTAGGAAGTATATGTGGGTATTAAAAGGGTCAATACTATCTCAATAAACCCTTTGACTTCCATATAACGTTACTAATCTGAATAAAATCGTCTAATAGTAGCCAAAACAGAACAGAATCGCGTATTGGAGCTTGAAAGGGTTAATACATTCGTTTCCAGAGATATACTTCCATAATTAGAAATAGGTGAAGTCCAGGAATATTTATGAGTGGGCTAGAGACTATGGCATCTCAGTGTACTTGGATTGACACTCCATCCAAGCCTCATCATCTGTTTCAAGCGTGACTTAAGGGGGGGGACCTGTTTTTGTTATTTCTGTCTTTCTCTGGCTTATATCCATTCGGCCCCATTCAGCCTACTGTTTTAAGACGTTTATCCCCATCTAGATGTTGATTTCTTCCTGGCGAGCAATAGCGAGCCAGCATTATATGAAGAAATCCGGCTTCGCCGGAGAAATTTGTCTATCGAAAAATGTACAAATTTAGCCTGTTGTCTAACAAATATAAAAAATATGCTGGCTCGCTACTGCTCACCAGTAAAAAATTACACCTGGATGGGGATAAACGTCTTAGAACAGTAGGCTGAATGGGGCCAAATGGATACAAGCCAGAGAAAGATAGAAAAGGACAGAACAAAAACAGGTCACCCCCCTTAAGCACAAGATAAATTATTTGGTGACCTAAACTAGCATGGGTTATGCTTTCATTAGATTTATTTCGCTTTCCTTCTATCCGGTATGTAAACAAATAATAATGAATATATACAAAACAAATAAAACTGCAAACCAAATTAATAAAATGTATAACAAATCTTCAATTATTTTACTAATAACCTCTATATAGTGCACTTTTTTTATAATATTAGTTATGGTATAGTGTTCTCCTTATGAAAGCTATAATATGTATTATTTGTATTGACTATTATTCGTTGCTTTATATATTAATTTAACAGTGTTGCCAAATATATTAAATAGTTTTACCAATTCTATACACTATAGATACTTCAGTTATCTACCACATGAATACTTTCTAATACTGTATACAGTATATATATATATATATATATATATATATATACTGTATATAATGAGAGAGAGAGAGAGAGAGAGAGAGAGAGAGAGAGAGAGAGAGAGAGAGAGAGAGAGAGAGAGAGAGAGATCAGAACCTTTCACTGGTTGGAGAGGAACAGTTGGGGTGGAGCCTGAAGTCTAGAGGGGGAGTTCACCAGCAGGTTGGGGGGTGGGGGCGGGTGGGGAGAAGACACACATTCATCACTACCCAATAACCCAACTGCATTAATAAAAAAGGGAGGAGTGGAGTGGTGATGTGTATATAAACCCTGAGTGTGTGTGTGTGTGGTGATCATTCTGTGTTGAGCTGCTCTTGGGTCAGGTTGAGAGAGGCCAACACACACACCCTTCCACCTGATCCTTACTCCACCACCGTAAGTTACTGTATTAACACTATTTGGTGCAACGTCTTGGGGGTTATTATGGTATTGTGTTAAATTATCATTGAGGTTTTTATTTGTTTAACCATTTTCGAACAATGTGTTTTTAGTTTACCCGCTAGACTTTGAAAAACACCTCTCCAAACCCCCTTCAAACTAAAAAAACGCCAGCGGTGGAGGGGAGACTATGTTGAATTACCTCAACCTGACCTTATGAGCAGTCTAAAATGAATGCTATGCACACACACGCCAGGGTCTATATCAACACCACCACGCTACTCCTCCTTGTTATTAACCCTATAAGGTGCAGGGCGGGCCAATTTGGAGCCTCCCAGTTTTACTCCATTAGTTTGGAGATTTTAAGACGTTTCATCGCATTAGTTTGGCGATTATATGATGCTTCAACCCAATACGGTGTCGATTTCTCCCGGGCGAGCGATAGCGAGCCTTCAATTTGGGAGAAACCGGCCTTTGGCCGTGACATTTTTCTACCGAAAAATGTACACATTTAGCTTGAAGGGGGTCTGGGGGGTCTTCAACGTGAGTTACTCCACACAGTGAAGACGTTTCGAGCCAATAGGCAAAACGCTCAGGATAATTAACAGGGTCTTAAAAGCTACTAGTGCATTATATATCCTTAATTATAGCATTATGAAAATCACAATGAACTATAGGTAGCGCCAACGAACTTGACAAACATATCGATCCCTGACCTCTTCGTAACTCAAAAGGACCTTGAGCAAACTGGTTGTAAATATCCACACCTATTTCCTGGTGGGCTCTTCAGCCCGATTGCTTACATTAATTTTGAGTTATACGAAGTTAAGGGGTCAAGATTATTGTCAAGTTCGTTGGCGCTACCTATAGCAACCTCCTTCCTCAAAGTCACTCCAATACTCACACCATCTCGCGCCTTTCCTCTGATATTTTTATAATTCTTGATTGGGGCAGAGAAAATCTTGTTATTTTCAATGCTTCCAAAAACCCAAATTCCCCATCTGTCTACCTGTCACAATTTGTTCACGCGACTATCCCTTATTCTTCAACAATATACAAATCCACCCCTCATTTTCTCTCAATATCCTTGGTGTCTTATTTGCCATTAGCCTTTCCTGGACAGACCATATCACCATTCTTGTCAAGGCAGCTTTCCAAAGGTTGGATGTGCTCAATCGTCTCCTTGGGTTTATTACTGCACAGCTTCATACTCTTTACAGGTGTACAGTGTGCCCATATATTGAGTATTGTTTGCTTGTGTAGGGAGGATCCCCTTATGCCACACTTCTCGAAAGGATAGAGTCCAAAGCATTCCGTCTTATCAACTCACCACCTCTTACTTATTCCCTACAATCTCTTTCTACACGCTGCAATGTTGCATCTCTTTCGCTCTTTTATCACGATTTGGACAGTCAGTTTTCTTCAGAACTGTCTCACTGCATACCCTACCTTGCAGCGAGTGGGACACACCCGCCTTTCAACACAATCCCACCCCTATTCCGTCCAGCTTTTCAACACAAGAATTTAAATTTGTTTGCAGTCTTTCTTCTACACAACAAGTAAACACTGGAACTCTCTCCCTCAATCAATTTTTCCTTCGTCCTTTGCTTAGAGTGTTTTAAACTTCGTGTGTTAAGGCATTTTGACACCATCTCTTCGTCACTCTTTTTGCTTTGGGGGAGACACTCGTTACAGGCAGTCTTCCCTTTGTCTCCTTCATACACATAGATAAACAAATGTTTTCCGTCTTAAGGAGTAGGGAAGAGAATGCTTAACCCCTTCTGTACCGGCGACGTCTTTCTTATTTGAGTTCAGAAGAATAAAACGTTTGAGGGTTATGCCGCGTTCTGACAATTCATTTTGGCTATGATTAGACGATTAAATACAGCTTAGGAAGGAACTGTGGACAAGAAAAGGGTAAATACTATCCCAACTAACCCTCTGACTTCCATTTGCCCTTCCTATTCTGAGTTAAATCATCTAATAGTAGCCAAAAACAGAACAAAATGCGTCGGTTTATTCTGGCTATCATTAAACGATTATATACAGCTTAAGAAGGAACTGTGGACATGAAAAGGGTAAAGACTATCTTAAATATCCCTCTGACTTCAATATGCCCTTCCTAATCTGAGTAAAATCATCCAATAACAGCAAAAAAAAAAAAAAAAAAAAAAAATATATATATGTCATTGTATATTGAAAGGGTTTAACCCCTTCAGCACCATGTCGCCTCTTTACCTTTGATTCTGGCTAACATTAGATATGTTTATGCAATTTATAAAGGGCCTATGTTACTAAGACGGTTTATTGAGATCGTATGTATCCATTTGAGTCGCATAGGTAGATCACAAGTTGCAGAAAATCGTTTAATGGTAACCAGAATATGATGTAAATTACGCCATGGTGGTGAAGAGGTCATTCTGGCTACAGTTAGACGATTGTACGCAGCTTAAGGACCTATGCTAGTCAGAAGGCTTATTGAAATCATATTTACCCCTTTGAGTCTTAGGGGCAGATTATACGCTAACACATATCGTCTAATGGTAACCAGAATATGATTAAAGTGACGTCATCGTGCTGAAGGGATTAATAAGGCTTTTACGTATAGCCGAAGTAAATGACTAAATCTACTTGTTTGCTGGTGGTAGGTCGTTGCGTAAAGCCGGATAGAGAGGCCGCCCGGATGACTCGACCGGCGGTGACGCTGTGGCAGTACGCCAGTCTAGCGGGCCTGACGGAGGGTCTGGTGGTGTCGGCGGCGCTATCACCATTCCCGATCACCAGTCATAAGGTAATAATGGTGGTGAGATGCTTTGACAGGACTATAATTCCCGATCAAAAGGTAATAATAATGGTGAGATGCTGTGACCGTACTTATATTGCTTATCACCATATGATATGTTCTTGGAGCTGACCAGCAAACTGATTTCCAGGACTACAGGCGGTGGTTCCAGAGTGTCCACCGGAAGACCAGTTTACTAGAGCGGTCAACCTTCGTGTGGCTGTGGGTCGGCGGTATGTCAGCCCGGGCCATAGCTCTCCAGACTGGCACCAGCGTCTCCACCGTCTGTAGGTGGATCAAGAGGTGGCGCCAGGAGGGACACGTTGACAACAAACCCAGAATTCGCCAGCCGTTTACGAAATGTTTCCTGGACGCTCATATTCGTAATGCGCAATTCGTGAGGCTTCACTCTCTACGGACGAACTCGGCTAATGTGTTCTTATAAGGTGCCGAAATATTTCCTAAACGCTCATATTCTTGATACACAATTCGTGAGGCTTCAATCTCTATGGACGAACTCGGCTAATGTGTATTTATAAGGTGTCAACATTATTCCTGGACGCTCATATTCGTAAGACGCAATTCGTGAGGCTTCAATCTCTACGGACAAACTCGGCTAGTGTTTACTTATAAGGTGTCGGCTGTACACCACCTGCTACTCGAATATGACAAGGGGCTCCAGTCCTGACAATTTCCTTGACTTTCAGTGTGCTGGCTTAATAATCCAATAGGGTTAATAGCCTCCCAAGTCCTATTTTAACTAACTTAAGGGGGGTGACCTGGTTGTATTCTGTCCTTTTCTATCTTTCTCTGGCTTGTATCCATTTGGCCCCATTCAGCCTACTGTTTTAAGACGTTTATCCCCATCCAGGTGTCATTTTTTTACTGGTGAGCGGTAGCGAGCCAGCATATTTTTTATTTTTGTTTGACAGCAGGCTAAATTTGTAAATTTTTCGATAGAAAAATGTCTCCGGCGAAGCCTGATCTCTTCATATAATGCTGGCTCGCTATCGCTCGCCAGGAAGAAATCGCCACGTAGATGGGGATAAACGTCTTAAAATAGTTGGCTGAATGGGGCCGAATGGATACAAACCAGAGAAAGAGAGAAAAGGACAGAAATAACAAAAAGCAGGTCACCCCCCTTAACCACCTGTTTTCTTCGCACTACCATTGGTTCTGGCTAAAATATGACACTGTTATGCAGTTCAAGAAGGACCTAAGCTATTAAGAGGGTTTATTGAGATCGTATATGCCTAGTTGAGTCGCATAATAATAACCAGAATATGATGACAATTACGTAATGGTGGTGAAAGGGTTAATGTGCAAACAGGTAGGCTTAAGGGGAGACTGGCCGTTTGTTTGGTCTATTAATTAATGTGGTCATATATTTGTTTAGTTTCCTCCCTAGACCTCCATCAAGCTTAGAAAAACACCCCCTAGACCCCCCTTCAAGATAAATTTTTTAATTTTTCGGTAGAAAAATGGCCCAGCCGAAGGCCGGTTCCTCTTATAATTGCAGGCTCGCTATCGCTCGCAAGGAAATAATCTACACCTAAATGGTACGAAAGGTCTTAAAATTGACAACTAAATGGGGCGAAAGGTGTTAACATCGCCAAACTAAAGGGCCGAACGTCCTATAATCTCAAAGCTAGTGTGGCTAAACATTAGGGAGAAGGGGGTCCAGAAAAACGGTCTGCCTCCCCTTAATGTCCATAAGTATAGTTACTTTGGTACGTACCTGTGTTTTGATGTATTTATATTCATATTATGCCTTGGTGGAGTAATGGGTTAAAGTGTTGAAAATCTGTATGTGGTAACTCAGGTTCGAATCCCGGTGGATCACATGCTTACTTTCATTAATTTCCTTAGGAGGTGTTTGGTGTTGGACTGAAATGAAAATAAATGGATTAATGTTGAATACGGATATCAACATCTTATCCATATTATGTCCTGAGACTAATATGATTTATACATATGTTTTTGCAGACCTCTTAATATATGTAATATTGGTAGGTGAAATGATATGGTACTTGTAATAAACATTGAAATGTATCAACATGTGTAAATAAATCCCTGTAGACTATTGAGTATAAATTGCTTACGAAAAATATACAGGTATTAAGGGGGATGAACTGCTTTTGTTCTCTCCTTTTGTCTCTTTCTCTGGCTTGTATCCATTCAGCCCCATTCAGCCTACTGCTTTAAGACGTTTATCCCGATCCAGGTTTCGATTTGTTCCTGGCGAGCGATAGCGAGCCAGCATTGTATGGAGAAATCCGGCTTTGCCGAAGACATTTTTCTACCGAAAAATGTATAAATTTAGCCTGCTGTAAAAAAACAGTTTAAAAAATATGCTGGCTCGATCGCTTCCGCTCGCCAGGAAAAAATCGACACCTGGATGAGGATAGACGTCTTAAAACAGTAGGCTGAATGGGGCCGAATGAATACAACCCAGAGACAGAGGGAGAGAGTAAAAACACGAGGTGGGCCCCCTTAAAAGTTACAACAGTCATAATACATTCAACATCTAACATGTACAGTCGCGCTAATAAGTGATGTCTCGGCACCAAGTATGTTTTGATCAATAATTGGTATCAGCAATATCAAAGCTTCATTGTTTTCATATCGAGTGAAATATACAAACATGTTCCTACACTTACCCACCCTATTCAACGTCCGACAGCCATTAATGACAGCTGGAACATGACTTATTAGCGCGACCGTACAGTTACTGACAAATGTTCGTGACCTCCTGCAATTCTCTTTGTGCAGATTATATAAATGTAGATTGATGTTCAGATTCAATCAGGGGGAAGAAGGCTAGGAATCCTCCTACCCTTGTAAAATTCTCCTACTCAACGAGACATAGAAAGGGGCGAGGGAACGCAAAAGTGGTCCCGGACCCTAAGCATTGGAACTTAACAGGTTTCTGTTTGGGCTCTGTCTCGAGTCAGCCACCCCCAGCAATGAGTATACACATACATACATACATACATACATACATACATACATACATACATACATACTGTAGCAGTTATGGTGATTTCTTGTTACTGCCATATTGTAGCACGGTTAAGGCTGGTATGGTGCGATTTTCGCCAGGTGCAAGTGCTTCAGGGGGACTTTATTGAGTTTTGCTGAGACGCTGTTAGCGCTATACCAACATCAGCCACAGTGATAACATGATGGGGCGTTATTGTGGCAAGACTTTGTTGTACTGTGCTGCAGTAAAGACTGTAGCCACCGTGTTATGATTGCTGTGCACTGTGTGCAGTACTGTGACTGTACCATGGAAGCCACATTCACTGTGGACGGTTGCGGTCTTTAAACCCGTATGTATGTATGTATGTATGTATGTATACATACATACATACATAAATTATTATATAAATTCTATGTATTCATTAATATATAGCCGATTTGATCTGAACATCAATCTAAATTGAATTATTTGCATAAGGGAAATTGCAAGAGCTCCCGAACATTTGTCAGTAGGTGTACAGTTGGCTACGTGAGTTGTTATCCACTCCGTGTTTGGGGGGAAACATAAAGCCGGTATCACACGAGCGCTTTTATTGTCAACATTTGATGATCAACTTTTTTCTGGCAACATTTCTGGAATAGTTTGCACCAGTAGGGGAAACTAGACTGATGATAGATGAATTTAGGTAACCGGAATATTTATAATGTTGACCTCCTAAGCTGCCAGACCAGTGTTGAGAGAAAAGCTCTCGTGTGATACCGGCTTAAGTGTTATTTTTTGTCTTTGTGTATGAAGGAGACAAAAGACAGGCTGCCTGTAACGAGTGTCTCTCCCAAAGCTAAAAGAGTGACAGACATATTCAAGGTACGTTGGGGTCAAAGGGGTCACACGAATTTTAAAGCAGTCTAAGTCATAGGATGATGGAAACATTGATTGAGGAAGAGAGTTCCAGAGGTCACTTGTTGAGTAGAAGAAAGACTAATAATATTGTTAAGAGGAGATGGGTTGTTTTTCTGTTCCCCCTTCTTCCTCATGCATAGCCTATTAGTTTTCGGACTTTATAACGTTCGGCTCAATAGTTTGGTGATTTTAAGAACTTTCACCCCATTTCTTTGTCAATATTAAGACTTTTCGTGTCATTTAGGTGTCGATTTTTTCCTGGCGAACGTTAGTGAGCCTTGAATTTAAGAGGATCCGGCCTTGGGCCGAGACATTTTTATATCGAAAAATGTACAAATTTATCTTAAAGGAGGGTGTGTGTGTGGGGGGGGGGGGTATTTAAGCTTGATGGATGTCTAGGATGGAAACTAATAATATGATGACAAGGATATATAAATGAGCAAATAAATACGCCCATCCCCCCATAAGTCTTGAGTTGGGTTGTGAAGTCTTGGGTTGGGTTGGAGTCATAGCTGTGTATTGGGTTGGGTTGGAGTCATAGCTGTGTATTGGGTTGGGTTGGAGTCATAGCTGTGTATTGGGTTGGGTTGGAGTCATAGCTGTGTATTGGGTTTGAGTCATAGCTGTGTATTGGGTTGGGTTGGAGTCATTGCTGTGTATTACAACTAATAATGATTTTGTTGTTTGGAGTCTGAGCAAGTTTTGACGTTTTGGACATGGAATTAATGATTAATGCACTGGTTTGTTATGCTTCTGAATCGGATTGGGAGCGATATATTAGCCCAGTCGATTCGCTGAAGATTGGACAGTGGATCAGTCGATATTACCAGACCATATTATTTCTCACATTAAATGAGAGAGAGAGAGAGAGAGAGAAACAAAAATTATATTCTGCTTAGGAAGGACGTCTGCCCATTAAAAGGCTACATACTATATCAATTAATCATTACCATATATCATAGCTAAGCCTCATAAAATCGATTAAATGTATCTAGAATAAAATGAAATAGACGTCGCCGATACAATAGGGGTTAATATACATGAACATATGTCTATATTTTAGGCTCGACTGTCCCTGGTGGTGCAATGATGAGAGAGAGTGAGAGTGATAGAGAGAGAGAGAGAGAGAGAGAGAGAGAGAGAGAGAGAGAGAGAGAGAATGAATATATTTACATATCAATTAACATGGTACTTAACACCAATATCCCCAAATGAAATTAATGAAAGCATATGAACCTCAAGGAATTCGAACCCAGGACACAACATCCAAATTATACACGCTCTAACCATTATATACTACACATACAGATTATAAACGCTCTAACCATTATATACTACACATACAGATTATAAACGCTCTAACCATTATATACTACACATACAGATTATAAACGCTCTAACCATTATATACTACACATACAGATTATAAACGCTCTAACCATTATATACTACACATACAGATTATAAACGCTCTAACCATTATATACTACACATACAGATTATAAACACTCTAACCATTATATACTACACATACAGATTATAAACGCTCTAACCATTATATACTACACATACAGATTATAAACGCTCTAACCATTATATACTACACATACAGATTATAAACGCTCTAACCATTATATACTACACATACAGATTATAAACGCTCTAACCATTATATACTACACATACAGATTATAAACGCTCTAACCATTATATACTACACATACAGATTATAAACGCTCTAACCATTATATACTACACATACAGATTATAAACGCTCTAACCATTATATACTACACATACAGATTATAAACGCTCTAACCATTATATACTACACATACAGATTATAAACGCTCTAACCATTATATACTACACATACAGATTATAAACACTCTAACCATTATATACTACACATACAGATTATAAACGCTCTAACCATTATATACTACACATACAGATTATAAACGCTCTAACCATTATATACTACACATACAGATTATAAACGCTCTAACCATTATATACTACACATACAGATTATAAACGCTCTAACCATTGTACCCCAAAGACAGTTAAAGGTTATACCAAAGTTCATATTTATTTTATTTTTAGATTTGACTGTCCCTGAGAGTGCTGATGATGATGATGACTGCTAATAGGGAAGGTAGATTGTGGCTTCTCCTGTGTGTCACCTGCTTCACGGTTCAGGCCAGACTGCCCAGCTGTTGTGGTGAGTTCTGTATATATTCTCCAGGACCTATGGCATTATGGCCTCTCCTTAAGGGGGAAGGGTATACTTTTAAGTCTATTATTTCATATATATATATATGAAACTTAAACTTAGATAAACGCATACATTACATTCCCTTTTTAAATTAATGTGTACATTTTTCGGAAGTTCTTCCAAAATTACAGGGTCACTATCGTTCGCCAAGAAAAAAATCGACACCTAAATGGCACGAAAAGTCTAAAAAATTGACTAAGAAATGGGGCGTAAAGCCTTTAAATCGCCAAACAAATGGGACGAACGTTTTAAAATCTAAAAACAAAAATGGGGCTAAACACGAGGGAGAAGGGGGCCACAAAAACAGACCCACCCATTAATGTGTACACTTATAAATGTTAACTGTTTATTTTGGTCTCAGATGAGTATAAGGTTGTGGGTGAGACGAGCAAGGCTGTGTCTGATATCCTGACCCTAAAGCAATACTCCACCTCCTCCGTTATCTTCGTGTCGGATGGTTCGCTCTTGGCTGATTCTGTTGCGCTGGTAAGTGGCCAGAAAAAAAAAGAAAACAAAAATGCTACTGTTATTATTATTATTTGTTGTTTTGTTTTTGTCTCAACCTCGGGACTGTAGACAAAGCCTTTGAGATACCAATTATATAGTGTTTCAATACACATACACCCAAAACAAGGAATTGAGATCCATAATATTTCATTCCGGGAGGACCATTTGCTTTCATTAATTTATTCAAGTACATTGCTGTTTTACATAATTGTGTTATGTTGTGATGTCCCTATTCGGGCTCTGTCTTGAGTCGGCCACCACCCCACCCCCCTCAAAAAACAAAACAAAAAAATAGGAAAAGTGGGGATTTGGCCTGAGTATATACATTGGGGTTTGTAATGGAGGATTAATGTTAAGAACGGGGTGTATTTAAAATGCTATAATACCTAACAATATATTACTACACCCATCACAGAATCTGGTTGAATTCGAAGTGCCACATGGATTTGGAGTGTTTGATGTGGCTGATGAACACTATGGGAACTTCACAATGCAAGAGGTGTCACAAGTTATGCTAAATGTTCGCAAGGTAAATCGAAGACGATTGTATTCAGCTTAGGAAGGACCTCTAGCAATAATATGACTTCAAACTATCTCAACCAACCCCTTTAACTACCACAGATCCTTCCTAGGCTGCATAATACCGTCTAAATATAGCTAGAATCAAATATAACACACGTCGCTGGTACTCAAAGGGTTAAAGGGGTAGTGGTTATGTTTTGGCCTGTTTATATACCTATATATATATTGTATAGCATCCTCGATAGACCTCCATCAAGCATAGTATCCCCTAGACCACCCTTCAAGATAAATTTGTACATTTTTCGGTAGAAAAATTGCCAGGCCGAAGGCCGGTTCCTTCTAGAATATGACAGGTTCCCTTTTGCTCACCAGGAAAACATCGACACCTAAATGTCAGGAAAGTCTTTATATTGACAAAGAAATGGGGCGAAAGGTCTTAAAATCGTCAAACTAAAGGAACGAACGTATTGCAATCTCGAAGCTAATGGGGCTAAACATGAGAGAGAAAAAACAACTACCTCCCCCTTAAGTGGTAAATAGAAAACATGTATCAATGGTTCTTTATTTTCAGTTTCGCGAGAGTGCCGATTATACTACCGTGGTGACGATAAGCGATGATCCGAAATACCTGTCCGCCTTCGCTGAGACCTCGTACAAGACTAAATTTCTAACAGTCGACACCACCCAGCTTGTTGTGTTCACCCACCTGTCTCTCCACCGACTCTACTCCCTCCGCCACATCCACAAGACATTCTCCAGGACTAACTCCCTGCTGGCGGTTATAGACGACACGACGATTACTAAGTATTTTTTCTCTCTCCCTTTTGCTCTCTCTCTCTCTCTCTCTCTCTCTCTCTCTCTCTCTCTCTCTCTCTCTCTCTCTCTCTCCCTCTCTCTCTCTCTCTCTCTCTCTCTCTCTCTCTCTCTCTCTCTCTCTCTCTCTCTCTCTCTCTCATATAATATATATATATATATATATATATATATATATATATATATATATATATATATATATAACATTTAGATATTCAGTTATTTACTTGCTCTATAGATTCTGTATACACCATAAAACCGTATACCTCTATATGAAAAATCCCCTAAACTTCCGCTACTTCGTTGACAGTTTCCGGGTTACAGTCTACGCCCTACGGCCCTACACCACGCCCACCACCCCACCGATGAAGATGGCTACGTGGACCACAGAGACCGGACTCCTTCTCTCGGCACCTCATCTCTTCCCACAAAAATTTATCCGGTAGATTACACAAATGTATATTGGCACAGATGTTCTCATTAAGGGAGGTGACCTGCTTTTTTTCATCTCCCTTGCTCTCTTTCTTTGGCTTGTATCCATTCGGCCCCATTCAGCCTACTGTTTTAAGACGTTTATTCCCATCCAGGTGTCAATGTCTTCCTGGCGAGTTATATTGAGCCAGCATTGTGTGGAGAAATCCGGCTTCGCCGGAGAAATTTTTCTCTCGAAAAATGTACAAATTTGGCCTGCTGTCAAAAACATTATTAAAAATATGCTGGCTCGCTACCGCTCGCCAGGAAAAAAACTGACACCTGGATGGGGATAAATGTCTAAAACCAGTAGGTCGACATATTGTAGATGGCAACAAGAAAAACATGGAACATTTTCCATTTTGATATGTGATTCACAACTGACCTTGTACCTAATTTCTGAATTTGTGTGTGCTTGCTTTTTGTAGGCGAACTGTTATGTGTTCTTCTCCTGTCACCTCTTTTTGTAGGCGAACTGTTATGTGTTCTTCTCCTGTCACCTCTTTTTGTAGGCGAACTGTTATGTGTTCTTCTCCTGTCACCTCTTTTTGTAGGCGAAATGTTATGTGTTCTTCTCCTGTCACCTCTTTTTGTGGGCGAACTGTTATGTGTTCTTTTCCTGTCACCTCTTTTTGTAGGCGAACTGTTATGTGTTCTTCTCCTGTCACCTCTTTTTGTGGTCGAACTGTTATGTGTTCTTCTCCTGTCACCTCTTTTTGTAGGCGAACTGTTATGTGTTCTTCTCCTGTCACCTCTTTTTGTGGGCGAACTGTTATGTGTTCTTCTCCTGTCACCTCTTTTTGTGGGCGAACTGTTATGTGTTCTCCTGTCACCTCTTTTTGTGGGCGAACTGTTATGTGTTCTTCTCCTGTCACCTCTTTTTCATTGCTCGAGTCTCTTGCTTATCCTCCCTACCCCTTATGAGAATAAGGGCTGGCTACTGACTGACTGACTGACTGACTGCATGACTTATACCTAAATCCTACTACATCTACCTCTCATACTGTACCAAATATATTTATAAACGTAAATAAGGTGATCTTGGGCTGATGTAATTGCTGGATCACTGGCGATTCATATTTGTTTTCACCAACCCACCAATTAATTTACAAATAAACCTAACTAATGAAAGCAATGAAAGTAATGAATACATGTGGTACTCCAAGGACTCGAACCTAGGATACTCACACCGAAATTCCGCACACTAAGCATTACGCTGTCAGAAACAAAATCGACACTAGAATGGGGTGAAATGTCTTGTAATCACCAAATTAATGGAGGTGAAATGTCATAAGTTCCCCAAATAAATTTGGTAAAACATGAGGTTTCCAAAAATACATCCCTCAAGTAAGATACAATTAATATCAATTGACATGAATCTTAGCAACAAACAATATGGAATTAATCAATAACCCAAGCCCGAATTAATGTTATATATCTTTAGAAAAGTATAGCAAACTGAGACTGAAACATGACCTTAATATAGACACATTTAAACCGAAAAGGCACTCCCAATGACTATAACAAATGTTTCTATATTTTGTTTGTGTTTTATGTGTATTAATCCTTTGCTCTCAACAGGTTATTAATCCTTTGCTCTCAACAGGTTATTAATCCTTTGCTCTCAACAGGTTATTAATCCTTTGCTCTCAACAGGTTATTAATCCTTTGCTCTCAACAGGTTATTATTCCTTTGCTCTCAACAGGTTATTAATCCTTTGCTCTCAACAGGTTATTTTTTGTTTTGTTTTTTTATTTTGTATTAATCCTTAGTTCTCAATTATTGTTCTTTTGTATTAATAATTTGCTCTCACCAGGTTTCCCAATCGACCTCATTTGCTGGTGACGGCCGAGGAGCTTCCGAACCAAAGGCCTGTCATGGTGGACGACCCGCTGGTGCCGGGCAAGAAACAGCTGATTTTTGACGGCTTGGCGGAAAACGTGTTGGAATTCACATCTCGCTACATGAATTTCACGTAAGTTGCGATTGTGCTAGGATTAACCCCTTCTGTACCAGCGACGTGTGTTATATTTAATTCTCTAGCTATATATAGAGGATTTTATGCAGCTTAGGAAGGACCTGTGGTAGTTAAAAGGGTTGATAGAGATAGTTCGAAGTTTAATGATTGCTAGAGATCCTTCCTAACCTGACTAAAATCGTCTAATAGTAGCCAGAGTAAAGTTAAGAGGACGTCGCCGGTATAGAAGGGATTAAATTGACTACAAAGTAAAAACAATTAATGGGTTTACTTTTTTTTCTTTTTCTATGTGATTGAGGGAGGCAAACGGCAGAATTGCCTATAGCGTGTGCCTCCCCCATAATTGAAAGAGTGACGGCCAAATTCAAGGGACGATCGAGCCAAAATGGCTGGACACACGGAGTTTGAAGCAATTTAAGTCATAGGAAGAGGGAAAGACTGATTCTGGGAGAGAGTTCCAGAGCTCAGCTGTTGAGTAGAAGAAAGTTTGAGAGTAACGTTTCACTCTTGGATTGGAGAGTTACACAGAGTAGGGGTGGGATTGAGTTGCAAGACGGGTACCACGTGCCCTACGTAAAGGAGGTGGTATGCACTGGGAAAGCTCTGAGGAACAAGCGATAGAATAGCGAGAGAGATGCAACATTGCGGCGGAGAGAGAGAGAGATTGCAGAGAGTTGGTGAGTGGATGGGAGTTAATGATACGAAAGGCCTTCCTTTCAACTTTGTCTAGGAGAGCGGTGTGAGAGGAACCTCCCCACACATGTGAACAATACTCAATACAAGGACGCACTATGCCCCTGTACAGAGCAAGAAGCTGTGCTGGGGAAAAGAACCCCCTAAGGCGGTTGAGCACACCCAGCTTCTGGGACGCTGCCTTAGCAAGACTGGTAATATGGTCCTTCCAAATGAGAGCAGAAGAAAAAGAGACACCAAGAATATTGAGAGAAGATGAAGGGTTGATTTTTGTATTGATGAAGAATAAGGGATAGTCCGCTGGGAGATCCTGACGGGTAGATAGATGGAGAAATTGGGTTTTGGAAGCATTAAAGGTAACAAGGTTTTCTCTGCCCCAATTGGAGATAGTATTTAGATCAGAATTTAAGAGTTCTATGGCTTCATTACGTTTGTCGTTAAGGGATTGCTGGATGGGGCGTTCTGAAAAACTAATGGAGTAGTGTAAGGTCGAGTCGTCTGCGTATGAATGGATGGGAATTAAGGTACAGCTAAGGAGATCATTTATAAAAATTAGAAAGAGAATAGGAGATAGGACAGAGCCCTGAGGAACACCGGAGTTTATAGGGTGAGGAAGTGAACAATGGCCGTCCACAACCGCGGCTATGGAACGGCCGGAAAGGAAATTAGAGACAAAGGCACAGATGGAGGGATAGAAACCGAAGGAGGGTAGTTTAGAAATTAAAGATTTGTGCCAGACTCTATCGAAAGCTTTCGATATGTCTAGTGCAATAGAAAAAGTCTCACCGAAGTCCCGAAAGGAGGATGACCAAGAGTTAGTAAGATATGAAAGAAGATCACCAGTAGAGCGACCCTTAAGGAAGCCATACTGGCGATCTGAGAGCAGATTATGAGAAGAGAAATGCTTAAGAAATTTGGAAGTAAGAATAGTTTCAAAAACTTTAGAAAGACAAGAGATGAGAGCAATTGGACGATAGTTGGAGGGTTGAGAGCGGTCACCCTTCTTTGGGACAGGTTGAATGTGAGCAAATTTCCAGCATGAAGGGAAGACGTTAGAGGATTGACACAGACGAAAGAGTTTGCCTAGGCAGGGAGTCAGCACGGAAGCACAGTTTTTGAGAACAACAGGAGGAACACCGTCCGGACCGACCGTACGCCTTATTAGTGTTAAGCCCAGAGAGGGTAGAAAGTACATCTTTAGAAGAGATTAGGATATTAGGCATAAGTAAGAGAGAGGAGGGTGGAGAGGGAGGAATAGCACCGGAATCATCCAAGGTGGAGTTTCTAGCAAAGGATTGAGCGAAGAGTTTAGCTTTGTCAGAGGAAGAAGTGATGGTTGTACCATCAGAGTGGGAAAGGGGAGGGAAAGACGAGGAAGAGAAATTGTTGGAGAAGTTTTTGGCTAGATGCCAGAAAGCTTGGGAAGAGCTAGAGTTGGATAGTTCAGTGCATTTATTATTGATGAAAGAGTGTTTGGCAAGTCGAAAAACAGATTTGGCTTGATTCCGGGCAGAAACATAGGAAGAATGAGATTCTTGAGTTTTAAGGCGTCGGTACCATTTGAATGTTTCCTCATTATTGCGGACAGCAGTAGAACAGGCGTGAGTAAACCAAGATTTTTTAGCATTAATCTGAGAAAAAGAGAATGGAATGTATGCTTCCATGCCCGAAAGGATTACCTCGGTAATGCGTTCAGCACTCTCCTCGGGTCCTCGGCAACGGAAGCAGAAATCATTCCATGGAAAATAAAAAAAGTACTACCGGAGAGCCTCCCAGTCAGCAGCGCCAAAGTGCCACAAGCTAGGAGGATCGGGTGGCCGTACTGGAGAGATAGGACAGGTGACAGAGATAAGTTTATGGTCGGAGGAGCCTAAAGGAGAGAAAAGATCGACAGTATAGGAAGAAGGGTTGGAAGTTAGAAACAAGTCAAGAATGTTGGCCGATCTCCGATGCGATCCGGGACACGGGTGGGTTGCTGAACTAACTGCTCTAGGTCATTTAGGATAGAAAAGACGTAGGCTTGTTCACCAGGTGGATCAGTAGTGTGAGAGGAGAGCCATTGGCGGTGGTGAAAGTTGAAATCTCCTAAGATGGAGATTTCTGAGATTTCGAGTTTAGGAGTAAAGTTGGTTAGTGGAGAGAGCATAATAATTCATTCAGGTTCAGTAGTAGTTTATCGAGAGGCCTTCCCTAGGGTTAAGTGCCCCATTAATTACTATTTCCTTTCACCTATGCATAGCCTCCGATAGTGCAGTTGGGATATTGTACATGCTAAGATTGGTATGCAGGATTCGAAACTGCATAATAAATCGTAGGCTTGTGCAGTATTCTTTAACTGTCTTCGTGGTGCAATGCATAAGTGTGTTGATTTTCGGTGTGAGCATCCTAGGTTCGAATCCCCGGACTGCCACATGTGTTTGTTAATTTCATTAATCGAGTTTAGGAGTAAAGTTGGTTAGTGGAGAGAGTATAATAATTCATTCAGGTTCAGTAGTAGTTTATCGAGAGGCCTTCCCTAGGGTTAAGTGCCCCATTAATTACTATTTCCTTTCACCTATGCATAGCCTCCGATAGTGCAGTTGGGATATTGTACATGCTAAGATTGGTATGCAGGATTCGAAACTGCATAATAAATCGTAGGCTTGTGCAGTATTCTTTAACTGTCTTCGTGGTGCAATGCATAAGTGTGTTGATTTTGGGTGTGAGCATCCTAGGTTCGAATCCCCGGACTGCCACATGTGTTTGTTAATTTCATTAATCGAGTTTAGGAGTAAAGTTGGTTAGTGGAGAGAGCATAATAATTCATTCAGGTTCAGTAGTAGTTTATCGAGAGGCCTTCCCTAGGGTTAAGTGCCCCATTAATTACTATTTCCTTTCACCTATGCATAGCCTCCGATAGTGCAGTTGAGATATTGTACATGCTAAGATTGGTATGCAGGATTCGAAACTGCATAATAAATCGTAGGCTTGTGCAGTATTCTTTAACTGTCTTCGTGGTGCAATGCATAAGTGTGTTGATTTTCGGTGTGAGCATCCTAGGTTCGAATCCCCGGACTGCCACATGTGTTTGTTAATTTCATTAATCGAGTTTAGGAGTAAAGTTGGTTAGTGGAGAGAGCATAATAATTCATTCAGGTTCAGTAGTAGTTTATCGAGTGGCCTTCCCTAGGGTTAAGTGCCCCATTAATTACTATTTCCTTTCACCTATGCATAGCCTCCGATAGTGCAGTTGGGATATTGTACTAAGATTGGTATGCAGGATTCGAAACTGCATAATAAATCGTAGGCTTGTGTATTCTTTAACTGTCTTCGTGGTGCAATGCATAAGTGTGTTGATTTTCGGTGTGAGCATCCTAGGTTCGAATCCCCGGACTGCCACATGTGTTTGTTAATTTCATTAATCGAGTTTAGGAGTAAAGTTGGTTAGTGGAGAGAGCATAATAATTCATTCAGGTTCAGTAGTAGTTTATCGAGAGGCCTTCCCTAGGGTTAAGTGCCCCATTAATTACTATTTCCTTTCACCTATGCATAGCCTCCGATAGTGCAGTTGGGATATTGTACATGCTAAGATTGGTATGCAGGATTCGAAACTGCATAATAAATCGTAGGCTTGTGCAGTATTCTTTAACTGTCTTCGTGGTGCAATGCATAAGTGTGTTGATTTTCGGTGTGAGCATCCTAGGTTCGAATCCCCGGACTGCCACATGTGTTTGTTAATTTCATTAATCGAGTTTAGGAGTAAAGTTGGTTAGTGGAGAGAGCATAATAATTCATTCAGGTTCAGTAGTAGTTTATCGAGAGGCCTTCCCTAGGGTTAAGTGCCCCATTAATTACTATTTCCTTTCACCTATGCATAGCCTCCGATAGTGCAGTTGGGATATTGTACATGCTAAGATTGGTATGCAGGATTCGAAACTGCATAACAAATCGTAGGCTTGTGCAGTATTTTTTTAACTGTCTTCGTGGTGCAATGCATAAGTGTGTTGATTTTCGGTGTGAGCATCCTAGGTTCGAATCCCCGGACTGCCACATGTGTTTGTTAATTTCATTAATCGAGTTTAGGAGTAAAGTTGGTTAGTGGAGAGAGCATAATAATTCATTCAGGTTCAGTAGTAGTTTATCGAGAGGCCTTCCCTAGGGTTAAGTGCCCCATTAATTACTATTTCCTTTCACCTATGCATAGCCTCCGATAGTGCAGTTGGGATATTGTACTAAGATTGGTATGCAGGATTCGAAACTGCATAATAAATCGTAGGCTTGTGCAGTATTCTTTAACTGTCTTCGTGGTGCAATGCATAAGTGTGTTGATTTTCGGTGTGAGCATCCTAGGTTCGAATCCCCGGACTGCCACATGTGTTTGTTAATTTCATTAATCGAGTTTAGGAGTAAAGTTGGTTAGTGGAGAGAGCATAATAATTCATTCAGGTTCAGTAGTAGTTTATCGAGAGGCCTTCCCTAGGGTTAAGTGCCCCATTAATTACTATTTCCTTTCACCTATGCATAGCCTCCGATAGTGCAATTGGGATATTGTACATGCTAAGATTGGTATGCAGGATTCGAAACTGCATACTAAATCGTAGGCTTGTGCAGTATTCTTTAACTGTCTTCGTGGTGCAATGCATGTGTGTTGATTTTCGGTGTGAGCATCCTAGGTTCGAATCCCCGGACTGCCACATGTGTTTGTTAATTTCATTAATCGAGTTTAGGAGTAAAGTTGGTTAGTGGAGAGAGCATAATAATTCATTCAGGTTCAGTAGTAGTTTATCGAGAGGCCTTCCCTAGGGTTAAGTGCCCCATTAATTACTATTTCCTTTCACCTATGCATAGCCTCCGATAGTGCAGTTGGGATATTGTACATGCTAAGATTGGTATGCAGGATTCGAAACTGCATAATAAATCGTAGGCTTGTGCAGTATTCTTTAACTGTCTTCGTGGTGCAATGCATAAGTGTGTTGATTTTCGGTGTGAGCATCCTAGGTTCGAATCCCCGGACTGCCACATGTGTTTGTTAATTTCATTAATCGAGTTTAGGAGTAAAGTTGGTTAGTGGAGAGAGCATAATAATTCATTCAGGTTCAGTAGTAGTTTATCGAGAGGCCTTCCCTATGGTTAAGTGCCCCATTAATTACTATTTCCTTTCACCTATGCATAGCCTCCGATAGTGCAGTTGGGATATTGTACATGCTAAGATTGGTATGCAGGATTCGAAACTGCATAATAAATCGTAGGCTTGTGCAGTATTCTTTAACTGTCTTCGTGGTGCAATGCATAAGTGTGTTGATTTTCGGTGTGAGCATCCTAGGTTCGAATCCCTGGACTGCCACATGTGTTTGTTAATTTTATTAACCTAACAAGTGCGCATGGGGGTAATTGGAAACGTCCCCCTGTGCTGACGTATTTGAGGTGTTTCCGTCACTAAAATATTCATTGTACCATTAATAACATTAATACTTATCCATATGCGCCTATTATGGGTTGATTATAAAGGTATTAACCTGAAACAACAATAAAACGAGTGAAAACAGCGTTTGGATGGTCAAAATCGGAGATATAGCCCACGAGTTGTATAATGTATGGATGAGGCAAGCTGCTTTGCCGCCAATTTCCCCCAAGGCCACTGAGACACACTCGATCGATACTCTCTCTCTCTCTCTCTTGCAATCGCTTGCCATCAGTGATGACAACACCCTGCTTGCAACTCGCTAATGTTAGCACGAAAATATACCTCAGAATAAGGGAATAACAGGGAAAATAGGTGATAACTGAAGGAGAGGAGGAAAGTGGGGAAGGAGGGGAGGTAGAGGACTGAGATTTTGCATGGCCCAGGGGCCAACACATTTTTTTTTTTTTTTTTTTTTTTTTTTTTTTTTTCGATGTCAAAAGTCGATTTTTTTTTCACTCACTCTTAAGAGTCTCCCCGCAGTCCACCGGGGGAACTCTTAAGAGTCTCCCTGCAGTTCCCGGGTTAATCGAGTTTAGGAGTAAAGTTGGTTAGTGGAGAGAGCATAATAATTCATTCAGGTTCAGTAGTAGTTTATCGATAGGCCTTCCCTAGGGTTAAGTGCCCCATTAATTACTATTTCCTTTCACCTATGCATAGCGTCCGATAGTGCAGTTGGGATATTGTACATGCTAAGATTGGTATGCAGGATTCGAAACTGCATAATAAATCGTAGGCTTGTGTAGTATTCTTTAACTGTCTTCGTGGTGCAATGCATAAGTGTGTTGATTTTCGGTGTGAGCATCCTAGGTTCGAATCCCCGGACTGCCACATGTGTTTGTTAATTTCATTAATCGAGTTTAGGAGTAAAGTTGGTTAGTGGAGAGAGCATAATAATTCATTCAGGTTCAGTAGTAGTTTATCGAGAGGCCTTCCCTAGGGTTAAGTGCCCCATTAATTACTATTTCCTTTCACCTATGCATAGCCTCCAATAGAGCAGTTGGGATATTGTACATGCTAAGATTGGAATGCAGGATTCGAAACTGCATAATAAATCGTAGGCTTGTGCAGTATTCTTTAACTGTCTTCGTGGTGCAATGCATAAGTGTGTTGATTTTCGGTGTGAGCATCCTAGGTTCGAATCCCTGGACTGCCACATGTGTTTGTTAATTTCATTAATCGAGTTTAGGAGTAAAGTTGGTTAGTGGAGAGAGCATAATAATTCATTCAGGTTCAGTAGTAGTTTATCGAGAGGCCTTCCCTAGGGTTAAGTGCCCCATTAATTACTATTTCCTTTCACCTATGCATAGCCTCCGATAGTGCAGTTGGGATATTGTACATGCTAAGATTGGTATGCAGGATTCGAAACTGCATAATAAATCGTAGGCTTGTGCAGTATTCTTTAACTGTCTTCGTGGTGCAATGCATAAGTGTGTTGATTTTCGGTGTGAGCATCCTAGGTTCGAATCCCCGGACTGCCACATGTGTTTGTTAATTTCATTAATCGAGTTTAGGAGTAAAGTTGGTTAGTGGAGAGAGCATAATAATTCATTCAGGTTCAGTAGTAGTTTATCGAGAGGCCTTCCTTAGGATTAAGTGCCCCATTAATTACTATTTCCTTTCACCTATGCATAGCCTCCGATAGTGCAGTTGGGATATTGTACATGCTAAGATTGGTATGCAGGATTCGAAACTGCATAATAAATCGTAGGCTTGTGCAGTATTCTTTAACTGTCTTCGTGGTGCAATGCATAAGTGTGTTGATTTTCGGTGTGAGCATCCTAGGTTCGAATCCCCGGACTGCCACATGTGTTTGTTAATTTCATTAATCGAGTTTAGGAGTAAAGTTGGTTAGTGGAGAGAGCATAATAATTCATTCAGGTTCAGTAGTAGTTTATCGAGAGGCCTTCCCTAGGGTTAAGTGCCCCATTAATTACTATTTCCTTTCACCTATGCATAGCCTCCGATAGTGCAGTTGGGATATTGTACATGCTAAGATTGGTATGCAGGATTCGAAACTGCATAATAAATCGTAGGCTTGTGCAGTATTCTTTAACTGTCTTCGTGGTGCAATGCATAAGTGTGTTGATTTTCGGTGTGAGCATCCTAGGTTCGAATCCCCGGACTGCCACATGTGTTTGTTAATTTCATTAATCGAGTTTAGGAGTAAAGTTGGTTAGTGGAGAGAGCATAATAATTCATTCAGGTTCAGTAGTAGTTTATCGAGAGGCCTTCCCTAGGGTTAAGTGCCCCATTAATTACTATTTCCTTTCACCTATGCATAGCCTCCGATAGTGCAGTTGGGATATTGTACATGCTAAGATTGGTATGCAGGATTCGAAACTGCATAATAAATCGTAGGCTTGTGCAGTATTCTTTAACTGTCTTCGTGGTGCAATGCATAAGTGTGTTGATTTTCGGTGTGAGCATCCTAGGTTCGAATCCCCGGACTGCCACATGTGTTTGTTAATTTCATTAATCGAGTTTAGGAGTAAAGTTGGTTAGTGGAGAGAGCATAATAATTCATTCAGGTTCAGTAGTAGTTTATCGAGAGGCCTTCCCTATGGTTAAGTGCCCCATTAATTACTATTTCCTTTCACCTATGCATAGCCTCCGATAGTGCAGTTGGGATATTGTACATGCTAAGATTGGTATGCAGGATTCGAAACTGCATAATAAATCGTAGGCTTGTGCAGTATTCTTTAACTGTCTTCGTGGTGCAATGCATAAGTGTGTTGATTTTCGGTGTGAGCATCCTAGGTTCGAATCCCTGGACTGCCACATGTGTTTGTTAATTTTATTAACCTAACAAGTGCGCATGGGGGTAATTGGAAACGTCCCCCTGTGCTGACGTATTTGAGGTGTTTCCGTCACTAAAATATTCATTGTACCATTAATAACATTAATACTTATCCATATGCGCCTATTAGGTTATATAAGGTATTAACCTGAACAACATAAAACGAGTGAAAACAGCGTTTGGATGGTCAAAATCGGAGATATAGCCCACGAGTTGTATAATGTATGGATGAGGCAAGCTGCTTTGCCGCCAATTTCCCCCAAGGCCACTGAGACAGTCGATCGATACTCTCTCTCTCTCTCTTGCAATCGCTTGCCATCAGTGATGACAACACCCTGCTTGCAACTCGCTAATGTTAGCACGAAAATATACCTCAGAATAAGGGAATAACAGGGAAAATAGGTGATAACTGAAGGAGAGGAGGAAAGTGGGGAAGGAGGGGAGGTAGAGGACTGAGATTTTGCATGGCCCAGGGGCCAACAAATTTTTTTTTTGTTTTTTTTTTTGTTTTTTTTTTTTCGATGTCAAAAGTCGATTTTTTTTTCACTCACTCTTAAGAGTCTCCCCGCAGTCCGCCGGGGGAACTCTTAAGAGTCTCCCTGCAGTTCCCGGGTTAATCGAGTTTAGGAGTAAAGTTGGTTAGTGGAGAGAGCATAATAATTCATTCAGGTTCAGTAGTAGTTTATCGATAGGCCTTCCCTAGAGTTAAGTGCCCCATTAATTACTATTTCCTTTCACCTATGCATAGCGTCCGATAGTGCAGTTGGGATATTGTACATGCTAAGATTGGTATGCAGGATTCGAAACTGCATAATAAATCGTAGGCTTGTGTAGTATTCTTTAACTGTCTTCGTGGTGCAATGCATAAGTGTGTTGATTTTCGGTGTGAGCATCCTAGGTTCGAATCCCCGGACTGCCACATGTGTTTGTTAATTTCATTAATCGAGTTTAGGAGTAAAGTTGGTTAGTGGAGAGAGAATAATAATTCATTCAGGTTCAGTAGTAGTTTATCGAGAGGCCTTCCCTAGGGTTAAGTGCCCCATTAATTACTATTTCCTTTCACCTATGCATAGCCTCCGATAGTGCAGTTGGGATATTGTACATGCTAAGATTGGTATGCAGGATTCGAAACTGCATAATAAATCGTAGGCTTGTGCAGTATTCTTTAACTGTCTTCGTGGTGCAATGCATAAGTGTGTTGATTTTCGGTGTGAACATCCTAGGTTCGAATCCCCGGACTGCCACATGTGTTTGTTAATTTCATTAATCGAGTTTAGGAGTAAAGTTGGTTAGTGGAGAGAGCATAATAATTCATTCAGGTTCAGTAGTAGTTTATCGAGAGGCCTTCCCTAGGGTTAAGTGCCCCATTAATTACTATTTCCTTTCACCTATGCATAGCCTCCGATAGTGCAGTTGGGATATTGTACATGCTAAGATTGGTATGCAGGATTCGAAACTGCATAATAAATCGTAGGCTTGTGCAGTATTCGTTAACTGTCTTCGTGGTGCAATGCATAAGTGTGTTGATTTTCGGTGTGAGCATCCTAGGTTCGAATCCCCGGACTGCCACATGTGTTTGTTAATTTCATTAATCGAGTTTAGGAGTAAAGTTGGTTAGTGGAGAGAGCATAATAATTCATTCAGGTTCAGTAGTAGTTTATCGAGAGGCCTTCCCTAGGGTTAAGTGCCCCATTAATTACTATTTCCTTTCACCTATGCATAGCCTCCGATAGTGCAGTTGGGATATTGTACATGCTAAGATTGGTATGCAGGATTCGAAACTGCATAATAAATCGTAGGCTTGTGCAGTATTCTTTAACTGTCTTCGTGGTGCAATGCATAAGTGTGTTGATTTTCGGTGTGAGCATCCTAGGTTCGAATCCCCGGACTGCCACATGTGTTTGTTAATTTCATTAATCGAGTTTAGGAGTAAAGTTGGTTAGTGGAGAGAGCATAATAATTCATTCAGGTTCAGTAGTAGTTTATCGAGAGGCCTTCCCTAGGGTTAAGTGCCCCATTAATTACTATTTCCTTTCACCTATGCATAGCCTCCGATAGTGCAGTTGGGATATTGTACATGCTAAGATTGGTATGCAGGATTCGAAACTGCATAATAAATCGTAGGCTTGTGCAGTATTGTTTAACTGTCTTCGTGGTGCAATGCATAAGTGTGTTGATTTTCGTTGTGAGCATCCTAGGTTCGAATCCCCGGACTGCCACATGTGTTTGTTAATTTCATTAATCGAGTTTAGGAGTAAAGTTGGTTAGTGGAGAGAGCATAATAATTCATTCAGGTTCAGTAGTAGTTTATCGAGAGGCCTTCCCTAGGGTTAAGTGCCCCATTAATTACTATTTCCTTTCACCTATGCATAGCCTCCGATAGTGCAGTTGGGATATTGTACATGCTAAGATTGGTATGCAGGATTCGAAACTGCATAATAAATCGTAGGCTTGTGCAGTATTGTTTAACTGTCTTCGTGGTGCAATGCATAAGTGTGTTGACTTTTGGTGTGAGCATCCTAGGTTCGAATCCCCGGACTGCCACATGTGTTTGTTAATTTCATTAATCGAGTTTAGGAGTAAAGTTGGTTAGTGGAGAGAGCATAATAATTCATTCAGGTTCAGTAGTAGTTTATCGAGAGGCCTTCCCTAGGGTTAAGTGCCCCATTAATTACTATTTCCGTTTACCCATGCATAGCCTCCGATAGTGCAGTTGGGATATTGTACATGCTAAGATTGGTATGCAGGATTCGAAACTGCATAATAAATCGTAGGCTTGTGCAGTATTCTTTAACTGTCTTCGTGGTACAATGCATAAGTGTGTTGATTTTCGGTGTGAGCATCCTAGGTTCGAATCCCCGGACTGCCACATGTGTTTGTGAATTTCATTAATCGAGTTTAGGAGTAAAGTTGGTTCGTGGAGAGAGCATAATAATTCATTCAGGTTCAGTAGTAGTTTATCGAGAGGCCTTCCCTAGGGTTAAGTGCCCCATTAATTACATTTCCTTTCACCTATGCATAGCCTCCGATAGTGCAGTTGGGATATTGTACATGCTAAGATTGGTATGCAGGATTCGAAACTGCATAATAAATCGTAGGCTTGTGCAGTATTCTTTAACTGTCTTCGTGGTGCAATGCATAAGTGTGTTGATTTTCGGTGTGAGCATCCTAGGTTCGAATCCCCGGACTGCCACATGTGTTTGTTAATTTCATTAATCGAGTTTAGGAGTAAAGTTGGTTAGTGGAGAGAGCATAATAATTCATTCAGGTTCAGTAGTAGTTTATCGAGAGGCCTTCCCTAGGGTTAAATGCCCCATTAATTACTATTTCCTTTCACCTATGCATAGCCTCCGATTGTGTAGTTAGGATATTGTACATGCTAAGATTGGAATGCAGGATTCGAAACTGCATAATAAATCGTAGGCTTGTGCAGTATTCTTTAACTGTCTTCGTGTTGCAATGCATAAGTGTGTTGATTTTCGGTGTGAGCATCCTAGGTTCGAATTCCCGGACTGCCACATGTGTTTGTTAATTTCATTAATCGAGTTTAGGAGTAAAGTTGTGTTACGAACTGGCACTCGGGTACACAAGGGCTCTCAATCAGGACTCGAATACGGCTCGCTGCCACAACGGAAACACACGATCCCAACCCCTGAGTACTGCCAGCCTAACAAAAAACACCAATACCCTCCAGAGTTCAATCTGCTATAACGGGGTATACAAGAACTCGGTACTAGTGTTCAACAACAGACTAATAAAGAGACAGGAATTATCTAGTCTGGTCAACAATCAAACAATGAAGTAAGAAACAACAACACCAAAGAATAGTGTTGGCCGAAGCCGAAGTAATCCACCCTTGACTAAGAACTTAAGAAGTCCTCCACCCTCTACTTCGGATCGGCACTATTACGTTACGTTAATTAATAGTCCTTAAGCATCGAGCAAGGAATCTTCTGAAAAAAGTTAGATGCTTCTCGGATGCTCGTAAGAAGTACGTATCGGATTTTGAACAGTAATTTAATAAGCAAAAACACTGGCAATTAAATACTATTAAAGGTTTAAATTGGCATAAGAATAATTAAAAGAATATGCAATAGTAAATGGCAAACATTAAAAAGAAGTACTCCGCAAATGCAACGGCAATAGCCTACTCGGATTGTGCTCGTGGGCCACTAATCACTAAAGTAGCCAAGCTTGTAACACATGAAATCAATAGTGCATAAACAATATCATACATAAGTAAAGCTTCAATACTATTCTGTATCTACTAATCGAGTAAAGTCTAGCTGGGGTACTGTGGGCAAAAGGTAGCAGTGACTGAGCAAAAACGGCTCGTAGCCTAGCGAAGTCCTCACAACTGTTTAAAGTATTACGTTAAAACTAACAAGTGCACTTTGAGAAATCCAGATCCCTTGTATCTGGTTTTCTCCCGGCTCCTTGACAAAGTAAAAACAAACTGTTAATACAATACAGGGTGGTTAGGCTCTTGCCCTCACGCACTGTAAATTATTAACTCGACACAGTCATCCGCGAAGACAACCTAGGCTTCACTGAACCGAAACGAGTATGCAGGTTTATCGCTTAACCACTGCATCAAACAACAACTCGTAACACAGAAAAGCCTTACCCCAGTCTAGCATTACCTAGACTAGCAGAAAACAGGAATAATAATAATAACACACAGGGAAATGCATATACAAGTGCAACAAACATAAATCAATCCTATTCTAAGTTAACCCTTCCAAAATAGGCTATCTAATAGGCAAGTATCTTGCGAGAACTCAAGCGATAATACGTTGGCTGACTAGCTCTGCACCAACGGGACCATGGAAGTTAAACAGGCAGGGAAAAGAGGAGATAAGAATGTAAGGTAGTAGAGAAAGTTCACATCAGTCAGAAGAATATATATAGTTAGCAAGGGAAATGAGAAGTCGCTCTGCCTAATGAGTTCTGATGAAAAAATGGCTAGACTTCCCTTTTTATACCCGGCCCTCTAGTGAGCCCAACGTGAACTACTAAGGACCGCCCACTGACAACCATTACGTAATTTCTCTCTCTCCTCTGGGATAGACAAAGGCTCCCCTAGCACTGGGTGGGGGGGGGGGGGGAGTGCTAGTGAGTTAGGCCCGCCTCCCGCTGCCTGGCGCACCCACTGACCCCCAACTGTGGCTGTCTCTCTCCCCATCATTACAAATAAGTTTTACACACAATACTTATAACTAATGATATAAAATAGAACTCGTTGACTCAGATGAAAACAAAATACATATTCATAATACTTATAGTACAATGGCTCACATGAACTAAGTTAGGAAACTCTACATAGACTACAGCCAAAGTTCCTGCCCTGACGATCCTAGCGAGAGTGGGGCATGACTAGGCGTTCTGTACAGCATGCTCACACTGGACATGCGTCACACCTCCCCCAAGATTTTACTTGCTCAACCTTGAGCTAAAATCTAACAAACACAGAACCCCATCAAGCCCCTCACACCCAGCGACCGCATGGCACTAAAACAAAGCTGAGTTTATCACCAAAACACATCTTATTATTAAAAAAAAATCACATTTTATAACTCCTCCCAACAATAGCAAAAAGACACAATATCATGCTCCCAGAGCGAGCTTACAGCAGCTCAGCCGTTTGATAGTTCGAGGACTACTCAAACTCTATAGGCTATGACAAACTTATACGATTACCTATATCAAAAGAAAGAGTTTTTATATGATTTTTATATTTTAATATGTTTTTCCCGGCTGCACTATAAGGGCAGCCTATTTTCCTCCACTCAAACCCACACACCTGTGATAGCCTACGACTGATCATCCACCCTTGATAAACAATCCGCGATCACATTGTCACATCCAGCAATATGACGGATGTCCAGGTTATACTCCTGCAACATCAAAGACCACCTGGTCAGTCTCATATTGCGATTGTGAAATTGATTCAGGAATCTCAAAGGGTGATGATCAGTGTAGATAACCACGACTGGGCCATAGGCTGGAACATACACCTCGAAGTGCCTGAGCGACAGCACAATCGCCAGTAATTCCTTTTCTATTGTAGAATAGTTCTTTTGTGCAGCATTGAACTTCTTAGAAAAGAAACTTACTGGGTGTTCCACACCTTCATTGTCTGTCTGTAGCAAGACGGCACCAGCCCCTACACCACTAGCATCTGTTGCCAGCTGAAAAGGCCTGTTAAAGTCTGGGGCCCTGAGTATCGGGTGAGTACATAGCAAATGTTTCACCAAAGAGAAGGCCTTTTCACACTCAGGTGCCCACAAAAACTTTTTGTCTTTAGATAACAAATCTGTGAGAGGTGCCAACACCGTTGAGTAACCTTTTATGAAGCGTCTGTAGTAGCCTATCATACCCAAGAATCTCATAATCTGCTTCTTGGTTGTTGGGTGCGGAAATTTATTGATAGCCTGTACCTTGTTCTGAGGAGGGCACACCTGTCCCCTTCCCACTACAAACCCAAGGTACTGCACAGTGGCTTTTACGAAGTCACACTTTGCCAAATTTACTACCAGACCTGCTTCACTAAATTTCCGGAACAAGGTCTCAAGGTGCTCACAATGGCTCTCAAAGTCGTCATCATAAATGATTACATCGTCCAAATATACGGTGCAATTTGGAATGTCCTTTACAATTTCATTAATCAGGTTCTGAAACGTTGCTGGTGCATTCTTAAGTCCGTAAGGCATAACATTGCACCGGTAGGTACTCCCGTCCACAACAAAACCACATACCTCTTTAGCACGCTCGGACAAAGGTACTTGCCAGTAACCTTTTACTAAATCTACTTTAGACAAAAAACGAGCATTACCAATTTTGTCAACACTATCATCAACCCGAGGAAGAGGATATGGGTTAGTTGGAGTCAAACCGTTTAACCTACGGAAATCAATACAAAAGCGTACCTTGCCATCTGGCTTAGGCTGCAGTGTTACGGGGGAAGTCCACTTAACTGTGCCTCTCTCTATCAACCCTCTACCGAGCATATACTCCAACTCATCCCTCAGAGCTGGTAGTTTTATGGGGGGCACACGGTACGGGATTGACTTAATGGGTAGATGGTCCCCCACGTCAACATCATGCATAGCCGAGTAGTGAGGCCTGGGTGTTCAGCAAATACAGTGGGGTATGAACCGAACAACTGACGGATAGCATCAAACTGCGGCTCAGGCAAATGAGCTATAGCCTCGTCAGCCCTTAGGCTCAAGTTCCCCGCCCACTGATCCGCTGAAACATGTTGATCCCAGCTATCCTCCTCTGAAGCTTGACTGTCCCCCTCTCCTTCTCCACCACGGCCGCAACAAGCCAACACAGGGACAGTGAGAGGCTCAGAGGGGCGCCTCACATACTCTCCTGGCTGTGCATCGCCGTCCTCGTCGAGCTCTACAGCTCCATTAGCACACGTTTGGAGCTCAGGGTCCTCTAGTTGCAACCGACGTATACCTGAGGGTGCCAAGCAATCTAGCTGCTCCCGGAGCAATGCATGACCTTCCCCGATACTGGGCTGCTCCCTCTGTCTCTCTCGATGTACATAACGTTGCTGTCGTGGAGACTCGTCATGCCCAGCCTCCTCACTCTCGATGACAGGCCCAGGGGCTACTCCAGAATTAAGTAATGGTGCTAATACTGAATCACCCAGGAGAGCCGCCGAGTCAAAACTCTTAAAACCAACTCCAGCTTTAGCCTCCTCCTGTTGATCGTTCCTCCGCTGGTCTGAAGACGGAGGACTAGGCTGTGACACTTTAGCTGCCCGAGCTCGGGTGACAACACACGCCGTGGGTTGTGTCTGGCACCGCTCGACCCACTCTTGCTCTTCCCTACTCACGTCGGCCGGCCTCTCGGCAACGACTAAGGGTAGAACCTCAGAAGCGGGCATTGCAAAGTCGTTGCCGAGAAGAAGGTCGACGCCCTCCACTGGCAGTTTCTCCACAATCCCGACATCCAATTCACGTGCCACACCATCCACCTCAAACTCCAACCGCACCAGCGGGTATGACCGAGTTGCATTAATACCCTGCACCACTACCACCCGAGCCGCGTTTATAGGGTAGCCAGTCAAGTTTTTCATCAGAGTCTGGGAAGCACCTGTATCACGCAAAACCTCTACTCCAAGCTTGCGCCCCGCCTACATCACGCAACCCCGCCCTCTATGGTCGCAAAAAACATCCTGAGCAGGGTTCGAGCCTCCCAGATGCTTCTGCATTGGCTGTGCCTCAGCCTCTGACGAACTGCCCCGGGCAAACTCGGATGACTTCGGAGACACACCAATGTTGCAGGCCAAAGACACAGCTGCTGTAGGTGGTTTGCTAGGACAGACCCTTGCAAAGTGCCCCTTTTTATGACAATGATAACACTCCAACTCCCCTTTGGGCTTCCCTTGGTACTGGGAAGGGCCCGGCCCCTTCTTAAATGGGACGGTGCTAGTCTTGTGGTCAGTCTTGGTATCATGGCTCTTGTACTTGTTTGCATAAGGTATATCACTAACTCGGGGGGGGGTTGGGCGTCACGCCCCTTGTTACCTGCCTCACTACGCTGGGCAGACCCGCACCCATGAATTAGTGATAGCCGGAGGTCAGCCATCTCAGCTGCCTCCTGTAGAGTTTTTGGGTTCTTTTCTTTAATAGTTAAAGTCATTTCTGCACCAGTACACTTATAAAACTGCTCGAGCAGAAACAGCTCAGTCAACTGTTCTGCCGTCTCAGCTTTCTCAGAACGTGTCCAGTTTTTAAGTGCATCTTTTAAGTCCTGGGCATGTTCAAGAAAGGTCGCCTCCCTAGTCTTTGTAACACCCCGAAACTTCAATCGATATGTTTCCGGTTGCAACTCGTATGCCCGTAGGACAGCTCTCTTCAATTCTGGGTAGTCAATGCAAGACTCTAAAGGCAGTGCATCATAAGCCTTCAGACCCTTACCCGTAAGTCTTGAGGAGACTAGAGCTGCCCACTTCTCTTCAGGCCAATTATGCTCCCTACACTTCTTCTCAAAACGATTACAAAATTCTGTGACTTCAGTTTCACTAAATACCGGCACCAATTTGACTAATTGGGCCAAGGACTGTTCTCTTACTTGGCCCTCACGGCCCATCCGAGTCCCTGTCGACTCTGCACGAGTCTTATCTAAATCTAATTTAGCACAATATTTCTCCGAGTCGTACCTAAGCTCAGCCTCATGCCTCCTGGTCTCATCCTCTTGCCTCCTAACCTCAATCTCATGCCTCCTAGTCTCATTCTCCTGCTTCCTAGCCTCAATCGTAGCAAGCTCAAGTCTAAATACCATATCTGGAGACAGGCAGGAAGAGTGAGCTGCCACTACTGAAGGAGTGGGGGGCAAAAACTGGGGAACCACCACGTGAACCACCCGAGGGCACTCCAATCTGCCAATTCTCATCCCTCTGTGGGAGAGTGCTAACCTCCGGTAACTGAGTGGACGGCACTGTGGGAGTCGAGTGAGAGGGGATCTGGGGAGGAACCCCCCCAAACGCCCTCTCCTCCGAAACCCCATGTCGCCCACGCAACACCCAGGAAATCAGCTCCCCCTTGGACATCCCTACTACATTGGAAATGCCCAAATCCTTGGCTATCAGGTGCAAGCCACAAACATCCACCCCAGTCAGCCTCTCCTCCGTCACGTGGTACCGCTTACTCACAAAAACTCTAGCATCCTCCTCACTGGTTACTAACGGCACACCTTCAAATGACATCTCTCGCTCATCGTCAGTGCTAATGCACGACATACTGAAGTCCACAAACAAATTCTCGAGACAAAAGTGTTAAACTTCCTATGCAAGCACTAATTACTAAATTAACTGCAGTCTCTTAAATGCTTTACTAATTGCCATACAAAAAAAATATTCTTCAATATGCACGCTAAAATACAAACAAACAAATGTTGTACAACTCTGCAAAAATTTATACTGTTCACAAAATCCTAAGCAAGGTCGCCATTTGTTACGAACTGGCACTCGGGTACACAAGGGCTCTCAATCAGGACTCGAATACGGCTCGCTGCCACAACGGAAACACACGATCCCAACCCCTGAGTACTGCCAGCCTAACAAAAAACACCAATACCCTCCAGAGTTCAATCTGCTATAACGGGGTATACAAGAACTCGGTACTAGTGTTCAACAACAGACTAATAAAGAGACAGGAATTATCTAGTCTGGTCAACAATCAAACAATGAAGTAAGAAACAACAACACCAAAGAATAGTGTTGGCCGAAGCCGAAGTAATCCACTCTTGACTAAGAACTTAAGAAGTCCTCCACCCTCTACTTCGGATCGGCACTATTACGTTACGTTAATTAATAGTCCTTAAGCATCGAGCAAGGAATCTTCTGAAAAAAGTTAGATGCTTCTCGGATGCTCGTAAGAAGTACGTATCGGATTTTGAACAGTAATTCAATAAGCAAAAACACTGGCAATTAAATACTATTAAAGGTTTAAATTGGCATAAGAATAATTAAAAGAATATGCAATAGTAAATGGCAAACATTAAAAAGAAGTACTCCGCAAATGCAACGGCAATAGCCTACTCGGATTGTGCTCGTGGGCCACTAATCACTAAAGTAGCCAAGCTTGCAACACATGAAATCAATAGTGCATAAACAATATCATACATAAGGAAAGCTTCAATACTATTCTGTATCTACTAATCGAGTAAAGTCTAGCTGGGGTACTGTGGGCAAAAAGTAGCAGTGACTGAGCAAAAACGGCTCGTAGCCTAGCGAAGTCCTCACAACTGTTTAAAGTATTACGTTAAAACTAACAAGTGCACTTTGAGAAATCCAGATCCCTTGTATCTGGTTTTCTCCCGGCTCCTTGACAAAGTAAAAACAAACTGTTAATAAAATACAGGGTGGTTAGGCTCTTGCCCTCACGCACTGTAAATGATTAACTCAACACAGTCAGCCGCGAAGACAACCTAGGCTTCACTGAACCAAAACGAGTATGCAGGTTTATCGCTTAACCACTGCATCAAACAACAACTCGTAACACAGAAAAGCCTTACCCCAGTCTAGCATTACCTAGACTAGCAGAAAACAGGAATAATAATAATAACACACAGGGAAATGCATATACAAGTGCAACAAACATAAATCAATCCTATTCTAAGTTAACCCTTCCAAAATAGGCTAGCTAATAGGCAAGTATCTTGTGTGAACTCAAGCGATAATACGTTGGCTGACTAGCTCTGCACCAACGGGACCATGGAAGTTAAACAGGCAGGGAAAAGAGGAGATAAGAATGTAAGGTAGTAGAGAAAGTTCACATCAGTCAGAAGAATATATATAGTTAGCAAGGGAAATGAGAAGTCGCTCTGCCTAATGAGTTCTGATGAAAAAATGGCTAGACTTCCCTTTTTATACCCGGCCCTCTAGTGAGCCCAACGTGAACTACTAAGGACCGCCCACTGACAACCATTACGTAATTTCTCTCTCTCCTCTGGGATAGACAAAGGCTCCCCTAGCACTGAGGGGAGGGGGGGGGGGGGAGTGCTAGTGAGTTAGGCCCGCCTCCCGCCTGGCGCACCCACTGACCCCCAACTGTGGCTGTCTCTCTTCCCCATCATTACAAATAAGTTTTACACACAATACTTATAACTAATGATATAAAATAGAACTCGTTGACTCAGATGAAAACAAAATACATATTCATAATACTTATAGTACAACGGCTCACATGAACTAAGTTAGGAAACTCTACATAGACTACAGCCAAAGTTCCTGCCCTGACGATCCTAGCGAGAGTGGGGCATGACTAGGCGTTCTGTACAGCATGCTCACACTGGACATGCGTCACAGTTGGTTAGTGGAGAGAGCATAATAATTCATTCAGGTTCAGTAGTAGTTTATCGAGAGGCCTTCCCTAGGGTTAAGTGCCCCATTAATTACTATTTCCTTTCACCTATACATAGCCTCCGATAGTGCAGTTGGGATATTGTACATGCTAAGATTGGTATGCAGGATTCGAAACTGCATAATAAATCGTAGGCTTGTGCAGTATTCTTTAACTGTCTTCGTGGTGCAATGCATAAGTGTGTTGATTTTCGGTGTGAGCATCCTAGGTTCGAATCCCCGGACTGCCACATGTGTTTGTTAATTTCATTAATCGAGTTTAGGAGTAAAGTTGGTTAGTGGAGAGAGCATAATAATTCATTCAGGTTCAGTAGTAGTTTATCGAGAGGCCTTCCCTAGGGTTAAGTGCCCCATTAATTACTATTTCCTTTCACCTATGCATAGCCTCCGATAGTGCAGTTGGGATATTGTACACTTGGCCGCAATTCCGCGTGGGCCACCTAGTCATAGGGTTTGGGTAAATCCGTTGTGTAGTTTGTTCGCTCTGAATATAGTAAGATCTCACACTCCCCTCCCTGAATCAATCGAAGATTTTGCCCCATAGATGGCGCAGCTTGATGGGAAGGGAGGCAGCTTGTCGTAGTGTTAAAAGGGTAGGACACAATGGGAGGAGGTGACGTTCTATAACATACAGTGACGAATGATAAACTTATTTACTTTTACTTGTTCATACAATAATGTTCCCGAAACTAATTTGTAATGAACAGTAGATTCCCTCTTTCAGTAACTGAAACGTCTCTCTCTCTCTCTCTCTCTCTCTCTCTCTAGGTTATAAGAGGTATACAGAATGTTGAAAGTAACATATTATATATATCCATTTACACCTTTAATGAATCACATTATGACATTTATTCAGCAATATGATGAGAACTTGAGAAGAATATATTTTGAAGTAGCACCACGAAGTAACATTATACTGACGCGGCCATGTATAATTATCCACCTTCCTCTCCCTCTCCGAGCTCGGACTTTTTTCTATCCTCTAGTCTATTTTTTTCCCAGCTGAGGGTAAATTGTCATGTTTCTATCTTTGTTACTCGGCTATAAGGTAGATTTTGTAGCGAAAGATGATGTTTATTCTGAAAACTTGGCATTAATATGACACACAGCCATAGTAATTTCATATATTTCCATTAAGTATCGAGAAATCAGCTAATAAGAGATTCAATTTACGATCAGCTGGATAAAAATAGAGTATAGTTGTCACTAAGGGATGGAGGGAGGTAAGGGTGGCGAGGTGACTAACAAGGTGGGTGGAGGTGGAGGAGTTGTGGTGGGATTGTTTAGACTGGTGGATGAATGTATAATAACTAAATTTAGGATATTTCAGTGTGTGTGTGTGTCTGTGTGTGTCTGCGTGTGTGTGCTTAAAGGGTGATCGGGACACGAATGCATAGAGGTTTTGTGTTCGTGGACGGGTGGAAAATTATAAAGCTAAATTTATTTATGTACTATATATTGTATCTCTTTTTATACTGGCAGGGCCTTACTTACTCTTTACTTTGTATTAGTTTTGCACACATTTTCAGCATATTTCACTAATTGGCTTAAATATAGTTATGTTTATATGAATGATGCATTAGGATCCCTTTGGACGATCCCCTGTTCGCTTGTTTATGCTTCCTCTTATAACTTCGGTTAATCATTGCACACAAATCTTGATGTCATATCATATTTCGTGAACTCGCTAATCTGATTTATCTATCTATCTATCTATCTATCTATCTATATATCCATCTATTGCCAGACAACCTTATCTCCCGAGAGGAGGTGGACGTGAAAGTATCACCTTCATAAGCTTCTATATGCCGAGGTAACTCATTCGATTATCTAGCTTTTTTTCAATTAATTTCAAAATAAATGTGTAGCTTGATCATACAAGATTATTGCGCAATGCAATATAACAATGACAAATATTAATTGTCCTGTTGATAAACATTATGTTTGCGGTAATATGAACAATTGATAAAGGTATACTCAATTAACTTCAGTAATTATATTTATTTAATTGATATTTATTAGACAGTCATAGTAAAGTAAATAGATCAAGGGAATAATGTGTTGGGGAAAAAGTGGATTGCAATTCTCGAGGGTAATTTACTCTAGGTAAATATTTCCCCCTGTATCACATTATCTTATATTATCAGACTTGGCAATATGTAACAAACCACATGCAAAGAGTATAACATATCAGTATAAATAATTATATGGGTGGAATAATATTATCTGTGTATACCCTGGTCTATTTGTGATATCTAATAACCCGAGTTTACATGTAGTTACTCATAGTCTCACTGTTACCAAGGTAATGCACAAATTATTTATCAATACCATATTTACTACATATGATTAACACAGTGCAACTTCTCTCTCTCTCTCTTTGAGAAACCAGACTTGGCTCTTCCGTGATACCAACAGATTTGTCATATACTTTAGTAATTATTTTATTTATTGTTTCTAGGTTAGCACACATCAATTATTAGCATTCGTCTATAGAGCAAGTTAATCAGAAAGAATTAGATTGGTACTATAGCTGAATAGTTAAGGTCATAGAATTTACCCTGATAAATGTTGGTAAGCCTGTCGAGTAGGAAGTGTGTATTTTCAGCAGAAGTTTTGGTAAGGAGCTCTTTATGAAGATCCATACTAATTTCAACCTAATGTCAGAGAGCAATAAAGGTGAAACGAGACTCAAACTATCCATTTGGGGGAGGGAAGGGGTTGTTGTTGTTGTTGTTTTTCCCCAAGCTGCCTGGCCGAACAGCCCCAAGGCCCCGAGCAAGGCCAAGGCTATAACCGAGCGCCCCCACAGAACCCTCCCTGCCGACCATAATAAAGCCTGGGTGACCGAAGCCACTCCATGGCGGGGAGCTGAGGAGGGCGCGGAAACGCCCGGGAAACCCAAGCCCCACCCAGGGCCCTGTGCCCCTCAGCAATTATGAAGAGAAAGTTGAAGGGCAAAGGAAAGATGTGACGCTTTGGCTTCCAATCTTGGTAGATTAGGAGGTCAATCCACGCAAGAGACGCCGTCACTTGAGATCTAGAAAATATATAAGTAAAAGGAACAGTCAGAGTAAGCTATGGGTATGGCAGAGATCGCTCAGTTCTCACTCTGATAGACCAGCCCATCACCACATGACTAGAACCCAATCCTCTCAGCATCAGCTAGGAAAGGCCCTAGAAAGCTGCCTTTGGCGGGGGGATAGCTCCCCTATTTCAACCCTTTTCAGGGTTGGGCACCCGCCCGGAGGGAAGGGGTAGTTTACCCTGATGCACAGGAAACTCGACTTTAAATCGCCATAAACAGAGAGAAATTTTGTATCTAAGTTTAATTTACACTGTTGCCAGCTACTCTAAATATACTGATATTCCTGAGGGAAATGCTTTATCAACAAATTTGCCTCGATGTAAATTAATTGTTAAATATATAAATCAGACATGTCATACCTCTACCATTTGGCTTAATGTATCAATGTGATCATATGTAATGTTTTCTTTCTGGCCACAGGTAATTTAGAATCTTGATAATGATATTACCAATCTTAATGAATCCTGATCAATGTAATCAATATCCCACCGACTCCGTATTAACTGTGACTCTCATGCTTGAGGTAAGTCATCCACAGATCGACATATTTTGACACTACAAAGGTAACTCATCTAAATAATAATTGTTTACTACTTCTGTTAATCTAATTTGTCGCTAGTTTGTAGTTTGCTAACATAAGGTGTATGTTATATATTATATAGTATGACCTGTACTATTATTCTATTCATACCAATAAAGTGGGTGGAGAGATAGAGAGAGAGAGAGAGAGTGTGTGAGAGAGAGAGAGAGAGAGAGAAAGTGAGAGAGAGAGAGAGAGAGTGACGTTTCAGTTACTGAAAGAGGGAATCTACTGTTCATTACGATTAGTTTCGGGAACATTATTGTATGAACAAGTAAAAGTAAATAAGTTTAGCATTCGTCACTGCATGTTATAAAACATCACCTCCTCCCATTGTGTCCTACCCTTTTAACACTACGACAAGCTCCCTCCCTTCCCATCAAGCTGCGCCATCTATGGGGCAAAATCTTCGATTGATTCAGGGAGGGGAGTGTGAGATCTTACTATATTCAGAGCGAACAAAGTACACAACGGATTTACCCAAACCCTACGACTAGGTGGCCCACGCGGAATTGCGGCCAAGTGTACATGCTAAGATTGGTATGCAGGATTCGAAACTGCATAATAAATCGTAGGCTTGTGCAGTATTCTTTAACTGTCTTCGCGGTGCAATGCATAAGTGTGTTGATTTTCGGTGTGAGCATCCTAGGTTCGAATCCCCGGACTGCCACATGTGTTTGTTAATTTCATTAATCGAGTTATGGAGTAAAGTTGGTTAGTGGAGAGAGCATAATAAATGAGAAATGGATAGAATGTGTTCCACTGTAGAGTTTAGATAGTCAAAGAATTCGGGAAAGTTGGTAGAGTTAGGGGAAAGATAGACAGCACAGAAATATTTAGTAAGAGAATGACAGGAAAGTTTGAGCCATAAAGTTCAGAATTCAGAGGAGTCGAAATCGGGAACACGAGAGCAAGTGAGTTTGTTGTGCACATATGCACAACATCCGCCTTTTGCTTAGAAACTAGGATAGAGAAAGTAGGAGGATACAGAGAAGGGGCTGCTGGATGTTGCTACAGACACCTGAGTTTCGGTGAGGGGAGAGGGGTCGTTTTTCTGGTCCCCCTTCTCTCTCATGCTTAGCCCCAATAGTGTTCATATATTTAGATGTTTGCCCGATTAGTTTGTCGATTTTAAAACCTTTCGCCCAATTTTTTTGTCAATATTGAGACCTTTCATACTATTTTGGTGTCGATTTTTTGTTCTGATAAACGATAGTGAGCCTGTAATTTTGGAAGAACCGGCCTTTGGCCGGGAAATTTTTCTACCGAAAAATTTACAAGTTTATCTTCAAGTGGGTCTTTTGAGTTTTTTTAAGCTTGATGGAGGTCTAGGGAGCAGACTAAAATTCTCCCTTAAGGTGGGGATGAATCAATGTATTGCTAGCTTAAAACAATCAGGCTATAGGTCCCTTGAATAAACCGGTATCTCAATGGCATAATATGATTGCTGTTTATGATGCTACTCCATAATGATTCATATTCCAGGTACTCGTACTTGAGATCTGCCGACAAGAGCTTTGGATCTCGTCAGCCCAATGGATCCTGGAGCGGCATGATCGGCCTCATTGTGCGAGAGGTTAGTTAATAACCCTTTAAGTACCAGCGACGTGTGTTACATTATAGTCTAGCTATATTTAGACGGCATTTTGCAGCTTAGGAAGGATCTGTGGCATTTAAACGGGTTGGTTGAGATAGTTTGAAGCCTTCTTATTGCTAGAGGTCCTTCCTAAGCTGAATAAAACCATGTAATAGCTGCTAGAAAATTATAAAAAGGACATCCCTGGTACTGTACGGGTTATGGGTAGTTTGTAATCTCCATCATAAAAGGAGAACCATTATCGTTGGTGGTCATACTCTTTTTATTGACAAGAGTCATACGTTTTACAAATAAATAATATTATCTCTAACCTTGGAAATGACTGAAAAGATAACAAAATATAAGCAAATAAACTCACAGCCATATATATCACATTAAGTAACACCCCATTCTTAACATTAATCGTCAATTATAAACCCCAATGCACTTGAATAAACTAATGAAAGCATAGGGTCCTCCCGGGATTCGAACTCGGGACACCACACCCAAAACATAAGCATATTAATCTTACCCTAAAATTCAAGCAAAGGCTATTCACTAAATTCTGTGTACTTATACTTTTCAGGAAGTTGAGTTCTCCCCAGGGCCATTGTTTCAGAGCTATGGTCGCACACAAGTAGTGGACTTTAGCTCACATTTCTTCACGAGCGGGTTTGGTGTTCTGGCTGCCCGGGGTCGTCCTAAGGTCAACCCATGGGGCTTCCTGCTGCCTCTGAGGTCAATGGTCTGGGTGGCTACACTTCTGGGTATGGTGGCGGTGGTTACTGCTATGGTCTTCCTGCCTCTCTTCCTCCCTCGACACACTCGAAATGCAGCCCGGCGAGAAACTAACATCTTCAACTGTGTCCGGGTTTTGTGCCAGGAAGGTAATTATTTATATATTCTTCCAGTAACATAATATTCAAAATATTTCGGGAGTATATCATAGTTGCACTTCCAAAAAATGTCCACAAACTCCTGACCATGACTGTACACATGTAATATCTTTATCAATCCGAAACAAAGATAGTCCGTTCATTCTAGGTTGGGCAGAAATCGTAACCCCTAACCTCTCATAACTCAAAAAGGACTAGAGTAATCGAGCTAATACGTTTACCAAATAGGAAGACTTTGCTAGGGCATATGTATATAAATTGACAGTTCATTTGCTCTAGCCCTTTTTGAGTTACAGAGGCTAGCGGTTACGATTTATTCCCAACCTAGAGAAAACGGAGTATTAAGTAACACCCCGTTCTTAACATTAATCATCAATTACAAACCCCAATGCACTTGAATAAACTAATGAAAGCATATGGTCCTCCCGGGATTCGAATTCGGGACACAACAGAACATAAGCCTCTAAACCATTACAGCACCAGCTCCTAATTGTGTGATATGAGCTTAAGTAGAGGTCCTATGTGCAAGAAGGTATACATGTCTATAAGGAAATTGTGGATGCTGAATGAAGCAGAAAATAGGGATAAGTTTAGTAGTGAACCACCATATGGATGAACTAGTTTTTAAAATATTGTGTTTATTTACAGACGTTCAACAAACCAAGAACTGGTGGATGTGGGAGCGTGTGGTGCTGGGTGTGTGGATGTTGATGATGTTGGTGATGTCACAGAGTTATGTTGGCAACCTCATGTCTCTCCTGGCCGTCCGATTCATCAACCACCCATACCAAAGCTTCAGGGACGTCGTTGATGATCATAATATGAAAATTGTACTTGTTAAAAACAATGTACTTTCTCAGTACTTCAGCGTATGTGTTATAACCCTTCTGTGTTTTTATTACAGGCAAGGGACTGGAGTTCTCGAATAGGGGGTCCAGTCCTGACGTTATTCTTGATTTACAGTGTGCTGGCTTAATAATCCAATAGGGTTGATAGCCTCTGAAGTCATATTTTAACTTCACTTATTTTTGTGTCTAGCTATATTTAAATGAGTTTTGCGCAATTTAAGGAGGATCTGTGGCAGTAATAAATATAGTTAAGTGATATAGTTCGCAGCCTGTTAATTTCTGAAGGCCCTGTTTAAGCTAAATATAATCGTCAAAAAATAGCCAGAATAAAGCTAAGACGACGTCGCCGGTACAGAAGGGGTTAAGCCATTTATTGGATATAAAACATAAGTAGTAGAAGTACGTGGGAGTTACATGGAGAGCTAGACAGACGAATGAGGAAGTACGAGAGCGGTGTGGTGTGGATGTAGATGTGCTGGAAAGTGTGAAAAGGAACACCTTGAGATGGTTCGGCCATGTAGAACGTATGGGAAACGAGAGAATGACTAAATGAGTGTACAAGAGCGAGGTGGAGGACAGAGAGAATTGGGTGAATGACTAGATTCTCAAAACGAATGGGGCTAAACACGAGGGAGAAGTGAATCCCGAAAACCTCCGTTTCCATTTAATCTTCCAGTCAGCAGAGTCCGGGATAGTAGTCATATGGTTTTTAGATTTTAAGACGTTCGACTCATTAGTTTTGCGATTTTATGACCTTACACCCCATTTCTTTGTCAATATTAAGACCTTTCGTGCCATTTAGGTGTTGATATTTTCCTGGCAAGCGATAGCGAGCCTGTAATTTTAAGAGTAACAGGCCTTTGGCCGTGACATTTTTCTACCGAAAAATGTACAAATATATTTTGAAGAGGGATCTTGGTGTTGTTTTAATAAGTTTGATGGAGGTCTGGGAAGGAAACTAGAACAAATATATATATCGTATATGAAAACAAAAACAAAAAATCGAGCAAAAAGTGAACCATCCCCCCTTATATCTTGCAGTGAACCATCCCCACTTATATCTTGCAGTGAACCATCCCCCCTTATATCTTGCAGTGAACCATCCCCCCTTATATCTTGCAGTGAACCATCCCCCCTTATATCTTGCAGTGAACCATCCCCCCTTATATCTTGCAGTGGACCATCCCCCCTTATATCTTGCAGTGAACCATCCCCCTTATATCTTGCAGTGAACCATCCCCCCTTATATCTTGCAGTGAACCATCCCCACTTATATCTTGCAGTGAACCATCCCCCCTTATATCTTGCAGTGAACCATCCCCCCTTATATCTTGCAGTGAACCATCCCCCCTTATATCTTGCAGTGAACCATCCCCTCTTATATCTTGCAGTGACCGATCCCCCCTTATATCTTCCAGTGAACCATCCCCCCTTATATCTTGCAGTGAACCATCCCCCCTTATCTCTTGCAGTGAACCATCCCGCCTTATATCTTGCAGTGAACCATGCCCCCTTATCTCTTGCAGTGAACCATCCCCCCTTATATCTTGCAGTGAACCATCCCCCCTTATATCTTGCAGTGAACCATCCGCCCTTATATCTTGCAGTGAACCATCCCCCCTTATCTCTTGCAGTGACCCATCCCCCCTTATATCATGCAGTGAACCATCCCCCCTTATATCTTGCAGTGAACCATCCCCCTTAACATCTTGCAGTTTAACCATCCCCCTTATACTTGCAGTGAACCATCCCCCTTATATCTTGCAGTGAACCATCCCCCCTTATATCTTGCAGTGAACCATCCCCCCTTATATCTTGCAGTGAACCATCCCCCCTTATATCTTGCAGTGAACCATCCCCCCTTATAACATGCAGTGAACCATCCCCCCTTATATCTTGCAGTGAACCATCCCCCCTTATATCTTGCAGTGAACCATCCTCCCTTATATCTTGCAGTGAACCATACCCCCTTATATCTTGCAGTGAACCATCCCCCCTTATATCTTGCAGTGAACCATCCTCCCTTATATCTTGCAGTGAACCATCCCCCCTTATATCTTGCAGTGAACCATCCCCCCTTCTATCTTGCAGTGAACCATCCCCCCTTATATCTTGCAGTGGACCATCCCCCCTTATATCTTGCAGTGAACCATCCCCCCTTATATCTTGCAGTCAGCAGAGTCGGGCATATTCAAGGAAGTGGGTGACCTGATGTACACGGAGAGGATGAAGCTAATTATCTTCAGCGAGATGACCCCCAGCATGCAGACCATAGTGCGGGATGGTAGTCATATCCTCATTGATGTGGATCTTAACTTTAGGAATATGCTGCCTCAGGATTTTACACTCACAGGTAGGCTTCTATTTCGCTCTATTAGCTTGGAGATTTTAAGGCATTTCGCCCCATTACCTTGGAGATTTTAAGAAGTTTCACCCTATTAGTTTTATGATAATAAGATGCTTCACCACATTTAAGTATCGATGTTTTGTTCTGGGCGAGCGAAAGAGAGAACCTCCAGCTTTCAGCCGAGACATGTTTCTTTCGAAATATGTAAAAATTTAGCTTGAAGGGGTCTGGTTGGGCATTTTTTAGTTTGAAGGAAGTCTGGGAAGGCAGACTAAAGTATATTGCGCGAAAGTGGCGAAAACAATAAAAACATTTCAATTATGATTAAACAGAATATCATAATAACTCACACACACGCAGATCATAGTTAGGGATGGCAGTCATATCCTTATTGACGTGGATTTCAACTTAATTAATATGCTGCCACTGGATTTTAAACTCGCAGAGGGGTGAGGGTTGGTCCTATCCAGAGTGAGGTTTGTCATTCTCTACCCTACCTTAACCGTTTCTGTCTGTTTCTTTTCCTGTACTACTTTTCCTTCTAGGTGCTGGCGAGATCGCCCGATTGGGTGGCACTGCAAGGGGGGCTGCAGTCAGTGGGGGCATTGACCCGGGGATGAAAGTCCGTGGGCTGATGATTGCCTCCTCCGCTGCCCTCTCAGAGACATATCTCATCTCACCCTGTCCCCTTCGGGGGCCCGAGCATCTGGATGGCTTCGGTCTATAGTACTTGGGACTGCTCGGCCAGACAGTCTGGGGAAATACAACAACAAGAACAACACTAGCAGATATACATACCCCCCAAGACCTGCCTTCGAGATAAGTTTGTGCATTTTTCGGTAAACATATGTTCCTCCGAATTTGCAGGTTCTTTGTCACTCGCCAGTCAAAAATATCGACACATAAATGGCATGAGAGATCTTAACACTCAAGCCGCGGTGCCCGTCATATGACAGGCGATAGATAAATGGCCTATCCTCCAGTGCTCGTCATATGACGGGCTGCATTCTGAGCACACTAGGGGCTCTCAGAGAGAGTCCGCGGTTGGGAGGACGATAGGCGGGCTCTGACCGCTCGGCACTACTACTGGGCCGTATCTGGGACCACCGCCGCCTCCCTCTACACACACCCTTTCTCGCGAGACAAGGAAAAAACTAAGGAAATTACCTTATTTAGGGTATTTTCACCTCCGGTTGCACGATCGCTACAGGATAACCTGTGGTCGTACAAGGATGATTCAGGTGTTAATGGAAAGCTCTATTATCGCCCTTTCATGGATACATAAATGTATTACGCTTTGGCTCTTGTTTATGCATGAAAAAGATAATGGAATGAAGCTCGTTTTCGGTAAATATACCCGCCTGGCAGCTAGGTCATGTCAACAAACGACCCCGTCCTTAAGGGGTTAAGATTGACAATAAAATGGGTCAAAGAGTCTTAAAAGTAGCCAAATAAATGGGGCAAACATCAAATAATAGGGCGAACGTCATACAATGTCAAAACTAAGGGGGCTATACATGAGAGAGAAGGGGATCCAGAAAGATAAAATAACAGTGCACACTTGGAAATACTCATATTCATATAATTGCCATACCTGCCACCATTTGGAATTTCTAAGCTTAAATATTAAATTGAAAGATATAGGGAGGTATTCGCAAACTATACTTTCCCTTCCCAGCGTCTGATACCGAACGAATACAGTGAAATTAAATAGCAGCGCTTGTTCTATAGGTAACGTCATATTCCAAGATATTTTGAGCATTAACGGTGCTGCGAATAGAAAGAATTGTTTAAGAATACAAGCGGTAGTTTTTAGAATTACCGGTATGTACTTGCAAACAAATAACCCCTTCTTTACCGGAGACATCTTTTTAAGGATATCCTAGCTATACTTAAATGATTTTGTGCAGTTTAGGAAGGACCTGTGGTAGTAAGAAATGGTCAAGAGAGATGGTTCGAGGGCTGTTAATTGTTGGAGGCCCTTTATAAACTGCATGAAATCGTCTAATAGTATCCATGGTAAAGTAGAAAAGATGTCGCCGGTACAGAAGGGGTTTACGTCTTAATAAACGTTTTCTACACAGGGAGGTGTGACTTCTACGTTTCGCGGAGCATTTACCTAACGTCTAATCTAGGCTTTGCTGCTCAGAAGAAAAGTCTGCTCATTCCAGGGCTGAGTTATGTGTAAGTGCGAAACGTCCATCTTGATTATTGTATGATCACTTTATAATATACAATACACAGTTAAGGGGGGTCACCTGCTTCTTTTCTCTCTTATTCTCTCTTTCTCTTGCTTGTATCCATTTGGCCCCATTCAGCCTACTGTATTAAGATGATTACCCCCATCCAGGTGTCAATATTTTCCTGGCGAGCGGTAGCGAGCCAGCATACATATATTTTGTTTACAAGATAAATTTGTACATTTTTCGATAGAAAAATTTCTCCGGCGAAGCCGGATTTCTCCATACAATGTTGGCTCGCTATCGCTCGCCAGGAAGAAATCGAAACCTGATGGGGATAAACGTCTTAAAACAGTTGGTTGAATGGGGCCGAATGGATACAAGCCAGAGAAAGAGAGAAAGATAACAAAATCAGGTGAACCCCCTTAATAATTTCGATGTTGTTCAGGACTCATAAAAAAACATATGCTACATCATAACACACCACCACAACCCTCATTCCAGCCTAAATATGCATCAGTATATATACTGTACATCATAACACACCACCACAACCCTCATTCCAGCCTACATAGTCTTCCTGGGTAAAGCCGGAGTCACACGAGCCGTTTTTTGAGCAATTTTTACGGGTAATTATGGTATTACAGCTCAAAAAATTACACTTTATCAGAATTCAGCCGCCTAACATACTCTACCTTCAACCTAGTTACCGATAACAGTGCAAAAAAACAAAAACGAAATATAACGAGGAAAACTTGCTCATGGAAAATTTACGGAAAAATCGATCGTGTGACAACGGCTTAAGATTCATATTTTGTTTTACCAACCCACCAATTAACTCACAAATATTCCAAATTAATGAAATCAATGACAGTAATGAACACGTGTGGTAATCCAAGGATACTCCCAAGTATATGCTGCTAGTATGAGGAAATGTTACTAGATCAGCCGTCTTCAGTCATAAGCTAGGTGAAGCTACCATGATGCTCCTATTCTCAAGGATCGTTTGTACAATAAATAAAATCTGACTATACCCAACCATGTATATATAAATAACTATGGATTTAAACATAGCATGATCCCATGTAAACATATGGCCATAAATCTCTCTAGGGATTCAAATCCAGGCTCAGCAGGACACTAGGCCAAGACTATTACCATCCCACCACCATAGTTAAAAAGAAAGAACTGTGATGGTTATATGTTGATACATTTTCTGTGTGCAAGATTGTACTAGTTGATGTCGAGGCATTCCCGCTTTGTTATCGGCAACTAGAAAAATGTAATTGATATATATACAAAAATAAATACAAAATAAGTAAATCCTTGACTACAGTTGCCGGAAAAAGCGCCTGTGTGATACCGCCATAAAGCACATCTCGTTTCCTCCAGGGCTGAGAATTTGCGGCAGTCCGGCCTGTATGACAAATGGATGAGGTACGGACAGGCTAACTCCTCCGTGTGTGACAACGCTCCCATGATCATCACCGTCACCACCATTCTCGCCCTTAGTAATCTGTGGGTAAGTAGATGGGGGGATGGGCGTATTGGATGGGTGTACTGATGGGCGTATGGATGGATGTATTGGATGGTGTTACGACTGGGGTTCAAATATATCAGGGCTCTTATTCATTGGACTAGTAATGGCATAAATGCTACAACGGAAAGCGCTAGATCCAACCTCTGATGTATATTCCCAGTGAACAAAGAACACAAATACTCTACAGAGTTCTATATGCAATAATAGGCTATCAAACTCTCAATAAATGTGCGTCTACTCTAGGCTTAATGTTATGTGAAAACAGCCTATTACTACCTATAACCGAAGGTGCTTGGTTATGGTATGCAAAGTAAGGTGGTAAGAGAAGTTACAGCTTACGTTACTTTAATCAATAAATGTCAGGCACTCCTGCATGAAAGAAAGTGCACTAAAAGTCCTTCAACACTAACAAGGAATCTTCTTTAAATGTTAGATGCTATAAAGATGCTCGTATCGGAAATGGAACCCAAAAAGGCAGGCAGCGGAACAATGCTCGTACAGGCTATGCACACAAAAAGGCAGAATATATAATGCCGTCGGAGCCAAGAATATCCTAAACACTACAACAATAATAATCGCCACGACAATGCAGTATTCCTATCAACAAAAAGCCTAAGTCGTTTGTGTCTCAATACATCAAACTAGGCTGCGAAATGCTTGTGTAATAATAAATGGGTATGCATAAAAAAGAGTAATTAGGTTAATATACTTAATGTCTACTATGATTGATAAAGTCTAGCTAGAGTCAATGATACGAGATACTGGTGCGCATGGCATGCCGCATAGCCTAGTGCAAATCTCAAGTCTGTGCGTCAAATATTACGTTATAGGGAAGGGTAGCTCTCTTGAGAAACCTTAATACCGAAGTATTAAGCGTTCTCCTGGCGTACCTCAAAGACAAACAACGAGCTTAAAACAGTGCAGAATGGTATAGGCAAAAAGCCCTCATTCGTGCATGCTTTACTCTCAATGGCACACAGACTAGAATTTACTCAATCAACTCCAGTTCTCAGGTATGTCGTGCAGCTTTTAACTAAAGCCAGCACTCATAGGAAACAATACCTTATAATATCAGACTCCTAGTCTAGCATTATCTAATCCAGCAGAACACTAATAATTAAAGGAAGCGGCAATATGAAAGCCAACCAATGCTTCGTGATCCACTTATCTTAACAACTAACATACATGGGTTATATCAGACCTTAACGCACAATACAACTGGCCAGCATGAAGCTGGTTTTGCAGAGTTAACCAGAGGGGGTATAATATTAATAAAAAGGTGGTGAAAGATATGGAAAATGAGAGAGATAGGCAGAGGAAAAGATTCTCAGGTGCAGAGCAGGGGACAGGTAGCAAGGGAAAAAGATGGGTGCGTTCTAGAAACCAGATCTGAGGGAGAGAGTGGCGAGGAACTGTATATATACTTACACTAGCTCGAGGTGCGTGGGAAAAAAGCGGTTACAAGTCCTCTAGCCACTAGCAAGAGAGCTTGCAGTATGGTAAGGACCTCTCTCCACCAACCCCCGCGAGGCAGCCAGCCGTGACGTCATCGAGCGGGACAAAAACACTGCGCGCCCCCCTCTCACTCTGTTCTACTCTCTCTCTCTCTCCCAGATCCCATCATTACTAGTTAATGATAAAACATATACTTTACAATTAAATATATAAAGCCTTGACATGGGTGAAAACAAAGAGCCTTTCTGGACTGCCCATGACACAAGCTTTCATATGAAATAAAGCACACTCTAATACACAAACTGTAGCCCCATCCACTGCCCTGGCGATCCTAGCGAGTCACTGTAGGACAAGCCATGCGGTTCTAACGGAGTGGTTAACGTCACACCCCCCCCAAGATTTTTCTCAGAGGCCCCAAGGCTCACAAAAATCTGATGGTTAGAACCCATGCTATATCTCCACTTCCCATCACCCAGCGGCAGTAAAATATCTGGCACAGTTCTTCAACAAAACATTTTTCAAAATTATAACCCTCCCCATCACCATAGGTTAAATTATATGTAGTTATGCTCCTCAAGAGCGAGCTTCTCTAGCCCAGCATTCTGAGAGGAGTGCAACTCAGAAGTACTGCTATAACATACTAAAAAAATTCAACTATCAAAGAAAGTTTTTATTTGATTTTTATGTTTATAATTTGTTTATTTCGGCTGCACTATAGGGGCAAGACTAGTTTTTTCTTCTATACCAAACGCTCAACTCCTGCTTTACGACCCAATATGCTGGGCTACAACCGCGAGCCAACAAGCACCAAGCGCAAAATACTATTCAAACTAAAGCAGGAGGCTTTTAAAGAACTGCTCCAACATCATTAACTGCTTAACTCCATCAAACGTTGTTACCTTCTCAGATCGGATCCAGTTCCCCATAGCATCGGACAAGTCCCGGGCGTGTTCCAAAAAGGTGCTATCTCTTCCCTTAGTTACACCCCGGAACTTCAAACGGTACGTTTCTGGTTGCAGTTCGTAAGCCCTCAGGACAGCCTCCTTGAGATCCTCGTACACAATACATAACTCCAAAGGTAATGCATCGTAGGCTTTAAGACCCTTGCCTATTAATCTAGAGGATACAAGTGCTGCCCATTTATCTCTGGCCACTGGTGTTCCTGGCACTTCTTCTCAAAGCGTGTGTAAAATTCTGTTACACCACTCTCATCAAGCACCGGAACCAGTTTCAATAAGTGCGAGAGAGACTGCTCATGAACACGGTTACCAGCCCCAAGTCGCTGTCCCGTTGTCTCTACTCGCGACTTCTCTACGTCCCTGTCGGCACAGTACTTAGTCGACTCAGCTTGGATTTTTGCTAGCTCTATTTGCTGCTGAAGCTCACCTGCCCTTTGTTGCTGGTGACTTTTTCTCTCTTCTATCTTGGCTAATTCTATTTGCTGCTGAATCTTAGCTAATTCGAGCTGAAGCAATAATTCTGGAGATAACCCTTGAGGAGGTGAAGGTGCTACAATGTTTGAAATTACCGGTGGTCCCCCCAGGGGCAACCCACCCTGCCAGTCACCACCCACCTGTGGAAGCGTACCCGGGGTAGGCAAACTACTGGGATGGCTGGGAGTCGAGTGTAGGGGAAGCATGGCCGAAGGGCTCTGAGCACTCAACCCATCTCGCTCACCAGTCACCCTGCCCAGTTCCCCATAGCATCGGACAAGTCCCGGGCGTGTTCCAAAAAGGTGCTATCTCTTCCCTTAGTTACACCCCGGAACTTCAAACGGTACGTTTCTGGTTGCAGTTCGTAAGCACTCAGGACAGCCTCCTTGAGATCCTCGTACACAATACATAACTCCAAAGGTAATGCATCGTAGGCTTTAAGACCCTTGCCTATTAATCTAGAGGATACAAGTGCTGCCCATTTATTCTCTGGCCACTGGTGTTCCTGGCACTTCTTCTCAAAGCGTGTGAAAAATTCTGTTACACCACTCTCATCAAACACCGGAACCAGTTTCAATAAGTGCGAGAGAGACTGCTCATGAACACGGTTACCAGCCCCAAGTCGCTGTCCCGTTGTCTCTACTCGCGACTTCTCTACGTCCCTGTCGGCACAGTACTTAGTCGACTCAGCTTGGATTTTTGCTAGCTCTATTTGCTGCTGAAGATCACCTGCCCTTTGTTGCTGGTGACTTTTTCTCTCTTCTATCTTGGCTAATTCTATTTGCTGCTGAATCTTAGCTAATTCGAGCTGAAGCAATAATTCTGGAGATAACCCTTGAGGAGGTGAAGGTGCTACAATGTTTGATATTACCGGTGGTCCCCCCAGGGGCAACCCACCCTGCCAGTCACCACCCACCTGTGGAAGCGTACCCGGGGTAGGCAAACTACTGGGATGGCTGGGAGTCGAGTGTAGGGGAAGCATGGCCGAAGGGCTCTGAGCACTCAACCCATCTCGCTCACCAGTCACCCTGCCCAGTACACACGTGTCATGCCGCTAGTACCCGCATGACCGATAGCTGTGGCCAGGCATTGAAGACCGTACCGCTCCATACCCTCCAACCGCTCGGCAGTAACAGGCCATTGCAAAAATATCCTAGCATCCTCCTCACAGTTCACCCGATTAACCCTTTCATCATGCTGCTGTTCCTCAGTTTCGACATTACGTACTGTGTCTCCATTCTCCTCTGACCCGGTATAAGACATGATGCTCACAAAAATTTCTCACCACAATATTCAGAAAAGAAGCACCCCAAACTCTTATACCTCAATATACACACAAAAATTCTCGGAAATACTCAAGGGCTATACTATGTTGCAAATTTGTTTTATTCTTGCTGATCCCCGCAAAATATTCCCCAAAACAAATGTTCCCTGCTTAATAAATGTAGGTTCACCAAATCCTAGGTAAGGTCGCCATTTGTTACGACTGGGGTTCAAATATATCAGGGCTCTTATTCATTGGACTAGTAATGGCATAAATGCTACAACGGAAAGCGCTAGATCCAACCTCTGATGTATATTCCCAGTGAACAAAGAACACAAATACTCTACAGAGTTCTATATGCAATAATAGGCTATCAAACTCTCAATAAATGTGCGTCTACTCTAGGCTTAATGTTATGTGAAAACAGCCTATTACTACCTATAACCGAAGGTGCTTGGTTATGGTATGCAAAGTAAGGTGGTAAGAGAAGTTACAGCTTACGTTACTTTAATCAATAAATGTCAGGCACTCCTGCATGAAAGAAAGTGCACTAAAAGTCCTTCAACACTAACAAGGAATCTTCTTTAAATGTTAGATGCTATAAAGATGCTCGTATCGGAAATGGAACCCAAAAAGGCAGGCAGCGGAAAAATGCTCGTGCAGGCTATGCACACAAAAAGGCAGAATATATAATGCCGTCGGAGCCAAGAATATCCTAAACACTACAACAATAATAATCGCCACGACAATACAGTATTCCTATCAACAAAAAGAGCCTAAGTCGTTTGTGTCTCAATACATCAAACTAGGCTGCGAAATGCTTGTGTAATAATAAATGGGTATGCATAAAAAGAGTAATTAGGTTAATATACTTAATGTCTACTATGATTGATAAAGTCTAGCTAGAGTCAATGATATGAGATACTGGTGCGCATGGCATGCCGCATAGCCTAGTGCAAATCTCAAGTCTGTGCATCAAATATTACGTTATAGGGAAGGGTAGCTCTCTTGAGAAACCTTAATACCGAAGTATTAAGCGTTCTCCTGGCGTACCTCAAAGACAAACAACGAGCTTAGAACAGTGCAGAATGGTATAGGCAAAAAGCCCTCATTCGTGCATGCTCTACTCTCAATGGCACACAGACTAGAATTTACTCAATCAACTCCAGTTCTCAGGTATGTCGTGCAGCTTTTAACTAAAGCCAGCACTCATAGGAAACAATACCTTATAATATCAGACTCCTAGTCTAGCATTATCTAATCCAGCAGAACACTAATAATTAAGGAAGCGGCAATATGAAAGCCAACCAATGCTTCGTGATCCACTTATCTTAACAACTAACATACATGGGTTATATCAGACCTTAACGCACAATACAACTGGCCAGCATGAAGCTGATTTTGCAGAGTTAACCAGAGGGGGTATAATATTAATAAAAGGTGGTGAAAGATATGGAAAATGAGAGATAGGCAGAGGAAAAGATTCTCAGGTGCAGAGCAGGAGACAGGTAGCAAGGGAAAAAGATGGATGCGTTCTAGAAACCAGATCTGAGGGAGAGAGTGGCGAGGAACTGTATATATACTCACACTAGCTCGAGGTGCGTGGGAAAAAAGCGGTTACAAGTCCTCTAGCCACTAGCAAGAGAGCTTGCAGCATGGTAAGGACCTCTCTCCACCAACCCCCGCGAGGCAGCCAGCCGTGACGTCATCGAGCGGGACAAAAACACTGCGCGCCCCCCTCTCACTCTGTTCTACTCTCTCTCTCTCTCCCAGATCCCATCATTACTAGTTAATGATAAAACATATACTTTACAATTAAATATATAAAGCCTTGACATGGGTGAAAACAAAGAGCCTTTCTGGACTGCCCATGACACAAGCTTTCATATGAAATAAAGCACACTCTAATACACAAACTGTAGCCCCATCCACTGCCCTGGCGATCCTAGCGAGTCACTGTAGGACAAGCCATGCGGTTCTAACGGAGTGGTTAACGTCACAATGGGTGTATTGGATGGGTGTATTGATGGGCGTATGGATGGGCGTGATGGATGGGTGTATTGGATGGGCGTATTGGATGGGTGTATTGATGGGCGTATGGATGGGCGTGATGGATGAGTGTATTGGATGGGCGTATTGGATGGGTGTATTGATGGGCGTATGGAGGGGCGTATTGGATGGGCGTATTGTTCTCGCCCTCAGTAATATGTGGGTAAGCATAAAGCCGGTATCACACGAGCACTTTTCCCCTCAACATTTATCCTCAACACTGGTCTGGCAGCTTATAAGATCAACATTTAAGATATCTGTGGGTAAATATACGAGGGGATGTTCGTATTTATTGGCTTATTGTTTTAACTTTTTATTATTCTTTAGAGTCCTCCCTAGACCTTCATCAAGCTTAGAAAAACACCCCCTAGACCACCCTTCAAGATAAATTTGTACATTTTTCGGTAGAAAAATAAATATATATATAATTTCAGGCTCGCTTACGCTCGCCAGGAAAAAATCGACACCTAAACGGCACGATAGGTCTTAAAATTAACAACGAAATGAGGCGAAAGGTGTTAAAATCGCCAAACCAATGGGCCGAACGTATTACAATCTCAAAACTAATGGGGCTAAACACGAGGGAGAAGGGGGTCCAGAAAAACAGCCAATTCCCCCTCAACATTTATCCTCAACACTGGTCTGACAGCATATAAGATCAACATTTAAGATATTTCGTTGGCCTAAGTTCATTTACCATCAGTCTAGTTTCCGATACCAGTGCACAATATTTCAGAAATGTTGCCTGCAAAATGTTGATCATCGAAGATATACAAACATGTTCCTACACTTACCCACCCTATTCAACATCTGGTAGACATTAATACGGCACAGAGCTAGCCAAACGTAATGACAGCTGAGACATGACTTATTAGCCCTACCGTACAGTATTATTTTATTATGGAATACCCCGTTCTTAACATTAATCCTCCATTACAAACCCCTATGCACTTGAATGAATTAATGAAAGCATATAGTCCTCCCGGGATTCGAACTCGGAACATAAGCATTTAAACCCCCTTCTCCCTCATGTTTAGCCCTATTAGTTTTCAGATTCTAAGATGTTTGCCCCATTAGTTTGTCGATTTTAACACCTTTCGCCCCATTTCTTTGTCAGTATTTAGACCTTTCGTGCTATTTAGGTGTCGATTTTGTTTGCCTGGCGAACGATAGTGAGCCTGTAATTTTTTACCATCTGTTTATGTTTGGCAGGGGATGTTTGCCGTGCTGCTAATAGGCTTCATCGTGAGCGTGGGAGTATTTGTGTTGGAGCATATGGCGGCCATCATCAACAAGGGCACACCATCAACACATGGAGAAACTTAACCCGAGAGCGGCACGCCATTGGTAGTTCAAACCCTCCTGCCAAGCGAGGATATTTTGGTTCATTCCCGCCTAAAATTGTCATTTTACCATAAATATCGTTATTACTTATTCATATGCGCCTATTTAATGTTTAATATGAAGATATTAACATGTAACAGCAATAAAACAAATGGGAATACTATTTGAGGGGTGAAAAAGACAAATTATTGCCGACCCTCCAGTCATGACGTGAGAGGCGAACGAGACCTATATCCTCCCTCTTCGAGGCCTGAAGGCAGACTGATGTCTCTCTCTCACTTTTTTTCTCTTCCCACGCTCGCTCGCTATATGAGCACTAGACGACATTGGAACCGGGTTGGAGATATTGGCGCGATAAAAAAACGATAAACAAGGGAATAAGAGGAAAAAAATAGTTGATAATTGAAGGGAGGGGGGGAGGGGAGGAAAGAGGGGAAGAAGGGGGTTTTGACACATGTGCAGGAGTTATGGGAGATATGGAGGGGAAGTATCTCACTTAATCACATATACCTTTGTTTTGAGTGCTACTGGAGTATTTTAGAAGGCTTTTTTTAGGCCTTGGATCTTAGAGTCCCGTCACCTTTCACCACCAAAACCTCTTCAGAGTCTCCTCGCCGTTCCCGGATTAATGCTAAGACGATCTTAATGCAATGATGACGACTATCAGCTTTTATTGTTTTATTGTTATTATTATTATTATTATTATTATTATTATTATTATTGTTTTTTTATTAGCTTAAGAAAGTTATACACTGTAGGTTAACTAAGATAGTTTGCAACCTTTCGATTCCTAAACGTCTTTCCTAAATAAAAGGTTGTGTCACACTAATGCAGATAATATATAAACAACATAGCTTATTGTAGCTGCAGGATATAAATAAATGTTTCAGCAATATATAATTGTACTTATATTTAATTTCAACCTTTTCTGCATTTCTACTTTCTACAGAGAGGAAACTATTAACATAATAAAATATATATATTATATATACTGTATATTATATTATATATATATATATATAATATATATTATTATATATATATATACTGTATTATATATATATATATATATATATATATATATATATATATACAGTATATATATATATATATATATATTATTTATACAGTATATATATGTACTATATATATATATATATATATATGTATAAAACTCGCTAGGAAAATTGAAACAATGGAACACCAAGCTTTCGTCTATTCTCTCAAGACATCTTCAGGGTACCTCCATATATATATATATATAACATATATATATACATTATATATACTGTATATAAATAATATATATATATATATATATATATATATATATATATATCTGACATACGGAGCCCTGTATGTTAATTTAAGAGTTAGAATTAGAGTTCAAGGAGCCAAACTACCCAAGTGGTGAAGCAGACTAGCGAGCGAACGAGCGAGTGGGCAAACCATCTCGCCCCATACCAGCTCGCCCATACCTCGATGACCGATGCTATGACGTATGATCGACGCCAGGAGCTGTGAGTGGACGACACACCTGTTATGTGATTCGAGGAGCTATGATTGGAGCGCGCACCACCCGCCGCCTCCTGATTCGTTCCTACACCATCATTGTTTGGTATATAAGACCCGAGTTGTGGGCATTCAAATCAGTCTCATTTGGAGTTGGGGAAGGTGAACTTGCAGCTGGAGGAAGACGGGGTGAAGTATTATAATGGGATTGTGACTGTCAGTCAGATTATATAAATGTGTGTTAAGTGTGTTCGGTGTAAACACTTACGTTATGTTGGTTAGTGAGATATGTGATTGGGAATTAACGTGATGTGTTTAATGTGTTTAACTATTTAATTGGGAATTAACGTGAACACTACTATTATGTGTTTAACGATTTAATTGGGAATTAACGTGAACGCTACTATTATGTGTTTAACTATTTGATTGCGAATTAACGTTAACGCTACTATTTATGTACTTAACTATTTTAGTTGACTAACTTGTGGACTAAAGCAACTCTTTAAGTAATTGGGTTATGATGAAAGTAATACTATTGTTTTATATTAATACTTAAGAGTTCTTTCATTTTCTTTGAATTAAGCTTACATTGCTTAATGGTGCTTAGTACGGTGATGCTATTGTCTCGTATTAGTAATATCGCCTTAGACTAACATGGCTGTGTTAATATTACTTCTAGTGATTTCCTAAGCTGAAGAAAATTCTTTTGCTTCAAAATATTATATTTTGCTTTTCATATTATTTGAGTGAGACCTGAATCGAATCTATGAAACGATCCTGTAACTTATTACTCATAATCAAACCTCAATGTTACGTGGTTAAGAAATAAATTTAACTAATTATTAAATATATATCTAACTTTTTATGTGACTTTGATATTACTCCTGATGATAATAATAATATAATACTATTAACGTAAGACAAGAACCAAGAATAATTACATTAAATATAAATAAAAGGACATAAGAAAACTATCTATTCATTTCAAGGAGGGTAAGAGACAGAAATATTCTTACTTTAATATTTATCTTTCAAGACTTTTTATAAAATTAATAGTCCTTCTTTAGCTATAACTTATTCGGTTCATAACCATAGCCTACTAAGCTTCGGTTAAATAATAATTCTTTATAAATACTACATGACTTTAATTAGTTTCAGTATTTTTCATAAGTAAAGAGTATCAGTCAATAAAGGATACTAAGTCCTAAGATCCAAAAGGAAAGGAAGCAACAACAGGAAATTATTTTATTAGATTTTACTTTTGTTTTGCCTTCAGCTGACTGATACCTTAATATATATCTCTGTGCTATCTAGATTCATCGAGTTAACCACTTGAGGATCAAGATACGTAACAGAAGAGTGGCGACCTCGCCAGGATTCGTTTCATACAGTTTCACTCAGTTTCATTAACGTTTCACTACTTAAAAATCAAATATTAATCATGCCTCAACTAATTAATGAAGAAGATGCTCGAGTTTTCATAGAATCAGAACCCACATCCCCTGATATTGACTGTCTGTCAAAATCCGAACTGAAAGTGCTTGCCTCACATCTCCAATTAACTGTCTCAAACATGTCCAAAGTAGAGGTGGCTCAGACCATAAAAACCCATCTGTTCCCTGTAGAAGGCGAGGAGGGTGACGGAGCAGTTGGTGGGATCCCGAGTAAACCTAGCCAACTTGATGAACAATTACCACCTGGTTTGACCGGTGATCAAATATTAGAACTAGCTAGAATAAAAGCAAACACTGACTTAGAACTAGCCAGAATAAATACCGAAGAAGCCAGCATAAAAGCCAGAGCAACGACCGAACAATATCAATATCAATATCAAATAGCTCAACTAAATGTCAATACGAATGCTCCCGTAATTGCTCCCCCTCTGGGATTAACTATGACTAGTGTCATTCCACCTTTCACTGAGGATAATGTGCAGGATTTCTTTGTTTTGTTTGAGGAAGTTGCTGGAGGTATGAAGTGGACAAGAGATCAATGGCCTTTTATGTTACAAACTGTTTTGACAGGGCAGGCTCGAGCCACGTATTTGTCAGAAGTAGCAGAAGTTAGGCAGGATTATGACAATCTCAAAGAAGCTATCCTAAAAACCTATCAATTGCAGCCTGAGGCTTACAGGCAATCTTTCCGTAAAAACCAGAAGAAAGTAGAAGAAACTCATAAGGTATTTGCCAGGACCATGACTAAAACTTTCAATCATTGGGTCAAGAGTAAGAAAGTCACAAGCTACAACGATCTGAAGGAGTTGGTCCTGTTAGAAAATTTCCTATGGAAAATTGATTCTTCTGTATCCTATCATTTAAAGGGGAAAAAGGTATATTGTCTTGCCGACGCCGCTGACATGGCTGACACATACGTGCTCAACAACAAATTTCGTGGAAAGAAGCCCTACGATAATTCTAGTTCTAATTTTAAGTATCCCAATCACAAATCTGACCGACCCAGTCACAAGCCTATAACGTCTTCCCCAGCTAGCCAAAATAGAAATGTTCCCCCAACTAAAAATGCGACTCAGGGCAATGGTAACCGAGGTGGGCCCCAAACTAATAGTAATGCTCAAAGAGGGAACTTTCCCGTATCCCCTAAAGTATGTACTTTTTGTGGCATGAGAGGCCACCTAGCTTATCAGTGCTGGGCCAAGGAAAAAACGGAGAGATCGGGCAGACAGTTGCCGCCGTATCTCAAATTCCATGTGTGCCTTTAATGCAGGGCTCCCGACAGGAGTACCTAGCACCAAATGTTCCTTTAATGCAAGACTCCCGACAGAAGGAGTACCTAGCACCAAAAGTTCCTTTAATGCAGGACTCTCGACAGGAGTACCTAGCAGCTAACGTAAATCATCTAGACAGGGGTGTAGTAGCATGTGTGGTGCAACCCACAAGGGTTAAACCAATAATAATTTCACCATCAGTGCAGGACAGTTACCGTCCCTTTATTTCATCTGGCAACGTGAGATTAAATGGTTGCATGCATGAGGTAAAAATTCTGAGAGACACAGGTTCTACTAGCACCCTCATGGTGAATCCTTACACTGAGTGCCCACCTGGCGAACCAGTTGTAATGAGAGGTGCTGGAGGCCAGTTTTATGCATACTTGGTAAAAGGCGAAATTGAATGTGAGTTACTACAGGGTGAGGCCACCATAGCTTTGTGTAGGTCTCAAGATATCCCTGTGCCTGGGGTAACACTCCTTTTGGGGAATGATGTAGCAGGTGAGAAGGTCCGACCAGACTCCATCTTGTCACTTTCCCCTGTTAACGAGCCACTAACCGGTGAGCTCGACAAGGAGTTGCCAACTGTTTTCCCTGTGTGTGCTGACAAACTTTCAATGTCTCGAGTAGCAGTTCCCTCAGACAGAAATATACCGAATGTAAGAGTTGATGAAAGGGATGAGGAGAGTGTGAATGATGCTCCAACTGTGCCTGATGATGTGACTGAGGTGGATTTATCTGACACCTTTATGGCTCATCTTGACCCTAACGATGACCATGAAACCCCTCCAAATTGTCCTAGTGGCCTGGTAGAGCTACAGAGAGATGATTGTGAATGCAAGGAGTTAGCTGCCAGGTCCGTGAGTGAAGAGGAATGTGAGAAGGAGGGTGGTGAATGTTTCTACCTCAAAGGAGGAGTATTGTGGCGAAGATGGAGACCGCCACACAGACCAATCGATGACGGGGCTTGGGACGTCCATCAAGTAGTAGTCCCCAAACCTTGTCGTAAAGATATCATGGAAATGGCACATTGTATACCATTGGCAGGACACCTAGGTGTGAGAAAAACTCTAGACAGAATCAGATCCCACTTTTACTGGCCAGGAATGCGTGCAGATGTAGTGGAGTGTTGTAGAGTGTGTCACACTTGCCAGATGACAGGAAAACCCAATCAGAAGGTGCCTGTACATCCTCTGGTGCCCTTGCCCGTTTTCGAGAATCCTTTTACTCGGGTGGTAGTGGACATTGTAGGCCCATTGCCTAAGACTTCCCAAGGTAACATTTATTTATTAACTATCATGGACATGGCAACTCGCTACCCAGAGGCTATACCCTTAAGGACTACCTCTGCTCCAACTGTAATCAAGGAACTGCTCAAATTTTTCACCAGAATGGGTTTCCCCCATGAGGTGCAAAGTGATCAAGGAACTAATTTTACCTCTAACATTTTCCAGCAGTCCCTGAAGGAGTTGGGTATCGAGCATGTAAAGTCTAGCACCTACCACCCAGAGAGTCCAGGGGTTCTCGAACGATATCATCAGACATTAAAGGGAATGTTACGTAAGTATTGTACAGAGACCGGAGTTGAGTGGGATAAGGGGGTACCTTTTCTTTTATTTGCTACTCGTGAGGTTCCAACTGAATCCCTGGGTTTTTCCCCTAATGAGCTAGTTTTTGGCCAACCTTTATCTGCCAAGTTCAGGGGCCCATATAAGATCATTCGGAGGGTGAGCATTACCGATTATCTAGTAACTACCCCAGACAGGAGAAAGCCCACGCAGGTATTCCATATAAATATGTTGAAACCCTACCATAGGTCCCCTGATTCCTCTCCTCCAGATTCTCCCACTGTGGCAGTGAATGTCAGGACCTGTGAACAGCCTGGTGCGGACAAAGTCTTCAGTTCTCTTACTGATCCGCAACAGACTGTTCCAGAGCCTGAAGGTATCCATGCAGACTTTGACTTGTCATGTAGCCTATCCAACTTTCAGTATAATTCAGTGGCTTTGAGGGAATTACCATCTAAACTATGTCCTCTTCCCTCTGATCAAGCGAACCAACTAATCTCTGTTTTATCTCAGTCTCCCAGTGTGTTCCGTGATACTCCAGGGCTCACTTCTTTGGCCGTGCACGACATCGACGTAGGGGATGCAACTCCCATTAAACTATCCCCCTACCGTGTCTCGCCACAACGCAGGAGTATACTGCAGGTCGAGCTTGACTTAATTTTTTCAAACCAGCTGATCACAAGGGCCTTCAGCCAGTGGAGTAGTCCGGTCATACTTGTGCCGAAGCCAGACGGGAGCCATGGGTTTTGTAGGGACAATAGGCAAGTCAATGCTGTCACAAAGAACGATACCTACCCACTGCCACGGATCAAAGATTGCATTTACCAGGTTGGCCTCATACAGCAGTAAGTTTAATTTAATGAGAGGATTTTGGCAATTAGCTCTCCCTTGTAGCGAGGTAAATATCATGCTTTTGTAGTGCGCTTTCAAGCCTTCAGCTGTGAGATATGCCTTGCAGTTCGAATAACGCTCCAGCTACGTTCCGGCTATGTTCTGATGTGGTACCTGGAGACGTTGCCTACTTTGGGTGATATCCTTCTTATATCCTCATTATAATCTTGCTGTTGCCAATCTGGTGGTGAATCTATTTATGTATTATGTTTAATATTATGTACTATACTCCTTAAACTCTTTTCTAGGGGGGAGGTCTGACATACGGAGCCCTGTATGTTAATTTAAGAGTTAGAATTAGAGTTCAAGGAGCCAAACTACCCAAGTGGTGAAGCAGACTAGCGAGCGAACGAGCGAGTGGGCAAACCATCTCGCCCCATACCAGCTCGCCCCATACCTCGATGACCGATGCTATGACGTATGATCGACGCCAGGAGCTGTGAGTGGACGACACACCTGTTATGTGATTCGAGGAGCTATGATTGGAGCGCGCACCACCCGCCGCCTCCTGATTCGTTCCTACACCATCATTGTTTGGTATATAAGACCCGAGTTGTGGGCATTCAAATCAGTCTCATTTGGAGTTGGGGAAGGTGAACTTGCAGCTGGAGGAAGACGGGGTGAAGTATTATAATGGGATTGTGACTGTCAGTCAGATTATATAAATGTGTGTTAAGTGTGTTCGGTGTAAACACTTACGTTATGTTGGTTAGTGAGATATGTGATTGGGAATTAACGTGATGTGTTTAATGTGTGTAATGTGTTTAACTATTTAATTGGGAATTAACGTGAACACTACTATTATGTGTTTAACGATTTATTTGGGAATTAACGTGAACGCTACTATTATGTGTTTAACTATTTGATTGCGAATTAACGTTAACGCTACTATTTATGTACTTAACTATTTTAGTTGACTAACTTGTGGACTAAAGCAACTCTTTAAGTAATTGGGTTATGATGAAAGTAATACTATTGTTTTATATTAATACTTAAGAGTTCTTTCATTTTCTTTGAATTAAGCTTACATTGCTTAATGGTGCTTAGTACGGTGATGCTATTGTCTCGTATTAGTAATATCGCCTTAGACTAACATGGCTGTGTTAATATTACTTCTAGTGATTTCCTAAGCTGAAGAAAATTCTTTTGCTTCAAAATATTATTTTGCTTTTCATATTATTTGAGTGAGACCTGAATCGAATCTATGAAACGATCCTGTAACTTTATTTACTCATAATCAAACCTCAATGTTACGTGGTTAAGAAATAAATTTAACTAATTATTAATATATATCTAACTTTTTATGTGACTTTGATATTACTCCTGATGATAATAATAATATAATACTATTAACGTAAGACAAGAACCAAGAATAATTACATTAAATATAAATAAAAGGACATAAGAAAACTATCTATTCATTTCAAGGAGGGTAAGAGACAGAAATATTCTTACTTTAATATTTATCTTTCAAGACTTTTTTATAAAATTAATAGTCCTTCTTTAGCTATAACTTATTCGGTTCATAACCATAGCCTACTAAGCTTCGGTTAAATAATAATTCTTTATAAATACTACATGACTTTAATTAGTTTCAGTATTTTTCATAAGTAAAGAGTATCAGTCAATAAAGGATACTAAGTCCTAAGATCCAAAAGGAAAGGAAGCAACAACAGGAAATTATTTTATTAGATTTTACTTTTGTTTTGCCTTCAGCTGACTGATACCTTAATATATATCTCTGTGCTATCTAGATTCATCGAGTTAACCACTTGAGGATCAAGATCTCTATATATATATATATATATATATATATATATCTACTGTATATACCGGTATATATATATACAACCTCCATCAAGTTTTATAACAAATGCTAATAGGTAAAACGAAAACAAAATAAATATGACCACACTTTCAGAGAAAATTTGTTAAAATAGAGGACCAACAACAACAACAACAACAGATAAAATACTATTATAACAATATATGGAAATTATCATTGTGACATACAATATCATCATAGTCAAACATTAAGCTTCTACAAAAGAATCAGTGTATTATCTTCAGTAATACAAAGATATTTTCGCTTGCAGGTGTACTGAGAGGGTTCAGTGTTTTAAGGGGGGTCACCTGTTTGTTTTTCCTTTTTTCTCTCCTTTTCTCTCTTTTTCTGGCTTATATCCATTCGGCCCCATTCAACCAACTCTTTTAAGACGTTTATCCCCATCCAGGTGTCAATTTTTTCCTAGCGAGCGATAGCGAGCCAGCATTGTATGGAGAAATCCGGCTTCGCTGGAGAATGTTTTCAGTCGAAAAATATACAAATTTAGCTTGCTGTCAAAACAAAAAAATATATGCTAGCTTGCTACCGCTCGCCAGGAAAATATTGACACCTGGATGGGGGCAAACGTCTTAAAATAGTAGGCTGAATGGGGCCGAATGGATACAAACCAAAGAGAGTGGGAGAGAAAGAGAATAAAGCGAGGTGGGCCCCCTTAATGAGAGAAGATGTACGTGGTAAAAAATTGTGTTGTGTTAATGTGAAGGATAAAGGCGGTGTCACACGAGCAATTTTTCCGTCAATTTTTATGAGCAATTGTTGTCTGACAGCTTCAAAATGTTAGTTCCATAATAATTAAACTACCTAACATAATCTACCTTCGATCTAGTTTCCAATTCTAATGTAATCTATTTTTTATTTATTTCACCACAACACCAAACACCTCCAGTGAAATTAATGAAAGCATATATGTAAAACAGCCTTAAATTAATGAAAGCATATATGTAAAACAGCCTCAAATTAATGAAAGCATATTATTTATGTAAAACAGCCTCAAATTAATGAAAGCATATATGTAAAACAGCCTTAAATTAATGAAATTTATTTAAAACAGCCTCAAATTAATGAAAGCATATATGTAAAACAGCCTTAAATTAATGAAAGCATATATGTAAAACAGACTCAAATTAATGAAAGCATATTATTTATGTAAAACAGCCTCAAATTAATGAAAGCATATATGTAAAACAGCCTTAAATTAATGAAATTTATTTAAAACAGCCTCAAATTAATGAAAGCATATATGTAAATTAATGAAAGCATATATGTAAATTAATGAAAGCATATATGTAAATTAATGAAAGCATATATGTAAAACAGCCTTAAATTAATGAAAGTATATATGTAAAACAGCCTTAAATTAATGAAAGCATATATGTAAAACAGCCCCAAATTAATGAAGGCATATATGTAAAACAGCCTCAAATTAATGAAGGCATATATGTAAAACAGCCTCAAATTAATGAAAGCATATATGTAAAACAGCCTTAAATTAATGAAGGCATATATGTAAAACAGCCTCAAATTAGTACGAGAAAAAGCTTGCTCATCGGAAATTGCCGGAAAAATCGCTCGTGTGACGCCGGCTTTAGAGAATAGTGGGGGGGGGGGGAGAGGAGGAGGGTGTGGGATTGTATATATAAGGAGGGTGGGAGGCCAGTCAGCACTCAGTGGTCAGCTGTTGCTCCAGGCTGTCAGTCGAGTCTCACCTGAGTCTCACTTGCCCCTGAACCCTCAAGGTGAGTCGTGTGGCACCTTGTTACACTTATGGCATGGGTGTGGTGTCCCGAGTTTGAATCCCGGGAGGGCCATATGCTTTGTTCGAGTCTTCGGTGTGCCACATGTATTTGTTGATTTCATTAATTAATTGAGTTTAGATGTGAAGTTGGTTGGTGTAAAAACATAATAATTCATTTTTTTATTCAAGTACATTGGGGTTTGTAATTGATGGTGTAATTGATGATGAACGGGGTGTTACTTATATCATGGGATTAAGGGGAGATGGGTCAGTTTTTCTGGACTCCCTTCTCCCTCATGCTTAGCCACTTTAGTTTTCAAATTTTAAGATGTTTGGCCCATTAGTTTGGCTGTGTTAAGACCTTTCGCCCTTTTTCTTTGTTAATATCAAGACTTTTTGTGTCATTTTAGGTGTCGATTTTTTCCTGGTGAGCGATAGCGAGCCTGTAATTTAGGAGGAACCGGCCTTCGGCCGGAATATTTTTCTACCGAAAAATGTACAAATGTATCTTGAAGGGAGATATAGGGGTTGTTTTTCTTAAGCTTGATGAAGGTCTAGGGAGGAATCTAGAACAAAAATACAAATAAAAATCAATGACAAAAATCAACCAAAAAGTGAACCATCCCCCTTTACAATAACTTTAAAAAACCTTTGCAGTGTTTGATAACAAATTAGTATAATATTATAGGATATTTTTATGTTCCCTCCACCAACCGACTTTTACTCCTAATAACTCAATTAATGACATCAACAAATATATGTGGCAGTCCAGGGATTCGAACCTAGGATGCTCACACCGAAATTCAGTACATTTATCCATTGCCCTACGAAGACAGTATGTATGAATGTATTTGAATGTATATGAGCTTATGCAAATGCCTGTGAATATAGAAAACGATGTGCAAGATATTGATGATATATATTTTTTGTTTCACCAACCAACTTTACTTTTAACCCCTTCTGTACCAACGACGTCTTTTTTAGTGTATCTCAGCTACATTTAGACGATTTTATGAAGCTTAGGGAGGATGTATGGTAAGTAAAAGGATGAATTGAGTAGCCTTTTAACTGGTCGACATTGTTTCCAAGCTGAATCAAATCGTCTAATAGTTGCCAGAATAAAATGGAAAGGACGTCACCGGTACAGAAGGGGTTAATCAAATGTTATGAGTCACTGGGTTTCGAGGCATGGAAAAGGAATGGATAACATTGGTTGTTGAACATGGTTAGAATGGATGCATTTAAATTTACAAGAGAACACTGAATTTGCCACACTACAAAGACTGTTTTATTTTTATTCATTTATTTTTATTTTGACAAACAAATGAGGCAAAAGGTCTCAAAATCGCCAAACTAATGGAACGAACGTCTTAAAACCTCAAAACTAATATGCTAAATATGAGGGAGAAGGGGGTCTACAAAATGCGACATTTACAGCATTAGTCAATGATGGCATTTCATCGGAAGTCAATTTCAAGAGTGATCAATTTACTGAAACACGAACACCCACGGCAATCTAGTGATATTTTGAATTTATTGTTGCATGGAAAAGTTAGTTAGTAATTAAAAATAGGACTTCAGAGGCTATCAACCCTATTGGATTATTATGCCAGCACACTGGAAGTCAAGAAAATTGTCAAGACTGGATCCCCTTTTCGAGAATTCCAGTCCCTTGCATGGACGACAAAATAATACGAAGGCATTATAAAAATTTGTTCTGAATACATCAAGGTATCTCATCGAAGTAGAATTTCAGGATATATTGAATGTATTGTTGCATGGAAAAAGAAAACGAAGGCATCATATAATTTCTTTCTGAATGCATCAAGGTATCTCATGTATGGACTCTGTCTCGAGTCCACCACCCCCAGCAATGGAATATGTGCCTGAGTACATACATACATACATACATACATATATACATACATGCATACATACATACATACATACATACATACATACATACAGTACATACATACATACATACATAAAAACATACATACATACATACATACATACATACATACATACAGTACATACATACATACATACATACATACATCTCATCGAAGTTTAATTATTATGTTTTTTCCACCAACCAACTTCACCTCTAAACTTAGTTAATGAAATCAACAAATACATGTGGCACTCCAAGGACTCGAACCTAGGATACTCACATCGAAATTCTGCGCACTTACATTTCAGGAACACAAAACGATGCTGAAACGCGCTCATCGGCAGACCAACCTCACGGAGCGGTCGACGTTCTTGTGGCTGTGGGTGAACGGTATGTCCGCCCGGGCCATAGGTCTGGAGATGGGCACCAGTACCTCCACCGTGTGTAGGTGGATCAAGAGGTGGAAGCAGGAGGGGAACGTGGACAACAAACCTAGAATCCGACAGCCATTCACCAGATATTTCCTAGACCCTTATACATACAGCGCCCACATGTAGAGTTAATATTATTATTATTTTTTTTTTTTTTTTTTTTTTTGAGGAGGATTCGGCCTTCGACCGGGAAATTTTTCTACCGAAAAATGTACACATTTATATCGAAGGCGGGTCTGGTGGGTGCTTTTTTTAAGTTTGATAGAGGTTTAGACAGCAAACTAAACCCCCTCCTTAAACCATTGAAGCTTAGGCGTTTGTCACGAATTGCTAGGTCAAGTTGCCCGGGCTTGACATCTACCCATAACATTTTGACAGTGAGGATTATAGATGCCCCGCCCCTTACATATCTATTATCTCCCTTTTTATGTCGTTTAGTTTAAATGTTTAACCCCTTCTGTTCCAATGGCGTCTTTTGTGTTTTATTCTGGCTATAATTAGACGATTTTGTGCAGCTTAAGAAGGATCTGTGACCGTAAAAAGGGTTAAATGAGATAGTTCGAAACCTGTTAATTGCTGGATGTTCTTTTCAGACTGAACAAAATCGTCTAATAATAATGTTGAGAATATAATAAAGAAAACGTAGCCGGTATTAAAGGGGTTACTATTGTTCGTAATAAAATGACTCGTTTTTTGTAATTGTATCGCTAACATTAAAAAGAAAATGAGTCATACCTACCATCATTAGCGAAATTATCAAAATACATAAATATCGTCAAAATATTCTTTATCAAACTGCACTATAGATCTTTCGGATACATTATAGTTTTGTATTTCATAAACTAAATTGAAAATGTTTAATCGTTCATACATTTGCAGTTATACACGAAAACATATTGCATTTCTTATCAGTGATAATGTAAATAAAAAGTAAGAAGGAAAACTATATGCGTTTGTATTAATCCTAAATATATTCAAGGGACTAGAGTTCTCAAAAAAGCGGGCTCTATTCCTGAAGCTATTCTTGACATACAGTGTGCTGGCTAAATAATCCCGAAGGGTTGATAGCCTCTGAAGTCCTATTATCAACTAACTAATCCTAACTATCAAATATATGGACGTCACGTGACAGCTCGCATTTTGGAATACTACACAACATAAATACATATTTTATTCATAATTGACATTGATGCCTACAAATATAAAAGGCTCATTATCCTGCAATACCTCTAAACAAAATTATATATGTATGTATATTATTAACTCACAATACCTGTGATAATTTATCTTTAATTTTTTTTTTTTATCGGTCAATATGCATACATACATACATACATACATACTGTACATACATAAATACATATATACAGGTTAAGGTCATTATATAGAATGTAAATGTTAAGGGAGCCCAGACGGTATTGTGCAGCATAGTTTACTGGTTCGGCTCAATAGTTTGCTCTCTAAGCCTCTATCAAACTTAAAAAAACACCCAGAAGACCCCCCTTCGATATAAATTTGTACATTTTTCGATATAAAAATTTCCCAGCCGGAGGCCGATTCCTCTTCAAATATAGGCTCGCTATCGCTCGCCAAGGAAAAAATCGACACGTAAATGGCATGAAAGGTCTTAATATTGGCAAAGAAATGGGGCAAAAGGTCTGAAAATCGTCAAACTAATGGGGCGAATGTCTTGAAATCCCATTACTAATAGGGCTAAACATGAGGGAGGAGGAGGATTCGAAAAACCAACTGCCTTCCCTTAACTATAGAGAATTATATTGTATTTGAAGAACTGTCTTGTTCTTTTTATTTCACCCGTATGCTCGAGTATTCCTATCTTAACCCTTTCAAGCTCCAATACGCATTTCTATTTTGTTTTCTGGTAATTATTAGACGATTTTATTCAGATTAGGAAGAGTATGGAAGTCAGAGGGTTGGTTGAGAGATTCTTTACCCTTTTAATACTCACAGATCCTTCCTAGGCTGCATAAAATCGTCTAATGATAGCCAAAATATACTGATAAAACACGTCAGAGCTTCAAGGGGTTAACCACTTCGGTACCGGCGACGTATTTCTTACTTGATTTCAGCTGCATTTAGATGATTTTATGAAGCTAAGGAAGGATATGTGGTAGCTAAAAGGATTAATTGAGATAGTCTGCAGCCTATTATATTGGGTAGACGTCCTTCCTAAGCTGAACAAATTCGTCTAATAGTTGCCAGAATATGATGAAAAAATAAACGTCACCGTTACTGAATGGGTTAAAAAATAGCCCAAACAGATCACAGTAACGAGTTAGTTAGATGAATATACAAGCGATATTTTGGCACATTGGGTCATTCAGTGAACTTCTTTACATCACATCGGCCAGAGAGAGAGAGAGAGAGAGAGAGAGAGAGAGAGAGAGAGAGAGAGAGAGAGAGAGAGAGAGAGAGAGAGAGCAAACAAAAAAAGAAAGTCGATCACCATTGATGTAATGAAGAATATGAAAAGTCTTCTCATATGATTGCACTAGTTTTGTATTGCTATTACTTACAACCAGTCTCTTAGTAATTCAGTCACGACTCATTTTTTGTTTTTTTATTCAAGCTAATAATCACGAGCCTCGTATATAATCACGAGCCTCGTATATAATCACGAGCCTCGTATATAATCACGAGCCTCGTATATAATCACGAGCCTCGTATATAATCACGAGCCTCGTATATAATCACGAGCCTCGTATATACAGCACATGTGCCAATCAATTGAGGAAACTATAATAACACATCTGAATAATGCCTTCCTGATTTATGAACACAAATATGAATGTAACCAGACGACGATGCTGTTGTTTCAGTGGAATAATGGCTCTTTGAGCAGTATGTATCGCTTTACCAGTGGTTGTCCCCTCACAGGATGGGGGATGCTGCTCAATAAACTCGCCCCTTGGGGCAAAATAAAAATTCTATCTCCTTTCCCCCCTAGTGGCATAACCCCTGTGGCGATGACCGGAGTTAAGGAAGGCCGACTCTGGGTTGTCCTGGCGGCCACCTGTTGTTGTCTGTTGGTCCAGGCCAGCCTACCGCCGCTCTGTTGTGGTAGGTTCATATCCCACACGCCATGTTAAACAATATTAAAAGGAGGTAAACAAGTTGAGATTCTTGATAAATTTTGGGGATCCCGACGTGTCAGAAAGGATATATAATGGACCCCAAACCGATATGATCATTAAACATTACTATACTCTGTTTCTTTTCAACTGGCGGTAAATTGCAAAGTTCCCGTCAAGATTTCTCAGTTATTTTGAAGATTTGTTAGTGAATATAGTGCTAAATATATAAACTTAGTCTTAATATGATGCAGAGACATAATGGTTTCATGTTTGTCCATTAAGTATCCATAAATGTGCTGCCAAGTGCTTATAATTACCGTCAGATGAAATGAAACAGACTATAGATATCCTTGCTAACACGTCTCTCTCTCTCTCTCTCTCTCTCTCTCTCTCTCTCTCTCTCTCTCTCTCTCTCTCTCTCTCTCCTGTTCTCTTCTTGTCTATCCTTTCCTTCAACTTTCCTTTGCCATCTCGACTAGAATTTAGTTCTGACCACCTCGTTTGGATCGTAAGGTCTGTGTGGCCAGTGTATCTATGTCAATATATGTAAATCTCTCTCACTCAGATGAAGGTATTGTCAAGCAGAACACCCTGGCAGCCATACAGACCATCCTGACCACGGATCAATGCCCCCAATCCTCCGTCCTCCTGGTATCTGATGGATCCCTATTGGCTCCTACGATTGTGCAGGTATTGTTGCCCTCGTGAATTCGTACACACTCTACGAATGTATGTATTAAATTAGCCCCCAACTCTACGAATTTATGTCTCAAATTAGCCCCCAACTCTACGAATATATGTATGAAGTTAGCCCCCCGCTCTACGAATTTATGTATGAAATTAGCCCCCAACTCTACGAATGTATGTATGAAATTAGCCCCCAGCTCTACGAATTTGTCTGAAATTAGCCCCCAACTCTACGAATTGTGTATGAAATTAGCCCCCAACTCTACGAATTTATGTATGAAATTAGCCCCCAACTCAACGAATTGTGTATGAAATTAGCCCCAGCTCTACGAATTGTGTATGAAATTAGCCCCCAACTCTACGAATTGTGTATGAAATTAGCCCCCAACTCTACGAATTATGTATGAAAACAGCCCCGAACTCTACGAATTTATGCATGAAATTAGCCCCAAACTATACGAATTTATGTATGAAATTATCCCTCAACTCTACGAATTTATGTATAAAATTAGACCCTTGAGGATTATGACGCGTTCTGACATTTTATTATGGCTATTATTCGACGATTAGTTTCAGTTTAGGAAGAAATCTAGGAAGTCAGAAGTTTAATGAAGATGGTTACTACCCCTAGAGAGCCTTCCTAATCTGTATAAAATCGTCTAATAAACAGCCAAATGAAACCGATAAAACGTGTCACGATCCTCAAAGGGCTAAAATACACTGGATAAAATCAAGAGTATAATAATGGTATGAAGAGGTATTATGATCATAGGGTATACTGAAGGTGATTTATATGTCTATCCATGTATAAAATGGGTTTAATAAGTCACATTCCGTTCTTAACATTAATCATCAATTACAAACCCCAATGTACTTGAATAGACTAATGAAAGCATATGGTCCTACAGGGATTCGAACTCGGGACACCACACCCAGAACATAAGCATCTAAACCATTACACCACCAACCAGCAAATGATTTTTTAATTGGTAGACTATTATGGAGAATGTAATTACCCATAACATTTAAAAGTGTAGATGCTCTACTTACAAGATTAATTTGCTAGACAAAGATCCATACATAAAAGTAATACATTACTGCATAACAACTACACTCGTAATACAATCATACCTCTTTTCCTTCCTTTCGTTATGAATATCCTAGGTTCGAATCCTTGGAGTACCTCATGTATTCATTAGTTTCTTTGATTTCATTTATTAGGTATATTTGTAAGTTAATTGGTGGGTTAGTGATAATATGAATGCATCAAATAATGAAGTGGATATAAATTAACGATGGCTACTGTAGGTTATAAATGTTATTTCACTTTCAATGTTTTCCTTCTAACGAGTGTATCAAGGAGACAAAAGGCAAATCTGTCTGTAATAAGTGTCACCCCTAAAGTTTAATGAGTGATAGAGAGCCAAATGCAAGGTACGTTAGAGTCAAAAGGCCTGGACACACGGAGATTGAAGCAGTCTCTCAGTCATAGTCATGGTCATAATTAAAGGTATATGCATTCATAATAGTTTACTATTAGCACATATAAAATACACAAAGGCTTTAAGGGGGGTGACCTGCTTTTTCTCTCCTTTTCACTCTTAGGCTTACTCTGGCTTGTATCCATTCGGCCCTTTTCAGCCTACTGTTTTAAGACGTTTATACCCATCCAGGTGTCGATTTATTTCTGGCGAGCGATAGCAAGCCAGCAATTTATGGAGAAATCCGGCTTCGCCGGAGCCATTTTTCTATCGAAAAATTTACAAATTTAGCCTGCTGTCAATGTTTTTTTTTTTTTAAATATGCTGGCTCGCTATCTCTCGCAAGGACACAATCGACACCTGGATGGGGATAAACGTTTTAAAACGGTAGGCTGAATGGTGCCGAATGGATAAAAGCCCGAGAAAGCAGGTGACCCCCCCTTAAGCATGTTTAACCTCCTCACCACGATGACGCCGTTTTACCTTTGAGTCTAGCTAAAATAATGCGATTTTATGCAGCTTAAGAAGGATCTATGTTATTCAGGGTGTTTATTGAGATCGTATTTACCCCTTTGAGCCCTAAAGATAGATTATAAGCTAAACAAAATCGTCTAATAGCGACCAGTGTATGATGCACATTACGTCATCGTGCTGACGGGGTTAAAGACTAGCATAGTAAACTTTCCTTATCAGAGCTATATATTTACAAGAAAGGTGTCTCTTTTGGCATATGTTTATGTCAAGTACAAGTCATATTAACTCTTGTAACAGATGGACATTTAGGACTAAACCATAAGCACACAAATGATTGTGTTTACATAGGAACTATTTAAACTTATATAAATATGATACAGCGTAACATGGATCTGAGGCAATCAAAGTTATCCGATCTACTAAATATACTATATCTTATACTGTCTTATTTCAATCTACGAGTTTTTACATTTTCAAGGCCGCTTACACAATCTGTCTGCTACAAATCGTATTAATTGTCCAATCTATTGCAGATTCAGCTAAAAATGCCAGGATCTTCGGGATTTGTTGTGTTCGAGGTGGCGGCAGAACTCGATGCAAACATAACGAGGGTGCGAATGAACCAATCAATTAAAATTGCCTTACTGGTAAGTAAGACTGACGGCATAAATGTTAATATACACTGTATTATACTGTGTGCATAATATCCATGGGATATTTTAATTATATCGACAATATGCACTAACTATACTAGCTTAGTTTGCATGCACATACTGTTGGTAGACGAAACGCACCAGAGTAGAAACTCTGTAGATACTGTATACCAGATCACCTGTATAAAAGAAAACAATATATGATTCCTCAATACTAAATGATATCATTATGTTTTTAGGGTAATCATATGTGCAAGCGCTGTACAGTATTACAACAGTTTAAACCAATCTGTTATACTGTATGCCTATAGGTTCACGAGGATGTCCACTGTACAACTGTGGTGGTGATAAGTGACGACCCCGCCTTTCTCTCCTCCTTCGCCGAGTCCTCCCTCAAGAGTCACCTCCTGCCAGTTGCCACCACCAAGCTTGTTGTGTTCACCCGTCTGTCTCTCCACCGCCTCCACCGCCTCCACAAGACATTATCCAGTACTAACTCCCTGCTGGCGGTTATAGACGACTCCTCAAACACGTAACAATATATATTATACAGTACAGTATAATATACTGTTATATACTATAATAATACTATAATATACTGTGATATACTATGATAGCATAATGCATAAATGCGCGGAATTTCGGTGTGAGTATCCTAGGTTCGAGTCCTTGGAGTGCCACATGTATTTGTTGATTTCATTAATTGTGTTTAGAAGTAAAGTTGGTTGGTGAAAACATAATTATGAATATGCTATAATACTATGAATACTATAATACACTATATAATAATAACTTGGTATCACATAATTTGTTATGTATTTTGTTCTGCCAAAGCATAAATCAGACCAATCATTTAGTTAGTACAGAAAATATAAATGCTCGTTTTCCACGCCATACAGTATATACCCGAGTTTCCTGTAGTTACAATGATCAAACACATACACTGGCATTATTATTATGTTTTTCCCACCAACCAGCTTCACCTCTAAACTCATTAATGAAATCAACAAAAACATGTGGCACTCCAAGGACTCGAACCTAGGATACTCACACCGAAATTCCGCGCACTTATGCATTATACATTGAAGACAGTTAAAGAAATGTGCACAAGCCTACGATATAGTATGCAGTTTCGAATCCTGCATATACATATGCATGTACATATATTCCAACTGCGCTATGGTAGCCTAATGTATAAACGAATGGAAGGAACAATAAATCTATGGGGCACTTAACCCTTGGGAAGGCCTCGCTATAAATTGCTCCTGAACCAGAATGAATTATTATGTTTTACAGGGTGAGTGTGTATTCAGTGCTGCCTTTCTCTACATCAAACGTCCCGGCAATAAGAAGAGCCACCTGGACTGTCAGCAGAGGGTTGTTCATAGCTTCACCTCCGCTCTTCCCGCAAAAGTTTCTCAGGTTTGTTGGAAATGTCAATTATCCCGTACTGTACCGGTGACGTCCTTTTCATCAGATTCTGGCAACTATTAGATGATTTTATTCAGCGTAGGAAAGATCTCTATCAAAATAAGGCTTCAAACTATCTCACCCAGCCCGTTTAACTACCGCAAATCTGTCCAAAGCTGCATAAAATCGTCTAAATATAGCTAGAATAAGAGATAACACACGTCGCTGGAACTCAAAGGATTAACAGGCTTCGCACAAATCACTTAACCCTTTTTATTACCACAGATCCTTCCAAAGCTGCATAATATTGTCTAAATATAGCTAGAATAAAATATATCACACGTCGCTCGTATAAATAAGTACAGTATGCCTGATTATTGCTTGTCTTTGTGTATGGCTGCATGTCTGGCTGTTTGTAAGTTTCCTTCTACTATAGTATATTCGCTGTAAGTAGGCGAGAAATCATGACATCTATCCTCTGTAACTCAAAAAGGGCTGGAGAAAATGGGCTGTAAATTTCCACACAAATTCTCTGGCTGACTCTTCCCAAATGGTAGACATATTAGCTCGATTACTCACGTCGTTTTTTAGTTACAGAGGTTAGAGGTCATGATTTATCGCCTACTTACAGCGAATAGACTATAGTTATTAGTGATTATGTGTATATCTGTTTGTTGTTTGCCTTTGTGTATGGCTGTATGACTGTTTGTCTGTGTGTTACCTACCATTAGTTATTAGTGATTATTTGTATACCGGTTGTTGTTGTTGTTGTTCCCTAAGCTGCCTGGCCGAACAGCCCCGAGTCCCTAAGGAAGGCCATGGCCACGGTCGAGCTTTCCCACAGAGCTCTCAAATAGTGTAAATTGTGTTGTTGGCGTAAGTGGTTGTGTGAAATGCAGTTTTCTATGATGTGTTTTATGGTATGGGGTGCTGTGTTACAACCCGGGCAGGTGTCGACGACGGAGTCATCCAGTCTCTTCTGATAGCTCAGAAGAGCTGGATGGTGTCCGCATCTCAGCCTGGCCAGGTGGACTCTGTCCTCGCGAGGAAGGGAGGATTCAGAAGGATGGATTTCAGGAGGTCGTGCTTGCAGCTGCGTGTTGTCTATGAGTGAGTGGAACGGCGAGTGATATGATTATGGATGTGCTTCCGGAAGTTGGTTTGGGGTGGGCAGGGAGGGAGAGAAGATAGTATTTGTGTGTGATAGCGTGTGCTGGGTGTTGTTTTGATATTTCTTGGTGTCTGTGGGTGTGTTGCCATGTAGTGTAGTGGGTGGTGTTGATTCGTGGAGGCTGCTGTCAGGAATTGAGTGCCTCTCATGTCTAGATGATCTTTGACTTTTAGGACTTTGGTTTCTTGATGTAGGTGATCTGTGGGTGTCGTAGCTGTGCATCCTGTGATGATTTTAAGGGCTTTATTTTGAATAGTCTGTAAGGTCTTATGATGTGTTTCAGCTAGGTTAGAAGCCCAGGCCGGGCTTGCGTATTCCATAACTGATCTTATGTATTGTTTGTAGACTGAGGTGGTGGTTTCTTTGTTGTGTCCAAATTTTGTGTGGGCAAGTGATCTGAGGGCGTTAAGTCTGGGTGTCAGTTTCTTTTTCGTGTTTGTGGTTGCTGTTTGAAAGTCATTTGGGTGTCGTATGTTACTCCTAGGATTTTGGGTGTGTGTGTGTGTTAGGGGTGTGTTGTTTATGTTGAGTCCCGGGACGTAATCGTGCTCTCCTGTCCAGCTTGTGAGGAGGGTTGCAGTGGATTTAGCTGGGGCTAAATTGAGTCTGTTTGTAGTGCACCATTCATGTAATGTGTCGAGATAGTCTTGAAGGAGTCTTGTTGCTGTGTCTGGGTTTTGGTGCGTGTTTGTGACTGTTATGTCGTCTGCGTAGGAGGCTATGGTTATTTGGGGTGAATTTGGTGTATTTATATCATGCATGTACAGATTGAAGAGTGCGGGCGGGCGACAGGACGGATCCTTGCGGAACTCAGTTTGGGAAATTTCTAATGCTAGATGACTGACTGGCAAAAGATACGTGTGCACATCTGCCTGCTAAGAAGTTGGCCAGCCATCTTTTTGTGTTGTTGTGCATGTTTGTGTTGTAGATTTTGTTTGTTAGGTTGTGGCGGGGGATGGCATCGAAGGCTTTACTAATGTCAAGTGTGGCAAGTACTGATCTGTGTGGTGGTCTAGCTGAGTTGATGCCGTCAAAATCTCTTTGTATACCGGTACCTATTTATTGTTTGCCTTTGTTTATGGCTGTATGTCTGGCTGTCTGTGTCTTGCCCTCTATTAGCTATTTAGTATTCAGGGTGGTATTTCGAACTATTTATATTCCAATGATGCCTTTCCTTCTATTAGCAATTTAGTGTTTAGGGTAATATTTTGAACTGTTTATTCCAGGTCTGTCTTTCCTTCTAATAGCTATTTAGTGTGTGATGATATTTTTAACTATTTTGTGTTTTGTTTTGTTTTGTTTTTCTGATGTGTTGTAATGCCCCTATTCGGGCTCTGTCTCGAATCGGCGGCCCCCATAAAAAAAAAAAAAATGGGGTAAGTGCCACAGTAAATGCATACATACATACATACATACATACATACATACATACATACATACATACATACATACATATATACATACAATATAAACCGATTATTTATTTATTTATTTACGTTTATTTAGATACATAAATTTTTATTTCAGGTTCCCTCACCGTCCGCATCTGATCGTGTCAACGGAACAGATGCCCAACCAGCTGCCAGTGATGGTGAAGGACCCGGTACGACCAGGTAAACAACGTCTAACTTTCACTGGACTGGCGGATAATGTGGTGAACTTCGTAGCTGACTACATGAATTTCACGTAAGGGAATAATTCATATTTTATTCACCAACCAACTTTACTTCTAAACTCAATTAATGAAATCAACAAATACATGTGGCACTCCAAGGACTCGAACCTAGGATACTCACACCGAAATTCCGCGCGTTTATGCATTATGGGAAGCAAGAGAATAACTAAGAGAGTGCATGAGAGTGAAGTGGAAGAGCAGAGAGGAAGATACAGACCTAGAATGAGGTGGAAGGATGGAACTGAGAGGCATATCAGTGAAATTTGTGTTGGGTGGGAGAAGGTGCGCCGGATGATAAAGGGCAGAGATGCATGGAGGCGATTCATTCGTATCCACCCCTTTTTGGGATCATTTCGTCTGGCAATAGATTTATGGAGAGATAGATAGATAGATAGATAGATAGATAGAAAGATAGATAGATAGATAGATAGTTATATAGATACATAGATAGGTATCACACACGCACAACAAAGAATAATGCTATAATTTTAAGCTGAATTCGTGATATTTCAGTAAACTATCAGGTACTCTTAAGGGGAGGTTTTTAGTTTGTTTTCTACTCCTCCAGCAATCTTAAAATTTCACCCCTTGACCCTCTTTCAAGTTAAATTTGTACATTTTTCGGTAGAAAAATTTCCCGGCTGAAAGCCGGATCCTCTTATATTACAGGCTCGCTATCGCTCGCCAGGATAAAATCGACACCTAAATGGCACGAAAGGTCTTAACATTGACAGAAATGGGTCGAAAGTTCTTAAAATCGTCAAAATAATGGGGCGAACGTCTTAAAATCTCAAAAGCAATGGGGCTAGACATGAGGGAGAAAGGGGCCAAGAAAAAAGTCCCTCAAGTGGAAATCCCCCCCTTATCTCCTTCACCAGCATTACGTAATTTTCATAGTATTCATCTGGTTACCATTAGACCATGTTATTCAGGTTATAATCAACTTCTAGGACTCAAGGGGTACGTACGATCCCTAATATACCCTCCTTATAAAATAGGTCCTTCTTAAAATGCACAAAATCATCTAATTTCAGCCAGAACCAAAAAGTAAAAAGGCGTCATGGTGCTGAAGGGGCTAAGCAGGGGTAACTATGTGAAAAGTTAATATGGAAGATATATTTACCCCATCACGATACGATAATGCATTAGCTTATGTTTTCTGGCTATTATTAGACGATTTTACTGAGTTCAGGAAAGGTATACCGAAGTCAGAGGGATAATTGAGATACTATTATTTTTTTTTCTACGTGAGTAAGGGAGACAAAAGGCAGAACCACCAGTGACGAGTGCCTCCCCCAGAGTTGAAAGAGTGACAGGGCCAAAATCAAGGGACGTTCGAGCCAAAATGCCTGAACACACGGAGGTTGTATAAATTTAAGTCATAGGATGAGGGAAAGACTGATACTGGGAGAGAGTTCCAGATCCCAGTTGTTGAATAGAAGAAAGATGGAGAATAACGTTTCACTCTTGGATTGGAGAGTTGCACAGAGCAGGGGTGGTATTGTGTTGCAAGACGGGTGTTACATGCTCTACGAAGAGGTGGTGGTATACACTGGGAGAGCTCTGAGGAACACTGATTATTGTAATAGTGGTATAATAATGAGAGAGATGCAACGTTGCAGCGAAAAGAGATAGACTGCATAGAATTGGTGACTGGACGTGAGTTAATGAGAAGGTAGGCTTTCTTTTCTACTTTGTCTAGAAATGCTGTGTGAGAGGATCCTCCCCACACGTGTGAACAATACTCAATACATGGACGCACTGTGCCGCTGTACAGAGCAAGAAGCTATGCAGGGGTAAAGAACCCCCGAAGGCAGTTGAGTACACTCAGCTTTTGGGAAGCTATTTTAGCAAGAGTGGTAATATGATCTGTCCAAGAGAGATCAAAAGAAAAAAGAGACACCGAAAATATTAAGAGAAGATGTAGGGTTAATTTATATGTTGTTGATGAGTAAGTCATAGTTTATCCTATTAATTCCCACAGACCCTTCCTAAACTGTATAAATTCGTCTAATAGTTGCCACAATATAATGAAAAAGAAGTCACTGGTACTGAATGGGATAAGCTAAAACATTACACCAATTAAGGGGAGTTGTTTTAGTTTGTTCCCTACACTTCCATCAAGCTTTAAAAAAATCACCCCCAAAACCCCGCTTCGCGATACATGTGTACATTTTTCGGTAGAAGAATGTCGAGGCCAAAGGCCAGTTCCTCCTAAATTACAGACTCGCCATCGCTCGCCAGGGAAACATTGACATGTAAATGGCACGAAAGGTCTTAAAATTGACAGAAATGAGGCAAAAGAGCTTAAAATGACCAAACTAATGGATCGGACCGTCTTAAAATAACCAAACTAACGGAGCTAAACATAAGGGAGTAGGGGGGTAAAACAAAATATATATATATAAAAAAAAAAAAAAAAAAAAAAAAAAAAAAAAAAAAAAAAATGTAAGTGAAAATTTCCCCTTAACCAGGTACACGTATGTCCGACCTTCCGACATGAGCTTCGGGTCTCTCCAACGGGACGGGTCTTGGAACGGTGTGATCGGCCTCGTTATCAGTGAGGTAGGAGGGTTCCTTACTTTATTAACCCTTTGAGTACCAGAGACGTGGTGGTGTAATGGTTAGAGAGTTTAAAAATCTGTGTGTGATAACCCAGGTTCGAATCCCGGTGGATCACATATATGCTTTCATTAATTTCATTGGAGGTGTTTGGTGTTGGGGTGAAATTAATAAAATATAGTTTATAGCTATATTTAGATGATATTATGCAGCTTAGGAAAGATCTGTGGTAGTTAAAAGGGTTGGCCGAGATACTCGAAGCCTTATTATTGCTAGAGGTCCTTCCTAAGCTGAATGAAATAGTCTAATAGTCCCTAGAATATGATGAAAATTACGTCCGTGGTACAATATTGGTTAATGCCTCAGCCAGACGATTTTATGTAGCTGAGGAACGACTATTAGGAATTCAAAGGCCAACCCCAATCATCCTTATGTAATTTGTAACCCTACTGTACCGGTGACGTCCTTGTAACTTCATTCTAGCTACTATTAGACGATTTTCCTTAGTTTACGAAGGGCCTCCAGCAATAAACAGGCTGCAAACTATCTCACTCAACCCTTTTTTTGCTACAATAGATCCTTCTTAAGCTGTACAAAATCGTCTAAATATAGCTAGAATACAATTACAAAAACGTCGCCGGTACAAAAAGGTTTAATGTTGCTGCCAGGTGTTTTCATCTATTCATATATATATATATATATATATATATATATAGCGTGCCTGATTCCCATTTTGAAGGTCTCGCGTTCAATCCCCGCTCAGATTGAAAAGATTTTCTGGGATACAGCCGGCGGTTACCATCTCCCCATGAGCAAGGGGGATGGGTAATGGTCTCTGGTAGACTAAAGAAAGCCAAGCGCTTGTGAATCCTCGAAGGAGATACGGGCGCTATATAAGTAACCAGAAGATTATTATTATTATTATTATTATATTATATATATATATATATATATATATATATATATATATATATATATATATATATATTTGTAAAGAGAGAGAGAGAGAGAGGTGTAGATATTTTATTTCATATAATCCAATTTTTCAGGAGGTTGATTGGTCTCCAGGCCCGTTCTTCTTCAGCCATTCCCGGAACCAGATGGTGGACTATAGTTCCTACGCTTACACCAGTGGCTCCGGGATCCTGGCTGCCAGAGGACGCCCGGAGGTGGACCCGGGGGCTTTCCTACAACCTCTCAGAACGCTGGTTAGTTGCAGTATTAGTCGTCATATACAATTGTGGGCTACTTCTGTTTTTCATTATGCAAATACAACCATATGGATAAATAAGGACTGAGCGGGAGGACCTTGTGGGCATCAGAGAGACGCACAGGCTCTCATGCCAGTATAACAGATGAAACATCAATACTTCTACTAAATAACACCATTTTGAAGCTGCCAGATTAGCTACCCATACAAAATTACGGAAAAAACGCCCGTGTGACACCGGCTTCTTAACCCCTTCTGTACCGGTGACGTCATTCTAATATTATTCTAGCTACTGCTATACGATTTTATGCAGGTTAAACAAGGGGCTCCAGCAATTAACAGGCTTCAAACTATCTTAATTAATCCTTTGTACTACCACAGATCCTTCTTAAAATGCACAAATTAGTCTAAATATAGCAAGACTAAAATTAAAAAGACGTCGCTGGTACAGAAGGGATTAATGTGCTCCTCCTCGGGTGGTGCATATATTAAATGTTACTGTTGGGCGTGAACTAGGTGTGGGCTGGTCTTCTGCTGGTGTTCCTAGCCGTGGTAGCAGCCATGGTCATCCTACCGGCCTTCCTGCCTAGCCACCTGCACGACACAACCAGACGAGGGAATAACATCTCTAACTGTTGTCGGGTCCTATTGCTAGAAGGTAAGGTACAATCGCGCTAATAAGTGATGTCTCGGCACCAAGTATATTTTGATCAATAATTGGTATCAGCAATATCTAAGCTTCATTTCTTCATATCGAGTGAAATATACAAACCTGTTCCTACACTTACCCGCCCTATTCATCATCTGACAGACATTAATACAGCACAGAGCAAGCCAAACGTAATGACAGCCGGGATATGACTTATTAGCGCGACTGTACAATCGGGGATATTAAGTGTTGTCCTAGATTCCAGTGGTTTTCACTCAACAAATGTAATTGGGTTCTTTATAGTTACTGGGAAAAGTGCATATCCCTCAGAGTATTAGTCAGTGTCCGAAACTGTGTGAAATAATTATATGACAACACTTATTAACCTCGACTGTACAATGTTGTATTTAATTGCAGATATTCAAACGACACAGAACTGGTGGATGTGGGAGCGTGTGGTACTGGGAGTGTGGATGTTGATGATGTTGGTGATGTCACAGAGCTACGTCAGCAACTTGATGTCACTCCTGGCTGTCAGATTCATCGACCATCCATACCAAAGTTTCAGGGATGTCGTCGATAATGACATAAAGATTCTTATTGTTGAGAAGAATCAGTTATATACATATTTTGTTGTAAGTATTTTTTCACTTAAAAAAGTTGTTGATTTTTGTCCTGGCGAACGATAGTGAGCCTGTAATTTTGGAAAAACCGGCCTTTGGCCGGGAGATTTTTTCTACCGAAAAATGTACAAATTAATCTAGCAGGGGGATCTAATGGATGTGTTTTCAAGTTTGATGGAGGTCTAGGGAGGAAATTACAAAAATAATAAATATATGAAATAATTGACCAAAAAATAATCCCTTCCCCCTTAAACTTTCATTTGAGGAACTGACATTTACATACTGGTTTATAATTGTCACTGGCTCGAATCCCAATTTATTATTAATGGCTATTATGATTCTGTCGTGGACATATTTTATCCATGATCATGCAAAATGTTTCTGAAAGTAGAGTATTGTGCAATAATAATATGTAATGTAATTTTTTAATTACAGTTTGATAAGATTATTAATCATGTCAATATTTTAATTGCACCTAAAATTAAATTGTAATCAAATGTTCAATGTTTATTTATTTATTATAATTTTTGTTATCATTATTATTATTACCGTATTATTATTATTATTATTATTATTATATATATATATTTTTTTTAACCAATTCAGTACAGTACCAGGAACGTTCTTTTCATCACATTCTGGCATATGGAATGTACTTGTCAATATCTGGTGTTTATCGTCTTATTCTGGTGATATTCGTCTCTCGGTTGGGTTACATTCGGCTTATTGTCTGGCGATATTCGATATTATGAGAGATTCATCGTAATATTATCGTGTTATCATCGAGTTTCCATCGTGGTATTATCGACTATCATCGTGTTACATTCGACCCATGTTTTGGTCCTTCGTGGCATCATCGTCAATTCAAATTAGAGCCGAACATGGACCGAATAGGGAGAATATAACACGAATATAAGCCGAATATAACCCGATCATAAGCCGATAGGTTTGTAACGGTTTTTTGACCCGATTCACCTGATAACTCGTCTCCAGCCCAGAACATCCCCGGAACGTTTCAGGAATCAGCCGAAGCGTTACCTTCCTGGCGAGCGATAGCGAGCCAGCATTGTATTGAGAAATCCGGCTACGCCGGAGACATTTTTCTATCGAAAAATTTACAAATTTAGCTTGCTCTCCAAACAAAAAAATAGATATGCTGGCTCGCTACCGCTCATCAGGAAAATATTGACACCTGAATGGGGTAAACTTCTTAAAAAAGTAGGCTGAATGGGGCCGAGTGTATACAAGCCAAAGAGAGAGGGAGAGAAAGAGAAAAACAGCGAGGTGGGCCCCCTTACATGTTCCCTAATACTGTATATTTTCAGACAGCAGAATCTGGGATATTTCGCGAAGTTGGAGATCTAATTGGCACCTCGCGAGTGACACCCATTACCTTCCAAGACGTTTCGCACTCCCTGGACACCATAGTCAGGGATGGCAGTCATGTCTTCATCAACGTCGACTTCACCTTTAAGAACATCATGGCTCAGGACTTCTCTCGTACAGGTTGTTAAGGGGAGGCAGACCGTTTGTTTGGTCTATTCATAAATTTATTCATATATATATTTTTTTTATTTTCCTCCTTAGACCTCCAACAAGTTTAGAAAAACACCCCATAGAACCACTTTCAGGATAAATTTGTAAATGTTTTGGTAGAAAAGTGTCCCCGCCGAAGGCCGGTTCCTCTTAAAATTACAGGCTCGCTATCGCTCGCCAGGAATAAATCGACACCTAAATGGGCTAAAGGTGTTAAAATCGCCAAAGTAATGGGCCAAACGTCTTATAATATCAAAACTAGTGGGGCTAAACATTAGGGAGAAGGGGGTCCAAAAAAACGGTCTGCCGCATTTTAAGGGGGAAGTAGTTGATTTTCTTCCTCATATTTAGTGCCATTAGCTTTGACATTTTAAGACGTTCGTTCTATTAGTTTGGCGATTTCATGACCATATCCCCCATTTATTTGTCAATATAAAGACCTTTCTTGCCATTTAAGTGTCAATTTTTTCTTGGTGAGCAATAGCAAACCTGTAGTTCTAGAAGGAGCCGGCCTTCGGCCAGGATATTGTTCTACTGAAAAATGTACAAATTTATCTTGAAAGGGGTCTAGGGGGTTTGTTTTTTAAGCTTCTTGGAGGTCTAGCGATGAAACCATAAAATAAGTATATATATATATATATATATATATATATATATATATATATATATGTAAATACATCAACAAATATCCACTCCCCCCTTAAATGTATAAATGCAAATAGTGTGGATAATAATAGTTCACAAATATTTTTGTTTTCAATTTTTTTCTTCTATATTCCAACTAATCCCTCTCGGGCATAGGCTGAGAGCCTGTATATTCAACCGTTACTCATTGAACGGTGAATCCCATGATGTCTCGTTCCAGTCTAGGAGGTGAGACATGTGAAGCATTTTTAGCTGCAGTCAGCCCCTGCTATCTTGCCTTCGCAGGATGCATGGGGCTTAGTTGCTCACTCACTGCTCGAAGCAGTCCCATCTCTGAAGCTGCCTCGCTCCAATGTATCACCTCCTAGACTCGGACCCTCACTCTCAGTAGTATATTTAGTTTCCTTAGTTAATAAGGACATGAAAACACATGATTTATTAATTAATTTTTCTTACAGGAAGGTGTGACTTTTACATTTCGAAGACCGTTTACTTAAACTCTCATCTTGGATTTGTGGCTCAGAAAAAAAGTCCTCTGATTCCTGGATTAAGTAAAACGCAAGTACTTCATTGATTTCGTTGTGTCTTAAAAACCTAACCTAACCAAACCAAACCTAAACAAAAAATTGATATAGGGTTGCATCAATATAGGGTTGCATCAATATAGGGTTGCATCAATATAGGGTTGCATCAATATAGGGTTGCATCAATATAGGGTTGCATCAATATAGGGTTGCATATTTTTCTATTATATATTTCTCCAAAAATAACCTACCCTTAATGTCTCTGGTGGTGTGTTTGTCGGGACCCATCCCTTTCTCCCTCGTGTTTAGCCCCATTGATTTTGAGATTTTAAGACGTTTGCCCTATCATGTTGGTGATTTAAAACAAATTCGCTCCAATTCTGTCAATTTTAAGACCTTGCGTGCCATTTAGGTGTCAATATTTCCCTGCCGAGCGATAGCGAACCTGTAATTTAAAAGTAGCCGGCCTTCGGCCTGAACATTTTTCTACCGAAAATTGTACACAATTATTTTGAAATGGGATCTTGGGGGGGGGGGGGGTTTAAAAGGGGTCTAGGGGGTGTAATATTAAGCTTGATGGAGGTCTAGGGGGTGTGATATTAAGCTTGATGGAGGTCTAGGGAACAAAATAATAACCTCCCCTTTATTTCTCTGTACCAACGTCAGGGCCCAGTCGTTGGTACAGGCGGGACTGTATGACCGCTGGATGGAACACACGGAAGCCAATGCCACCACTTGTAGGAACCCACCCAAGATCTTCACCGTTACCACTGTTCTATCTCTCACCAACTTATGGGTAAGGTGTGGGTTTGTGTTCAGGATGTTTTAGTGAAGGATTGTGATGTGAAGCTCAATAGCATTACAGTACACAGGAAAATATTATATATATGTGTGTGTGTATATATATATATATATATATATATACTGTATATATATATATATATATACTGTATATATATATATATATATATATATATATATATATATATATATGATTATAATTAGGCGAATAATCCTAACCACTAACCTTAACAACTACAAAACAAATCATGAGTAATCGGGCTAATATTTCAACCATTTGGAAAGAGTCGGCCAGAGAATAGGTGTGAGAATTGACCACCAATTTGCTCTAGCCCTTCTTAAGTTACAGTTGTTAGGGGACTAGATTTTTGGCCTAATTATAGTGAACATACTATACGTTGTTGTGGGTACATGTTCCTAACCACCCTAGAACTTGCATTATGCAATGAACACTTGTATTTATCAATTGACGATTACACTGTATTTTCCATATATTTACAAATGATTTCATTAATTTTGAACTATTATGTATAAACTATTCGCTTCAATATGCAATACTTGTATAGTGATAATCACAGCCTTGTTTAAAGCATATATTCACGACTGTATGTCTGGAGCTGCCAATTAAATAACAAAAGTTGTCTGATAATCACATTGCTGGTGACTTGGCCTTTGCAATTGTTTTCTCGATACTTGATAATAATATAATTATGAGATCATTTTGTCATATCAGAGGGGTGCCACCACGTTTGTTTTTGTTTTCTCTCTCGCTCCCTCTCTCTTTGGGTTGTATCCATTCGGCCCCATTCAGCCTACTGTTTTAAGACGTTTATCCCCATCCAGGTGCCAGCATATTAAAAAAAAAAAAAAAAATGACAGCAGGCTAAATTTGCAAATTTTTCGATAGAAAAATTTCTCCGGCGAAGCCGGATTTCTCCATACAATTAAGGAAGAAATCGTCACCTTGATGGGGATAAAAGTCTTCAAACAGTAGGCTGAATGGGGCCGAATGGATACAAGCCAGAGAAATAGAAAAAGAAGAAAAAAAGCAGGTCACCCCCTTAACCCATTGAGGATAATAACACGTAATGACAGTTATTCTGGATATTATTAGACGATTGTATTCAGCTTAGGAAGGAATTGTGGGAGTCAGAGGGATGATTGAGATAGTGTTTACCCCTTTGACTGTTAGAGGGCCTTCCAAAGCTGAATAATATCGCGTAACCCCTTCAGTACCGATGACCTCTTTTCATTTGTTACGATCCAGGTTCTTAAAGACACAGGGCTCTTCAACATTGGACTAGATAATGGCAAAAAGCAACAACGATAACACTAGATCCAACCCCTGCCTTAAACACTGGAAAACAAAACACCATTACCGCCCTGAGTCGTGCCTGGACAACGAGGTATCCTATGACTCGGTAACTGGTGCACACACACTAGGCTGACGCTCAATGAAACAGCCTATTCTCAAACAGTAAAAGATTACTCGATTATGTTACAAAAAAAAAGATAGTTAACGTGATTAATTAACGTTACGGTAGATACTCAAATAACTGGCACTCCTGTATTAAAGAAAGTGCAATGCTAGTCCTGCAACATCAACTGGAAACTTCTGAAATAAGTCTGATGCTGGGAAGATGTTCGTAAAGAATCTTGAACAATTATAATGCAGAATACGGGTCACAATAAATACTAGGACATATAGTAATAATAGGCAGGCGAATAATAAAGACTGCGCAAAGGTAGTAATGCTCGACAACTAAAGAAATGCTTCGTGACACAACGCAACAGCCTACTAGGGTTGTGAAACTCAACAACAACCTCGGCTCAAAAGTGCAGTGAATAATAATGTTGCATACACATAATAATGGGGGCTTATCTCTAACCAGTGTCTGCTCAGTTAATAAAGTCTAGCTGGGGTATCAAGGCAGGGCAACAATGGGCGAGCATGCGGCTCGTAGCCTAACGTTGTCCGAGGGTGGTATAATGAAGATTACGTTATATGACGGGGATGCTCTCTTGATAAATCTAGGTCTCTAGTACCTAGCTCTATCCTGGCGATCCCTCAGAAGTCAACACAAAGAGGCAGCACTATGTTGTGAGGGATAGGCTATGGCCCTCTCACACCACAGCGCTGTGCTCGCAAAGTAAACCAACCCGAAGACAACTTAGGCTCCCACAGTACCTGTCGATGTCGTGCAGAGCTTAGCTAACACTGCACACATCGGAGACTACGACACAGTAACCTTACCCCCAGTCTAGCTTTAGATAACCAAGCAGAATCACTCAACACCCTGCAAGGGAGACATATACCGGTCTACAACCTTCCCGAGAGAGGACACATACGGAAAAGTCCGTCTCTCTAACCCTCAATAAAGCATAATACCTCCTTAACCTAATACATGGAAATATCTGAGAGCTTCGCGTACAATACGACTGGTCGACGGTGAACGTCTATGCTGAAACCAGAAGGGATGTTGAGTTTAATAAAGATTAGAGAATGAGAAAGGAGAAGTCGAGAGAGAGAAATAGTATGCAAAGTAGCGAGTATGGGGGACAGAATTGCAATGGATGTAGGCGATACGCGTGTCAGGCAAGCTCTGAGCTGGTAAAGAACACGAGGCAGCGACGGGAAGGGACTAGTTGACCACCCGGCCGCCAACGCCGTCAGCGCCCAAGCGAGCCGCGTCATAGGTCACCTCGCTGCCGGGTGTACCCCCTCACACTCTCTCGCTCGCCTCCCACACAAGCAACATTTATATTATAGCGAATATAAAATATAAGGCGCAGTCACAGACCAAAACAAAGACCATTTCTAGACTGTCCGTGGCAACACGACACTAATGAAATAAAGCAGACCACTCTAGGACAACTGTAGCCCATCCCCCCATCCTGGCGAGCGCTAGCGAGCTGCAATGCCCCACGCAACCATTCTGCTAACGCCGGGAGGCGTCACACCCCCCCCCAATATATGGGGCACTCAACCATGAGCCCATATCTGAACAGCCAGAATGTCGCTAGAATCTGCCACTCCTAACCACTCCGCCTCTTATGGAATGCAAGCTCAGTTTCCTCAAAAAAAAAATACAACAACATTTTATATATAAAAAAATCTTATCACCCTTCCCAAATATAATACATTAATTCATAACATTGTGCTCCCAGAGCGAGCTTTAAGAAGCACAGCCTACTGAGGGAAAATCATCTGCACTCAGTACTCAGCTACAATATTATCTTAAAATTAATTATTAAAAAGAAAGAGTTTTTATTTAATTTTTCATATTTTATTTTAATGTTGTTTTTGGCGGCTACTATAGATGTAGCCTAATTTTCTTCTAATCAAAGCCAACAACTCCTGCCCTGCGACCCTACGCTGATGCTACACACGCGAGCCAACAAGCACCAGCGCAAAAATACACAGCGAGCCAAGACAGGAGGCTATACCAACATACTGTGGTAGCCTACCCCGGATCCTCCACCCACGAGAGACACAGACTGAACAGCGAGGGTTCTCCTGCAGACAAAGCCAAAACATTATCAGTGCCCTTAGCATGCCACACATCCAACTTGTGTTCCGGCAGCACAACAACACCTGACACTGATAAACTGCCCAGTTCATCGCAAGACTGGCACTTCTCTTCGCTCTTTCCGGCAACGGGGCCTGCCAATAACCCTTCACTAGTTCTACCTTCGTGATGAGCGAGGCAGCCCCGAAGCGGTCTATGGTGTCGTCAACTCTGGGTAATGGATAGGCGTCTGTCAGGGATAATGCTTCCACACTCTTGCAATCAACATACACACGGACTCTGCCACCAAACTCAGGTTGCAAAGCCACTGGCAATGACCACTCACGATATCCCTCATCCCTCAGACCCCCTCTCCACACGCCGTCCAGCTCCGCCTTCACAACAGGCTGTCGAGCAGGATTCACACGGTAGGGAACCAACTCGAGCCTTGCACTGTCTCCAGCCTCCATGTCGGATTCTACCCCGTACATCAGGCCTGGAGAAGCAACAAACATGCGGACGGACTGCCACAGCCTAGTAAACAACTCCTCTTGTCGCTCAGGAACAAGAGGTTGCAACTTATCTCGCAGAACAATATGCCTAGTGCCCTCCCACATCTCCTTCACCATGTGGAGAGGACCCCTCACCTGATGCCCGAAAACAAGCTCATTCGGACTGAAACCGAGACTCTCTCCAGGTACTTCTCTTGCCGCGAACAAAACATACGGCAGACCAAGGTCCCAATCCTTTCCATTCTCTGCGCAGTAACATCGAAGCATGCTTTTCAGCGTGGCGTGCCACCTCTCCAACACCCCTTGACTCTCCGGGTGATACGCAGAAGAGACGAGAGTGCTGATGCCATGCTGAATCATAGTTTGTTTGAACAGATTAGATGTAAAACTAGAACCTTGGTCCGATTGCACCTCTTGCGGGTAACCATACCGCGAGCAATACAAGAGCAGGTTCCGGACAACAGTTTTTGCCGTGCCATTTCTCATTGGATATGCATCAGGATAACGAGTGGCCACATCCATGATAGTTACTTAGAAATTTATTACCGGCACTAGTAGGGGGTAGGGGTCCGACCATATCAATGATGACCTTACTGAAGGGCGGGCCACTGACAGGAATGGGGTGCAACGGGGCTCTCGGAATTGTTTGGTTAGGTTTTCCAACCCTCTGGCACGTATGACACATTGCTATCCAGGTTACCACCTGCCCCTTCAACCCCGGCCACCAAAACAATTTTTCTAAAGCCGCCACCGTTTTTCTCACCCCTAGATGTCCTGCCAGTGGTATGTCATGCGCCAACCTCAGTAGGCTATCCCTGCACTCCCGTGGCACCACCAACTGGTCCACTACTCCGGACCCCTCTTGCCAACTACGTTTAGGGTCTTGAAAACGCCTATAGAGGAAGCCTTCTAAATAAAAAAAATCTCCTGGCTGTGCATCGCCGTCCTCGTCGAGCTCTACAGCTCCATTAGCACACGTTTGGAGCTCAGGGTCCTGTAGTTGCAACCGACGTATATCTGAGGGTGCCAAGCGATCTAACTGCTCCCGGAGCAATGCATGACCTTCCCCGATACTGGGCTGCTCCCTCTGTCTCTCTTGATGTACATAACGTTGCTGTCGTGGAGACTCGTCATGCCCAGCCTCGTCACTCTCGATGACAGGCCCAGGGGCTACTCCAGAATTAAGTAATGGTGCTAATACTGAATCACCCAGGAGAGCTGCCGAGTCAAAACTCTTAAAACCAACTCCAGCTTTAGCCTCCTCCTGTTGATCGTTCCTCCGCTGGTCTGAAGACGGAGGACTAGGCTGTGACACTTTAGCTGCCCGAGCTCGGGTGACAACACACGCCATGGGTTGTGTCTGGCACCGCTCGACCCACTCTTGCTCTTCCCTACTCACGTCGGCCGGCCTCTCGGCAACGACTAAGGGTAGAACCTCAGAAGCGGGCATTGCAAAGTCGTTGCCGAGAAGAAGGTCGACGCCCTCCACTGGCAGTTTCTCCACAATCCCGACATCCAATTCACGTGCCACACCATCCACCTCCAACTCCAACCGCACCAGCGGGTATGACCGAGTTGCATTAATACCCTGCACCACTACCACCCGAGCCGCGTTTATAGGGTAGCCAGTCAAGTTTTTCATCAGAGTCTGGGAAGCACCTGTATCACGCAAGACCTCTACTCCATACTTGCGCCCCGCCCACATCACGCAACCCCGCCCTCTATGGTCGCAAAAAACATCCTGAGCAGGGTTCGAGCCTCCCAGGTGCTTCTGCATTGGCTGTGCCTCAGCCTCTGACGAACTGCCCTGGGCAAACTCAGACGACTTCGGAGACACACCAATGTTGCAGGCCAAAGACACAGCTGCTGTAGGTGGTTTGCTAGGACAGACTCTTGCAAAGTACCCCTTTTTATGACAATGATAACACTCCAACTCCCCTTTGGGCTTCCCTTGGTACTGGGAAGGGCCCGGCCCCTTCTTAAACGGGACGGTGCTAGTCTTGTGGTCAGTCTTGGTATCATGGCTCTTGTACTTGTTTGCATAAGGTATATCACTAACTCGGGGGGGTGGGGCGTCACGCCCCTTGTTACCTGCCTCACTACGCTGGGCAGACCCGCACCCACGAATTAGTGATAGCCGGAGGTCAGCCATCTCAGCTGCCTCCTGTAGAGTTTTTGGTTGCTTTTCTTTCAGGTTTAACGTCAGGTCGCCGCCCGTGCATTTGAAAAACTGCTCTAAAAGCACCAACTGTTTAATGTCGTCAAACGTAGTAGCTTTCTCCGACCTCAGCCAATTCCCAAAAGCATCGGACTGCTCCTGGGCATGTTCCAAAAAGGTGCTCTCCCGACCCTTGGTAACACCCCGGAACTTCAACCTGTACGTTTCTGGTTGTAGTTCGTATGCTCTCAGGACAGCCTCCTTGAGTTCCTCATAGATAATACAAGACTCTATAGGCAATGCATCATAAGCCTTGAGTCCCTTGCCCACAAGTCTAGAGGAAACAAGGGCTGCCCACTTCTCCCCAGGCCACTGGTGTTCCTGGCACTTCTTCTCGAATCTCATGAAAAATTCGGTGACACCCGACTCATCAAATACAGGGACTAGCTTCAACAGGTGCGACAAAGACTGATCATGCCCACAATTCCCACCACCGAGACGTTGCCCTGTCGTTTCCACCCGAGTCTTCTCAAGATCGATATCTGCCCGGTACCTGGTAGACTCAGCCTCCGACTCGGATTTTATTCTCGCGAGTTCGAGATCAGTCTGTTGTTTAACCTTAGCGAGACGTTCCTCACGCTCAGCCTGCATCTTAGCCATCTCAAGCTGGAAGAGCATTTCTGTAGTGAAACTTTGAGGAGGAGGTGCAACTATTGGAGGCCCACCCAGCGATCCTAAACCACGCTGCCAGCGGCTATCGGCCTGCGGGAACGTACTAAACTCCGGCATCCTAGTGGTCCCGATGGGAGTAGAGTGGAGGGGGGGCTCGAGCAGAAGTCCCCGAGCACCCTCTCCACCCTGGACCTCACTAGCCGCCCCCAGTACGCAAGCCCTCAAATCGTTCTTCTTGATGCCTTGAGCCACCTTAAGCCCCATGAGGGGAGCCACACACTGTAAACCATACTTGCTAATTCCCTCTAGTCGATCATCTGTTATAGGCACCTCCAAAAACTTCTTTGCGGCCTCCTCACTAGTTACTAACCCCCCTGGCATCTGCCCATCAGAGCCTGCATCATTCCCTGAACCCTCAGTATGATCTGATTCGTCTCCCATTGTGTCCACCAAAAATTCTCACGTTTATATAAAACAAAAGAAGAAGTACCCAAGCTCCTATGTAGCACTATTCACTTGCCAAAAATGTCTGAAGACTCTCAAGTGCTATACTACTTTGCCAAAAAAAATCTAACGTGCCCACTATATTCCTCAATAAAACAAATGACCACAACAATCCTGCAATTATCTCTTAGTTCACAAGATCCTGAGCTTGGTCGCCATTTGTTACGATCCAGGTTCTTAAAGACACAGGGCTCTTCAACATTGGACTAGATAATGGCAAAAAGCAACAACGGTAACACTAGATCCAACCCCTGCCTTAAACACTGGAAAACAAAACACCATTACCGCCCTGAGTCGTGCCTGGACAACGAGGTATCCTATGACTCGGTAACTGGTGCACACACACTAGGCTGACGCTCAATGAAACAGCCTATTCTCAAACAGTAAAAGATTACTCGATTATGTTACACAAAAAAAGATAGTTAACGTGATTAATTAACGTTACGGTAGATACTCAAATAACTGGCACTCCTGTATTAAAGAAAGTGCAATGCTAGTCCTGCAACATCAACTGGAAACTTCTGAAATAAGTCTGATGCTGGGAAGATGTTCGTAAAGAATCTTGAACAATTATAATGCAGAATACGGATCACAATAAATGCTAGGACATATAGTAATAATAGGCAGGCGAATAATAAAGACTGCGCAAAGGTAGTAATGCTCGACAACTAAAGAAATGCTTTGTGACACAACGCAACAGCCTACTCGGGTTGTGCAACTCAACAACAACCTCGGCTCAAAAGTGCAGTGAATAATAATGTTGCATACATATAATAATGGGGCTTATCTCTAACCAGTGTCTGCTCAGTTAATAAAGTCTAGCTGGGGTATCAAGGCAGGGCAACAATGGGCGAGCATACGGCTCGTAGCCTAACGTTGTCCGAGGGTGGTATAATGAAGATTACGTTATATGACGGGGATGCTCTCTTGATAAATCTAGGTCTCTAGTACCTAGCTCTATCCTGGCGATCCCTCAGAAGTCAACACAAAGAGGCAGCACTATGTTGTGAGGGATAGGCTATGGCCCTCTCACACCACAGCGCTGTGCTCGCAAAGTAAACCAACCCGAAGACAACTTAGGCTCCCACAGTACCTGTCGATGTCGTGCAGAGCTTAGCTAACACTGCACACATCGGAGACAACGACACAGTAACCTTACCCCCAGTCTAGCTTTAGATAACCAAGCAGAATCACTCAACAACCTGCAAGGGAGACATATACCGGTCTACAACCTTCCCGAGAGAGGACACATACGGAAAAGTCCGTCTCTCTAAACCTCAATAAAGCATAATACCTCCTTAACCTAATACATGGAAATATCTGAGAGCTTCGCGTACAATACGATTGGTCGACGGTGAACGTCTATGCTGAAACCAGAAGGGATGTTGAGTTTAATAAAGATTAGAGAATGAGAAAGGAGAAGTCGAGAGAGAGAAATAGTATGCAAAGTAGCGAGTATGGGGGACAGAATTGCAATGGATGTAGGCGATACGCGTGTCAGGCAAGCTCTGAGCTGGTAAAGAACACGAGGCAGCGACGGGAAGGGACTAGTTGACCACCCGGCCGCCAACGCCCAAGTGAGCCGCGTCATAGCTCACCTCGCTGCCGGGTGTACCCCCTCACACTCTCTCGCTCGCCTCCCACACAAGCAACATTTATATTATAGCGAATATAAAATATAAGGCGCGGTCACAGACCAAAACAAAGACCATTTCTAGACTGTCCGTGGCAACACGACACTAATGAAATAAAGCAGACCACTCTAGGACAACTGTAGCCCATCCCCCCATCCTGGCGAGCGCTAGCGAGCTGCAATGCCCCACGCAACCATTCTGCTAACGCCGGGAGGCGTCACACATTATATTCTGGCAATTATTCGACGATATTATTCAGCCTGGGAAGGTAAATGAACTACCGGCTATCTCCATTAATCCTTGTAGCTACCATATATCCTTCGTAAGCTTCATACAATCGTCTAAATCTAGCTGACATGAAGTGAAAACACGTTCCCGGTACTGAAAGGGTTAACCCGCGCAGTACCGGTGACATCCTTCTCATTATATTCTGGAAGCTATTAAACGATTGTATTCAGCTTAGGAAGGACCTCTAGCAATAATAAGGCTTCACACTATCTTAACCAACCTTTTTAACTACCACAGATCCTTCCTGAGCTGCATAATACTGTCCAAGTATAGCTAGAATAAAATATAACATACGTCGCTGGTACTCAAAGGGTTAATGATAGCCAGAATCTGTCATATTGCGTCATTATCCTCAAGTTGGTTTATTGGAAATGTTCTTAATTCAAATTAAGGGGGTAGTACTCGCTTTTTCTGGACCCCCTTCTCCCCCATCTTTGGCATAATAGTTTTGAGATTTCAAAACGTTCGTTCCGTTAGTTTGGCGATTTTGGGACTTTTCACCTCATTTTGTTGTAAATATTAAGACCTTTCGTGCCCTTTAGATCGATATTTTCTTGGCGAGCGATAGCGAGCCTCTAATTTTGGAAGAAGCCAGCCTTTGGCTGGAACATTTATTTACCAAAAATTTTACAAATTTATCTTGAAAGGGGGTCTAGGGATTGTTTTTTAAGCTTGATGGAGGTATAGCGAGGAAACTCAAAAAAAATATAAACTATTGTTTTATTAATTTCACCACAACACCAAGCACCTCCAATGAAACCAATGAAAGCATATACAGTATGTGTAAATATATAGACCAAAAACCAAGCACTACCGCCTTAAATCTTTGTAATAGCTGAGTAATCAATATGACTATACAGATCCAGTAATGATATATATATATCCAATAATGCTATACAGATCCAGTAATGCTATATATATCCAATAATGCTATACAGATCCAGTAATGATATATATATCCAATAATGCTATTCAGATCCAGTAATGCTATATATATCCAATAATGCTATACAGATCCAGTAATGCTATATATATCCAATAATGCTATACAGATCCAGTAATGCTATATATATCCAATAATGCTATTCAGATCCAGTAATGCTATACAGATCCAGTAATGCTATATATATCCAATAATGCTATACAGATCCAGTAATGCTATACAGATCCAGTAATGATATATATATCCAATAATGCTATTCAGATCCAGTAATGCTATATATATCCAATAATGCTATACAGATCCAGTAATGCTATACCTGTTCATTACAGGTAGGCCAGATAATTTGACTCCAACTTCTCATAACTCAACAACGACTTGAGTAATCGAGTTGTTTCATCTACCGTTTGGGAAGAGTCAGCCAGGGAATAAATGTGAACGTTTACACCTCTTCCTCCTATTCATTTCACTACATTTAACAAGCACACCACACATATTTCCGAAACACCTAAATTTCCTCTAACGTACCTTGGTTTTGGCTCTTTGTCACTCTTTCAAACTTTGGGAGACACTTGTTACAGGCAGCTTTGTATTTGTCTCCTTCATTCACATACATAAAATATTGACAGGCACTGATCGCTTCCAGGGTATGTTTGGTGTTATAGTCTATTCGCTGTAAGTAGGCGAGAAATCATGAACTCTATCCTCTGTAACTCAAAAAAGGCTAGAGGAAATGGGCTGTAAATTTCCACATCTATTCCCTGGCTAACCCTTCCCAAGTGGTAGAAATGTTAGCTCGATTACTCTAGTCGTGTTTGAGTTACAGAGGTTAGAGGTCATGATTTCTCGCCTACTTACAGCGAATAGACTATAGTAAAATTATGTGGTATAATCCATTCACTATAGGTAGGCCAGAAATCGTGACCCCCTAATCTCGGTAACTCAAAAAAAGGCTAGAGCAAATGGGCTGTAATGTTCCAGACACATTCCCCGGCTGCCTCTTCCCAAATGGTAGACCTATTAGCTGGATTACACTCGTCTTTGTTTAGTTATAGTATAGTTTAGTGGTGAAGAGTTTTGGCCTAGCTATACTGAATGAACTTAAGGGGAGGCAGACCGTTTTTCTGGACCCCCTTCTCCCTAATGTTTAGCCCCACTAGATTTGAGATTATAAGACGTTCGGCACATTAGTTTGGCGATTTTAACACCTTTCGCCCCATTTCGTTGTCAATTTTAAGACCTTGCGTGCCATTTAGGTGTCGATTTTTTCCTGGCGAACGATAGCGAGCCTGCAATTTTATGAGGAATCGGCCTTCAGCCGGGACATTTTCTACCGAAAAATTTACAGATTTATCTTGAAATGGGGTCTAGGGGGTGTTTTTCTAAGCTTGATGGAGGTCTAGGGAGGAAACTTAAAATATATATGAATAAATTAATTAATAGACCAAACAAACGGCCAGTCTCCCCTTAAGCCGGTATCACACGAGCACTTTTTCCCTCAACATTTATCCTCAACACTGGTCTGGCAGCTTATGAGGTCAACATCTATAATATTTCTGTCATCTAAATTCATCTAACATCAGTCTAGTTTCCGACACCAGTGAAAAATATTCCAGAAATGTTGCCAGAAAAATGTTGATCACCGAATGTTAGCTATAAAAGCTTTTGTGTGATACCGGCTTTATAGTATGGTGAATCTCTATAATGAATGAACTATAGTAATGATAGACACTGATCACTTCCATGGTATGTTTGGTGTCCTCATGTGTGGTGCTATGGTGAGCCTCTATAGTAATGATATGTACTGATTACAAGCTTTGAATGTTGGTGATGAATTCAGTAACAGCGACCGACCATCGTACGATAATTTTCACTTTAAAGTGTACTAGTAACGAACCAAATAGTAGCATCGAAAAAGTCCCTAATTTCAAGAAAGCAAACTTCCATAAACTTAGAGCTATGTTTAAAGAAACTGACTGGAGCTTTTTAATTAACAATAACGACATAAATACATCTAGGAAGTTATTCGAAACCACTTACCTAAAAGCAGTGCAAGACTGCATACCATCGAAAATACGGCGTCCAGGCCATAATAATAAGCCCAAATGGTGGAATAAAGATATTTCAAACTGCCTGCTTGCTAAAAAAAAATTGCTAATGATAGATTAAAATCCTCACAAAATGACGAAGAACGGGTGAAATTTGTAGAGCTACGACGCAAAGCGAAAAAGTTAATTAAGCAAAGTAAAAAGACCTTAGAGTTACATATTGCGAATCAAAGTAAAACAAACCCGAAATAATTCTATAGATATATCAGAAAGAAAAAAGTAGTTACTTCAACTGTTGGACCGTTAGTCGATGAAAATGGAGAATACACCAAAGACGAAGTACAAATGAGTAATGCCCTCAATACCTTCTTTGCATCAGTTTTTACAACAGAAGACCTCAGTGATATCCCTACAGCATCGCCGATTCAGATTGATAATTCAGATTTTCTAAGCAATATCACCGTTACAGAGAGAGAAGTATTGAATTGTTTAGATAAACTCAAGGTAAATAAAACACCTGATACAATCTCGCCTAGAGTTCTAAAGGAAGCTAAGGATGAGCTCTCCAAACCACTGACATTACTATTCAATAAATCCTTGCAGTCTGGAACTATGCCTGATCAATGGGAGCTAGCCAACGTAACACCGATATTCAAAAAAGGCAGCAAATCCCTACCCAGTAACTATCGTCCAATTAGCTTAACCTCAGTTGTATGTAAAATGCTAGAAACGGTCATTCGAGACAGACTCGTAAATCACTTAGAGGAATATAACATACTTGATACTCAACACGGCTTTCGTAAAAAACGTTCCTGTTTAACAAACCTCTTAGACTTCTTCCACGATATCCTCAACTTCTATGATGAGAGTAAAGCTGTAGATATTATATACCTTGATTTTCAAAAGGCCTTTGACAAAGTTCCCCACAAACGTTTACTGCTAAAATTAAAAGCGCATGGAATACAAGACGGTGTGTTGAAATGGATAGAAAATTGGCTCAGCAACAGAAAGCAAAGAGTAGTCATAAACGGTAAGGCATCTAAATGGACCAATGTAAGAAGCGGGGTACCCCAGGGATCGGTACTAGGACCAATGCTCTTTCTAATTTACATCAACGACATAGATGAGGGTCTCACCTGTACAATCTCAAAATTTGCTGACGATACAAAAATTGCAAATAGTGTACTCTCAAAAGAACAAGTTGACGATATGCAACACAATCTAGATAAATTGTCATGTTGGGCCCAAATTTGGCAAATGAGTTTCAATGCGGATACATGTAAAGTAGTACATATCGGATACCTAAATGAGAAAGCAAACTATTCGATGAATGGCACTCAGCTTAAGAATGTAAACAGAGAAACCGATCTGGGAGTTTACAATATCGAGTATCCTAAAACCGAGTCAACAATGTTCAGAAGTTGTTAAGAAGCCAAACAAAATAATTGGCTTTATAGGCAGGTCATTTGAGCATAAATCCAAGAAGTTATCCTAACCCTTTACAAGTCCTTAGTCCGCCCTCTTCTGGAATACTGCGTTCAATCCTGGTGCCCTTATTACCAAAAAGATATAAACAAGCTAGAACGAGTTCCATATAGAGTTACCAAAATGATACCTAGCCTAAAGAACAAACCATACGAAGACGGTCTTAGAGAATTAAATCTATTTCCTTTAACCCAACGCAGATTAAGAGGTGACTTAATTCAAGTGTTCAAAATCATCAAAGGCATCGACAATATGAACTGTAGTAAGTACTTCACTATCGATCAATCTAATTACACGCGGGGAAACGGTTGCAAAATTATTGGTAAATCTTTTAACTCGCACGAATCTAAGAATTTCTTCTTCAATCGAGTTGTCAACTTGTGGAATGGGCTTCCCCGAAACATTATAGACTGCATCACCGTTGATTCATTTAAACTCCTCCTAGACAAATATCTCGCATCAAACCCGCGACTGGACTGACTGCGTTTGTAAATGAATAACTTAATTTTATCCCCCCTCAGTTACTAACCCATCTGTCCTCTACTAACTTCCTAATCCTGCCACGGACATTAGTTCCAGGGCAGTAATTCCCTTTCCAATGTTCCCTTACCCACTCTAAACCACTGTTTGGACACTTGATCTTCAGTGTTTTGGAGGACAAGCAACCTAGAAGGGTTACTAGATCTGTTGTTGCTTGATTTCCTTTGTACTCCTTTGTACACTGATCACTTCCAGGGTATGTTTGGTGCGCTCATATGTGGTGCTATGGTGAGCCTCAATAGTAATGATAGGCACTGATCACTTCCATGGTATGTTTGGTGTCCTTATAATTATGTAGTGCTATGGTGAACCTCAGTAGTAATGATAGGCACTGATCACTTCCATGGTATGTTTGGTGTCCTCGTAACTATGTGGTACTATGGTGAGCCTCTTTAGTAATGATAGGCACTGATCACTTCCGTGGTATGTTTGGTGTCCTCGTAACTATGTGGTACTATGGTGGACCTCTACAGTAATGATAGGCACTGATCACTTCCGTGGTATGTTTGGTGTCCTCGTAACTATGTGGTACTATGGTGAGCCTCTATAGTAATGATAGGCACTGATCACTTCCGTGGTATGTTTGGTGTCCTCGTAACTATGTGGTACTATGGTGGACCTCTACAGTAATGATAGGCACTGATCACTTCCGTGGTATGTTTGGTGTCCTCGTAACTATGTGGTACTATGGTGAGCCTCTATAGTAATGATAGGCACTGATCACTTCCGTGGTATGTTTGGTGTCCTCGTAACTATGTGGTACTATGGTGGACCTCTACAGTAATGATAGGCACTGATCACTTCCGTGGTATGTTTGGTGTCCTCGTAACTATGTGGTACTATGGTGAGCCTCTATAGTAATGATAGGCACTGATCACTTCCGTGGTATGTTTGGTGTCCTCGTAACTATGTGGTACTATGGTGAGCCTCTATAGTAATGATAGGCACTGATCACTTCCGTGGTATGTTTGGTGTCCTCATATGTGGTGCTATGGTGAGCCTCTATAGTAATGATAGGCACTGATCACTTCCATGGTATGTTTGGTGTCCTCATATGTGGTGCTATGGTGAGCCTCTATAGTAATGATAGGCACTGATAACTTCCAGGGTATGTTTGGTGTCCTCATATGTGGTGCTATGGTGAGCCTCTATAGTAATGATAGGCACTGATCACTTCCATGGTATGTTTGGTGTCCTGGTATGTGGTGCTATGGTGAGTCGCTATAGTTGTTGTTGTTGTTGTTCCCCAAGCTGCTTGGCCGAACAGCCCCAAGGCCCCGAGTAAGGCCAAGGCCATAAACGAGCGACCCCACAGAACCCTCCCTGCCGACCACAATAAAACCTGTGTGACCTAAGCCACTCCATGGCGGGGGGCTGAGAGGGTGCGTAAACGCCCGGGAAACCAAAGCCCCACCCAGGGCCCTGTGCCCCTCAGCAATTATGAAGAGAAAGTTGAGGGGCAAAGGAATAATGTGACGCTTTAGCTTCCAATCTTGGTAGATTGGGAGGTCAATCCACGGAAGAGACGCCGTCACTCGAGATCTAGAAAATATATAAGTAAAAGGAACAGTCAGAGTAAGCTATGGGTATGGCAGAGATCGCTCAGGTCTCACTCTGATAGACCAGCCCATTACCATAGTCGCTATAGTAATGATAGGCACTGATCACTTCCAGGGTATGTTTGGTGTCCTGGTATGTGGTGCTATGGTGAGCCTCTATAGTAATGATAGGCTCTGATCACTTCCATGGTATGTTTGGTGTCCTCATATGTGGTGGTATGGTGAGCCTCTATAGTAATGATAGGCACTGATCACTTCCATGGTATGTTTGGTGTCCTATGTGGCGCTATGGTGAGCCTCTATTGTAATGATAGGCACTTATCACTTCTAGGGTATGTTTGGTGTCCTCATATGTGGTGGTATGGTGAGCCTCTATAGTAATGATAGGCTCTGATCACTTCCAGGGTATGTTTGGTGTCCTGGTATGTGGTGGTATGGTGAGTCTCTATAGTAATGATAGGCTCTGATCACTTCCAGGGTATGTTTGATGTACTGGTATGTGGTGGTATGGTGAGCCTCTATAGTAATGATAGGCTCTGATCACTTCCAGGGTATGTTTGGTGTCCTGGTATGTGGTGGTATGGTGAGTCTCTATAGTAATGATAGGCTCTGATCACTTCCAGGGTATGTTTGATGTCCTGGTATGTGGTGGTATGGTGAGCCTCTATAGTAATGATAGGCTCTGATCACTTCCAGGGTATGTTTGGTGTCCTGGTATGTGGTGGTATGGTGAGTCTCTATAGTAATGATAGGCTCTGATCACTTCCAGGGTATGTTTGGTGTCCTGGTATGTGGTGGTATGGTGAGTCTCTATATTAATGATAGGCTCTGATCACTTCCAGGGTATGTTTGATGTCCTGGTATGTGGTGGTATGGTGAGCCTCTATAGTAATGATAGGCACTTATCACTTCTAGGGTATGTTTGGTGTCCTCATATGTGGTGGTATGGTGAGCCTCTATAGTAATGATAGGCTCTGATCACTTCCAGGGTATGTTTGGTGTCCTGGTATGTGGTGGTATGGTGAGGCTCTATAGTAATGATAGGCTCTGATCACTTCCAGGGTATGTTTGATGTCCTGGTATGTGGTGGTATGGTGAGCCTCTATAGTAATGATAGGCTCTGATCACTTCCAGGGTATGTTTGGTGTCCTGGTATGTGGTGGTATGGTGAGTCTCTATAGTAATGATAGGCTCTGATCACTTCCAGGGTATGTTTGATGTCCTGGTATGTGGTGGTATGGTGAGCCTCTATAGTAATGATAGGCTCTGATCACTTCCAGGGTATGTTTGGTGTCCTGGTATGTGGTGGTATGGTGAGTCTCTATAGTAATGATAGGCTCTGATGACTTCCAGGGTATGTTTGGTGTCCTGGTATGTTGTGGTATGGTGAGTCTCTATAGTAATGATAGGCTCTGATCACTTCCAGGGTATGTTTGATGTCCTGGTATGTGGTGGTATGGTGAGTCTCTATAGTAATGATAGGCTCTGATCACTTCCAGGGTATGTTTGATGTCCTGGTATGTGGTGGTATGGTGAGCCTCTATAGTAATGATAGGCTCTGATCACTTCCAGGGTATGTTTGGTGTCCTGGTATGTGGTGGTATGGTGAGTCTCTATAGTAATGATAGGCTCTGATGACTTCCAGGGTATGTTTGGTGTCCTGGTATGTTGTGGTATGGTGAGTCTCTATAGTAATGATAGGCTCTGATCACTTCCAGGGTATGTTTGATGTCCTGGTATGTGGTGGTATGGTGAGCCTCTATAGTAATGATAGGCTCTGATCACTTCCAGGGTATGTTTGGTGTCCTGGTATGTGGTGGTATGGTGAGTCTCTATAGTAATGATAGGCTCTGATCACTTCCAGGGTATGTTTGGTGTCCTGGTATGTGGTGGTATGTTGAGGCTCTATAGTAATGATAGGCTCTGATCACTTCCAGGGTATGTTTGATGTCCTGGTATGTGGTGGTATGGTGAGCCTCTATAGTAATGATAGGCTCTGATCACTTCCAGGGTATGTTTGGTGTCCTGGTATGTGGTGGTATGGTGAGTCTCTATAGTAATGATAGGCTCTGATCACTTCCAGGGTATGTTTGATGTCCTGGTATGTGGTGGTATGGTGAGCCTCTATAGTAATGATAGGCTCTGATCACTTCCAGGGTATGTTTGGTGTCCTGGTATGTGGTGGTATGGTGAGTCTCTATAGTAATGATAGGCTCTGATGACTTCCAGGGTATGTTTGGTGTCCTGGTATGTTGTGGTATGGTGAGTCTCTATAGTAATGATAGGCTCTGATCACTTCCAGGGTATGTTTGATGTCCTGGTATGTGGTGGTATGGTGAGCCTCTATAGTAATGATAGGCTCTGATCACTTCCAGGGTATGTTTGGTGTCCTGGTATGTGGTGGTATGGTGAGTCTCTATAGTAATGATAGGCTCTGATCACTTCCAGGGTATGTTTGATGTCCTGGTATGTGGTGGTATGGTGAGCCTCTATAGTAATGATAGGCTCTGATCACTTCCAGGGTATGTTTGGTGTCCTCATATGTGGTGCTATGGTGAGCCTCTATAGTAATGATAGGCTCTGATCACTTCCAGGGTATGTTTGATGTCCTGGTATGTGGTGGTATGGTGAGCCTCTATAGTAATGATAGGCTCTGATCACTTCCAGGGTATGTTTGGTGTCCTGGTATGTGGTGGTATGGTGAGTCTCTATAGTAATGATAGGCTCTGATCACTTCCAGGGTATGTTTGGTGTCCTGGTATGTGGTGGTATGGTGAGTCTCTATAGTAATGATAGGCTCTGATCACTTCCAGGGTATGTTTGATGTCCTGGTATGTGGTGGTATGGTGAGCCTCTATAGTAATGATAGGCTCTGATCACTTCCAGGGTATGTTTGGTGTCCTGGTATGTGGTGGTATGGTGAGTCTCTATAGTAATGATAGGCTCTGATCACTTCCAGGGTATGTTTGATGTCCTGGTATGTGGTGGTATGGTGAGCCTCTATAGTAATGATAGGCTCTGATCACTTCCAGGGTATGTTTGGTGTCCTGGTATGTGGTGGTATGGTGAGTCTCTATAGTAATGATAGGCTCTGATCACTTCCAGGGTATGTTTGGTGTCCTGGTATGTGGTGGTATGGTGAGTCTCTATAGTAATGATAGGCTCTGATCACTTCCAGGGTATGTTTGATGTCCTGGTATGTGGTGGTATGGTGAGCTTCTATAGTAATGATAGGCTCTGATCACTTCCAGGGTATGTTTGGTGTCCTGGTATGTGGTGGTATGGTGAGTCTCTATAGTAATGATAGGCTCTGATCACTTCCAGGGTATGTTTGATGTCCTGGTATGTGGTGGTATGGTGAGCCTCTATAGTAATGATAGGCTCTGATCACTTCCAGGGTATGTTTGGTGTCCTCATATGTGGTGCTATGGTGAGCCTCTATAGTAATGATAGGCTCTGATCACTTCCAGGGTATGTTTGGTGTCCTCATATGTGGTGGTATGGTGAGCCTCTATAGTAATGATAGGCTCTGATCACTTCCAGGGTATGTTTGATGTCCTCATATGTGGTGCTATGGTGAACCTCTATAGTAATGATAGGCACTGATCACTTCCAGGGTATGTTTGGTGTCCTCATATGTGGTGCTATGGTGAGCCTCTATAGTAATGATAGACTCTGATCACTTCCAGGGTATGTTTGGTGTCCTCATATGTGGTGCTATGGTGAGCCTCTATAGTAATGATAGGCTCTGATCACTTACAGGGTATGTTTGGTGTCCTGGTATGTGGTGGTATGGTGAGTCTCTATAGTAATGATAGCCTCTGATCACTTCCAGGGTATGTTTGATGTCCTGGTATGTGGTGGTATGGTGAGCCTCTATAGTAATGATAGGCTCTGATCACTTCCAGGGTATGTTTGGTGTCCTGGTATGTGGTGGTATGGTGAGCCTCTATAGTAATGATAGGCTCTGATCACTTCCAGGGTATGTTTGGTGTCCTGGTATGTGGTGGTATGGTGAGTCTCTATAGTAATGATAGGCTCTGATCACTTCCAGGGTATGTTTGGTGTCCTCATATGTGGTGCTATGGTGAGCCTCTATAGTAATGATAGGCTCTGATCACTTCCAGGGTATGTTTGGTGTCCTGGTATGTGGTGGTATGGTGAGTCTCTATAGTAATGATAGCCTCTGATCACTTCCAGGGTATGTTTGATGTCCTGGTATGTGGTGGTATGGTGAGCCTCTATAGTAATGATAGGCTCTGATCACTTCCAGGGTATGTTTGGTGTCCTCATATGTGGTGCTATGGTGAGCCTCTATAGTAATGATAGGCTCTGATCACTTCCAGGGTATGTTTGGTGTCCTGGTATGTGGTGGTATGGTGAGTCTCTATAGTAATGATAGGCTCTGATCACTTCCAGGGTATGTTTGATGTCCTGGTATGTGGTGGTATGGTGAGTCTCTATAGTAATGATAGGCTCTGATCACTTCCAGGGTATGTTTGGTGTCCTCATATGTGGTGGTATGGTGAGCCTCTATAGTAATGATAGGCTCTGATCACTTCCAGGGTATGTTTGGTGTCCTGGTATGTGGTGGTATGGTGAGTCTCTATAGTAATGATAGGCTCTGATCACTTCCAGGGTATGTTTGGTGTCCTCATATGTGGTGGTATGGTGAGCCTCTATAGTAATGATAGGCTCTGATCACTTCCAGGGTATGTTTGGTGTCCTCATATGTGGTGCTATGGTGAGCCTCTATAGTAATGATAGGCTCTGATCACTTCCAGGGTATGTTTGGTGTCCTCATATGTGGTGCTATGGTGAGCCTCTATAGTAATGATAGGCTCTGATCACTTCCAGGGTATGTTTGGTGTCCTGGTATGTGGTGGTATGGTGAGTCTCTATAGTAATGATAGCCTCTGATCACTTCCAGGGTATGTTTGATGTCCTGGTATGTGGTGGTATGGTGAGCCTCTATAGTAATGATAGGCTCTGATCACTTCCAGGGTATGTTTCGTGTCCTCATATGTGGTGCTATGGTGAGCCTCTATAGTAATGATAGGCTCTGATCACTTCCAGGGTATGTTTGGTGTCCTCATATGTGGTGCTATGGTGAGCCTCTATAGTAATGATAGGCTCTGATCACTTCCAGGGTATGTTTGGTGTCCTCATATGTGGTGCTATGGTGAGCCTCTATAGTAATGATAGGCTCTGATCACTTCCAGGGTATGTTTGGTGTCCTGGTATGTGGTGGTATGGTGAGTCTCTATAGTAATGATAGGCTCTGATCACTTCCAGGGTATGTTTGGTGTCCTGGTATGTGGTGGTATTGTGAGCCTCTATAGTAATGATAGGCTCTGATCACTTCCAGGGTATGTTTGGTGTCCTGGTATGTGGTGGTATGGTGAGTCTCTATAGTAATGATAGGCTCTGATCACTTCCAGGGTATGTTTGGTGTCCTCATATGTGGTGCTATGGTGAGCCTCTATAGTAATGATAGGCTCTGATCACTTCCAGGGTATGTTTGGTGTCCTGGTATGTGGTGGTATGGTGAGTCTCTATAGTAATGATAGCCTCTGATCACTTCCAGGGTATGTTTGATGTCCTGGTATGTGGTGGTATGGTGAGCCTCTATAGTAATGATAGGCTCTGATCACTTCCAGGGTATGTTTGGTGTCCTCATATGTGGTGCTATGGTGAGCCTCTATAGTAATGATAGGCTCTGATCACTTCCAGGATATGTTTGGTGTCCTGGTATGTGGTGGTATGGTGAGTCTCTATAGTAATGATAGGCTCTGATCACTTCCAAGGTATGTTTGATGTCCTGGTATGTGGTGGTATGGTGAGTCTCTATAGTAATGATAGGCTCTGATCACTTCCAGGGTATGTTTGGTGTCCTCATATGTGGTGGTATGGTGAGCCTCTATAGTAATGATAGGCTCTGATCACTTCCAGGGTATGTTTGGTGTCCTGGTATGTGGTGGTATGGTGAGTCTCTATAGTAATGATAGGCTCTGATCACTTCCAGGGTATGTTTGGTGTCCTCATATGTGGTGGTATGGTGAGCCTCTATAGTAATGATAGGCTCTGATCACTTCCAGGGTATGTTTGGTATCCTCATATGTGGTGCTATGGTGAGCCTCTATAGTAATGATAGGCTCTGATCACTTCCAGGGTATGTTTGGTGTCCTCATATGTGGTGCTATGGTGAGCCTCTATAGTAATGATAGGCTCTGATCACTTCCAGGGTATGTTTGGTGTCCTCATATGTGGTGCTATGGTGAGCCTCTATAGTAATGATAGGCTCTGATCACTTCCAGGGTATGTTTGGTGTCCTCATATGTGGTGGTATGGTGAGCCTCTATAGTAATGATAGGCTCTGATCACTTCCAGGGTATGTTTGGTGTCCTCATATGTGGTGCTATGGTGAGCCTCTATAGTAATGATAGGCTCTGATCACTTCCAGGGTATGTTTGGTGTCCTCATATGTGGTGGTATGGTGAGCCTCTATAGTAATGATAGGCTCTGATCACTTCCAGGGTATGTTTGGTGTCCTCATATGTGGTGGTATGGTGAGTCTCTATAGTAATGATAGGCTCTGATCACTTCCAGGGTATGTTTGGTGTCCTCATATGTGGTGCTATGGTGAGCCTCTATAGTAATGATAGGCTCTGATCACTTCCAGGGTATGTTTGGTGTCCTCATATGTGGTGGTATGGTGAGCCTCTATAGTAATGATAGGCTCTGATCACTTCCAGGGTATGTTTGATGTCCTGGTATGTGGTGCTATGGTGAGCCTCTATAATGAACACAATAATGATAGTAATGATAAGCTCTGATCAATTCCAGGGTATGTTTGGCGTCCTGGTATGTGGTGGTATGGTGAGCCTGACCGTGTTCTTCCTGGAGGTTGTGGTGGCAGTGGTCATGGAGCCTCACTGACGTACACAATCATCCGGCAATATGTAATAAGTTGCAGTTTTCTGCGATAGACAACGACATGTACTTCTATAATAAATGAAGCTTTAAAGAAATCTTTCAATTATTCAGTTCCCTGATATATATATGTTTATTTAAGTATTAGACAACTAATATATATATATATATATATATATATATATATATATATATATATATATATATATATATATATATATATATATATATATATATATATATACTGAATATAAACGAGAGAAAATTATAGTTAGGGATAATTGTATATGTATTTATCGATGCCAGAGGATAACGAACCTTGAGGCGAAAATGCCAGATTGCCCTAGAAGCCTACATTCAGCTACTATATATGTCATTAGAATGCATTATTTGGCATCATAATGTCTACCTTTACACTATAGTAATGCATAATGTTAGCAAGGTTTTCTAAGTTGGGCTTTTGAAAGTTATATTCAGTGGAGACTGTGTGTGGAAGGTGGATTACCAGATGGGAGTTGCGTCAGTAATCGATGTATTGTACATAAAGGTTATGGGCGCTAATAGGGAATGAGGAAATGAGGAGGCGTTCACTTCTTGGCTAAGAGGTGTTGTAGGGGTTATATAAGGAGGGTGGGAGGCCAGTCAGTACTCAGTGGTCAGCTGCTGCTCCAGGCTGTGAGAGTCCCGCTCCGGCCTCACCTGTCCCCGCACCTTCACCGTGTTTGTTATTTAATTATTATTTGTTCAACCCAGCAGGTAGGTCCAAGAAGGTCTGTTGAAAATAATAGTCGAATTTTAATAACGAGTGATCAAGCCATCCTAGCCTACACCTCTATCATACTTTCAGTAAATACTCCTGTTTTCCTCTACAGTTATCATATAGTTTGAGTTACCTGTCAATACAATGAGTTATGCTATGCTTACAGGTAACCTACCCGATAGCACTATCGTTAGTGATAGCCATTTGTATTTTGTACTATTGTTGATGTCTTGTCAAGTTGCAAATTTTATTTTAATAGAAAATGTTGACACTAATTGTTGTTTCTTTATTCATGCAGAGTTTAGTAAAATTTACCAGAACGTCCCCGACTTCCCAAATTGACTAATTCCTTGAACGTGACGATAGTGCGTTGTTATGTGTTCGATTAGTTTGCTTGGGAACCAGATTAACTTGTTCATGTAGTAATGTACACCCTATGTGGTGGATTGTGTTCTTTTATTTCAAAAATTTCATTTTAGTAAGCGTTGTTTCCACATAGCGATTTTGATTAGTTAATTTGACTTTATATTGTCTTTGTCCCAGTTTTGGTTTGTTGAGTTTGCAAGTTTTACATTTGAATTAATTAGTACCCTCTATATATAAGTAACATTCATCAATTATTATTGCTTTATGCATTTCTGTCTGATCACCAGCCAAGCTGTGAGGCTTCCCACAGTCCTCTCTGGCAGTACATATTCCTACATCCCCTTTCATTTTCCGGTTGTTCTCTCCGTACAGTCAACTCACTGTTTGTCTACCCAGCAACTGTAACTATCATTCCACTCGTCCGACTGCCCTTCCATTGGTGTGTCTGCGTCTGCGTTTATATATCTTGCAAAATATGAAGTCACGTATTTTGTGCAGTCGGCATGACAAAAAAATTCCGATATTCGCCCGAGTGTAAACGCTTCATATTTAATACTAACCTATTTTCAGATAATAAATATGGTGGTGAACCCTCATCTGCGGAAAACGAGTTACGTTGAACGGTTGATGTTTATATGGATGTATCAAAGAGGCCTGTCTTCCCGTACCATCGGTCAGGTGATGGGTGTCAGTCCCACCACTGTCTGCAGGTGGCTCAAACGATGGCACCTGGAAGGACACGTCAACACCAAACTTAGATATAGAGCTTTCATATCTCAACCATATCAAATTATAAACTCTACTTGCTTTAATGTTTAAAATTATATATCTTTTTCTTCTATTTAAATTCACTTCCATGCCTAAGATCACGGAGTGAGTGCCTCATAACTTAGGCAAATGCTTAAGTAATTTAAGACAAGTAGTTTGAACAGTAAGAACAAATAAAAACATAAACAATAACAATATGATTTATTGTAGTCTCTCGCCTCCTTGGACTTTTCCCGATGAAACCAATAATATCTATCATGTACTGTATGTAATGTTGTCAAAATTCAGTTGTGTGATTTTTATATTATCTATATATCTATTGCCGGACGCTGTGATACCCGAAGGGGTGGCCACGAACGAAACACCCCCATGCACCCCAGTCAGTCGACGTACCTCCTCCCATCCAGCACCGCTTTCGCTCATATACTTTTTAACTCCCATCATTTCACCTCTCACTCGGTCTACCTCTCCCTCTCTGTCCTTCCACCTCACTCTCGTATACTCTCTTAGTCATTCTCTTGCTTCCCATACGTTCCACATGGCCGAACCAGCTCAAGGTGTTCCTTTGCACACTTTCCAGCACATCTGCATCCACACCACACCTCTCTCGTACTTCTTCATTCATATGCCTACTATCCCTCTATATAACTCCGCATGCATTTCTCAAGTAACTCATTTTATCCGATTCGGTCTTTGGATATCGGGGGTGGGAAAGAAACGCAAACTTAAGCATCCAGCACAACTAATAGATGCTCTGCGTTGGGAGCACCAGCAGTCGACGCTCATTGTGGTGAGGCGAGACGGCATTCCATGCCCCCACACTCAGAGATGGTACTATGCCCTCCAGCACCTGCAGCCCACGGCCATCACCCTCACCGAGAAGAAATGCACCCTCCAGCCACGAGGACGTGACTTTCGTAGAGACGGGGATAGTGTTATACCGAAACCCAATTAGGATATACGGCCCAAATCCACGTCTTCGCCCACAGCAGCCCAAATATCCGAGTCTCCCCCCACGACACGAAAGCCGTGAGAGAAAACGCTGTTATAGCCCACCTGTATAAATCAAAACAAACCACCGCCATACCACCCCCCTCACTCGGTGACCACGGGATTGGGCCCACTTAGGTTAGGTTAGGTTAGGTTAGGTTCCAATCCCGTGGGCCCAATCCCGTATGGGCCCAATTCCGTATATTCCGTATGGGCCCAATCCCGTATGGGCCCAATCCCTATGGAACCCTCTCACTCCTAAGAGGCGGCGCATCTCGGAGGACACCAGCGAAACGTCACACACCCAGCTCTCTCTCTGTCACTCGCTCACTCTCACTCTCTCTATCTCTCTCACACTCTCTCACACACACACACACACACATCGCACGCCACCATTGACTTAGCGGCGTACTATTGCTTTCACGATTTATAATTAATGTTCTTAAGGGGGGTGACCTGCTTTTTGTTATTTCTGTCCTTTACTCTCTTTCTCTGGTTTGTATCCATTCGGCCCCATTCAACCAACTATCTTAAGACGTCTATCCCCATCTAGATGTCGATTTCTTCCTGGCGAGCGATAGCGAGCCAGAATTATATGAAGAAATCCGGCTTCGCCGGAGAAATTTTTCTATCGAAAAATGTACAAATTTAGCCTGCTGTCTAACAAAAATAAAAAATATTCTGGCTCGCTACCGCTCACCAGTAAGAAATTGACACCTGGATGGGGATAAACGTCTTAAAACAGTAGGCTGAATGGGGCCAAATGGATACAAGCCAGAGAAAGATAGAAAAGGACAGAACAAAAACAGGTCAGCCTCCTTAATGCATTACTCTTGATATGAATAAACTCACCAATGCCTACCCCACTACTATTTAAATAATAACACTTGTGCACCTGGCGCTTGTATCCTATCAACACCTCCCCCTCAGTAAAAGAGAACCCGTGACCGATAGTTTGAATGTGTGGCTACTCTCAGTGATAGTCGGCAACTTAACCCCTTGAAGCTCTGACGCGTTTTAGCAGTTTATTTTGGCTATCATTAGACGATTTTACGCAGCTTAGGAAGGATCTGTGGGTATTAAAAGGGTAAATACTATCTCAATCAACCCTTTAACTTTCATATAATGTTACTAATCTGAATAAAATCGTCTAATAGTAGCCAGAAAACAGAACAGAAACGCGTATTGGAGCTTGAGAGGGTTAATAATACTAATACTAATAATATTAATATTAATAATATGTTTTAAACACTAGTTCTTATTCCTCCGTGGTATTCGCTAGCGCTGGTAACACTTATTATAATAACCTTATGTCCCAGATGAAACGTTACAAATGTCCGCTAATTCTATATACCCATTTACTGCTAGGTGAATACAGACGTATGTGCAGAGTACGAAGGAGTGCATAGGAAAACAAGCAACAACAGCTCTATTGAACCATATGAGGTGGTGGTACAAGCATTAAAAGAGCCCACCTCGTTTTGTTTTGTCTTTCTCTCCCTCTCTCTTTGGCTTGTATCCATTCGGCCCCATTCAGCCTACTGTTTTAAGACGTTTACCCCCATACAGGTGTCAATATTTTCCTGGCGAGCGGTAGCGAGCCAGCATATATGTATTTTTGTTTTGACAGCAAGCTAAATTTGTACATTTTTCGATAGAAAAATTTCTCCGGCAAAGCCGGATTTCTCCATACAATGCTAGCTCGCTATCGCTCGCCAGGAAGAAATCGACACCTAGATGGGGATAAACGTCTTAAAACAGTTGGCTGAATGGGGCCGAATGGATACAAGCCAGGGAAAGAGAGAAAAGGAGAGAGAGATAAAAAATGCCGGTGACCCCCCTTAAGATGGCGATTCTAATGACGAGTGTGTGGATTATCTTGGCGTCCAGCTGGTTCATCCTGGCACAGGGCAGCATTCGTCTTTGTTGTGGTGAGTGGAGTCCCTCATTCAGCCTTATTGGGGTTAGTGGAGTCTTCCCTTGACAACTCTATCAGTAGATCATTTATAATAGTAAATGTCGGATGCATTGCTAAAAATGGCTACAAAACTAGGACTCTGGTATAAGAGTTCGAGAATTCTTTACCGACAAGTAGTTGGCCATAATATATAAACGTCATGTGCGTTCTCAGAAGGATTACTGTTCACCCTTGTGGAATGGATGTGGAGTAGTTGCATTGAGTCAGTTGGAAAAAAATCAAAATAAAGCTATTAGAATAATCAATAACCCTGCAATAATGCAAGACCTTCTCCAATGATCTATACGAAGAGATGTTGCATCACTTGCATTATTCTACAGATATTTTCACAGAAGAGGAACTTGCTTAAATTGTGCCACATCTCCACATCTTTGCCTGCAATGCTGGAGCAGCTGGAAGCGTCCATAAATTTGCACGCTCTCCTTCACAATATAGAACTTCTGCTTACCAAAACCCATGTATCAATAGAACTGCTGCTCACTGGAACCCACTACCTTGGAGTTGCTTTCCACAACTCATAAACTACAACAGTTTTAATCCATTTGTTTCAACATTTTGTGAATAGAGAATGTCTTTTAAGCACATGAACCTTTTTTATTTTTGTATTTGTCTTTGTCGTCATTGTCTCAATAGAAACAGTGGCATTATATAATCTGTGCGTACAGTGTCCCGTATGTCCGACTGGGACAGAACTAATTTTGAATACCTAATGGAAAACTAACTAAACAGACTTAAACTATTATTTCGGTAGTTAAAGCCTGTATCGTATTTGTTATCCATTTGTGTACATTCATACAGATATATTAACATAATGGAAAGTAGGTCTGTGCCAGCTGGACGTGTGGGCAGCTGTACAATCGGGGGTATTAAGTGTTGTCATAGATTCCAGTGGTTTTCGCTCAAAAAGTGTTATTGGTATCTTTATAGTTACTGGGAAAATTACTTATCCCTCAGAGTATTAGTCAGTGTCCGAAACTTTGTGAAATATCTGACAACACTTATTAACCTCGACCGTACCCTAACCTCACCTAAGCTAACACTACTGGTTGAGTTGGCACCGGTTGGGATCTACTGGTTGGAATTATATAATGGTTGAGTCGTTTGGCAAACTAGTTGATTAAGGGGAGGAAGACCGTTCTTCTGGACTCCCTTCTCCCTAATGTTTAGCCCCACTAGTTTTGATATAATAAGACGTTCGGCCCATAGTTTGGCGATTTTAACACCTTTCGCCCCATTTCGTTGTCAATTTTAAGACCTTTCGTCCCATTTAGGTGTCGTTTTTATCCTGGCTGCGATAGCGAGTCTGCAAGTTTCAGAAGAACCGGTCTTTGGCCGGGACATGTTTCTACCGAAAATTGTACAAATTTATCTTGAAGAGGGGGGTCTAGGGGGTGTTTTTCTAAGCTTGATGGAGGTCTAGGGAGGAAACTAAACATATATATGAATAAATGAATTATTATGCCAAACAAACGGTCAGTCTCCCCTTAAAAGTCAATGATATACCAGCTCCCACTATCACTGTATATAACATATAGCATTCCTTTGTGTTCGTGCCTATTAACCCCTTCTGTACCGGCGACGTATTTTTAGTTCTATTCTGGCTATATTTAGACGATTTTGTGAAGCTCAGGAAGGATATTTGGTAGCTAAAAGGATTGATTGAGATGGCCTGTAGCCTTTTAATGGGTAGACGTCCTTCCTAAGCTGAACAAAATCGTCTAATAGTCGCCAGAACGTAATGAAAAGTACATCACCGGTACAGAAGGGGTTAAAACTTCAAATGCTACCTACTAATGGCAATGTTTGATATAACAAATGCCCAGACTGACAACATATTTGAAATCTATAGACCAGGCACCAGATACTCAACACACTTACGATGTCTTATCTCCCTATGACAGTCCTATCCTTGTTATTCTAGCGCCATTAACCCTTTCAAGATCCAAGACGCATTTAATTTCTGTTTTCTGGTAATTATTAGACGATTTTATTAAGATTAGGAAGAGTATAATTATGGGGGTTCAGAGGATTGATTGAGATAGCCTTTATCCATTTAATACCCACAGATCCTTCCTAATCTGCATAAAATCGTCTAATGATAGCCAAAATAAACTGCTAAAATGCGTCAGAGCTTGAAGGGGTTAATGCTCCAAAGTTTATCATGAGGAAGTTATGACGTCGTGGGCAAGGGAAAGGCTATTAATGCAATCGTTTGTAATGCCTCTCACTTAGCATTAACCCTTTGAAGCTCTGACGCGTTTTAGCAGGTTTATTTTGGCTATCATTAGACGATTTTGTGAAGCTTAGGAAGGATCTGTGGGTATTAAAAGGGTAAATACTATCTCAATCAACCCTCTGACTTCCATATATCCTTCCTAATCTGAATAAAATCGTCTAATAATTGCCAGAAAACAAAACAAGAAGTGCGTCATCGATCCTCAGAGGGTTAAGCCGGTATCACACGAACGTTTTTTCACTCAACATTTATCCTCAACACTGGTCTGGTAGCTTATGAGGTCAACATTTATAACATTTTGGTAAACTAAATTCATTTATCATCGGCCTAGTTCCCGATACCAGTGCAAAATACTCCAGAAATGTTGCCAGAAAAATGTTGATCATCGAATGTTGACTATAAAAGCTCTCATGTGATACTGGCCTTAATCCATTCAGTACTGGCGGTGGCATCCTTTCCAGCATATTCTGCCAACGTTTAGACGATTTCATTCAGCTTAGGAAAAACGTCTACCAATCAAGAGGCTATCTCAATTAATCCTTTTAGGCTACCATATATATGTCCTTGGCTTCACAAAATTGTCTAAATGTAGCTGAAATAAAATGCAAAAAAAAAAGACCTCACCGGTACTGAATGAGTTAACCCTATTAGGTGCAGGGTGGGCCAATTTGGAATTTCCCAGTTTTACTCCATTAGCTTGGAGACTTTAAGGCGTTTATCTCATTAGTTTGGCGATTATATGATGCTTCAACCCAATAAGGTGTCGATTTTTCCTGGGCGAGCGAAAGCGAGCCTGCAATTTGGGAGAAACCGGCCTTTGGCCGGGACAGTTTTCTACCAAAAAATGTACACATTTAGCTTGAAGGGAGTCTGGGGGACGTTTTTTTAATTTGAAGGGGATTTGGAGAGGCGTTTTTCCAACTCTCGGGGTAAACTAAAAACACATTGTTCGAAAATGGCAAAAACAATTAAAACCCTCTATAATAATTAAGCAAAATACCATAATAACCTCCACGACGTTGCACCAGATAGTGTTAATTAAATGCGATGTGATCCATGAGTACCCGGCCCCAGTTACGGGTTTTAATATTCTATGTGGTGCTTTTGTGTTCTTATATTCTATGTGGTGCTTTCGTGTTCTTATATTCTATGTGGTGCTTGTGTGTTCTTATATTCTATGTGGTGCTTTTGTGTTCTTATATTCTATGTGGTGCTTTTGTGTTCTTATATTCTATGTCGTGCTTTTGTGTTCTTATATTCTATGTCGTGCTTTTGTGTTCTTATATTCTATGTGGTGCTTTTGTGTTCTTATATTCTATGTCGTGCTTTTGTGTTCTTATATTCTATGTGGTGCTTTTGTGTTCTTATATTCTATGTGGTGCTTTTGTGTTCTTATATTCTATGTGGTGCTTTTGTGTTCTTATATTCTATGTCCAGCTTTTGTGTTCTTATATTCTATGTCGTGCTTTTGTGTTCTTATATTCTATGTCGTGCTTTTGTGTTCTTATATTCTATGTGGTGCTTTTGTGTTCTTATATTCTATGTGGTGCTTTTGTGTTCTTATATTCTATGTCGTGCTTTTGTGTTCTTATATTCTATGTCGTGCTTTTGTGTTCTTATATTCTATGTCGTGCTTTTGTGTTCTTATATTCTATGTGGTGCTTTTGTGTTCTTATATTCTATGTGGTGCTTTTGTGTTCTTATATTCTATGTGGTACTTTTGTGTTCTTATATTCTATGTCGTGCTTTTGTGTTCTTATATTCTATGTCGTGCTTTTGTGTTCTTATATTCTATGTGGTGCTTTTGTGTTCTTATATTCTATGTGGTGCTTTTGTGTTCTTATATTCTATGTCGTGCTTTTGTGTTCTTATATTCTATGTCGTGCTTTTGTGTTCTTATATTCTATGTCGTGCTTTTGTGTTCTTATATTCTATGTGGTGCTTTTGTGTTCTTATATTCTATGTGGTGCTTTTGTGTTCTTATATTCTATGTCGTGCTTTTGTGTTCTTATATTCTATGTGGTGCTTTTGTGTTCTTATATTCTATGTGGTGCTTTTGTGTTCTTATATTCTATGTGGTGCTTTTGTGTTCTTATATTCTATGTGGTGCTTTTGTGTTCTTATATTCTATGTGGTGCTTTTGTGTTCTTATATTCTATGTGGTGCTTTTGTGTTCTTATATTCTATGTGGTGCTTTTGTGTTCTTTTATTCTATGTGGTGCTTTTGTGTTCTTATATTCTATGTGGTGCTTTTGTGTTCTTATATTCTATGTGGTGCTTTTGTGTTCTTATATTCTATGTGGTGCTTTTGTGTTCTTATATTCTATGTGGTGCTTTTGTGTTCTTATATTTCAAAATTTTATTTTGCTAAATCTTTATTTCCACATAATGATTGAGATAAAAAAAAAATTGGTCTTCATAATGTGTCGTCGCTGGTTTGGTTGGTTAACTTTGCAAGTTTTTCATTTTAACACTTTCTGGTGCAACGTCGTTGGGGTTATTATGGTATTTTGTTTAATTATTATAGAGGGTTTTAATAGTTTTTGCCATTTTCGAACAATGTGTTTTTAATTAACCCCGAGAGTTGGAAACACGCCTCTCCAAATCCCCTTCAAACTAAAATAACGTCCCCCAGACCCCCTTCAAGCTAAATGTGTACATTTTTCGATAGAACATTTTCCAAACGCCGGTTTCTCCCAAATAGCAGGCTCGCTATCGCTCGCCCAGGAAATATCGACACCTTATTGGGTTGAAGCATCATATAATCGCCAAACTAATGAGATGAAACGCCTTAAAATCTCCAAGCTAATGGAGTACAACTGGGACGATCTAAATTGGCCCGCCCTGCACCTAATAGGGTTAATGTTCAGAGTCTAATAACCCATGTAGCCGAAAATTATCATATACAAAGAAAACGCCACTGGTACTGAATGGGATAACCGCGAAGTATTCCATGAGTATCTGGTCCCATTTACGTGTCTTTTATATTTTCAGAGTCAAATAATCCAATGTAGCTGAAGTTTATCATATACAACAAAGACACCACTGGTACTGAATGGGAAAACGCGAAGTATTCCATGAGTATCTGGTCCCATTCACGTGTTGTTTTTATATTTTCAGAGTCAAATCACCCAATATCAGACAGCGACGAAGCCCTTTGGAGCCTGATGACGACCCAACAGTGTCCCCGCTCCTCCGTCATCCTGTTCACTGATGGCTCCAGGGCGATCATACCGTTCCTCAAGGTCAGAGATCGGGCCATGGCATTCTTTTCCCTTTGAGGATTATGACGCGTTTCGAAAGTTAATTCTGGCTACCGCTAGACGATTTATACAATTTACAAAGAATCGGTGGGAATTATAAGGGTAAAAGCTATCCCAATTCACCACTTGCGAGTTTCGTTCTATAAGGAAGTTAGAGTTGGAGACATCGATATTTAGCACGATTATCGGCTAAACTACGGTTGTAGTTCATTTATCAATACATAAAACCCAATTTTACATACTTTTTAGCCATCAGAAACCTACATTATTATTGCATTTCTATTTACTCTAGTATTTTGTGAGTTATAGAAGTTACTGAATTACTGGTCCAGAGATGTGGTCTGCTTATTTGTAACAGAGTATATCAGTAAATGTTTGTGGAGGAACTTGTGTCTTAAGGGGAGGCTTTTAGTTTGTTCCCTAGACTTCCATCAATCTAAAAATTACACTCCCTTGATCCCCTTTCAAGATAAATTTTTACATTTTTCGGTAGAAAAATGTCCCAGCCGAAGGCTGATTCCTCTTAAATTACAGGCTCGCTGTTGCTCGCCAGGAAAAAATCGACACCTACATGGCACGAAAGGTCTTAAAATTGACAGAAATGGGGTGAACGTTCTTAAAATTGACAAACTAAAGGGGCGAACGTTTTAAAATCTCAAAAGCAATGGGGCTAAACATGAGGGAGAAAGGTGTCAAGAAAAAAATCCCTCAAGTGGAATTCTCCCCTTAAAGGTGGGGGCTCATGGGTTGAGATAAACATGGAATGATAATCGCCAAGCTGTACATAATTATCTTGCAAAATGCAATGGCACTGAAATAATAATTAACAATGGTATAAAGATTTTGTGGATCGTCTATACTGGGCCTGTGACGTCACAAGAGTGTAAGTCCACCATCCAGTCTAGGCTAAGGATACTGGTGTGACGTCACTATGACGTCACAGGCCCGGTATAGACGATCCGCAAAATCCTTTATACCATTGTTAATAATTATTTCAATGACATTGCATTTTACAAGATAATTATATGCAGGTTGGCAATTATTTTTCCATGTTTACCTCAACCCATGAGCCCCCACCTTTAAGTGTAGCATACAGTAAGCGGAAGAGACAGTCAAGTCAAAATCAAACACATGACCTTTTATAGTAAATTTACCTATCTATCTATTGCCGGACGCCGTGATCCCCGAAGGGGTGGCCACGAACGAAATGCCCCCATGCAACTGTGTCCCCAGTCAGTCGACGCCCCTTCTCCCATCCAGCAACGCTTTCACGCATATACTGCTTAAATCAACCCTTCCACCTCTCTCTATGTTGCAATTATGTTGCTAAATAGGTTAAGTGAGAAGGAGTACAGTTGGGTCAAATGTAAAATCGGGGGTATTAAGTGTTGTCATTGATTCCAGTGGTTTTCGCTCAAGAAGTGTTATTGGTATCTTTATAGTTACTGGGAAAAATGCTTATCCCTCAAAGTATTAGTCAGTGTCCGAAACTTTGTGAAATATTTGACAACACTTATTAACCTCGACCGTACCCCTCATTTTATAAGGATTTCTCATCATACATTTGTACAGTTGGCCACATTAATGTTATGCACTCCCTGATTTTATCTTCATCTTTTATCTTTGTATTATTTTATCTTGTATCGTCCCAGTTTTGGTTTGTTTAGTTTGCAAGTTTTACATTGTAATTTATATACGGAAGGAAAATTAGTATGATTGAATTAACAGTTAATGTTTTGTTTTGTGCAGTAATACAATAATACGACATATTAATGGTTTTATAGCAAATTATTCTTGTAAGTAAATCATGCTATCTTTCCTTGCATGCATAAATTCAGGGTGCGTATCCAAATTTATGTGTCCAACTGTACCATAGTAGTAGTGAAGAATATTCCTTAACCCCATTGAGGATTATGACGCATTTCTTACAGTTTATTCTGGCTATGAGGAGACGATTTGATTACGTTTAGAGAAGAATTATTTGAGTCTTATGGTTAGTTGATATAGTTTTACCCATTTCATTTGTAGAGATCTTTCCTAAACTGTATTGAATCTGGTAATGATGTCACATAAATGCATCATGGATCCTCAAAGGGCTAACACAAATAGCCAGCTAAATAATGTAAACAAGGGATCAGGTAGAGGAGAATTATGGACCAACTTTTCCACCAATGAAGTAAAACTATTTTCTCCCAGACTAAGATGTCCCTGGAGGCGCCGGGGGGATTGGCTATATTTGAAGTGACTGGTGTCCCGGATGTAAACAAAACACTACAAGACGTCTCACAAGTGGTGGACCAAGCTCGTCAGGTGAGGCAGTATTTATTGCTAACAGTCAGAAATTTTGACTACTGGAGAACTATATGGATTTACAGTTAGTTTTTTAGTTAAAATATGACTTCAGAGGCTATCAACTCTTTTGGATTATTTAGCTAGCACACTGCAAGTCATGAATAGCGTCATGACTGGAGTCCCTTTTAAAGAACCCCAGACCCTTGGATTTACAATATATGATATTTTGCAACACTGATATGCAATACGTTATATTATATACGTTATATTTATAGCATATGACAAGCCTTACTTAATTCTTCGGTTCTGCATTTTCTACCCACTTAGATTGTTATGTCCAAGCGAGAACCATTTCATAATTATTAATTATGATTTAAATCGTCTAATAATAGCCAGAATATAGTGTCAGAACGCGTCATAATTCTCAAGGGGTTATTACTTTAATGCACATTATGTTCTTTGGCTGGTGGCATTCTCAGCTGCGAGTAACTCTTCATTGTGTGACGGTGGTGGTGTTGAGCGACGACCCTGTGTTTCTCTCCACCTTCGCTGAGTCCTCCTTCAAGAGTCACCTCCTGCCAGTCCAGACAACGAGGCTGCTCACCTTCACCCGCCTCCCTCTCTACCGCCTCCAGACCCTCCACCACATTCACAAGACCTTCTCCAAGACTAACTCTCTACTGGCTGTTATCAATGATATTAATCCATCCTTTAAGTAAACAGCTTTTATAAGTATTATGACACACAATTATAGTAGTAGGCCTAATAGTTATGATGCTAAACACTACAGGTATATGATGCACAGTTGGCCACATTAATTTATGATGCTAAACACTACAGGTATATGATGCACAGTCGGCCACATTAATATATGATGCTAAACACTACAGGTATATGATGCACAGTTGGCCACATTAATAGTTATGATGCTAAACACTACAGGTATATGATGCACAGTTGGCCACATTAATTTATGATGCTAAACACTACAGGTATATGATGCACAGTTGGCCACATTAATAGTTATGATGCTAAACACTACAGGTATATGATGCACAGTTGGCCACATTAATAGTTATGATGCTAAACACTACAGGTATATGATGCACAGTTGGCCACATTAAATGTTATGCACCCAGGATTTTATGGATGGAAAGAAAGCAGTGTGATAGAGTTAGGAGTGTATTTTCTTTTGCAATGGTTAAATTATATGACCAATTAACGGTTTTATTGCAAATTATACTTGGAAAACAATCACACTATGTCTCTCTCCATGCTTTCAATCATGAGCAGGATACAAACTTATGTTACCAACTGTACAGTATATACAATATTAGATTTTGATTGAATTAAATCTATGAGCCTATACTATATTTTTATTTATTTCATTCCAACACCAAACACCTCCAATAACCCGTTCTCCTGGCCAGGATAAAGGTGTATTCGATACTTCCTTACACTGCACCACAAGAGACACCCCAGCTTGTGGCTAACTGGATGGCTACTCGGGGTCTGGTTCTGTCATCTCCTCTACTCTTCCCTCATAAGTTTGAAAGGTAATTCGAAATCATGTGCTTAGGGTGTCTATGTTAATACATCTTTTGAGATGACGTTATTTGCAATGTTTGTATCATCTGCAAACTTTGAGATTGTGAGAGTGAGGCCCTCATCTATGTCGGTTATGTATATTAGGAAGAGAACTGGCACCAGCACTGATCCTTGTGGTACTCCCGCTAGTTACATTGGTCCATGTTGATGCTTTCCCATTTATGACTTTTTTTTTCTTTCACTGAGCCAATTTTCTATCCATCTCAAGGCAACTCCTTGTACACCGTGTGCTTTTAATTTGATCAATAAGTGTTTATGTGGAACTTTATCAAAGGCTTTTTGAAAATCGAAGTATATAATATCTGCAGCTTTACTCTCATCATATAGATATAGGATATCGTGGAAGAAATCTAAAACGTTTGTCAAGCAGGAACGATTGTTGCGAAAACCGTGTTGGGTATCTTTAAGTATGTTGTTTTCATCCTGGTGCCTAATTACTCGTCTGTCTCGTATGATAGTTTCTATTATTTTACACACAACTGAAGTCAAGCTGATTGGGCGATAGTTACTAGGCAAGGCTTTGCTGCCTTTTTTTTTTAATTGGGGTTACGTTCGCAAGTCTCCACTCATCCGGCACAGTCCCAGTTTTCAAAGAATTGTTGAGTAGCAATGTCAGCAGTTTGGAGAGCTCACATTTGCCTTCTTTGAGAACTCTGGGATAAATGGTATCGGGTCCAAGCGATATATTTACCTTGAGTTTGTCTAAGCAATTTATTACTTCTCTCTCAGTAATATGAAAATTGTTAAATGCATTTTAATTAACTGTTTGTACTGGTGATGCTGTAGGAATAATTATATCTATAAGTCTTCTGTTGTGAAAACTGATGCAAAGAAGGTATTGAGAGCATTACTCATTTGTGCTTCATCTTTGGTATTGTCTCTGTTCTCATCCACTAATGGTCCAATTGTTGAGGTCACTAATGTTGTCTTCCTAATGTAGCTCTATCATTCCTTTGGGTTTGTCTTGCTATGATTTGCAACGTGCAACTCTAGGGTCTTTTTGCTTTACTTTATTAGCTTTTTGGTTTTGCGTCATCCTGAGTAACAAAAGATTATAATTAAGGGGGGTGACCTGTTTTTGTTCTGTCCTTTTCTATCTTTCTCTGGCTTGTATCCATTTGGCCCCATTCAGCCCACTGTTTTAAGACGTTTATCCCCATCCAGGTGTAATTTGTTTACTGGTGAGCGGTAGCGAGCCAGCATATTTTTTATTTTTGTTTGACAGCAGGCTAAATTTGTACATTTTTCGATAGAAAAATGTCTCTGGCGAAGCCGGATTTCTTCATATAATGCTGGCTCGCTTTCGCTCGCCAGGAAGAAATCGACACCTAGATGGAGATAAACGTCTTAAAATAGTTGGCTGAATGGGGCCGAATGGATAGAAGCCAGAGAAAGAGAGAAAAGGACAGAAATAACAAAAAGCAGGTCACCCCCCTCAAGCCCATTCAGCATGATGACCCCTTCTTATCTCTGATTCTGGCTAAAATTAGACAACTTTATGTAGTCTAAGAAGGAACTATGTTATTTAGACAACTAACAAAGACAAAAAACTACAAACAAAAACAAACATTGAGCCGTCCCTGATGGTCCTGATATTTCTAACCCTTTCGTTCTCCAGGTTCCCCCACCGCCCTCACCTGCTTGTGTCGGCAGAGGAGATGCCCGGTCAGGTGGCTGTTAAGGTGAAGGACCCCCAGGAGCCAACCGGCCAGCGACTATCCTTCCCCGGCCCAGCTGATAATATGATGAATTTGTTGTCTGATGCCATGAACTTTACGTATGTATAGTTTCCCACGTAAAATCTGTGTTCATATTCCTGCTGACAATATGATGGGTTTGTTGTGTGATGTTATGATCTTCACGTATGTATAATTTCCGACATATGAACTCCTATCTATCTATCTATTTATCTATATACTCAGGCCCAATCCTCACTTTTCCTGTTTTTTTTTTTTTTTTTTTTTTTTTTTTTTTTTTGCACTGTGTTCATATCCCAGCTGACAATATGATTAATTTGTTGTCTGACGTAAGATCTGTTCCTCTCCACTGTGTTAATACTCCAGCTTAAGGCGGTGTCACACGAGCGATTGTTCCGTCAATATTTTTTTTTTTTTTTTTTTTAAAGAGACAATGAACGGAAGAAGGAAAAACACAGATAAAACAAAAAGGTCCATCTGCCTAAAGGCATCCTCCATTCATAAAATGTTTGTAACAACTGGATTTAAACATTTGTAGATTGTAAGTTTGTGGAAAGCAATTCGAGGGAAGTGAATTCCAAAGAGTAGTAGCTCTGGGGATAAATGAATTCTGATAAGCAGAAGTTCTGCATTGTGGAGGAGAAAGTGTAAATTCATGGGCGCTCTCAGCTGCCCTAGTTCTACGGGGAAAGATGTGGAGAGGCGGCACAATTGAAGCAAGTTCCTCGGAACAATTGCTGTGAAAATATCTGTAGAATAATGCAAGGGATACAACGTTTCTTCGTATGGATAATGTAGGAAGGTCTTGTGTGATTGCAGGGTTATTGATTAATCTAATAGCTTTATTTTGAATTTTGTCCAATTGCCTCAATGCAACCACTCCACTTCCGCCCCACAGAGGTGAACAGTAATCCATCTGAGAACGCACATGACTTTTATATATCACGGCCAACTGCTCGTCAGTGAAGAATTCTCGAACTCTGTACAGGAGTCCCAGTTTTTTAGAGGCATTCTTAGCAATGCTTCTAACATAAGGTGTCCAGCTCAAGTTAGTAGTTAATGTTACACCGAGAATGTCAATACTAGGGGAAGTGGGAATATTTACATCATTAAAAAATATATGGGAGTCAGTGAGATTCTGTCGGTTAGAAAATTGAATGTATTTGGTTTTCTGTGCATTAAAGGAAACTAGATTCTTTTGTCCCCTTCCATTAATTCTAGAAAGGTCCTGGTTCAGAGAAATTGCAGTGTTTATTTTTGAATTTATAAGATCGGGTTGGGTGAAAGAATTGGTAAATGTGAAGGAACTGTGGAGTGTTGAGTCATCTGCGTAGGAATGTATTGGATTATGAGTGGTAGATATGAGATCATTGATATGAATGAGGAACAGAATTGGGGCCAAAACTGATCCCTGGGGAACACCAGCATTTATTGAGTGAAATTGAGAATAAAGGCCATCTACCATTACACGAGCAATTGTTGTCTAGCAGGCTTAGAATTTCAGTAATATCAGAAATCAGCCACCTAACATAATCTACCTTCAGTCTAGTGTCCGATCCCAAGATGCAAAAGCTTCAAAATATCACGAGAAAAACTTGCTCATCGAAAATTGCCGGAAAAAGCGCTTGTGTGACAGTGGCTTTGCAATATGATTTTTTTTTTTTGTCTAATGCAATGAACTTCACGTATGTATATTTGCCCACATGAGAAGGGAAGTGCGCCTGATGACTGGAAGATAGACATAACAAGTCTCCCTGTATAAGGGTAATGCTGGGGTCATACATTCACGTATATGCTCCCGTATGCTCCCGTACAAAGGTTTATTGGTAGTTGGCAACCGAATACGTAAAACGTAAGGGCTTAGTACGCAAAACGTAAATGAAATTGTGTCTAGTCGTGGGGGTTGGTACGCATGGCGGGAGTAGCCACGCTGGTCGGGGAGGTGGTGGGTGCGGCCAAGGCCGCCCGGTATGTTTTGGATTTCAAATCAGATACGGGGCTCGCGCTCACGTATGTCAAAAGTCGGGAAATCCTACGTCTGACCGGGCGATCGGCTACGTCAGACGGGAGCAGCCCCGTAAGACGTAGCAGCTCGCCCGTTCAAACGTAAGCTGCTCCCGTCAACCGTAAAATATTCCCATCAAACGGGAAAGTTTAGGTTAGTCCGGCCGCATCTGGCAGAACCGCCGCAAAGCGTGTTGGCGGGAAGACGAGGCACCGTTGTATGGGGGGGGGGGGGGGGGGGGAAAAACGGGACCAGCGGGGGACCAGCGGGGGACACTCCAGTCACACCTCTCACCATACCGGAGCAGCAACCAACAAGCCAACCCTGCCACCCTCTGCACCCTGCCGAAAACAAATCGTAGCAGCAAAACGACTGCACCTATGGCTTTCATATTGTTACCACATGTACCTTACCCTTTAGGCTACCCACCACAAAAATCCAAAATCCCTCCTCCCACCCACTCGCTGACTGTCGGTCCCGTCAGAAGGAAAAAAAAGGAAAATCTGTGGTGGCGAAACGACTCCACCAATCGGTTCCATATTTGTGTGACAAGTCCCTTACCCATCTGCCTTCCCCTCACCACACCCCCAACTGCCTCCCACCACCCACTTCTAGCGTATCCGTACAAAGAAAAGGAAAAAAAGGAAAATCCGTGGTGGCGAAACTACCTCACCAATCGGCTTCATATGTGTAACACAAGTCAATTACCCTTCTACCTTCCCCCAACCAACCCCATAACTACCCTCCCACCACCCTCCCACCCATACATTCCGATACCATAAAAGTCTCTGTAGTCTATAGTGTCTTTTCAGCTACTTTCGGGACCATCGGGGACCTGATTTCTGGCGAGGGGAGTGTTTTTTTTACCATTATCCTTCCTTTCTCTCCCAACTTGATAGATTTAGCAAAAAAAAACATAAAAAACACTCTGGCACTGGCAGAAGCACACCGTCAAAATTGGCTGGCACTCAGCGGGTTAAAGGACAAGGATGAATGGTCTTTCCTCTTAGGGAGTTCACAAAATTGAACTCCTCCAGGATGAATTCCGCGATGTTGTTCATGGTGCCGATGAAGGACTGGGAATGGGAATGGTGTGGCCATTCCTGCCCTTTTGTAGTTCCCAGATTCCAACCCAGACCTACGTGGTTGACAAAGACTGTCTTTGTCTGTGTTTGGACAGACGGGGTGTGCCTACGATTGTTCAGAAATGGTCCACGTAAGTCCTAAAAACTCCCAAGACGTACGGCCTCAGCTACGCAGGTCTTGTGGGGGCGTGGCCATGGGCGTGGCCTGTGTTCCCGCAAATCGGGCAGCCCAGGCGGACTAACGGGGACATGCTTACGCAAGTCGCAAGCACGTACGTAGTTCCATACGACTACATTACGTCTGACGTAACACTGGCCCCGTCACGGTACGTCTGTCGGGAAGTGCAATAGTCATGGTCTATACGGGCGTACACGGCCGGACTACGCCCGTCAGAAAACAAAATTGGCGATTACGCCTGACGGGAGCTGTCGGGACCGATATACGGGAATGTGTGACCCCAGCATAAAGGGGAAAGAGGAGTGTGTGGTAATCACCAGGGGATATGTCTGATAAGCGTAGTAGGGAAGATATACAGTAGGGTAGTGATTGAGAGAGTGAGAGCGAGAACGGACAAATTGGTAGGTGACGAACAAGGCGAGTTTAGGAAGGGAAGAGGTTGTGTAGATCAGATGTTTGCCTTGAAATGTGTTTTGGAGAAATACCTGGAGAAGGGACAAAAGTTGTATGCTGACTATATGAACTTGGAGAAGGCTTCTGACAAAGTTGATAGAGAAAGTCTGTGGAAAGTACTGAGAATATACAGAATAGATTTCAAGTTGCTGAAAGCAGCAAGTATGAGGGTGCAAAGGCATCAGTACGTGTGGAGAGTAAACAGAGTGAGTTATTTGATCTGATGTCCCCATGGTTGTTCTATATGTATATGGAGGGAGTCATAAAAGAAATACAAGGAAGAGCAGTGGATGTTGGTGTACCGCTGATAAGGGAAGGAAATGAGTGGAAGTTGCCTGTACTGCTGTTTGCCGATGATACAGTTCTGATGAGCGATAGTGAATGGGAGTTGCAGGATCTGGTAATTATGTTTGGAACAGTTGTGAAAAACGGAATCTGAAGGTAAATGCGGGGAAGAGTAAGGCTATGGTCTTTGAAAAGGGCGCAGTCACAGAGTGTGTGGTGAGGTTGAACGGTCAGGGTATGGAAAGTGTCAGCTCATTAAAGTATTTGGGCAGTGTGTTGAATACAGATGGGAGTATGGATGAAGAAATGCGGGAGAGGGTGCAACAGGGAAAGAGGGTTGTAGGAACGCTGAAAGCAGTAACAAGAAATAGGGTGGTCAGCATGGAAGTAAAGAAGACCTTGCATGATAGTGTGGTAATCCCGACATTGACATACAGGATTGAAGCATGGACGTTGTTGGAGAGACACAAACCAAGAGTCCATCCTTCCTCACTCTCGTACACTCTCTTAGTCATTCTCTCGCTTCCCAAACATTCCACATGGCCGAACCATCTCAAGGTGTTCGTTTCCAGCACATCTACATCCACACCACACCGCTCTCGTACTTCCTCATTCGTCTGTCTATCCCTCCATGTAACTCCGCACAAACTTCTCAAGTAGCTCATTTCCAAAACTGAATAAAGCCGTCTAATGGTAGCCAGAAAGAACTGTCCAAACGCAGCATAGTCCTCAAGGGGTCAATGATGACAGTGTGTTTTTATTCTTTCAGGTATTCGTACTTGAGATCACCGGACGAGACCTATGGCAGAAGACAGACGGACGGCACCTGGAACGGGATGATGGCGCTGATAATTTATGAAGTAGGAATTCCGATTAACCCCTTGAGGATCATGAAACGTTTTGACAGCTTATTTGGGCTATCTTTATACGATTGTATACATCTTAGGAAGGATCTGTGGGGTAATTATTAGGAGGGTAAAGACTATCTCAATTAACCCTCTGACTTACATACACCCTTCCCTATATAAATAACATCGTCAACTAATGGCCATAACATTCGTTTTTCTATGTGTATGAAGGAAACAAAAGATGGACCGCCTGCAACGAGTGTCTCCCCCAAAGCCAAAAGAGTGACAGAGAGTCAAATTCAAGGGACAATGAGATCAAAATGCCTGGACATACAAAGCTTAAAGCAGTCTAAATCATAGGATGAAGGAAAAATTGAGTGAGGGAGAGAGTTCCAAAATTAACTTGTTAAGTAGAAGAAAGACTGAGACACTTTGTTAATTCTTGGGTTGCATAGCTGGTCAAAACGCGTCATAATCCTCAAGGGGTTAACAAGAAGACCCATATTAGTTCAGGTTTACAGCAGAGTATTATAATATATTTGAAATCAAGTGCAGCATTCAAATATCTCAAACTTGATAACAAGGCTATTCAGGTTTGTATATCAGAAGACTATAATGTGTTCTAATGTTATTCGGGTGATATGATATCTTATTATTTTGTGCAGTTTTTAACTATTACCATGGCAACACAGATATAGACATTTGCCGGCAGCTTGAATAATCATTGAATTTATTTGTGAACTTATATATTTATATTTCAGAAAGTCGAGATGTCTCCAGGACCCTTTACCGTTTCTCTCTCACGACACTCAGTGGCAGATTTTACAACATATATATCTACGGCCAAAAAGTCTATTCTCGCTGCCCGAGGTCGTCCTGAGGTTGACCCGTGGGGCTTCCTGCTGCCTCTGTCACCACTGGTCTGGGTAGCGGTACTGACGGCGCTGCTGGGGGTGGTCACTGTTATGATGATCCTGCCTTCATGCTGCCCACAACATACACAGACCAAAGCCAGGAGGGATACTAATGTTTTCAACTGTGTTCGGGTGTTGCTCCAAGAAGGTAAGCACAAATAATAATCAAATTAGTGGTATGCAAACAATTGTCACGTATTTTCTTGTAATGATATTACTGTATATATGAGAGCAGTATATGATATGATATCACTGGTGGTGTTTCATTATATATCAAGGGACTGGAGTTTTCGAAAAGGGGCTCCAGTCTTGACGTTATTCTTGACTTACAGTGTGCTGGCTTAATAATCCACACGGGTTGATAGCCTCTGAAATCCTATTATAAGTAACTAACTATTTATATGTTAAAGAAGACATACATACCTTAAGGGGAGGTATTCAGTTTATTCCCTAGACCTCCATCAAGCTTAAAATTACACCCCCTTGACCCCTTTCAAGATAAATTTGTACATTTTTCGGTAGAAAAATGTCCAGGCCGAAGGCCGGTTCCTCTTAAATTACAGGCTCGCTATCGCTCGCCAGGAAAAGATTGACACCTATATGGCACGAAAGGTCTTAACATTGACATAAATGGGGCGAAAGTTCTTAACATCGACAAACTAATGGGGCGAACGTGTTAAAATCTCAAAAGCAATGGGGCTAAACATGAAGGAGAAAGGGGTCCAGAAAAATATCCCTCAAGTGGAAATCTCCCCTTAAGAGCCTACATTCAAACGGTAAATGATATCTGAAAAATATACCCAACTAATTCAATAATGAGGTATTCCTTGGCCAAGACAAACATACACCACATGCCTACAGTTATACAGTATATGACAGACTTCTTGTACAGTCGGGCTAATAAGTGATGGTTCAGCACCAAGTATGTTTGGATCAATAATTGGTACCAGCAGTATCCAAGCTTCATTTCCTCATATCGAGTGAAATATATAAACATGTTCCTACACTTGCCCACCCTATTCAACATCTGACAGACATTAATACAGCACAGAGCAAGCCAAACGTAATGACAGCTGGGACATGACTTATTAGCGCCACTGTACAGTCGGGCTAATAAGTGATGTCTCAGCACCAAGTATGTTTGGATCAATAATTGGTATCAGCAATATTAACTCATGATTTCTTCTTTTTGAGTGAGATATACAACCATGTTCCTACACTTGCCCACCCTATTCAACATCTGACAGACATTAATACAGCACAGAGCGAGCCAAACGTAATGGCAGCTATGACATGAATTATTAGCGCCACTGTACACTTGGTCAAAAAGGTATCTACACCCCTACGCTGATCATCTGGTGTGTACAGCTCGGTAGGGTTGGCACCTCTGCCTGCAGCTATATCCATGTGTCAGAGACGATCCTCTCCGAGACATTGATATAGTTGCAGGCAGAGGTGTCAACCCTATCGAGCAATACACATTAGATGATCAGCGTAGGGGTGCAGATATTTCTTTGACCAAGTGTACAGTCGAGGTTAAGAAGTGTTGTCAGATATTTCAGAAAGTTTCGGACACTGACTAATACTCTGAGGGCTAATCACTTTTCCCAGTAACTATAAAGATACCAATAACACTTTTTGACCGAAAATCACTGGAATCTATGACAACACTTAATGCCTCCGATTGTACATCCATATGAGTGCATATTATAGATTAATTAACTTAGAAAGGGAAAATGGAGAGAGAGAGAGAGAGAGAGAGAGAGAGAGATCTGGGAGAGTGTATCCTGACCAGGATTCGAATCCACTTACTCCAGGTATGTTTAGGAGAGTTGGGCACCGTAGCCACTCGGCCATGAGCGGATAAGTGGTGACGGTGCCCAACTCTCCCAAACATACCTTGAGTGAGTGGGTTCAAATTCTTTTCAGAATACCTCTCTCCCTACCTGTCCGACATTATCATTAAACCGGTATCACACGAGATATTTTATAGTCAACATTCGATGATCAACATTTTGCTGGCAACATTTCTTAAATAATTTGCACTGGTATCAGAGACTAGACTGACGTTAGATGAATTTAGGTTACCAAAATGTGTTGCATGTTGACCTCATAAGCTACCAGACCAGTGTTGAGGATAAATGTTAATGGAAAAACACTCGTGTGATACCGGCTTTAGAGAGAGGTCTCAGGAACCAAGCCTTTTTTTCTTTTCTTTTTTTGTGACAACCTTTTATTTCCTTCAAGAAGTAGTCTAGCCAGGCACACTGGGTTCTGCGTTTGCTTGTCATCAAGCGTAACCCATTCTAATAATCACGATTACCCATTATTGCAGCAGGATTATTTAAATGTTCTCCTGAAGCCGGTTTCACAGGAGCGCTGTTTCCCTCAACATTAATCCTCAACAATGGTCGAACTGCTTATGAGGTAAACATTTAAACAAAATTTGATCATCAAATTTTGACTATAATATTTGTCGTGTGATACCGGCTATATTTTACCCCCAGATGTGATGAAGCCCCAAATGTGGTGGTGGTGGGAGCGTGTGGTGCTGGGTGTGTGGATGTTGATGATGGTGGTGATGATACAGGGGTACGTTGGTAACCTTATGTCCATGTTGGCTGTTCGATACATAGATCATCCGTACGAGACCCTTAGAGATGTGTTCGATAGTGACGTTAAGATCGTTCTTGTTGCAAAAACCGGTCTGATGTCGTATATTCGTGTAAGTATATATTGCCCTATCCATTGATACCTTACCTGTTTAACCCTTTGGGGATTATGACGCATTATAACAGTTTATTCTGGCTATAATTAGGAGATTGTATACGGCTTAAGAAGGATTTGTAACCCTTTGAGGATTATGACGTATGTTAACAGTGTAAATGGTAATTACTCACATTTTACTGGGTACTATAGTCTATTCGCTGTATGTAGGCGATAAATCATGACCTCTAACCTCTGTAACTAAAAAACGACGTGAGTAATCGAGCTAATAATCTACCATTTGGGAAGAGTCAGTCAAGGAATAGATGTGGGAAGTTACAGCCACTTTGCTTTAGCCCTTTTTGAGTTACAGAGGTTAGAAGTCATGATTTCTCGCCTACATACAGCGAATAGACTATAGGAACCAACACTAGCTGGTAGGTATAATTTTGTATCCCATTGACTGGGTATATACTAGGAACCTGCACTAGAATGTACTGTAGGTGGGGTTTAGCTTTGTATCCAATTTACTGAGTACTAGAAAGGGTTAGTTTTGTATCCCACCTACTAGATCTAGGTTAGTTTAGGTTGGGTTGTTCGGTTAGGTTAATCTCAAAACACTAGGACTCAGAAGCAATAATCATGTTTGTAATGTTTTGCACACTTTTGGGTGTTCTTTAATGTAAGCGACCTGCTTTTTGTTATTTCTGTCCCTTTCTCTCTTTCTCTGGCTTGTATCCCTTCGGCCCCTTTCAGCCAACTATTTTAAGACGTTTATCCCCATCCAGGTGTCGATTTCTTCCTGGCGAGCGATAGCGAGCCAGCTTATATGAAGAAATCCGGCTTCGCCGGAGAAATGTTGTTATTGAAAAATGTACAAATTTAGCCTGCTGTCAAACAACAATAACAAATATGCTGGCTCGCTACCGCTCACCAGTAATTTTTTTACACCTGGATGGGGATAAACGTCTGAAAACAGTAGGCTGAATGGGGCCAAATGGATACAAGCCAGAGAAAGCTAGAAAAGGACAGAACAAAAAGCAGGTCATCCCCCGTAATGTAAGTGACCCGGTAGACCACAGGCTAAAGTGTGAATGTCCCGGTAGACCGCACGCTAAAGCAGCACCGAATTGTCTTTGCAGAATTCCCAAACCGGTAACCTTAAGGGGAGATTTCCACTAGCGGATATTTTTCTTGACTCCTTTCTCCCTCATGTTTAGCCCCATTGCTTTTCTAATGTTAAGACGTTTGCTCCATTATTTTGACGATTTTAAGAACTTTCGACCCATTTCTGTCAATTTTAAGACCTTTCGTGCCATTTAGGTGTCGATTTTATCCTGGCGAGCGATAGCGATAGCGAACCGGCTTTCAGCCGGGAAATTTTCTACCGAAAAATGTACAAATTTACCTTGAAATGTGCTCAAAGGGGTGTAATCTTAAGCTTGATGGATAGCTAGAGACCAAACTAAAAACCTCCCCTTAACGAACTAGCGATGACAGAATTAATTGTCTTTATATAATTCCAAAACTGGATACCTTTAAGAGCAAGCAAGACTTAAGGGGAGATTTCCACTTGAGGGATTTTTTTTTCTGGACCCCTTTCCCTCTCATGTTTAACCCCATTGCTTTTTTAGATTTTAAGACGCTCGCAGCCTTTAGTTTGGCGATTTTAAGAACTTTTGCCTCATTTCTGACAATTTTAAGAACTTTCGTGCCATTAAGGTGTCAAATTTTTCCTGGCGAGCGATAGTGATCCTGTAATTTGAGAGGAACCGGCCTTCGGCCGGGAAATTTTTCTACCGAGAAATGTACATATGTATCTTGAAAGGGGGTCTAGAGGGTGTAATTTTAAGCTTGATGGAGTTCTAGGGCAGAAACTAAATACCTCCCCTTAATGGATTTACATATATTATAAGATATTTGATGAGGACGAAACAATGAATTATTTTTACAAAATTCCCAAGCCGGGTGGGTACCTTAACGAACTACCAATGGAAGAATTAATTACCTTTACAGAATTCCCAAACTGGTTATCTTAAAGAACAAGCGATCAAATAACTAATTGTCTTTACAGAATTCCCAAACCGGCTACCTTAAGGGGGGTGACCTGCTTTTTTTTATTTCTCTCCTTTTCTCTCTTTCTCTGGCTTGTATCCATTCGGCCCCATTCAGCCAACTATTTTAAGACGTGTATCCCCATCTAGGTGTCGATTTCTTCCTGGCGAGCGATAGCGAGCCAGCATTATATTAAGAAATCCGGCTTCGCCGGAGACATTTTTCTATCGAAAAATTTACAAATTTAGCCTGCTGTCAAAAACATTTAAGAAATATGCTGGCTCGCTACCGCTCGCCAGTAAAGAAAATTAACACCTACCTGGATGGGGATAAACGTCTTAAAACAGTAGGCTGAATGGGGCCAAATGGATACAAGCCAGAGAAAGAGAGAAAAGGAGAGAACAAATGCAGGTCACCCCCCTTAAAGAACTAGTAATGCAAGAATTCATTTCCTTCACAGATTTCCAAAACAGGTCACCTTACAGAGGAAGCAGACTTGATTTATTACCTTATTATTTACTTGATTTATTACCTTATTATTTACTTGATTTATTACCTTATTATTTACTTGATTTATTACCTCTTATTATATATTTGATTTATTACCTTATTATTTACTTGATGTATTACCTTATTATTTACTTGATTTATTACCTTATTATTTACTTGATTTATTACCTTATTATTTACTTGATTTATTACCTTATTATTTACTTGATGTATTACCTTATTATTTACTTGATGTATTACCTTATTATTTACTTGATTTATTACCTGATTATTTACTTGATTTATTACCTTATTATTTACTTGATTTATTACCTTATTATTTACTTGATGTATTACCTTATTATTTACTTGATGTATTACCTTATTATTTACTTGATTTATTACCTGATTATTTACTTGATTTATTACCTGATTATTTACTTGATTTATTACCTTATTATTTACTTGATTTATTACCTTATTATTTACTTGATTTATTACCTTATTATTTACTTGATTTATTACCTCTTATTATTTACTTGATTTATTACCTTATTATTTACTTGATGTATTACCTTATTATTTACTTGATTTATTACCTTATTATCTAATTATGTTGCATGTCTTTTTATGGAGACAAAGTAATTAATTGTCATTACATAATTCCCAAACTGGTTACCTTAACCCCTTCTTTACCGAGGTGCCTTTTTAGTTTTATTCTAGCTATATTTAGACGATTGTGTGCAGTTTAACAAGGATCTGTGGTAGTACAAAGGGTTAAGTGAGATAGTTCGAAGCTTCTTAATTGCTGTTTTTTTTTTTTTTTTTTTTTTTTTTTCTATGTGATTGAGGGAGGCAAAAGGCATAACTGCCTATAGCGAGTGCCTCCCCCATAGTTGAAAGAGTGACAGGGCCAACATCAAGGGACGTTCGAGCCAAAATGCCTGGACACACGGAGTTTGAAGCAATTTAAGTCATAGGAAGAGGGAAAGACTGATTCTGGGAGAGAGTTCCAGAGCTCAGCTGTTGAGTAGAAGAAAGTTTGAGAGTAACGTTTCACTCTTGGGTTGGAGAGTTGCACAGAGTAGGGGTGGGATTGAGTTGCAAGACGGGTACCACGTGCCCTACGTAAAGGAGGTGGTATGCACTGGGATAGCTCTGAGGAACACTGATTATTATAGTAGCGATAGAATAGCTTAATAACTTAATAACATCGTCTAATAGTTGCCAGAATATAATGAAAAGGACGTCGCCTATACAGAAGGGTTAAAGGGCTAGTGATGCAAGAATTAATTGTCTTCACAGATTTCCAAAACAGAGTAAGCAGACTTGATTTATTTCCATATCATTTACTTATGTTGCGTGATTTTCTGACAAAATAATGAATCGTCTTTACAGAATTCCCAAACTGGGGACCTTAAAGAATTAGCGGACATGTTGGAGACGGACAAAGTGACCTACATCCGGTACCATGAGATGCCTAAAACCGTGGACAGCCTGGTGAGGTCTGGCAGCCACGTCATGTATAATATTGACTTCAACTACAAACCGCTATTTGCTCTCGACTTCACTCAGACAGGTTGTATAGGCGCTTATAAAAAAATTGAACCCCCTATGATAATCTAGTAATTCTTAGTAAAACGTGTTCTATACATATAAGCTTCTGGGGCATTCTTTTGTTTTTTTAATGGTTCATTACATTTGACACTTTTGTGTTTTTCTTCATTTTTAAAGCAGTTTTTCCTCTAATGAAATTATATAGAGAAGAAAAAAAGTAGCATATGATAATGTATCGCATCATTTCTTCATAGAGACACCAACAAAAACTCAATGGCTTTCTTGATATTCCTTTGACGATGAGTTGAATATATCAAATAATACATAAAATTGCATATTCACCGCATTGCCACGGGTAGATTAATAAAGCTACAGAGGAGTTTGTTATGCCTCTTTATAATATTTATACCATACTCCATTATACACTACTCGGTCTTATATCCATATCATTCATTCTCAGATTAATATGCAGGATTCGAAACTGCATAATAAATCGTAGGCTTGTGCATATTTCTTAACCCACTGAGCCCCAGCGACGCAAACAGTGCGTCGGTAATGTATGTAACGCTAACCCCAGCGACGCAATGTTTGCGTCAGTGTTACTCCGGTCCCAATTACTTCGGTCCTATGGCACCTAGAGGGCTTAGATTTGTATGGGAACTGTGTAAGTATCCCACGCACCCATACCGATGGTTGAAAACTCTCAAAGTCCAACCGTGTGCATGTGAGCGCGCAAAAACATGATTTTTTGGGAAAATTGACTTCAATTTTTTATTCTTGTAAAATCCGTTTTCGGGGGCTCTGTAGGACCATTTTTTGAGCTTTTTGATCGGTTTTTCATGGTTTTTCCTTCATTCCTAACCCATTCGCTATTGTTTCTGGAAAAAATAAATCAGAATCAGCCGGTCCTGGGTGGTACATTTATAAATATTTAGCTGGTACTCAGCGGGTTAACTGGCTTGATAGCGTAATGCATAAGTGCGCGGAATTTCGATGCAAGTATCCTAGGTTCGAGTCCTTGGAGTGCCACATGTATTTGTTGATTTCATTAATTGAGTTTAGAGGTGAAGTTGGTTGGTGGAAAAAACATAATAATTTAGAGGACACAAATGGATAAATATGGCAAAAGACATAAAACTGCCATTCAATTGTCAATTTTGGCTCATTTTTCATGTAAAGAATATGAATAGTGATAAGTTTATGATGGTGCATGGCATCAATACTTCATGAAAACACCAACACATCCTATGTAGCTCTTTTCTTATTTCCGTGATGATAATTATATGTTAAGTTTTGTTAGTTTCTTGTATTATTCAACTCAATGCCAGGGTAATATGAAAAATGATATAGTGAAGTTTATGGAGTCAGTTTGAAGTATTGATACCATGCTTCACAATGCACTTCTTAGTTATTTTTGCTATTCTCATCTTATTGAAGAAAAACAGGGTAAGAAATTACAAGAAACGCCAAAAAGCTGGAGTTTTGAGGGCCCATAGCTGCTAAACAATGTCTCCAAAACACCTATATGTATAAAACAATGTTTACTTAGAATTACTTAATTTTTCATCTCTGGTAGTATTTGACCAAACTCGCGGGACACCCTGTTTATAATTATATATAAATATATATATATATATATTGAGAATATATCACAAATACACGTGAGCCACTAAATGTTTCTAATCTCTCAGTGGGGATCGAAATATATATACTGTATATATGTATATATATATGTATATATATATATATATATATACCGGTATATATATATATATATATAATATACTGTATATACAGGTATATATATATATATATATATATATATATATATATATATATATATACTGTATATATATATATATATATATATATATATATATAATTGTGCATGCTTGTGGATTAATCTAATTACAAGTTTCACCAACAGGAACCTGCGACTTCTATCACGCATCTGATCACACACAAGAAACATCCACCTTCGCTATGATGGCTCAGAAAAATAGTTTACTGCTCCCCATGATAAATAAAGTGTAACTATTATAATATCCATTGCACAATACTTAAGCCGGTATCACACGAGTGCTTTTTCACTCAACATTTATCCTCAACACTGGTCTGGCAGCTTATAAGGTCAACATTTAAAACATTTCGGTCACCCAAATGTATCTATCATTAGTCTAGTTTCCAATACCAGTGCAAAATATTCCAGAAATGTTGCCAGAAAAATGTTGACTATAAAAGCTCTCGTGTGATACCGGCTTTATCTTATTCCAGGAACCTTTAAGGGGGGTCACCTGTTTTTTTTTTAACTTTCTCTCCTTTTCTCTCTGTCATTGGCTTGTATCCATTAGGCCCCATTCAGGCAACTGTTTTAAGACGTTTATCCCCATCCAGGTGTCGATTTCTTCCTGGCGAGCGATAGCCAGCCAGCAGTGTATGGAGAAACCCGGCTTCGCCGGAGACATTGTTCTATCGAAAAATGTACAAATTTAGCTTGCTGTCAAAACGAAAATATATATATGCTGGCTCGCTACCGCTCACCAGGAAAATATTGACACCTGGAGGGGGGTAAACGTCTTAAAACAGTAGGCTGAATGGGGCCGAATGGATACAAGCCAAAGAGAGAGGGCGAGAAAGAGAAAACAAGTGAGGTGGGCTCCCTTAGCATCACACAATGGTTGTTTACGTCGCATATACTAATTTGTAGATTGCATTAACCCCTTCTGTACCGGCGACGTCCATTCAATTTTATTCTGGCTACTATTAGACGGTTTTATTCAGTTTAAAAAGGGCCTCCAGCAATTATAATGTAAAACTTGCAAAATAAACAAACCCAAACGTATACGAACACAGTAAAAAAGACAAAACAACTAATCAAAATCGCCATGTGGAAACAACGCTTAAGTAAAATAACAATGTATAAATAAAAGAAAAGAGTCTACCATATAGAGTGTACTGTACATTACTACATGAGCAAGTTAATCGAAGTATCTCATTTAGCACGTTTTACTACCACAGATCCTTCCTAAACTCTATGAAACCATCTAAATATAGCTAGAATAAAACAAAATTACGTCGCCGGTAGAGAAGGGGTTAAAATTAAAGAATATATATTTGTCCATCTGAATTCTTCCACTTTTTCTATAAAGATATGTTATGTGTGTCTTTAATAATAATAATAATAATAATAATAATAGTTCTTAAAGCCAGCCCATGCTAAGCCAGCTAAGGATAGCCCAATAAGGCCGATTAGGCGTATTTCCATTGGGGTCCTATACTACTATCCCATCCCCTTGCTCATGAGGGATGGTAACGACTCAGTGCTTGTGAAAAATCTTTAATGCGCCGAGCGTGGGCGCGATCCCGGGCCTTCTGGGTGGAAGTCCGAGACGCTAGTCACTACACCAGCGCGGTCGCTTTCAATGGCATGTACATTTCACATTGTCAAATCACTACCTTTATTATTTGTGTATAGTAAGACTTGGAACAGCATAGTGCATTGTTTTCGAAGTTTAAATATTTTATACAAACATTTCTGTCTTGATGAACTATTGAAATATGTTTTCTACAATACTGATTACTTTCACATGTATGGTTCTTTCATAAATCCAGCATCCGTTCAATACAAGTATATCACATATTCTATAGTAAATATTTACACAAAACGAAAAAGCATATACGGTATTAATTAAGGAGGTAGGGTTTATATATTTATTAATTAATGTATAGATTAATTATTGTTTTAGCTTCCTCCCTAGACCTCCATCAAGCTTACTACATTATCTTCAAGATACCCCTTCGAGATATATTTGTAAATTTTTCGGTAGAGAAATGTCCCTGCTGAAAGCCAGTTTTTCCAAACTTACAGGCTTGCTATCGCTCGCCAGGAAATATATCGACACCTAGCGGTCACGAAAGGATTTCATATTGAAAATGAAATGGGACAAAAGGTCTTAAAATCGACAAACTAATGAGGTGAACGTCTTAAACTCTCAAAACAAATGGGGCTAAACATACGGGAAAAGGGAGTCCAGAACAAGCAGCTACCTCCCCCTTTAATACCAGAGTTGAAAAAAAAAACTATTCCAACTTCCTATTCTGACAATCCCACTCCTCCACAGGGTGATGTCCGGCTTGGTTCAGTCCGGCCTGTATGACAAATGGCAATACGGAGCGCCGAACATCACCAAGTGCAAGAATCCTCCTCGCATCATTACCGTCACCCAGGTCCTCTCCCTTACCAACCTGTGGGTGGGTATTAGATCTGCCGTATATATGGGCACTTTATATTCTTCTACTGTACTTCAATTTCAATGTTTACCTTCCACGAAAGACCAAACCCCAAATCCCTCCCATGTATGCCACCCTAACGCTTCCATTCCCACACCCTAATCCACCAATCCATCAATTATAGATAATTTCTAGCTCTTCTGTAACCATCCTATCATGTCTTGTGTAGGCTATACAGTATATTAATACAGACAAAATAATAGAAGGAAAAATGCTTACATTAGGAAACAAACACCATCTGAGGAGGAGCACTTTATTGACAACGTTTCCCAGAAAGCTTCTTCAGGTCACTAACGTTAGTGACCTGAAGAAGCTATCTGCTAAACGTTGTCAATAAAGTGCTCATCCTAAGATGTTTTTTTTTTATCCATTCTGTCTACTTTTCAAGTACCGTTCAACATGTTTACATTACTGAAATGTTTGTGGACACGCAGTATTGCAAGTAATGGTCGCTCTTCTGAAAATCGAAAACGGCTTAGTTAAGAATGGGAAAGGGGTGAAACCTTTTTCTATTATATATATATATATATATATATATATATATATATATATATATATATATATATAAATATCAATTATACTGATGAAACTGAAATACATATACTGTAATACTTCTATATTCTCTATAATGTATATGGCATTAAGCGTAGGAAGAGGCCATTTCCATTGTAAGTTAGGAACATGTGGATCAAAACATTGCTTATTATATAATGTAATACTGACTCTAATATCTGTAGAACACTGCTTATAATACCATGGACGATGGGTATATAAAATTACCCATTATTAATTTATCATAGAAAATTTATCATCAATGTATTTAGGTTGTAGAGATACAGACGTGTTCAGGATTTGTTTTTACAATTTATGGAGGTAAACAAACTTGTGATTAATTTTTGATACACTGTTTGAGCAGCAATTAATATATAACTTGCGCTAACAATTTCTCTATTTACCCCATTATCACTCATTAGTCGTATAATATGGAAATACATAATAATACAGATCCATCTCAATTACCATTATTTCATAAAGCATTTTTCAGGAAACGAGAACGCATTTCATAATTTTACTCAGGCTATCATTTTGCGATTGTATTCAGTTTAGGAAGGATTTGCCGGAGGGTTAACTGGGATAGACATTACTCCTTTGATTTCCAGAGTCTGTCAATCCTGTGTAAAATCACCTAATGTTAGTTAGCATATATAATAATACGTGTCCTAATACTAACTGAATTTATTTACAGGGCATGTTTGTAACCCTTGGGATCGGGTTCTCCGCGAGTCTGGTTGTATTCCTGCTGGAGAACGTGAATCCTTAGAACATATTATGTTTCTATAGTCTGTTCATTATAAATAGGGTAGAAATCGTGAATCCTCACCTCTGTAACTCACAAAGGGCTAGAGCAACTGAGCTGTATAGTTCTACACCTATTCCCTGGTAACTCTTCTACTAGTTAGAATTATAATATTTTTCTTTATACTTGGGTTTGGTTGCATATCTCTTTTTTCTTCATTCGCTACTACTTCCAATTTTGTATTTAGTATAATCGTATTTCAGGACATATATACCAATAGGTATCAAGTCCTCTTTGTTATGTGATAACCTTTTAACACAACCTATTCTTGTATTATGTATTTTGTCATACAACAATAAAACTATTTGAATTTGAATTTAAATTTTGAAATGCTAGAAATAACAGCTCGAGTACATAAGTCCTGTTTGAGTTATGGGAGGGTAGGGTCGGGATTTTTGTCCTACCTTTAATGAACAGGGTATATTATACAGACATCCTTCACTTCAGAACCGATATATCAACTTTGATCATCACCAGCACCAGTGAAGAGGTGAAAAGCATCAATTTATATATCTTGACAAATGCTTTTACTGATATGTCATCAGGAAAGACAATTATGTTCACACGAAATAACAAGTTTGCACCATCCAATGCTAAGAGGTCTCAGGATTCAAACACCATTCACCTCAGAGCCGGTATTTGAACACTAACCACCACCAGTGTATCACCTAATGAAAAACATCAATATATGTACCCAGACAATTGCTTATTCTGATTCTGAATAGACGATGTAGAAAATATATCCACCTTATATGATATTTTACTTTATTTCTAGCCCATTGTAGGGAGTGTTCCCCCTTGCATTAATTGATGTATAAATATAAATAAATTATCAAGATATTTTTGAATTTACGATAATGCTCATTGTCACTTGTGACCAAATGACGTAATTAATATAGAGTGAAAATAATGACTCTCGCTGGTGATTGGCCATTTGCTTCGGACAATTACACATTATAACGAGTTATATTTAGTTATGCATGGGTAAGGGGAGCTACACATCTCAATAAATATTGATATCGATCTTGTTCACGTGCTTTGGTGTGTTACATGATCATTTTGATACCGGCAATACCTGGGAGTGTGGCCGTTTTGACTTTATAACAAACTCATTGTTCTGCAGTAATGATATACATATCCAAAGCTGCGGATTTCGATGTAATCATAATAATTTTCGATAAGAACAGTACATAAATATATATATTAATATTGCTTATGTGCATTGGTGTATTTAAATGTTAATGTTTAGCAATCAATTTCCTATTATCAAATTGTAAATAAAGAATGAAATTGCATAAAAGCTGCATATCGAATACTGAACAACCACCTAACTTCTGGCTGCTGTGTCCAGGATAACATCCCTGTATTCCACACCATTGCGGTGCATAATAAACAGACAAACACATTGTACACCAATTTTTCTCTCCCCAAACAAAATAGTGTCATATGATTTCCCTTGTACAAACTTTACTTCATAGCATGTTATAGGGGGTGGGGTGGGGGTGGAGAGGTAGGTAGGTGTTCACTGGGTGGTGAGAGGGTAGGTGTTCACTGTGTGGTGGGAGGGGAGGTGTTGACTGTGTTGTGAGAGGGGAGGTGTTCACTGTGTGGTGGGAGGGGAGGTATGGTGAGAGGGGAGGTGTTTACTGGGTGGTGAGAGGGGAGGTGTTTACTGGGTGGTGAGAGGGGAGGTGTTCACTGTGTGGTGGGAGGGGAGGTGTTGACTGTGTTGTGAGAGGGGAGGTGTTCACTGTGTGGTGGGAGGGGAGGTGTTACTGGGTGGTGAGAGGGGAGGTGTTTACTAAGGGGCTGACTGTGTTGTAGGGGTTATATAAGGAGGGTGGGAGGCCAGTCAGCACTCAGTGGTCAGCTGTTGCTCCAGGCTGTCAAAGTCCCGCTCCGGCCTCACCTGACCCCGCACCTTCACCGTGAGTCAGGTGAGATATTATTTCTATAAATTATATTTGTAATCATGTGACTAATTGGTATTAACCCCTTGAAGCTCTGACGCGTTTTAGCAGTATATTTTGGCTATCATTAGACGATTGTATGCAGCTTAGGAAGGATCTGTGGGTATTAAAAGGGTAAAGACTCTCAATCAACCCTCTGACTTCCATATACCCTTCCTAATCTGAATAAAATCGTCTACTAATTACCAGAAAACAAAAAAGAAATGCGTATTGGAGCTTTAAATGGTTAAGCATTTTCTGTGTGTCATGCTATATCTGAGCCAAATGCTAGAATATTTGCAGCGAATTATAAGGCTGATTGTATACAATGTTTGTCATGTCGAGAGTGAGAGCTGTGGAAATTGAAATGCTTAGGAATGTAATAGATCAGATGAAGGTATTGAGGGATAAGCCTTTACAACGGCACCTCGTTTCTACATTCTACTTTTCCTATTTTTCTGAAGAGTGTAGAGAGGGGAGAAGGGGTGTTGGAAAGAGAGGAAGCTGTTGGAGTGGCTTTGTTATAAGAACATAAGAACATAAGAAAATGGGAGTCTGCAGAAAGCCGATTGGCCTAAGCAAGGCAGATCCCTGTCCCACACAACCCCAATTACAAAGCCCAATTATAGGCTCAACACTCTAATACCCTTAGGATCATCTTACCAAACCGGTTAGAGATTAACGCTGGATTACGGGGGTCTGCAGAGCGCTGATTGGCCCAACCCGGCTGATCCCCCTTCACACCCAATCCTTCTCGTCCATATGCTTATCCAATTTTTTCTTAAAGCTCCCTATCGTTCTTGATCCCACTATATCACTTGGTAGCCTATTCCACCCATCTACAACTCTGTTACCAAACCAATATTTGCCTATATCTTTTCTGAAACGAAATTTATCTAATTTGAAACCATTGGTACGAGTTCTTTCGCTATCACTGAGCTTTAGTACATTTGTCATGTCCCCTTTGTTAATCCCACTAACCCACTTGAACACCTCTATCATATCCCCTCTAACTCTGCGTCTCTCTAACGAATGTAAACCTAATTTCTTCAACCTTTCTTCATACGGAAAATTTCTAATATTATGGATCATTTTTGTCATTCTACGCTGAATTCTCTCCAATGAATCTATGTCCATTCTGTAATAAGGACACCAAAATTGGACAGCATAATCCATATGGGGTCTCACTAATGACAAGTAAAGTTTTAAGATAACATCAGCAGTTCTGTTACTCACACTCCTAGAGATGAACCCGAGAATCCTGTTTGCCTTATTACGAACGCTTATACACTGTTTTCTAGGCTTCAAATCATTGCTAACAAACACACCTAGATCTTTCTCGCAGTCTGAATTTTCTAATTCTAAATTAGCTAGTTTATATTTAACATTTGTTTGCATCTTCCCTATCTTTAATACCTTGCATTTGTCAATGTTAAACTTCATCTGCCAATTTACTGACCATTCATGTAAGGTATCTAGATCCCTTTGGAGGCACTCTATATCGCTATCTGAATCAATTGATCTCCCCATTTTAGTATCGTCTGCGAATTTACTTATCCTACTAGTTATACCTAAATCTAGGTCATTTATGTATATAAGAAACAACAGGGGACCTAATACCGATCCCTGGGGGACACCACTTTTGACTGCTCCCCACTCTGACTTGGTACCATTTATGCTGACTCTCTGTTTCCTACCAATTAGCCATGACCTAATCCATCCCAACAACGACCCTCCTATTCCATGTGCCTCAACCTTTCTCATCAATCTCTCATGAGGGACTCTGTCGAAAGCTTTACTGAAATCTAAATATATAATATCATATGACTTGTCACTATCTACTGCTTCATATACCTCTGAGAAAAAGCTAAGCAAATTAGTAAGGCACGAACGTCCCTGAGTGAATCCATGCTGAGAAGAATTTATTAAGTTAAATTTTACTAAGTGGCTTCTAATTTTCCTAGCAATAATAGACTCTAGCAACTTTCCTATGATTGATGTGAGACTAATGGGACGGTAATTGGATGCTATCGATTTATCACCTTTTTTGAAGATCGGAACTACATTTGCAAGCTTCCAAGCTTCTGGAACTAAACCTGTTTCTAATGACTTGTTAAATATAAATGCTAATGGACTACTTAACTCATCTCTGCATTCTTTTAATACTCTAGCATATACCTCGTCAGGACCAGGCGATTTTTGAGGTTTCAGTCTGTCAATTTCCTTAAGCACATCATTTCTACTTATACTAACTGTACTTAACATATTTTCTATACTATCACTATATACCATATTGACTTCTGGAATCTGTGCCAAATTTTCATTAGTGAAAACGGAAAGAAACTGACTATTTAATGTACTGCACATTTCTAAATCATTTTCTGTTATTTCTCCTATTGAAGTTTTTAGGGGGCCTATTACATCTCTAACTTTAGATTTATATAGTTGGTAAAAAGCTTTAGGGTTATTTTTTGAGTCGCTGGCTATCCTTATTTCATAATTTCTTTTTGCTTTCCTGATTTCCTTTTTGACCTGTCTTGATAGAGTCTGATAGTATATATGTAAATGATTTTCACCTTTCTTTATTTTTCGATATATTCCTTTTTTTTTTCCTATAAGATCTATTAGCTTATTAGTCATCCATTTTGGTTGGTTCTGCGTCGATCTAAATCTTCTTTTAGGGATATATTTATTTTGAGCATTGTGGAGTGAAGCAATAAACTGGTTATATGTAGGTGGCAAGTTTAACTCTGGCATATCCTGACTTAATCGCTTAACAATAGGGTCCACCCTTAAGTCTCTTCTTAGCCCACCATAATCGGCTTTTCTGAAATCTGGGATAAGTGTCGTATTCTCTTTAGCATTCCCTGTCCATTGTATATTAAAATAAATAGATTTATGATCGCTATTTCCTAGGTGGTCACCAATCTCTACATTATTTATCATATGTTCATTGTTACTGAAAACTAAATCAAGAATATTAATACCTCTAGTCGGCGTATCTATGAATTGAAATAAAAAACTATCTTGTACTACCTCTATAAACTCTACTGAATCGGAGTCGCCTATTTGGTGCTGCCAATCAATGTTCGGAAAATTAAAATCCCCCATAATGCACACATTGCTAAACCTTGATGCTATTTTAATTTCCTCCCATAACGATTTTCCGCCATTTCTACTCATATTAGGCGGTCTATATATAACTCCAATAACTATGGTCTCACTACCTTCGTTAACCTCTACCCAAACACTTTCATTATCATTATTTAGTCTAATATCTGATTTAATACAGCTTTTTAATGTACTCCTGACAAACACTGCTATACCCCCGCCCCTCCTACTTGTTCGGTCATATTTAAACAAACTATATCCTGGAATATCAAATTCTGCTAAAAAATGCCTAGATTCTGTATTAATCCACGTTTCAGTTAGCGCTATTATGTCTATATTTTCTGTGCTAACGAGTGCTCTAAGTTCGTTCATTTTGTTACATAAACTCCTACAATTTGTATAATATACCCTCAACCTATTACTTTTATTTGCAACTAATTTTCTATTGTGTTTAGCTAACTTATTATTTCCTGTTGAACTACTAGCTCTAGACGGAAATTCTACTCTATCAGTATTCTCATCTTTACTATCAGTTACATGTGTAGTGTTATCGATACTACTATTACACATCACTATATCCGCACTATCTTGACTGATTATTTCTATTTTACTCACTGGTTTGTCACATGAAGTACCTGCTCCATATGGAGACAGTATTTTACTTACACACCCAGGTTTTTTTAACGAAACCCCGCAACAATCTTGTCGAGTGAGCTGGCCAAGGTCGAAACTCCTAGTCGAGAGAGATGTACTCCATCCTGGGCATACAGTTCATCCTTACCATAAAAGAGGGACCAGTTATCCAGGAATGGAATAGTATTTGCCTTACAATACTTCTCCAGCCGGCTATTTACACCAATAGCCCTGGAGGACCATTCCTTCCTTACCCCTCTTCTAGGCAGGATACTGTTTACCACAGGAACTCCACCTTTTTCCTTGATCCTCTCCAACATTTCCTGATACTTGGAGAGCAACTCCTCAGTCCTGCATCTCCATATGTCGTTGCTCCCTGCGTTGAGGAAGATGATGGGGTCCTCCCCACTCACTTCCATGACAGCATCTATCTTCTCAGCCACCCTCCCGACTCCGGCACCAGGCACGCAGACAACTTTACCAACCTGAGTGTTTGTTGCCCTGCCAAGGTATCTAACCAATGAATCACCGACAATGAAAACAGACTTAGCTTTTTCCTTTTGTCGGCGTGTAGCAGCAGTTGTTGCAGCAACAGCAGCAGACTTCCCCCCCTCCCCTCTCACTGCCTCGATGATCGCCACTTCATCGCCATCACTCTCATCAGCCAAGGTGCTGAAGTTGTTGTGGGTCTTGACTGGCTGCCTTTTCAGCTTGCAGGCCGTTGCACTATTTGACACCACTTTCCAAGGGGCTTCACGATCCCTGGGAACACTTCCGGTAGCCTCACACTTCTTCTCCGCCATAGCTAGTCTCAAGGCCAAATTTTCATCTTTGAGACACTGAATCTCCTGCTCCACACTCTCCAGTCTCTCTTGCAAAGCAAGACAAAGCTGGAGAGTATGGGAGGAGACAGCAGACTCATCAACAACAGCCATCACTATGAAAGTTCACTAGGACCTCACTAAGGGTAAACAGGTTCACTAGCGGTCACTGGGGACGTCCGCACAGGTCAGGGGTCAGAGAGCAACTGAATATGTGTGTTAATCTGTAATAATGATGGAATGTGTAGAATCGGTGGAGATAAATTATAGGAAGAATCCAGAGGTGGGAAGGCTTGAACGGCAATCGATCAAAAGGTAGAGCAACACGCTTAACCCTTTCAAGCTCCAATACGCGTTTATGTTCTGTTACTGGCTATTATTAGACGATTTTATTCAGATTAGTAACGATATATGGAAGTCAAATGGTTGATTGAGATAGTATTTACCATTTTGATACCCACAGATACCTCCAAAGCTGCATAACATCGTTTAATGATAGCCAAAATAAACTGCTAAACCTCCTCAGAGATTTTTTTGACCTTTATCAAACTATAAAACAAAACATCCCCAAGATCCCCCTTTAAGATAAATGTGTACTTTGTTCAGTAGAAAAATGTCCCGGCCTGGTCCCTCTTAAATACCAAACTCGCTATCGCTCTCCAGGAAGAAATCGACACCTAAATGGCACGACAAGTCTTAATATTGACAAAGAAAAGGGGCGAAAAGTCTTAAAATCGCCAAACTAATGGGCCTAACGTCTAAAAATCGGAAAACTGATGGGGCTAAACATGAGGGAGAAGGGGAGCACGTGACTGGAATGGCGACATAAAAGCGGCAACACACGAGTAAGACAGTGTATTTAAGGGTAAAGAGGGGAGGGGGGGGGGGGGGGGTTATTTACTCCCTAGACCTCTATGATGCAAAAAAAAAAAAAAAAAAAAACTCCCCAGCGAGATCGATATGTAATTTTGTTGGTAGAACAATTTCCCGACCGACGGACGGTTCCTACTAAATTACAAGCTCGCTATCGCTAGCCAGGACTAAAAATCGGTACCTAATGGCACGAAAGATTTGAATATTGGCAAATACAGTAACATAGGCTCTTCTTATTTTTTTTTTTTTTTTTTTTTTTTTTTTTTTTTTTTTTAAGAGACAATGAACGGAGGAAGGAAAAACACATAAAACAAAAAGGTCCATGTGCCTAAAGGCATCCTCCATTCATAATTTTTTTGTAACAACTGGATTTAAACATTTGTAGATTGTAAGTTTGTGGAAAGCAATTCGAGGGAAGTGAATTCCAAAGAGTAGTAGCTCTGGGGATAAATTAATTCTGATTAGCAGAAGTTCTGCATTGTGGAGGAGAAAGTGTAAATTCATGGGCGCTCTCAGCTGCCCTAGTTGTACGGGGAAAGATGTGGAGAGGCGGCACAATTGAAGCAAGTTCCTCGGAACAATTGCTGTGAAAATATCTGTAGAATTATGCAAGGGATGCAACGTTTCTTCGTATGGATAATGTAGGAAGGTCCTGTGTGATTGCAGGGTAATTGATTAATCTAATAGCTTTATTTTGAATTTTGTCCAACTGCCTCAATGCAACCACTCCACTTCCACCCCACAGAGGTGAACAGTAATCCATCTGAGAACGCACATGACTTTTATATATCACGGCCAACTGCTCGTCAGTGAAGAATTCTCGAACTCTGTACAGGAGTCCCAGATTTTTTAGAGGCATTCTTAGCAATGCTTCTAACATAATGTGTCCAGCTCAAGTTAGTAGTTAATGTTACACCGAGAATGTCAATACTAGGGGAAGTGGGAATATTTACATCATTAAAAAATATATGGGAGTCAGTGAGATTCTGTCGGTTAGAAAATTGAATGTACTTGGTTTTCTGTGCATTAAAGGAAACTAGATTCTTTTGTCCCCATTCATTAATTCTAGATTAATGCTAGATTAAGCTGCATACAATCGTCTAATATTAGCTAGAATCAAAGGCAAAAAGTCGATTTATATATTTATCTCTTTGAATTGTTTAGTTTCCTCACTAGACCTTCATCATCTTAAATAAACATTCCCAAAATTCCCCTTCTAGATACATTTTTAAATTTTTCGGTAGAAAAATGGCCCAGCCGAAGGCCGGTTCCTCTTAAATCACAGGCCCCCTATCGTTCGCCAGGGGAAAACATCGACAGCTAAATGGCACGAAAGGTCTTGATATTGATATAGAAATAGGACGAAATGTTTTAAAATAGACAAACTAATGGGGCGAACGTCTTAAAATCTGAAAACTCATTGGGCTAAACACGAGGAAGAAGGGGGAACAGAAAAAAAGAACCATCTCCTCTTAAAGATGCATATATTTTCAGATATAATATAATGATGGGGCAGTCTTCCTCCTCCCGAAGGACGAGTTACAGTGAACGCCGAAGTTTTGTGAAGTTGTGGCAGCGAGGACAATCAACCCGCGATATTGCCCAGCAGATCGGTGTTAGCCATTCCACTGTCAGCAGATGGATCAAACGCTGGCTGACGGAGGGACACCTTAATACTATACCACAACATCAAACATACAACAATTATAGTTATTTAGTACTTCAGTGGTGGCAGAACATGTATATGTATATCTATATTCGCCATTTGTATAAGTGTCCTGTTGCCCATTAGTTGATACGCTTGGCTCGCAACCGAGAGAACTCTTATTGATCGCCAAACTGGACAAGGCAGATGTGAGGTCTCAACCCCTGCTGTACCGGTGACGTCTATGTAACTCTACTCTAGCTAATATTAGACGATTTGTTGCAGTTTAAAAAGGGCCTAAAACAATTAACAGGCTTCGAACTATATCACTTTACGCCAACTACCAAATGAACACTTTATAAAAAGACACTGTAAGCCACCAGCAGACAAACAGCTGAGTGACATACAAAGTGCGTAAGAATGGCAGAGGGTCAATTGAATTTCTCAAGATACACAAAGAGCACACCAGGCGAGCAGCATACAAAGTAGGTCACATTAAGCCATACCACCAATAGAAGATATTAACTATGTCACCAACAAACTATTGGACGGGACTCCGAGTGTTAGGCCATGTTTGCCCTTGTCTACAGATGTCACCTGGTCAGATTCATTACCTCCATTTCCATCCAGGACGCCAAAGAGCCTCGAACACAAAACCTCCTGTTGATCTACCGGTTCCGTTTCTTAGAGGTTCAGAGATTAGCTACTGACTTAAGGGAGGGGACCTGCTTTTTTGTCTCTCTCTCCTTTTCTCTCTTGCTCTGGCTTGTATCCATTCGGTTCCATTCAGCCTACTGTTTTAAGACGTTTATCCCCATCCAGGTGTCGAAATCTTCCTGGAGAGCGTAAGCGAGCCAGCATTGAATTTGCAGACTTGCGGTGGGACTGCTCACCCTTTATAATGGGAGATCTTATTATTTCCTGTATTCTGAATAAAGCTATATCTAACTAGTGTATTGTTTTAACTCATACCTAATAAGTAACACCCCGTTCTTTAACATTTATGTCAATTACAAACCCCAATGCACGTTAATAAACTAATGCAAGCAAATGGCCCTCCCAGGATTCGAACTCGAGACACCACACCCAGAACATAAGCACCTAATAATAGATTTATAAATAATAATAATAACGTTGCAGTAGGATTCCATTTACGTTCCTTGACTACGATGGCCACTCAGTGATATTACTGCTTAAGGGAGGTAGTACTCGCTTTTGCTGGACCCCCTCCTCCCTCATGTTTAGCATATTAGTTTTGAGGTTTTAAGACGTTCGTTCCGTTTGTGTGGCGATTTTGAGAACTTTAGCCTCATGTTGGTGTCAATATTAAGACCTTTCGTGCCCTTTAGGTTTCAATATTTTCCTGGCGAGCATTAGCGAGCCTCTAATTTTAGAAGGAACCGGCCTTTGGCCGGGAATTTTGTCTACCGAAAAATGTACAAATACATCTTGAAAGAGGGTCTAGGGGGTGTTTTTCTAAGCTTGATGGGGAGTCTAGCGAGGAAACTCAAAAATATATTAATACATAAATACAGGGTGTTCCACGAGTTTTGTCAAATACTTCCAGAGATGACAGATTAAGTAATTCTAAGTAAAAACTGTTTTATACATATAAGCTTTTGGGAGCATTGTTTTGTAGTTGTGGACCCTTAAAGTCGTCATTTTGTTTGTTTTGTTTTTGTAGTTTCTAACCCTATTTTTTTTTTCTCAATAAGATGAGGATAGGAACAAAATTATAAAGTGTATTTGAAGCATGATATCAATACTTCAAACTGACACCAAAAAACTTCCCTACATCGTACTTCATATTCCCTTGGCATGGAGTTGAATATTACAAGAAACCAACAAAACTTAATGTTAAGCTCATCATCACGGAAAGAAGAAAGGAGCTACAGAGAATGTTTTGGTGTTTGCATTAAGTATTGATACCATGCACCATCATACAGCATTTAACGTTATCGCTCTTCATTTTCATTACTCGGAAAATGGGTTTAAACTGACAGAAAACATACAAATCCCCTCCATTTTGCATCGCAGTTTTTCTTGTATAGTCAGGTTTAGCCCTTTGTTTCATCTAAATGAAAGAACTGGATTGTAAATTGAGTTGTGTATGATGGAATATTGTATAAATACTTTAAAGAGGCATAACAACCTCCTCTGTAGCTTTCTTCAACTGTCCATGGCAATGCAGTGAATATGCAATTTTGCGTTTTATTTGTAATATTCAACTCATCTTCACAGGAAAATTAAAAAGATTTAGAGTATTTATTGATGTTTCTATGAAGAAATGATACAATACATTATTTTATACTACTTATTTTCTTCTCTATACCATTTCATTAGATGGAAAACTGCTTTAACACCTAACGAGCGGCCTAGGCGGTAAATAATATATACCCAAAATAGGGCTGTTTACGTGATCATTTTCATGCCTAAATAAGACCCAGAGCGTAAAACAAGTATCTATCCCTGAAAGGGCATAAACAGAGCTTTCCAATGACACCACAACGATCCTTGTATGACCGCTAGTTTTCTTGCAACAACCGCGCAACACGAGTGCAAAAACCATGTAATTCGGTACTTTCCCCAAACAATTCACTATGTAGCGAGTGTGAGAGGGTGGAGGAGGGTGGGATTCATGTCAGTTGGTCTACCGCGGTGGTCTGGAGCAGTCATATGCTCGCTACTCTCCTGCCACCACTTGTCTCTCTCTCTCAGCAACGTTACGTGCTGAAAATGCCACACGACTTATGTTGTGAGCCGCCACATAGTCCAAATTTCTTTCACTCGACATATGATGCGCGCCGCCAAAGAAGGGTTAAAAGTGACTAAGACACACACAAATGTCCACTTAATTTGACCATAATAGCAAAAAAATGCCCTCCAAAGCCTATGTGTATAGAACCTGTTTTACTCAGAATGACCTCATCTTTCATTTTTAGAAGTATTTAACAAAACTCGCGGGACACCCTGTATATAGACCAAAAACCAAGCACTACCCCCTTAATCTCATCACTTACAAAACAATAATAACAATAATGAATCTAAAATATGTTTGTAGTATATATTTATAAAGAATATCATAATCATGGCACAACATATTCATATTCATATTCATACGGATGTGTTTTTAACGTTTTCTTCAGAAATTTGGATTGACTGTAGAGTATAAAGGAGTATAAAGGAGTACAAAGGAAATCAAGCAGCAACAGGTCTAGAGAGATACAATGGCTGTCTCAGAATCAGCTGTGTGGCTCTGTCTGGTTGTAACTACAGCTGTGATCCAAGCTCGTCTGCCCCGCTGTTGTGGTAAGCTGGTTTTACAGAGAAATCAATCACTGGAATTTATTATTTTTGAAAGGGGTAGTACTCGCTTTTTGCTGGACCCCCTATTTCCTCATGTTTAGCATATTAGTTTTGAGGTTTTAAGACGTTCGTTCTGTTAGTTTGGCGATTTTGAGACCTTTCGCCTCATTTTTGTATCACTATTAAGACCTTTCGTGACCTTTAGGTGTCGATTTTTTTCTGGCGAGCGATAGCGAACCTCTAATTTTAGAAGGAACCGGCCTTCGGCCGGAACATTTTTCTACCGACAAATGCACAAATTTGTCTTGTCTAAGGGGTATTTTTCTAAACTTGATGAAAGTCTAGCAAGGAATCTAAAAACTAAATTAATAAATAAATATATAGACCAAAAACCAAGCACTACCCCCATAACAGGGATACTTTCAGTGACGATTTGATTTGCCAGAAGGTATTTTAGCATAGTTTAACATAGGCCCTAATTAACCGACCCTGTTAGTGTATGTTCATTTCGTCTCCCTCATTATCGGTGTTGTAACGAACACATTATATGTAATTGTTAAGGGGGGAGGGTTCACTTTTTGGGCGATTTTTGCATGTATTCATTATTTTTCTAGTTTCCTCCCTAGACCTCCATCAAATTAAAAAAAAACATCCATTAGATCCCTCTTCTAGATTAATTTGTACATTTTTCGGTAGCAAAATTTACCGGCCAAAGGCCGGTTCTTCCAACATTACAGGCTCACCATCGTTAGCCAGGGAAAAAATCAACACCTAAATAGCACGAAAGGTCTAAACATTGTGTACAAAGCAATTAAGTTAAACTAAGATGCACAATAAGAACACGTTTTTCATATGAATATTTTTCTTGTCACCCGTAGAATGTCAACATGAATGTATTACTGGTCACTAAGAATCAATGTTAAATAGTCTACTTGTTGACTTGTTCCCGAGCCACTCACCTGTAGTATCACTTCACTTACAGATCATAACAAAGCAACAGACGATATCTTCCTTGCAATATCGAACCTGGTGACCACAGAACAGCCTCCCCTCTCCACCGTCCTCCTGGTGGTGGACAACGCGTACTGGACCACATCGATGATTAAGGTTCGTGTCCTTGTATTTATTCATTTATTTTTGTTTGCTATGTGGATGAGGGAGGCAAAAGTCAAAACTGCCTGTGACGAGTGCCTCCCCCAGAGTTGAAAGAGTGACAGGGCCAAAATCAAGGCATGTTCTAGCCAAAATGTCTGGACACGCGGAGTATGAAGCAATTTAAATCATAGGATGAGGGAAAGATGGATTCAGGGAAAGAGTTCCAGCCTTAACCCCTTGAGGATTATGACGCGTTTTTTTTTACAATTTATTCTGGCTATAACTAGGCGAGTTTAATCAGATTGGGAAGGGTATATGGAAGTCAGAGGGTTAATTGAGATAGTTTTTACCCTTTTGATGCCCTCAGGTCCTTCCTAAACTGCATAACATCGTCTAATAATAGCAAGACTAAATTGTCAAAATGCGTTAAAATTGTCGGTTGTCTGTGCAACGAACTTTATTTTGTGGCCAAGCTGTACCCTTTATTATTATGTGTTTTCCACCAACCAACTTCACCTCTAAACTCAATTAATGATATCAACAAATACATGTGGCACTCCAAGGACTCGAACCAAGGATACTCACATTGAAATTCAGCGCACTTATGCATCACGCTATCAAGACAGTTAATAGCAAGTTGAAAATTACTAATGCCAAGCATATGAAATGTTAATGTAATTTGCTTATGGTTGTATAATATATTGGACAACAGATGTACACATTATTATTATTATTATTATTATTATTATTATTATATATATATATATATATATATATATTTTTTTTTTTTTTATATAAAGTTCAGAGACGTATTGATTTATAGTTTGGTAATATGCATTGAATTGCTGGTGTTCACTCATTTACTTCATCCTACCTTTTTATGGTCGTCAGAGGTTTAAGAGGAGGCAGACCGTTTTTCTGGACCCTTCTCCCTAATGTTTAGCCCCACTAGTTTTGAGATTTAAAGACGTTCGTTACATTAGTTTGGTGATTTGATGACCTTTCGCCCCATTTCGTTGTCAATTTAAAGACCTTTCGTGCCATTTAGGTGTCGATTATTTCCTGGCGAGCGATAGCGAGCCTGCAATTTTAAGAGAACCGGCCTTCGGCCGGGAAATTTTTCTACCGAAAAATTTACAAATTTATCTTGAAGGGGGGTCTACGGGGTGTTTTTCTAAGCTTGATGTAGGTCTAGGGAGGAAACTAAAACAATATATGAAAATAAATAAATTAATAGACCAAACATACGGTCAGTCTCCCCTTAATTGGGATAATGTGTACCCTTTGATTCCTATTAATCCTTCCTAAGCTGAAAAAAACGTCTAATGGTAGCCAACATATACTGCTAATACACCTCATAATCTTCAAGTGGTTAACAATGTATTTGGCACTCCTTGCCCTCACACTAGCAAAGGAACACCCCGTTCTTAACATAAATCCTCCATTACATACCCCAATGCTTTATAATAAATTAATGAAAGCATATGATCATCCCGGGATTCAAATTTGGAACACCAGACTCAGAACATAAGAATCTAAACCACTACACCACCAACACATAACATAGTGCTTTCCCAATTCTTCCAATTTTACATAAACAAAGGGTGTGCCAAGGATACCGGTCAGATCTACGCAATGCTCATAATTTATAACTCAAGATTTCTATGTATACTAAGAATATATAAATGTATCTACGAATTGTTTCCTGTATTCATTACCCACTGCATTAAATATATTCGGGAACAACTGAATTATGAATGTGTTGTGACGCTTCTGCATAGTAGCCACGTGCGGGCATGCGCACGCGTCGGCTGCCAGCCGTTTAGAAACCGGCTGGTGGCAGCCGGCCGGCCGGCTTTTCCTTAGTATATATCCTACGACAATGTAACTAATGTCTGGGATATTCTTATGTTGTTTCACAGCTTGTAGCTGCCCTTATTCTTAACCAACGCATCTTAGTATATTTTATTCTCGATAGTTGATTGTTTCATTATAATATATAGTGAGAGTGGGAGGACACGAGCGGGAGAGAGAGACCGGCTGGGGGATGTTGCTTCGCGCGGAGAGTCTAGCTTGGGACGAGCCTTATGTTGCCATATGCATTTGATTGCAACGTTAGGCTTAGTTTCGACTCACGCACGGGGTAGAAGATTTTGACCCGGCAACTGTGTTGGGTCTTGCCAAGCCTGGGATGTATTTTGTATGCCTAGGGCGGTGTCCAGGCAGATTCAAGACTCAGAGCTCACCTCACTGTCGTACCCTTCGGACCCCCTTGATATCTATCCCTCTCAACCCCACTTAGAAACTTTCTCTCTTACTTTGTATACCTTCTGTCCACTACTTCACCAATCTATTTAATTATCCCATCCCCTTGATAGACCTTATATCTATTATTGTATTACCGACGAGCTCTCAGATAACTAGATAGGATTTTGGGCCTTATGCAGAGACGTAATTGTTAATGAGACCTAGGAAGTTTTTTGTTGTCTCATATTTGGTGGTTTCATGCTTTCTAGTGTTTTCTTGTGTCAGGTTAGCAGGGGCTAGACCGGAGGGGAGGCTTTTTGCGATCCTTTAAGTAAAGTCTGCTGGTGCGAGTCCTGTGGACCCGCACGACATTACTAGGATACCCGTTGGAGTCTGGGGGCATTTTCTTGTCTGTGTCCCTGTGTGTCTAGTGTTGTGTTGTGTGAGGGCCCATGCCTAGTCCACTCAGCACTGCGCTAGCACGTCTTGCTTTTGTCTTAGGGTCGCCAGGAGAGAGTCAGATACTTGGGATCTGAGTCTCTCAAGAGAGCACCCTTTCAATTAGAGTAATTTGGCGCACAGACTTGGGAACGTCCCTAGTCTAGAGCAGGTGGCTCAGCCCGGGTATCCGAAGCCTATATCCTTCCGGCTAGACCTCTGCCACCTGGCAGATTAACAGCTAGGGGTTTATTATCTCTGTATGCTTGTTATTGTGCCACACTTTACCGTTTTTGTGAGCATTGTGAGTCAGGGTGTGGCTTAGAGATTCTGCCTGAGCAGGCTTGCCTGACTAAGAGTGAGGAACACACCTGTATGTGGTTATGTTGCGAGTAGCTGCCTTTATTTAATTATACCTATGTCATTATACACTGTATGGCCTATCACTATATTTATTCCTGCTTATGAGTTAAGAGTTCTCTAAATCCGTAACGTACTTTCTTTGCTAAGCATCAGATCCTACAGTAGCCGCATGTAGTTTAGAAACCCGCATCTTGTCTACCGGTACGATGTTTTGAGGACTGTTTGCTTTCACCTTCTTTCACGCAGGGGTGATTAATTGTATTAATTAACGTAACGTTAAATGTACACTCTTCTAGTTTGTTATTAAATTGTTTCTGCAATTTAATTCCGTTATCTATCTTTTCCTTGAAGCTTTAAGTCAACTTAATTGTGTGATCTTTTATATAGCCTGCTTGACTATCAGCAGTCTATAGTGCGTGCACCCTGTAACCTAGTCATAGGATACCTCGTTGTCCAGGCAGGACTCTTGACGGTTTAGGGTGGTTTGTTGCCTGGGTTTATAGATAAGGGTTGGATCTAGCGTTTTCCGTTGTTGCTTGTTGCCGCATACCTAGTCCAATAGAAAGAGCCCAGTGTTTATATATCCCAGGACGTAACAAATGGCAACCTTGCATAGGATTTACTGAACAGAGGAATATAGTGGTCATTTGTTTTGAGATTCCTTATGATTAGAGGAATACAGTGGACATAGTTTTTTTTTTGGAGCAACCAATATAACACAATAAAAGACTTTAAATAACATTAGTATATACATACTTGCATAGGAGATAAGGCACATTCTATAACCGTGATAATTACTGCAGTACACAAACATGTCTAATACATCAGAACACAGTGATGGGTCAGGTCACGATACGGGCTCGGAGGGAGAAAGACCTGTGGAGCGGCTAGTCGATAGCGAGGAGGGTGCTAGAAGATTTTTAGAGGTGCCCCTTACCGCTGCCAGGGTGTTGAAGCTGAATAAGTATGGCTTAAAGTGTGTGGCAGGTCTTCAGGGTCACCAGGGTTTAAGTGGCATGAGGAAAGATCAGCTGAGGACTTTGATATTGGGTTTAGAAGGGAGAGACCTGGCTGGAGAGGCGACTTGGGGCCCCGGTCCCCAGCCCCCCCTCCCCTCTACCCCCATATCAAACGTCAGGGTGCCTGAATTTAGTACATAACCCCAAGTTGATGGTCAATGGCAGCGTGGAATTCAATCACAGGGACCCTCTCCATTAAATGCACCTTCCCCTCCTCAAGGGTTGACTCCAGATTTGTTGTTTCGGCTTGAGATGGCCAAGGTTGAGGCCGCTAGAGCTCAGGTTGAGGCCGCCGAAAGACAGGTTAGTGTGCAGGCTGAGGTTGCTAGAGCTCAGGCTGAGGCTGCAGAGAGAACAGCTATACGAGAGGCTGAAATGCAGGCAGAGTCTACTAGGTATCGGGCTGACAGGGAGCTGGAGATCTCTCGAGTGGAGGTAACAGGACGAAATATTGGGGGAGGTAACAGACATCGGGACCAATCATTGTCGGACCTGCTTAAACTAGTTCCTGTGTTCGATGAATTAGGTGTGGCTGAGTTTTTTATGCAATTTGAGAAGAAGTGTCAGGAACACCAGTGGCCTCAGGAAAAGTGGGCAGCATTAGATTCATCAAGACTCCTAGGAATGGGGCTAAAAGCGTATGATGCACTACCTTTAGAGTCCTGTGTAGTTTATGATGAACTTAAGAAGGCTGTGCTACGGGCCTATGAGTTACAACCAGAAACTTACCGCTTGAAGTTTCGGGGTGTTACTAAGGGCAAGGATAGTACCTTCCTAGAACACGCCCGGGACTTGTCTGATGCACTACGACATTGGCTGCGTTCTGAGAGGGCAGCTACTTTTGAGGAGTTGAGTGAGCTGGTTCTCTTGGAGCAGTTCTTTAAGTGCACAGGCGGGGACTTAACATTAAATATAAAGGAAAAAAATCCTAGAACTCTCCAGGAGGCAGCAGAAATGGCTGGCCTCCGACTGTCATTAATTCGAGGGTGCGGAGCAGCAGCTAGGAGTGAGTCGGGTGCAAAGGATCGTACCCCTCCCCCTCCCAAGAATTTTGATACACATAAATACACAAAACCATCTAGCACTGACAATAAAACTGAACATAAACCAAATACCGTCCCGTATAAGAAGTCTAATGGTACCTCCCACTCCCAAGGGAAACCAAAGAGTAAAGTGTGCTTTGCATGTCACAAGGAGGGTCACTTTGCAAATGCTTGTCCGAACAAGCCACCAAACAAGGTTGTGTCATTGGCCCGCAGCATACGGGTGTCGCCTATATCTTCTGAGTTTGCCAAGGGTAGTTCGTCAGAGGTTGGGACACAGCCTGTGTTCAAGAGTCCGGAAGGCTCGAACCCTGTCCGCGACGTCTTTGGGGGTCATAGAGGGCATGGTTTTGTGAGGTGGGCTGGCGAAAGGCGAGGAGTTAAGCTATTGCGTGATACGGGGGCTTCTCAGACCTTGTTAAAGAACTTTACTGGTAGGCCGATTAACGCTGCTCGGGTGGTGGTTGTTCAGGGGATCAATGCTACGAAGTCCTACCCGCTGGTGCGGATGGAGCTGGAGGTGGGTGGTGTGGCGAAGGAGCTGGATGTCGGAATTGTAGAGAACTTGCCTGTTGGGAGCGTCGACCTCCTCCTCGGCAACGACTTTGCGGTGCCTGCTTCTAAGGTTTCACCCTTGGTCGTTGCCGAGAAGGCGGCCGACGTTAGTAGGGAGGAACAGGAGTGGGTTGAGAAGTGTAGCGTACAAACCATGGCGTGTGTTGTGACGCGTTCTCAGACATCCGGAGCCTTGCAGCCACCACCTCAGTCTATCAAACCGCGGAGGAAAGGTCACAAGAAAACGGGAAGTGTTGGTCAATTGGAGAGTTTTGAGCCGGCAGTGTTTCTTGGTGACTCATTATTGGCACCTATGTTAGAGTCTGGAGAGGCCCCGGGGCCTGTCACTGCTAGTGCAGTTGCAGGGCAGGAAGAGACTCTGCGACAGCATCGTTATGCGCAGCGTGAGGAAAGGATGGCTCAGCGGGACATTGGAGGTGGAAATAAATTATTTAAGATGAACTTGGATAATCTCGCACCTGCTGATATATGTTCCTTGCAGCTGGAAGATCCTGAAGTCAGGGCGTGTGGTAATGGTGCTGTCGAACTGGAGAGCGATGGGGATGCGCAGCCTGGTGATTTTTTCTTGTCCGAGGGGATCTTGTATCGGAGACATCAGGATCCCAAGAAAAAGTGGGATGGCGGGTCAGGATTAGTGGACCAGTTAGTAGTACCGAGGGTGTGCCATGAGAGCTTATTGAAATTAGCTCATGATGTGCCTTTGGCAGGGCACCTGGGGGCACGTAAGATGGAGGCAGCTCTGAGCAAGCTTTTCTGGTGGCCTGGGTTAAAGGCGAGTGTCGTGTCATGGGTGTCACAGTGTCACACTTGTCAAGTTGTTGGGAAACCCAATCAGGTCATCCCGAGAGCCCCGTTACAACCCATCCCTGTCATTGGGCCGCCCTTCAGCAAAGTAGTTATCGATATGGTTGGCCCATTGCCCCCCACTAGTGCCGGCAATAAATTTTTACTAACTGTAATGGATGTAGCAACACGGTATCCAGATGCTTACCCCATGCGCAAGGGGATGGCTAAGACTGTTGTCAAAAACCTGCTTGTCTATTTCTCTCGTTATGGCTACCCTCAGGAGATCCAGTCTGATCAGAGATCCAATTTTACTTCTGCTCTGTTTAAGCAGACCATGCAGCAACATGGGATAGTGTCTGTGGTGTCATCTGCCTACCATCCCGAGAGTCAGGGAGTTTTGGAAAGGTGGCACTCGACTCTCAAGAGTATGTTGCGGTGTTATTGCATGGAAAATGGGAAGGACTGGGATCTAGGTCTCCCATACGTTTTATTTGCTGCGAGAGAAGTACCTGGGGAGAGCTTGGATTTAGCCCGAACGAGTTGGTTTTTGGACACAGGGTCAGGGGGCCCCTCCACATAGTCAAGGAGACCTGGGAGGGAGTCACAAAGCCATGCTCGCTTCTAAAGTATGTAGTTGAAAGCCGTGAGAGAATGCTAAAGAGCTTGGAGGTAGCAGGTCGGAACCTTAAGAGTTCACAAGCTCAGATGAAGGACAGAGACGACCAGAAGGTGAAGCTGAGGGAGTTTGAAGTAGATCAGGAGGTACAAAAGGAGTACAAAAGGAGTACAAAAGGAAATCAAGCAACAACAGATCTAGTGACCCTTCTAGGTTGCTTGTCCTCCAAAACACTGAGGATCAAGTGTCCAAACAGTGGTTTAGAGTGGGTAAGGGAACATTGGAAAGGGAATTACTGCCCTGGAACTAATGTCCGTGGCAGGATTAGGAAGCTAGTAGGGGACAGATGGGTTAGTAACTGAAGGGGGGATAAAATAAAGTTATTCATTTACAAACGCAGTCAGTCGCGGGTTTGATGCGAGATATTTGTCTAGGCGGAGTTTAAATGAATCAACGGTGATGCAGTCTATAACGTTTTGGGGAAGCCCATTCCACAAGTTGACAACTCGATTGAAGAAGAAATTCTTAGATTCGTGTGAGTTAAAAGATTTACCAATAATTTTGCAACCGTTTCCCCGCGTGTAATTAGATTGGTCGATAGTGAAGTACTTACTACAGTTCATATTGTCGATGCCTTTGATGATTTTGAACACTTGAATTAAGTCACCTCTTAATCTGCGCTGGGTTAAAGGAAATAGATTTAATTCTCTAAGACGCTCTTCGTATGGTTTGTTCTTTAGGCTAGGTATAATTTTGGTAACTCTACGTTGAACTCGTTCTAGCTTGTTTATATCTTTTTGGTAATAAGGTACTGATACTACTGCCTCTGGTGGGACACCCCTTGTCTGCCAAGTATTCTAGTCCGTATCGGGTTGTAAGGAAGGTTTCTGATCTCGACTATTTAGTAGCTACTCCTGATCGTAAGAAAAAGAACCAACTTTGCCATGTAAATCTGATGAAAGAGTATGTGAGGCGCCCCTCCGAGCCTCTCACTGTCCCGGTGTTGATCCGCAGCGATCGTGGTGGAGAAAGAGGAAGGGACAGTCAAGCTGCGGGGGAGGATAATTGGGATTGTCATGTTTCCGCGGATCAGTGGGCGGGGAATTCTAGACAAGTGGCTCACGAGTTGATATTGCACCTACCTGAGCAACAGCGTGTAGCTGTGGAGCACTTGTTTGATTCAAACCCAGCTGTTTTCGCGGAGCATCCTGGCCTCACTACTCAAGCGGTGCACGATGTCGATGTTGGGGACCACCCGCCCTTTAAATCAGTGCCATACCGTGTTCCCCCTATTAAATTACCAGCACTTAGGGAAGAGCAGGATTATATGCTGAAATGTGGGCTGATTTCTGAGGGTGCAGTAAGGTGGACTTCCCCCGTCACACTGCAGCCCAAACCAGATGGGAAGGTGCGGTTTTGTATAGATTTCCGCAGGTTGAATGGTTTAACCCCCACAAATGCCTACCCTCTCCCTCGTGTGGACGACAGTGTGGATAAGATAGGAAAAGCCAAGTTCCTCACTAAGATAGACCTTGTTAAGGGTTATTGGCAAGTGTCCTTGTCTGAGCGAGCGCGAGAGGTGTGTGGGTTTGTGGTGGACTGTGCCACATATCGTTGCCATGTTATGCCATACGGGCTGAAAAATGCCCCTGCAACGTTTCAGAAATTAATGAACGACATTGTAGCCGACATTCCCAACTGTACGGTGTACCTAGATGATGTCATAATATACGACGATGATTTTAACAGTCACTGTGCTCACATCGGACAGCTTTTTAATAAACTGAATGAAGCAGGTTTGGTGGTAAACCTGGATAAGTGCAATTTTGTCAAAGCCACAGTTTTGTACCTGGGATTCGAGGTGGGGATGGGTCAGGTGTGCCCTCCACAGACAAAGATCAAAACCATCGATCAGTTTCCCCAGCCTACGACTAAGAAACAAATCATGTGGTTTCTAGGTATGATAGGCTATTATCGTCGCTTCATCAAAGGCTATTCGACTGTACTTGCACCTTTAACTGACTTATTAGCTAAGGACAAGAAGTTCCGGTGGTCTCCTGAGTGTGCAGAGGCGTTTTCCTTGGTGAAACACCTGTTATGTACCCACCCCATACTCAGGGCCCCAGACTTCAGCAGACCTTTTCAGCTGGCGACTGATGCCAGTGGCGTAGGGGCTGGGGCTGTCTTGTTACAGACAGATGATGAAGGAATCGAACATCCAGTGAGTTTTTACAGTAAAAAATTCAATAGTGCACAAAGGAATTACTCTGTAATTGAAAAAGAACTCCTGGCGATAGTGCTGGCGCTCAGGCACTTCGATGTATATGTTCCTGCTTTCGGACCAGTCGTAGTGGTTTATACCGATCATCACCCTCTGAAATTCTTGAATCTGTTTCATAACCGGAATATGAGGCTGACCAGGTGGTCACTCATGCTTCAGGAGTATAATCTGGACATACGCCATATTGCCGGTACTGATAACGTGATAGCGGATTGTCTATCAAGGGTGGATGATGTTGGTTAGACTGCCACAGGATTGAGGGTTGAGTGTGGAGGAAAATAGGCTGTCACTGTAGTTCAGCCTAAAAAAACAATTTAAAAAAGCAAAAACCTTATAAAAACTCTTTATTTTTATAACGTGTAGAATTTTGTATAAGATGTTGTAGCAGTATCTAAGTTGAATGTTTTCGCTTATTGTCGCTAAGTTAGTTGAACTTGCTCGGTGGACCGCAACAGTCTTTATTTTTTTATATATAGTGCCTTGTGTCGCAACAGTGTCTGGTACTATGAGAAACTTTCTGTTAGATATGAATAACTTAGTCAAGGGTCTTATATCTTGCGGGAGGTGTGACGCTTCTGCATAGTAGCCACGTGCGGGCATGTGCGCGCGTCGGCTGCCCAGCCGTTTAGAAACCGGCTGGTGGCAGCCGGCCGGCCGGCTTTTCCTTAGTATATATCCTACGACAATGTAACTAATGTCTGGGATATTCTTATGTTGTTTCACAGCTTGTAGCTGCCCTTATTCTTAACCAACGCATCTTAGTATATTTTATTCTCGATAGTTGATTGTTTCATTATAATATATAAGATGTAAGTCTAGTGAGAGTGGGAGGAGACGAGCGGGAGAGAGAGACCGGCTGGGGGACGTTGCTTCGGGCGGAGAGTCTAGCTTGGGACGAGCCTGATGTTGCCATATGCATTTGATTGCAACGTTAGGCTTAGTTTCGACTCACGCACGGGGTAGAAGATTTTGACCCGGCAACTGTGTTGAGTGTTGCCAAGCCTGGGATGTGGCGGGGTCCAGACAGATTCAAGACTCAGAGCTCACCTCACTGTCGTACCCTTCGGACCCCCTTGATATCTATCCCTCTCAACCCCACTTAGAAACTTTCTCTCTTACTTTGTATAACTTCTTTCCACTACTTCACCAATCTATTTAATTATCCCATCCTCTTGATAGACCTTATATCTATTATTGTATTACCGACGAGCTCTCAGATAACTAGATAGGATTTTGGGCCTTATGCAGAGACGTAATTGTTAATGAGACCTAGGAAGCTTTTTTGTTGTCTCATATTTGGTGGTTTCATGCTTGCTAGTGTGTTCTTGTGTCAGGTTAGCAGGGGCTAAACCGGAGGGGAGGCTTTTTGCGATCCTTTAAGTAAAGTCTGCTGGTGCGAGTCCTGTGGACCCGCACGACTTTACTAGGATACCCGTGGGAGTCTGGGGGCATTTTCTTGTCTGTGTCCCTGTGTGTCTAGTGTTGTGTTGTGTGAGGGCCCTTGCCTAGTCCACTCAGCACTGCGCTAGCACGTCTTGCTTTTGTCTTAGGGTCGCCAGGAGAGAGTCAGATACTTGGGATCTGAGTCTCTCAAGAGAGCACCCTTTCAATTAGAGTAATTTGGCACACAGACTTGGGAACGTCCCTAGGCTAGAGCAGGTGGCTCAGCCCGGGTATCCGAAGCCTATATCCTTCCGGCTAGACCTCTGCCACCAGGAAGATTAACAGCTAGGGGTTTATTATCTCTGTATGCTTGTTATTGTGCCACGGTTTACCGTTTTTGTGAGCATTGTGAGTCAGGGTGTGGCTTAGAGACTCTGTCTGAGCAGGCTTGCCTGACTAAGAGTGAGGAGCACACCTGTATGTGGTTATGTTGCGAGTTGCTGCCTTTATTTAATTATACCTATGCCATTATACACTGTATGGCCTATCACTAGTATTTATTCCTGCTTATGAGTTAAGAGTTCTCTAAATCCGTAACGTACTTTCTTTGCTAAGCATCAGATCCTACAGTAGCCGCATGCAGTTTAGAAACCCGCATCTTGTCTACCGGTACGATGTTTTGAGGACTGTTTGCTTTCACCTTCTTTCACGCAGGGGTGATTAGTTGTATTAATTAACGTAACGTTAAATGTACTTTCTTCTAGTTTGTTATTAAATTGTTTCTGCAATTTAATTCCGTTATCTATCTTTTCCTTGAAGCTTTAAGTCAACTTAATTGTGTGATCTTTTATATAGCCTGCTTGACTATCAACAGTCTATAGTGCGTGCACCCTGTAACCGAGTCATAGGATACCACGTTGTCCAGGCAGGACTCTTGACGGTTTAGGGTGGTTTGTTGCCTGGGTTTATAGATAAGGGTTGGATCTAGCGTTTTCCGTTGTTGCTTGTTGCCGCATACCTAGTCCAATAGAAAGAGCCCAGTGTTTATATATCCCAGGATGTAACAGTGTGTTTTTACTGTTAGGCCTACTCTTCTTTCAAAATGAATTATGAATGTGTGTTTATATTTCCCCCCCAGGATACTATTCTTTCAAAATTAAATATGAATGTTTTTTTTTTTTTTTCTCCTTCCCAGGATAGTCTTCTTTCAAAATTAATTATAAATGTGTTTTTTCCCCCAGGATAGTCTTCTTTCATCAGTGCCTTGGGGAGTAGCGATGTTTGGAGTGACCAACAGTGAAGATGTTAATACAACCAAACTTGGTATATCCCAGCTGATGAACAAAGCATTTCATGTAGGGACTGAGCTTATTATTATTATTATTATTATTATTATTACTATTATTATAGAGAAGGTTTGTGGAAAGTACTTAGAATATACGGAGTAAAGGGCAAGTTGCTGAAAGCAGTGAAGAGCATGTATGAGGGTGCAAAGGCGGCAGTACGTGTGGAGAGTGAGCAGAGCGAGTTCTTTGACCTGAATGTTGGTTTCAAACAGAGGTGTGTGATGTCCCCGTGGTTATTTACTGTATATATGGATGGAGTCATGAAAGAAATACTATCAAGAGCAGTGGATGTTGGTGTATCGCTGAAAAGGGAGGGAATTGAGTGGAAGCTACCTATAGTGCTGTTTGGGGATGATACAGTTCTGGTGAGTGATGATGAATGGGAGTTGCAGGGTCTGGTAAATGAGTTTGGAACAGTGTGCGAAAAACGTAATTTGAAGGTAAATGCGGGGAAGAGCAAGGTTATGGTCTTCGAAAGGGGTGAAGTCACAGAGTGTGAGGTGAAGCTGAACGGTCAGGCTATGGAGATGGTCAACTCTTTTAAGTATCTGGGCAGTGTCTTGAGTAAAGATGGGACTATGGATGAAGAAGTGCGGGAGAGAGAACAACAGGGGAAGAGGGTTGTAGGAACGCTAAAAGCAGTAACAAGAAATAGGGTGGTCAGTATGGAAGTGAAGAAGTCCTTGCATGACAGTGTGGTAATCCCGACACTGACTTACGGAAGCGAAGCATGGACGTTGGTTGAGAGACTCAGACCAAGAGTGAGAGCAGTGGAAATAAATTACTTAAGGAGTGCGTGCGGAGTTACATGGAGGGATAGACAGACTAATGAGGAAGTAAGAAGGAGGTGTGATGTAGAGGTAGATGTGCTGGAAAGTGTGAAAAGGAACAACTTGAGATGGTTCGGCCATATTATGGAACGTATGGAAAGCGAGAGAATGACTAAGAGGGTGTACGAGAGCGAGGTGGAGGGACAGAGAGGGAGAGGTAGACCGAAGGAGAGGTGGAAGGATGGAGTGAGGAAGTACATGAACGAAGGCGGTGCTGGGTGGGGGGAGGGGCGTCGACTGACTGGGGACAGCGGTGCATGGGGGCGGTTCGTTCGTGGCCACCCCTTCGGGGATCACGACGTCAGGCAATAGATAGATAGATAGACTATTATTATATATATATAATATATATATATATATATATATATATATACCGTATATATATATATATATATATATATAACTGATTTTACTGCATTATATACGAATTAAACCGCCAGGTTCGTAAAGGTTTTGTTGCAATACATATTTGTGTAAAATTGAGAGCCAATGAATAATATTTTCTTCTCTACTCATATCATTATAAGTTGGATACTGGTTGATAGCTACTGGTTGAGATGATATGGAACCTATATCAATATATCAATAAATAAACATACAATATACGATTGTATTTATTTTTATGTGATACATAAGATATATTTTGGTATAATCTCATCAGCTGCGTGTGAGGTTGCACTATGTGACGGTGGTGGTGTTGAGCGACGACCCTGTGTTTCTCTCCACCTTCGCTGAGTTCTCCTTCAAGAGTCACCTCCTGACAATCGAAACAACGAGGCTGCTCACCTTCACCCGCCTCCCTCTCTACCGCCTCCAGACCCTCCACCACATTCACAAAACTTTCTCTAGGACTGACTCTCTACTGGCTGTTATAGATGACGAATCGACAAATATTAAGTATGTACAGTATTTTGTAGTGTGAGTATTTCCTGAACAGGTGACTCATTTGTAATCGAACTTAGTCATGTGTGCAAAAGGAAAGAAAAGGCAAAGTGGCATTTAACCAGTGTTCCCCAAAAAATGAAAGAATGACAGAGAGCCAAACTCAGGATACGTTAGAATCACAACATTGCGGTGGGTAGAAACTGATTTTAGATAATTAGTAAAAGGAGGTGAGTTGAGGAGACGAAATGCTTTTGATTTTAAGACATTCGGTATGGATGGCAATTCCCCACACATGCGAACAGTACACGATACATGGCCGCACAGTATCCCTGTACAGAACAGGAAACTGATACAGTTGAGCACACCTAACTTCTGGGATATTTTGTGGGCAGCAACAGTGGTAATATGTTCTCTCCAAGATAGGTCAGAGGAAACATTGACCCCAAGAATATTGAGGGAGGATGAAGGGCTGATTTGTGTTTTGTGGAATACTAAGGGTTAGTTGTGTTTAAGATTGTGACGGGTAGATTGATGGACACATTGGGTTTTGGAAGCAGTAGATGCAACAAGGATATATCCATCACAAATGGAAATAGTCGATATACCAAAATGCGTGCTATGGCCTCATCATGTGAGTTTTGAAGTTATTTCATGGAGGGTTGCTGTTGAAACCTAGTTAAGTAGTGTAATGTAGAACCATAGGCATGCGAGTGGATAAGACTAGCGCTACAGGTGACTCAAACTCATAAAATTAAACCAAAACTATGCTATTCCTCACAGAATCATACTGTATTCCATGCAGCCATATACCCCAGCAAGTGATGCTCCACGGCGGGTTGCCTCCTGGACTATGAACCAAGGACTCGCTATATACTTAATGTCTCTCTTCCCACAAAAATTCTACAGGTGAGAATATAACTTGTTTCCAACTACCTACAGTACAAAAAAGCGACATTATGTATTTTTTTTTTCTGTGTGAATGAGGGAGACAAAAGGCATAACTTCCTGCAGTGAGTACCTCCCCCATATTTCAAAGAGTGACAGGGCCGAAATCAAGGGACGTTCGAGCTAAAATGCCTATATGTTATATGAAGCTAAGAAATAGTTAATGAGCCACCATTGGCTACTATCTAAACAATGCTAGTAATTGTAACTATAATTTCCAAAGTATAGGATGTACTGTTGTGAATTATCATTTACATTTCAAATTCTCTGACAACGACTATTACGGTAGTGGAAATTGCATCCCTTGGGAGTGTACTGATTTGTGAAAGATAGATAATGGAATAACTATATATAATATATTTATATATATATATATATGTTTTGCTTTGTTTAATTTAATTATATATACATTTCTTATATACTGTGGCAAATTAAACGACCTATTTTACTTATATTTTATTTGTATATTTTGTTAATATAAATTTCTTATAACTGTGGAAACTAAACTATCTATCTATCAATCTGGCTATGTTGTTTGGCCAGATTTCCTCATCAGCCACACTTGTTGGTGACGGCTGAAGAGTTCCCGGGTCAGACGGCTGTGATGGTGGCTAACCCCAAGGCGCCTGACGGACAGAGACTCACTTTTGTTGGACCCGGTAACAACTTTATGGAAATGCTGGCTCGTTCAATGAATTTCACGTATGTTGTTATCCGCTTACATACTTTGCCATTTCAATGTATTATATTTCTTGGTAATTGTTCTTTTAATCCGTTTAGCGCGATGACGTTTTATTACCTCTGATTTTCGCTAAGATTAGACGATTTTATGCCGTTTAAGCGGACATGGGCCGGTTTTCTGGACCACTTTCTTCCGCATTAGTTTTCAGATGTTAAAATGTTTGCTCCATTAGTTACTCGATTTTAAGACCTTTTGCCCCATTTCTACGTCAATATTTAGACCTTTCGTGCTATTTAGGTATCAATTTTTTCCCTGGTGAACGATAGTGAGCCTGTAATGTTGGAAGAACCGGCCTTCGGCTGGGATATTTTTCTACCGAAAAATTTACAAATTAATCTAGAAGGGGGATCTAATGGATGTTTTTTTTAAATTTGATGGAGGTCTAGGATAGGAAACTAGAAAAATAATTAATACATGCAAAAATCGCCCAAAAAGTGAACCATCCCCCCTTAACCCGGGAACTGCGGGAAGACTCTTAAGAGTTTCCCCGGCGGACTGCGGGAAGACTCTTAAGAGTCAGGGAAAAACAAAATCAATTTAAAACCGAAAAAAAAAAAAGAAAAAAAAAAAAATTTGGCCATGCCAAATATCACTCCTCCACCTCCCCTCCTTCCCCAGTTTCCTCCCCTCCTTCAGTTATCACCTATTTTCCCTGTTATTCCCTTTTCCTGTGGTCTATTTTCGTGCTAACATTAGCGAGTTGGTAGCAGGGCGTTGTCATCACTGTTAGCAAGCGAGTGCAAGAGAGAGAGAGAGAGTATCGATCGACAGTCTCTCTCCAGAGGTGGAGGAAAGTGGTGGGCTAGGAGGTTGCCTCAGCCATACATTGTGTAACTCCCGGCCTGTATCGCCGATTTTGACCATCCAAACGCTGTTTCCACTTGTTTTATTGTTGTAACAGGTTAATACCTTTATAATCATCCTATAATAGGCGCATATGGAGGAGTATTAATGCTCTTTATGGTAAAATAAATATTTTAGTGATGGGAACAGCTCAAATACGTCAGCACAGGAGTGTGGTGTCTCATACCCCCCATGCGCACTTCAGAGGTTAAGAAGAACTCATAGTATTCAGAGGTTTGACTGATATCGTACTTACCCCTTTGAGTCCTAGAGGTAGATATAATAACATAAAACAAAATCGTCTAATGGTAACCAGAATATGATGGACAGTATGTCATCGTGCTGAAGGGGTTAAGCTTAAGGGGAGGCAGACCGTTTTTCTGGAACCCCATCTCCCTATTGTTTAGCCCCACTAGTTTTGAGATTATAAGATGTTCGGCCCATTAGTTTGGCGATTTTAACACCTTTCGCCCCATTTCGTTGTCAATTTTAAGACCTTTCGTGCCATTTAGGTGTCGATTATTTCCTGGCGAGCGATAGCGAGCCTGCATTTTCAAGAGGAAACGTCCTTCGGTCGGGACATTTTTCTACCGAAAAATGTAAAAATTTATCTTGAAGCGGAGGTCTAGGGGGTGTTTTTTTTAAGCTTGATAGAAATCTAGAAAGAAAACAAAGAAATACAGGAATACATTAATTGATAGACAAACAAAAATAATAAATCTTTTGTCTGGCAGGTTCTCGTACTTGAGGTCTCCGGACAAGCTTTGGGGAAGGCAACACAAGGATGGAAGTTGGAGCGGTATGATGGGCCTCATTCTTAACGAGGTGATTATTGCTTAACCCGGGAGCTGCGGGGAGACTCTTAAGAGTTCCCCCGGCGCACTGCGGGGAGACTCTTAAGAGTCAGAGAAAAAAAAAATCAACTTTTGACATCGAAAACAAATTATTTTTTTATTTTTATTTTGTTTTTATTTTATTTTTTTTTTGGCCCCTGGGCCATTCAAAATCTCAGTCCTCTACCTCCCCTCCTTCCCCACTTTCCTCCTCTCCTTCAGTTATCACCTATTTTCCCTGTTATTCCCTTATTCTGAGGTATATTTTCGTGCTAACATTAGAAATCCGATTGGAGGGTGTGGTCATCACTGATAGCAAGCGAGTGCAAGAGAGAGAGAGAGTATCGATCGACTGTGTCTCAGTGGCCTTGGGGGAAATTGGCGGGAAAGCAGATTGCCTCACCCATACATTATACAACTCGCGGGCTATATCTCCGATTTTGACTATCCAAACGCTGTTTTCACTCGTTTTATTGTTGTTTCAGGTTAATACCTTTATAATCAACCCATAATAGGCGCATATGGATAAGTATTAATGCTATTAATGGCACAATGAATATTTTAGTGACGGAAACACCTCAAATACGTCAGCACAGGGGGACGTTTCCAATTACCCCCATGCGCACTTCAGAGGTTAAGGGTGTTGTTTTTCTGGACCCCCTTCTCCCCCATATTTAGCCTCATTAGTTTCGAAATTTTTAAGACGTTCGCCTCATTATTTGGTGAGTTTAAGACCTTTCACTTTATGTTATGTTACTTTTAAGACCTTTCGGACCATTTCGATGTCAATTTTGTCCTGGCGAACGATCGCGAGCCTGTAATTTAGGATTTTTTTTTATAATTGGCCAGGATTCTTTTCTACCGAAAAATGTACACTATTATCTTGAAGGAAGGTCTTGGGTATTATTTATTAGCTTGATGGAGTTCTAGGGAACAAACTAAACATTTCCACATAATGAGGTAAGTGCTGACCGTTTCAGGATTAACGTTCAAATTTGTTGTGGACAACTTTGTTAACCCGTACAGCCCCAGCGACGCGTCTGACGCGTTGGCGATGTATGTAACTCATAGCCCCAGAGACGCGCCTGACGCGTCACCCTAATTGCGCCGACCGTAACCTCAGGTGTAGCCACTCAAGAGGGCTCAGATTTGTATGGGAACTGTGTACGTATCCCACGCAACCGTGCCGATGGTTGAAAACTCTCAAAGTCCACGTGCGTGCGCGTGAGCGCGCAATAACCTGGTTTTTTGGGGTAATTGCCTTCAATTTTTTACTCTTGTAAAATACGTTTTCGGGGGCTCTGTAGGACCATTTTTTAAGCTTTTTGAGCGTTTTTTCGTGGTTTTTCCTTCATTCCTAACCCATTCGCTATTGTTTCTGGAATAAAACCATTTTTTGAAAACCGGCCGGGTTCTGTTGAACAAACATTACAAAACTAGCCGGGGCTCCACGGGTTAAAGCAAGTGTCACACTATGCCGAATTAAGTGCCGACGCTCCACAACTTAAGGATTGTAACGAGATCTTTGCCTACATCGCGGCGTGACGTGGGTGGGCGCCAACTCAAGAGATACGTCGGGAGAGGTCGTCATGGGACCTCAGGAAAAGTTCGACACGAACAACTCTCATGAGCTGAGTCGGCAGATAGTAAATGGACGGGACGGGGACGGTAGGCGGGTGGCGTCGGGCGGCGTCCAGTAGGCGTCAGACGGTACAAGGGCGTCGACCTGCCTGCGTCAGACGCCGCTATAAGGTAGGTCACCTTCAGACAGCGACCCGGTAATGCCCAGGCGGCGTCATGGGGGGAGGGCATACAGTGAGTCCGCGACCTGGCAATGTCGCACGGGACATCGTTGATAGAGGGTCTTGGGGGTGTTTTTTTTAAGCTTGATGGAGATCTAGCGAGGAAACTAAAAAATAAATGAATATATAAATAAATAGACCCCAAAAATCACCACTGTCCCCTTAATTCAATCCCATCAACGAGTGACTATCTATAAACCCTTTTATTAGCGGTGGCGTCTGTTTTGCCTTAGTTCTGCCCTACTTAGATGATTTTATGCAGCTTAAGAACGGTGTGTGGGAGTAAAGAGAGATAAATGAGAACAATGGAGGTCTTGTGATTGTTACAGGCCCTTTTTAAGCATAATACAATAACCTAATAGTTGCCAGACTATAACGAGAAAGACGTCAACGGTACTGTTTTACCAATTACTCAAAGAACCACTTAATTAAGGGGAGATGGGCGTATTTATTTGCTCATTTATGGTTCTTTTTATTATATTTTTAGTTTCCTTCCTAGACCTCAAGCTTAATACCCCCCCCCCTCCCCCACACACACAAACGTCGCCTCCGACGGACCGGTTTACCTCGGTCGGGGTCAAGTGTGACGGAGTAGGGGTCCAGTGTGACAGGGTGGCTGTCCATCGCCGCCGTAGTATCTATCGGCGCCGTCCTACCTCCTATAGGCGCCGCTCGTTAGGAGCATTGTCGCCAACCAGTTTGCGCGCTACAGCGCATGACGCCGCCCTGGCGGCGTCATTTATATCCCTTAGGTCTTGCATGGTTGCCGCTCGACCCCGTCCAGTTGCCGTTAGGCGGCGTGCCCGTCCATACTGCCCACCGTGGGAGTCCCGTCCCTCGATTACCCACGTTACTCGGCAGTGGTCTCCCCTTTCTATCGCCACTCCTTAAGTCGTGGAGCGTCGGTACTTAATTCGGCATATGCTCGGTTCACACATGCACAAATTAACGTCCCATCCGTCCCCGACCCCTTAATTCGCCGTGCCTAGGCGGCGTCCTTTTTGTGCATGCATAAAATGGTCCGTGTGGGCAACTGCCAGAAAACGTGTTATGTTGGGACACCCACACGGACACACACGGGAGCAATCGTCGTCTAGACGCAGCCTGGCGGCGTCTAGACGACGACTGGCGGCATCTAGACGCTGACTAACGGGATGAGAACGGCGGAAAAAACCATTGGAATGGCCATCGTGGCCATCGTGGCCATATGGGGCCTCCAGATTGATGCCCTCCTGCCTATTTTCTTGGTCGGGGACGGACGGGATGTTCGTGCATGTGTGAACCGAGCAATAGTGTGACACTTGTTTAAAGGGGGCCCACATCGGTTTTTATCTCTTTCTCTCCCTCTCTCTTTGACTTGTTTCAATTTGGCCCGATTCAGCCTACTGTTTTAAGACTTTTACCCCCATCCAGGTGTCAATACTTTCCTGGCGAGCGGTAGCGAGCCAGCATATATATATTTTTGTTTTGACAGAAAGCTAAGTTTATACATTTTTCGATAGAAAAATGTCTTCGGCGAAGCCGGATTTCTCCATACAATGCTGGCTTGCTATCGCTCGCAAGGAAGATATCAACACCTGAATGGCGATAAATATCTTAAAACAGTTGGGTGAATGGGGCCGAATGGATACAAGCCAGGGAAAGAGAGAAAAGGAGAGAAAGCAAAAAAAAAGCCGGTGGCCCCCCTTAAACCAAAATGTATTAATCCCTTGAGGATTACGACGCATCTTACCAGCTTAATTTGGCTATCATTAGATTATTTTATTCAGCTTAGGTAGGACCTGTGGGAGTCAGCGGCATAACTGAGTTGGCTTTGACCCATTAGGATTCCTATAGGTCCTTGCTAGACTGCATATAATCGTCTACTATGGTCTATTCGCATTACGTTGGCGAGAAATCATGACCACTAATCTCTGTAACTCAAAAACGACTAGAGTCATCGAGTTAATATGTCTACCATTTGGGAAGAGTCAGTCAAGGAAGAGATTTGGAAATATACATCCAATTTGCTCTAGCCGTTTTTGAGTTACAGAGGATAGAGGTCATGATTTATCGCCTACTTTCAGCGAATAGACTATAGTAGCCAATATAACTTGTGGGAGTCGGAGGTGTAACCGAGTTGGCTTTGATCCCTTTTGAATTCCTATAGGTCCTTTCTAAACTGCATACAATCGTCTAATAGTAGCCAAATATAACCTGCAGTAACGCATCATAATCCGCGAGGGGTGAATAGAGGTCATGTGAAAATTACTGCTAATTTGTGCTAAACACGAACTGCAGCATCGTGGTACCACATAAAATGCACCGCCAGTGTTAGGCCGGTATCACACGAGAGCTTTTAAAGTCAACATTCGATGATCAAAATTTTTCTGGCAACATTTCTGGAGGATTTTGCACTGGTATCGGAAACTAGACTAATGGTAGATGAATTTAGGTGACCAAAATATATTAAATGTTGACCTCATAAGCTGCCAGACCAGTGTTGAGGATAAATGTTGAGGGAAAAAGTGTTCGTGTGATACCGGCTTTTAAAGCACGGTTCACACATGCACGAATTAACATCCCGTCCGTCCCCGACCCCTTAATTCGCCGTGCCTAGGCGGCGTCCTTTTTGTGCAGCATAAAATGGTCCGTGTGGGTCGGGGCAACTGCCAGAAAGCATGTTATGTCGGGGACACCCACAGGATACACACGGACACACACGGGAGCAGTCGTCGTCTAGACGCAGCCTGGTGGCGTCTAGACGACGACTGCTTCCGTGTGTGTCTCGTGGGTGTCCCGGCAAAAAAAGTTGGAACGGCCCTAGTGTCCATCGTGGCCATATGGGGCCTCCAGATTGATGCCGTCCTGCCTATTTTCTTGGTCGGGGACGGACGTGACGTTAATTCGTGCATGTGTGAACCGAGCTTTAGCAGCATAGCTTATACTGTAGGTCTATGCCTCTTTTGACTAATAAACCCCTTCTGTACCGGCGACGATTTTTGTATTTAATTCTAGCTATATTTAGACAATTTTGTGCAGTTTAAGAACGATCTGTGGTAGTAGGAAGGGTTAAGTGAGATAGTTCGAAGCCTGTTAACTCCCTCCGACTCATATGACGCTAGAGCGTCATATTGAACTTATGCCAAAAAACTCATATGACGCTAGAGCGTTATATGAACTTGTCTTAATAGCTCTCTAATAAGTTATATGACGCTCTAGCGTCATATTGAGTAAGTTAGGTAAGTTAGATGAAATTCTGTCGATTGGTGGCAACCCCAAGTTTCTCCGACTTCTAACGGTCCCGCAGTGAGGGTTTGACAGTTGTGAGGTACAGTGACAATAATAAAGTGTCGTCCGCCTCCTCGGACTTATTGGAACATAATATGACGGAGGGAGTTAATTGCTGGAGGCCATTTTTAAACTGAAAGAAATCGCCTTATAGTAGCCAGAATAAAGATAAAAGGACAGTACCGGTAATGAAGGGGTTAATTTCACACACAAATGAAACCTCCACAGCACCTTCCTAACACCTTCAGAACACCCTCCTAACACCTTCGTAACATCTTCCTAACACCTTCCTAGCACCCTCCTAACATCTTCCTAACACCCTCCTAACACCTTCCTAGCACCCTCCTAACACCTTCCTAACACCCTTCCTAACACCTTCCTCACACCCTCCTAATACTTTCCTAGCACCCTCCTAACACCTTCCTAACACCCTCCTCACACCTTCCTAACACCTTCCTAACACCCTCCCTCTGACTCTCCTACCATCCTCCACTCCCTCCCACTCTTCCTCAGCCAAAGTCGTATTGCCAGTCTAGGGATAGGTCTATTTGAGCCCCCTCACGCACAGGAAAGACAGACAGGACGGGGACCATGGCGGAGTTTTGATAGCGACAAAGCCAGGACTAGTTGCGACACCAGCCACAGAACTTAGCGCGGACTCAGAAATTATTTGGATTAAAGCACAGATAGAGGGCTGCAGGACATTATATATAGGATCATTTTACCGGCCCCCTAATTCTAACGTAGAATACCTGCAGTCCCTTGACGAATGTTTATCTAAAATTGACCCCTCCAAAAATATATGGTTGGCTGGAGACTTCAACTTACTGGACAGCATACGCGACACTGGAAAATGACAACCATGGCAGCGAAATTATATTACCACAGACTGACAGAAGATCATTACATGAAACATTTATTGACATAATCAACACCCACTCACTCTCACAAACAGTACTCGAACCAACACGTACGCAAGTTAGTGTAGCAAGAAATAACCCTAACGTAAGACATGGAGTCACATCCAACATACTAGACTTGTTCCTTACAAACAACACCTCACTTATAACACGAACACGGGTCTTGCCGGGGCTTAGTGATCACGACATGGTGCTCGTAGATGCAAACATTAAACCTAACATACATAAACAACTACCCAGAAAGATATACCAGTACAACAGAGCTGACATGGAAGCCATCTCCAAGGACTTAGCTAACTTTAGAGACACCTTCCTTGACAACACCCAATAGCTAATACTGTAGAGGTTAACTGGACTAGACTTCGTGACTTTATTCAGGACACAATGGACAAACACATACCCAAGAAAACTGTTACATGTAACCAGTCTCCACCTTGGTTCAATAGACAATCAAGAAGACTACATAGCAACAAGGTAGAAGCATACAAGACAGCTAAACAATACAACGATACAGAACACTGGGAACACTACAAAAATACCCAGAAAACATTACAACGAGAAATTAAACAAGCAGAAACTAACTACACAACCACTTTCCTCACAAACAACATGCAAAACCACACAAAATTCTACAGCTTCTTCAAAGCACGCAAACAAGACTCGACTGGCATAACAACATTACGACACAACGATTCCCTGGTCATACTCTCACAAGATAAAGCACATGCACTTAATTCACAGTTCCAGTCAGTATTTACACAAGAACATGCAGACTTGCCAGAACTGTCGCCATCACTACACCCATCTATACCTCCACTGACTTTACACACCCGTGGAATCGAGAAACTTTTATCGGAGGTAGACACTGACAAAGCGACTAGACCAGACAATATACCCTGCAGGATACTTAAGGGAAATGCTGCTATTCTTGCTCTTATCCTGCAGGTTATATTCTCGCAGACTATAGACACCGGAGAACTTCCCAATGACTGGTTTTTGGCGAACGTGACACCAATTTTCAAATCCGGAGACAGAACCCTCCCTGTCAACTATAGACCCGTTTCAATTACCTCAGTTCCCTGCAAAATTTTAGAACATATCCTCCACCGACATAATATATCATGGACCATTTTGATAGGTTAAATATACTTACTGACGCACAGCACGGCTTTCGACCTAAGAGGTCGTGCGAAACTCGGCTACTGGTGACCACTCATGACATTTCCCGATCCATTAATGACCCCAAAATTAGACAAGTAGACGCCATAGTACTTGACTTCGCCAAAGCCTTCGACAAAGTCCCACACCAGAGACTTCTAGCAAAATTAGATTATTATGGCATCCGAGGACCACTTCTTCACTGGCTTAAGACTTTTCTAACTAATCGTGAGCAACGTGTTGTTCTCGAGGGCTGTCATTCTTCTTCTGTATCTGTAACTTCTGGGGTCCCACAGGGCACCGTCTTGGGCCCCCTACTTTTCCTTTCATATATTAATGACCTTCCACTATCTCTTACTTCTACTACTAGACTTTTTGCAGACGATAGCTTAGTTTACCGACCAATTATCAATAGGGACGATTGCCTCCGACCACAAGACGACTTAACTGCGCTTGAACAGTGGGAAGCCAAGTGGCAGATGACATTCAGACCTGACAAGTGCCACCATATTTGCTTCACTCGTTCCAGTAAAACCATTCCATTCCCTTACAAACTTCACAATACCCCTTTAGATACCGTTCCCTCCCATAAATATTTGGGGGTCCACATCTCAGCGGACATGAGGTGGACCACACACACGAGCAGCGTCAGAGCAAAATCTAATAGGGCCCTGGGCTTCCTTCGCAGAAATCTCACAAAGTGTAACTCAAACATCAAAAATCAAGCTTTCAAATCACTAGTTCGGCCACACTTAGAATGCTGCGACACCGTCTGGGATCCACACACTCACAATAATATCAATAAATTAGAGGCCATACAAAACAAAGCTGCAAGATGGATCAGACGTGATTACAGACATACTACATCAGTCACTTTGCTCAAACAAGACATTAAACTAGACCCCCTTGTAACAAGAAGACAAATACACAGGCAACAAATGTTATACAAAATCACAAACAATCTAGCACACATAGATAAAAATACATATTTACACCCTACAAACATACGATTTACGAGACGCAGCCACAACTTAAAATACCACACATATCAGGCAAGCACGGACAAATTCAGACATTCATTTTTTCCCCGCAGCATCCAAGAGTGGAATCACCTCCCATCTCACATAGTTAATAGCCCCACTCTTCATTCCTTTAGAAATAGGATCACTACTCATTATCTCCCTAATCCTTGACCCGATCCTATCCCTCTCATAATTCCCCTGCACAACCCCCGCATATCATGCTGCCCGAGAGCAGCCATCTGCGGGTCCCCCTAACAAGAACTAACAAAAACAAAATATGTGAACTTGATTGGTATGCCAAATGCTACTCCATTAACCCATTCAGTACCAGGGACTTCCTTTTCGTAATATTCTGGCAACTATTAGACGATTTTATTCAGTTTAAGAAGGACCTCTACCAATAATAAGGCTTAAAACTACCTCAACCAACCCTTTCAACTACCACATATCCTTCTTAAGCTGCATAATATCGTCTGGTTATAGCCAGCATGACATATATCACACGGTGCTGGTACTCAAAGGGTTAAGGAACATACTGTATATCCATATATCTATTTACTCAGGCCCATTTTCTTTTTTTTTCTTTTTTTCTGGGGGTGGCCGACTCGAGACAGAGACCGAACATGGACAACATAACACAAAGGAAAATAAATGAACACACAAAACAAAACACAAATTAACACACATCTATGTCACCCAGGAGAAGACCCAGAGACCAGGGATCACCAAGGTCACTCCAACACTTTTCCGGCATGACAACTTTGTATTTGACAACTGCCGGGGGTTCATTAAAGCAGACTTACTTTACATATATTAATTGTGTAAACAACTTCTACATTGAAGAAAAGTGAAACTATTAGAGATCAACAATTTCACGTGTCTATAGACATTCTTAAGCATGATATTATTAGAATTATGTTAGGCAATGTCTAGTCAGCCATACACTTTTGATATACAGATTATTATTATTATTATTATTATTTGATAATATGCATGCTATTAATATTCTAATTCGTATATTTTATATCTGGCCATATAAATTCCAGAAAGTTGAGATGTCGCCTGGCCCTTTTACTTTATCTTTCACTCGCAATAAGGTGGCAACAGTTAGTTCATATTTTATTGTCGTGGAAAGGATGATTATTGCTGCCCGAGGTAGTCCTGAGGTTGACCCGTGGGGCTTCCTGCTGCCTCTGTCACCACTGGTCTGGGTGGCGGTACTGACGGCGCTGCTGGGGGTGGTCACTGTTATGATGATCCTGCCTTCCTTCCCTCCACAACACAACCACAGTAAAGACAGGAGAGAAACCAATGTCTTCAACTGTGTTAGAGTATTTTTGCAAGAAGGTAAACAAACTTCATACCTATTTCTATAACCTCGATGTATTTCTGTTTAGTACATAATATTCACGTCCCAGGTACAGTCGCGCAAATAAGTGATGTCTCCGCACCAAGTATGTTTTGATCATTAATTGATATCAGCAATATCTAAGCTTCATTTCTTCATATCGATTGAAATATACACACACATGTTTCTACACTTACCAACCCTATTCAACATCTGACAGACATTAATATAGCACGGAGCAAGCCAAACGTAATGCCAGCTGAGACATGACTTATTAGCGGGATCGTACATATTATGGCCACCCTAATGGGAACTATAGTAAGCTACCATCATGATTTTGTATACGATCACATTTATACGTATATTTTGACAGATGTTACCGAGACTGCAGGTTGGTGGTGGTGGGAACGTGTGGTGCTGGGAGTTTGGATGTTGATGATGTTGGTGATAATTCAGAGTTATGTTGGTAACCTCATGTCTATGCTCGCCGTTCGATTTATTGACCATCCTTACGGAAGCTTAGAGGACGTTGTTGATAGTAACGCCAAATTCGTTCTTCCTGGAAATACTAGCACCGTGACAGACATTCAAGTAGGTATTGCAGGACATATTGTATTGCTTAACCTATTCAGACTAATATTACACGATTTTATGCATTTAAAAGGGGCCTCCAGCAATTATAAGAATTCGAAATATCTCACTTAAACCCTTTTACCACCACATATCTTTATTAAACTGAACAAAATCGTCTAAATATATCTAGAATAAAATTTAAAATACGTCACCGATACAGAAGGCGTTAAGTATTGAATTGTTGAAGTTAACCCTTTGAAGCTCTGACGCGTTTTTAGCACTTTATTTTGGCTATCATTAGACGATTTTATGCAGCTTAGGAAGTATCTGTGGGTATTAAAAGGGTAAATACTATCTCAATCAACCCTTTGACTTCCATATACTGTTACTAATCTGAATAAAATCGTCTAATCGTAGCCAGAGACAGAACAGAAACGCGTATTGGAGCTTGAAAGGGTTAATATGACTGTAGAAACATAGAGTTACGTGTAAGTAAGGATATAATTCATGACAGTAGAATAGATTACTATATATATCTTTGTATATATATATATCTATATATCACCAACATTATACGGGAGGTATGGTGAAGATTCATTGTTAATGAGCTGGTTTTCTTAAAAGATACGAAATTCAAATCCTAATGTGATAATGGGAAGCTATAATTGGCATTGATATTGTGCTGTTTTAGTTTTAGTGCACTACCACAAAGCCTACCAACATGCTATACAAGAATCATGGTGTTCCCAATACAATATATTTGTTTGGAGAGAGTGAGAGTGAGAGTGGGTGAGAGAGAGAGAGAGAGAGAAAGTGTTGTCTGACATTACGAGTCTAGAAGCCAGTGATGATGCGGCTTTGAGAAGTCGACACAGCATCGTACCACTAAGATAAAGCTTGGCGTTGTTGGTATGTGAAGGCAGAATAATAATAGAAGTAATACACTAAAATTCTCCCACTAGGGTTGAACAAACAAAATAATTATACTCGTGGCAGCAAAGACAATGTGTTACAAAACGTGATGCAATCATGACGTCACCACCCTGACACGAAAGATACAAGGGAGAGAAAGAGAGAGAAAACATGGCTCTCCCCCAATAAAACAAAAGCTATGTAAATTATAACTCACTCACAACTGACATAGGTTACAAAACTCAGTTGGGAGTGACAATATATATATATATATATATATAATCTTGCTTTTCCATTTTTAGACTGCCAAGTATGGTGTATATCGTGAGATTGCCGACCTAATGAAGACGACCAAGCGCGTTGTTTACATAAGGCATCGCGACATGGCCCTCACCACCTCTACCCTCGTAAGAGATGGTACACACGTCATTTATAACGTAGAGTCAAACTTCGTACCGATCATTGCAGCCGACTTCAGTTCCAAAGGTGAGAGGTGGTCTGGACTTTTCACACACACACACACACACACACACACACACACACACACACACACACACACACATACACATATGTGTGAATCCTCGAAGGAGGAGATACGGGCGCTATATAAGTAACCAGAAGATTATTATTATTATTACACACACATACACACACACACCAATTCTGGTCCGACCTCTTTTGGGTTATTTAGATATTTTGTGTAATTATTGTTGAGTATTTTGTCTCGTGTATACCCTTTTCGAGTAATATATTATAGTTTATCCTCTAGGCTAACAAAAACGCCTTACCAGACTTCCTTCAAACCAAATAATGTCCACCCAGACCCTCCTTCAAGCTAAATTTACACATTTATTTTAATAAAAAAAATCAGGCTCGCTATCGCTCATCTAGAAAAAGAATTGACACCTTGATAGGGTAAAGCAGCACCTTTTCGCGAAACTAATGGGGTAATAAATTTTGATATATCTAAAATAATAATGCGACAGTGGGGAGGTCCGAAAAGATAACCCTCGAGCCAAGTACGGTAAAGGAGTTGATTATATTAATGCCCCTTTCCCACTGATACAATTTCATACGATTTGATTTTCATCGCAGACACCAAGAAATGGGCACATTCGTGACATGTCGCAACAAAATCTTGAACCCTTGCATGATAATTGTTTGACTCGCAAGGCCTCGCAAGGGCCCTCGCGGGTCATCGCAAATGTTTGGATTGTTCAAAATTTTGGACGAGGACTTGCGACGGGTCCGAACCCTCGCAAGCATCGTCGAACATTGCCGAGGGATCGGCGAGGCCCTCGGAGATCCTTGGCGAGCAATCGACGAGGGTGTCGCACGAAAAAAAAGCGTCGCCGAGAGTATACCCGCCACGGGTATACTTCGCAGAGGCGTGCGAAGGGCGGTGCGACGTAGATGAATGCTCAGAAAACACCTCGCCGAGGCCAAAGAGCACCTTCGGCGAGGTGGGTAAAAAATAAGGATTAGGCCTATAGTGAACCTGTCAACTCTTTTTTATATGCACCTTTCGTAAGGGGGTTCACCTGTTTCTTTTTCTCTTTCTCTCCTTCTCTGTCTTTCTCTGGATTGTATCCATTCGGCCCCATTCAGCCAACTGTTTTAAGACGTTTATCCCCATCCAAGTATCGATATCTTACTGGCGAGCGATAGCGAGCCAGCATTGTATGGAGAAATCTGGCTTCGCTGGAGACATTTTTCTATCAAAAAATGTACAAATTTAGCTTGCTCTCAAAACAAAAATATATATATATATGTTGGCTCGCTACCACTCACCAGGAAAATATTGAAACCTGGATGGGGGTAAACGTCTTAAAACAGTAGGCTGAATGGGGCCGAACGGATACAAGGCAAAGAGAGAGGGAGAGAAAGAGAAAACAAAAAAAGCGAGGAGAGAGGGAGAAAAAGAGAAAACAAAAAAAGCGAGGTGTGCTCAATTAAGCCGTAACGTGAACATACGGCAAGGACATTGCCAATCTCCGAATTAAGGGGTGATAGGTCGTTTTTCTGGTCCCCTTTCTTCCTCATGGTTAACCCCATTCGTTTTCATATTTTATGACGTTCGGCCCATTAGTTTGGCGATTTTAAGACATTTCACCCCATTTCGTTGTCAATATTAAGACTTTTCGTGTCATTTAGGCGTCAAGTTTTTCCTGGCTAGCGATAGCGAGCCTGTACTTTTTGAGGAACCGGTCTTCGGCCAGGATATTTTTCTATCAAAAAATTTACAAATTGATCTTGGACAGATAAATTCAAGATAAATTTGTACATTTTCGACGAGATGGGTTGGGTATCGTTTAATTCGCCGAAGACGTCGCAGAACATACGCCTAGGATTCGTTCATCCTTCGCATTATTTTGCAATATTTTATTCAAATGAGACAGTTCTCGCCGAAGTCATCGGTGAACCATCGCTCAATTTTGCCGATGAGGTCGCATAATGTCGCCGATTCCGTCGCATCCATCGGCGACATCGTTGCCGAGTGTAAACTTGTCAACGTTTTTTAACGGTCAAAATCGTTGACGTCGCACAAATTCGTTGCAAATTGACAAAACTACGTCCTCGGCGACGAAAATTGTATGAAATCGCATCAGTGGGAAAGGGGCATCAGGGGAGACAGGCCGTTTGTTTGGTCTATTTATTCATTTATTCATATATTTTTTTAGTTTCCTCTATAGACCTCCATCAAGCTTAGAAAAGCACCCCCTAGACACCTCTTCAAGATAAATTTGTACATTTTTCGGTAGAAAAATTTCCCGGCCAAAGGCCGGTTCCTCTTAAAATTGACAACGAAATGGGGCGAAAGGTGTTAAAATCGCCAAACTAATGGGCCGAACGTCTTATAATCTCAAATCTAGTGGGGCTAAACATTAGGGAGAAGGAGGTCCAGAAAAACGGTCTGCCTCCCCTTAATGTGGGATGGTTGTTGTTTTTCTGGATCACCTCCCTCATCCTAACCCCATTATATTTGAGATTTTTAGATGTTCGCTCCATTATTTTAGCAATTTTAAGAGCTTTCGCCACACTTCGTTGTCAAATTTAAGACCTTTTGTACCATTTAGGGGTCTTCTTTTTTTTCCTGGCGACTGAGAGCGAGCCTGCATTGTTTAGAGAAAAATGTAAACATTTATCTTCAAGGGGAGTCTAGGGGGTTATTGTTTTAAGTTTGATGGAGGCCTAGAGAGGAAACTAAAGATGTAATAAAAGATAAGTAAATAAGCAAATATATACCCGCATTCCCCTTTCAACGATATTATAATTAACTAGTTTTGGATATACTCTCATGAACAATGTTTGTATATTTGTATACTAATTTACCAATGAACAGTCAACAAAACAATCTGTTTCATTCTTCAGTTTATCTTATCGTACTGTTCAGCGGTGTCATGTTCATTTGGTTCGGTTCATGCCATAGCCAGGATGACAGTTTTCACACACAACATTTACATACCTATCCTTTTGTTTACCCATGTTCTGTCTTGGTAGGTTGTTGTTATTGTCGTTCCTTAAGCTGCCTGGCCGAACAGCCCCGAGTCCCTAATGTTACGAACTGGCACTCGGGTACACAAGGGCTCTCAATCAGGACTCGAATACGGCTCGCTGCCACAACGGAAACACACGATCCCAACCCCTGAGTACTGCCAGCCGAACAAAAAACACCAATACCCTCCAGAGTTCAATCTGCTATAACGGGGTATACAAGAACTCGGTACTAGTGTTCAACAACAGACTAATAAAGAGACAGGAATTATCTAGTCTGGTCAACAATCAAACAATGAAGTAAGAAACAACAACACCAAAGAATAGTGTTGGCCGAAGCCGAAGTAATCCACCCTTGAATATGAACTTAAGAAGTCCACCACCCTCTACTTCGGATCGGCACTATTACGTTACGTTAATTAATAGTCCTTAAGCATCGAGCAAGGAATCTTCTGAAAAAAGTTAGATGCTTCTCGGATGCTCGTAAGAAGTACGTATCGGATTTTGAACAGTAATTCAATAAGCAAAAACACTGGCAATTAAATACTATTAACCCTTAATTAGCGGCTCACCACATAAGTCGAGTTAAATAAAGCTGGACTATGTGGCGGCGCTCGACATAACTCGAGTGGCAATTTCAGCACTTAATGTTGCTGAGAGAGAGAGACAAGTGGTGGCAGGAGAGTAGCGAGCGTATGACTGCTCCAGACCACCGCGGCGAAACTACTGACACGAATCTCACCTCCCTCCTACCTCTCTCACTCGCTATATAAGGAATTGTATGGGGAAAGTGCCTAATTACATGCTTTTTGCACTCGCGTTGCACGGTTATTGCAAGAAAACTAGCCATCATAAAAGGATCGTTATGGTGTCATTCGAAAGCTCTGTTTATGCCCTTTCAGGGATAGATACTTGTTTTACGTTCTGGGTCTTATTTAGGCATGAAAATGATCACGTAAACAGCCCTATTTTGGCTAAAAACACCCCGCTGGGCGGTACATATAAATAAACCGCATAGGCCGCTCTTAAGGTGTTAAAGGCTTAAATTGGCATAAGAATAATTAAAAGAATATGCAATAGTAAATGGCAAACATTAAAAAGAAGTACTCCGCAAATGCAACGGCAATAGCTTACTCGGATTGTGCTCGTGGGCCACTAATCACTAAAGTAGCCAAGCTTGCAACACATGAAATCAATAGTGCATAAACAATATCATACATAAGGAAAGCTTCAATACTATTCTGTATCTACTAATCGAGTAAAGTCTAGCTGGGGTACTGTAGGCAAAAAGGTAGCAGTGACTGAGCAAAACCGGCTCGTAGCCTAGCGAAGTCCTCATGACTGTTTAAAGTATTACGTTAAAACTAACAAGTGCACTTTGAGAAATCCAGATCCCTTGTATCTGGTTTTCTCCCGGCTCCTTGACAAAGTAAAAACAAACTGTTAATAAAATACAGGGTGGTTAGGCTCTTGCCCTCACGCACTGTAAATTATAAACTCAGCACAGTCAGCCGCGAAGACAACCTAGGCTTCACTGACCCGAAACGAGTATGCAGGTTTATCGCTTAACCACTGCATCAAACAACAACTCGTAACACAGAAAAGCCTTACCCCAGTCTAGCATTACCTAGACTAGCAGAAAACAGGAATAATAATAATAACACACAGAGAAATGCATATACAAGTGCAACAAACATAAATCAATCCTATTCTAAGTCAACCCTTCCAAAATAGGCTATCTAATAGGCAAGTATCTCGTGAGAACTCAAGCGATAATACGTTGGCTGACTAGCTCTGCACCAACGGGACAATGGAAGTTAAACGGGGCAGGGAAAAGAGGAGATAAGAATGTAAGGTAGTAGAGAAAGTTCCCATCAGTCAGAAGAATATATATAGTTAGCAAAGGAAATGAGAAGTCGCTCTGCCTAATGAGTTCTGATGAAAAAATGGCTAGACTTCCCTTTTATACCCGGCCCTCTAGTGAGCCCAACGTGAACTACTAAGGACCGCCCACTGACAACCATTACGTAATTTCTCTCTCTCCTCTGGGATACACAAAGGCTCCCCTAGCACTGAGGGAGGGAGGAGTGCTAGTGAGTTAGGCCTACCTCCTGCCTGGTGTACCCACTGACACCTAACTGTGGCTGTTTCTCTTCCCATCATTACAAATAAGTTTTACACACAATACTTATAACTAATGATATAAAATAGAACTCGTTGACTCAGATGAAAACAAAATACATATTCATAATACTTATAGTACAACGGCTCACATGAACTAAGTTAGGAAACTCTACATAGACTACAGCCAAAGTTCCTGCCCTGACGATCCTAGCGAGAGTGGGGCATGACTAGGCGTTCTGTACAGCATGCTCACACGTGGACATGCGTCACACCTCCCCCAAGATTTTACTCGCTCAACCCTGAGCTAAAATCTGACAAACACAGAACCCCATCAAGCCCCTCACACCCAGCGACCGCATGGCACTAAAACAAAGCTGAGTTTATCACCAAAACACATCTTATTATTAAAAAAAAAAAAAAAAATCACATTTTATAACTCCTCCCAACAATAGCAAAAAGACACAATATCATGCTCCCGGAGCGAGCTTACAGCAGCTCAGCCGTTTGATAGTTCGTGGACTACTCAAACTCTATAGGCTATGACAAACTTATACGATTACCTATATCAAAAGAAAGAGTTTTTATATGATTTTTATATTTTAATATGTTTTTTCCGGCTGCACTATAAGGGCAGCCTATTTTCCTCCGCTCAAACCCACACACCTGTGATAGCCTACGACTGATCATCCACCCTTGATAAACAATCCGCGATCACATTGTCACATCCAGCAATATGACGGATGTCCAGGTTATACTCCTGCAACATCAAAGACCACCCGGTCAGTCTCATATTGCGATTGTGAAATTGATTCAGGAATCTCAAAGGGTGATGATCAGTGTAGATAACCACGACTGGGCCATAGGCTGGAACATACACCTCGAAGTGCCTGAGCGACAGCACAATCGCCAGTAATTCCTTTTCTATTGTAGAATAGTTCTTTTGTGCAGCATTGAACTTCTTAGAAAAGAAACTTACTGGGTGTTCCACACCTTCATTGTCTGTCTGTAGCAAGACGGCACCAGACCCTACACCACTAGCAACTGTTGCCAGCTGAAAAGGCCTGTTAAAGTCTGGGGCCCTGAGTATCGGGTGAGTACATAGCAAATGTTTCGCCAAAGTGAAAGCCTTTTCACACTCAGGTGCCCACAAAATTTGTTGTCTTTAGATAAATAATCTGTGAGAGGTGCCAACACCGTTGAGTAACCTTTTATGAAGCGTCTGTAGTAGCCTATCACACCCAAGAATCTCATAACCTGCTTCTTGGTTGTTGGGTGCGGAAATTTATTGATAGCCTGTACCTTGTTCTGAGGAGGGCACACCTGTCCCCTTCCCACTACAAACCCAAGGTACTGCACAGTGGCTTTTACGAAGTCACACTTTGCCAAATTTACTACCAGACCTGCTTCACTAAGTTTCCGGAACAAGATCTCAAGGTGCTCACAATGGCTCTCAAAGTCGTCATCATAAATTATTACATCGTCCAAATATACGGTGCAATTTGGAATGTCCTTTACAATTTCATTCATCAGGTTCTGAAACGTTGCTGGTGCATTCTTAAGTCCGTAAGGCATAACATTGCACCGGTAGGTACTCCCGTCCACAACAAAACCACATACCTCTTTAGCACGCTCGGACAAAGGTACTTGCCAGTAACCTTTTACTAAATCCACTTTAGACAAAAAACGAGCATTACCAATTTTGTCAACACTATCATCAACCCGAGAAAGAGGATATGGGTTAGTTGGAGTCAAACCGTTTAACCTACGGAAATCAATACAAAAGCGTACCTTGCCATCTGGCTTAGGCTGCAGTGTTACGGGGGAAGTCCACTTAACTGTGCGTTTCTCTATCAATCCTCTACCGAGCATATCAGCATCAAATCAACCAAGCTACAGACCAACATGGTGAAACACATACAATAGCACTGGATATATCAAAGGCATTTGATAGAGTCTGGCATCAATCCTTATTGTCGAAGATGTCACACTACGGCCTTGCATCATTAGTTCCACTAATTTCTTCTTATCTTCATAACAGAAAAATACGTGTAATGGTAGATGGCCTTTATTCTCAATTTCACTCAATAAATGCTGGTGTTCCCCAGGGATCAGTTTTGGCCCCAATTCTGTTCCTCATTCATATCAATGATCTCATATCTACCACTCATAATCCAATACATTCCTACGCAGATGACTCAACACTCCACAGTTCCTTCACATTTACCAATTCTTTCACCCAACCCGATCTTATAAATTCAAAAATAAACACTGCAATTTCTCTGAACCAGGACCTTTCTAGAATTAATGAATGGGGACAAGAGAATCTAGTTTCCTTTAATGCACAGAAAACCAAGTACATTCAATTTTCTAACCGACAGAATCTCACTGACTCCCATATATTTTTTAATGATGTAAATATTCCCACTTCCCCTAGTATTGACATTCTCGGTGTAACATTAACTACTAACTTGAGCTGGACACATTATGTTAGAAGCATTGTTAAGAATGCCTCTAAAAAACTGGGACTCCTGTACAGAGTTCGAGAATTCTTCACTGACGAGCAGTTGGCCGTAATATATAAAAGTCATGTGCGCTCTCAGATGGATTACTGTTCACCTCTGTGGGGTGGAAGTGGAGTGGTTGCATTGAGGCAGTTGGACAAAATTCAAAATAAAGCTATTAGATTAATCAATAACCCTGCAATCACACAGGACCTTCCTACATTAGCCATACGAAGAAACGTTGCATCCCTTGCATTATTCTACAGATATTTTCACAGCAATTGTTCCGAGGAACTTGCTTCAATTGTGCCGCCTCTCCACATCTTTCCCCGTAGAACTAGGGCAGCTGAGAGCGCCCATGAATTTACACTTTCTCCTCCACAATGCAGAACTTCTGCTTATCAGAATTCATTTATCCCCAGAGCTACTACTCTTTGGAATTCACTTCCCTCGAATTGCTTTCCACAAACTTACAATCAACAAATGTTTAAATCCAGTTGTTACAAACATTTTATGAATGGAGGATGCCTTTAGGCACATGGACCTTTTTGTTTTATCTGTGTTTTTCCTTCCTTCGTTCATTGTCTCTTAAAAAAAAAAAAAAAAAAAAAAATATACTCCAACTCATCCCTCAGAGCTGGTAGTTATATGGGGGGCACACGGTACGGGATTGACTTAAAGGGTATATGGTCCCCCACGTCAACATCATGCATAGCCTGAGCAGTGAGGCCTGGGTGTTCAGCAAATACAGTGGGGTATGAACCGAACAACTGACGGATAGCATCAAACTGCGGCTCAGGCAAATGAGCTATAGCCTCGTCAGCCCTTAGGCTCGAGTTCCCCGCCCACTGATCCGCTGAAAGATGTTGATCCCAGCTATCCTCCTCTGAAGCTTGACTGCCCCCCTCTCCTTCTCCACCACGGCCGCAACAAGCCAACACAGGGACAGTGAGAGGCTCAGAGGGGCGCCTCACATACTCTTTAATAAGGTTCATGTGACATAACTGGTTCTTTTTCCTCCTGTCTGGAGTGGCAACAAGGTAATCTAAGTCTGAAATTTTTTCTACAATTTTATAAGGTCCAGTGTACTTCGCAGAGAGGGGGTTACCAACCAAAGGCAACAAAATTAATACCTCTTGTCCTACAGTGAACTTCCGGAGCCTCACTTTGCGATCATACCTGTCCTTCATCAAAGCTTGTGATTCTGTCAAATTTCTACCTGCCATCTCCAGACTCTTAAGCATGCGCTCACGGCTTTCAAGCACATACTTTAATAATGGACAAGGCTGCACAGTCCCCTCCCAAATTTCTTTCAGCATGTTAAGGGGGCCCCTGACACGGTGTCCAAAAATCAGCTCGTTTGGACTAAATCCCAGGCTCTCACCAGGTACCTCCCGAGCAGCAAACAGCACATAAGGAAATCCAAGATCCCAATCCATACCGTTGTCAGCACAATAACACCTGAGCATGCTTTTAAGTGTAGCATGCCACCGCTCAAGCACCCCTTGAGTCTCAGGGTGATACGCTGACGATACTACTGCTCGTATCCCATGCTGTTGCATTGTTTGCTTGAACATGTTGGAGGTGAAATTAGATCCCTGATCAGACTGAATCTCCTCCGGGTACCCGTACCTTGAGAAGTACCACAACAAGTTACTGACTACCGTCTTAGCCATTCCATTTTTCGTAGGGTATGCATCGGGGTATCTAGTGGCAACATCCATTATGGTTAACAAAAATTTATTTCCAGCCTTAGTGGGAGGGAGTGGACCAACCATGTCAACAATAATTTTACTAAAGGGTGGCCCAATCACAGGAATAGGGTGTAACGGAGCCTTAGGAATAACTTGGTTCGGTTTCCCGACACGTTGACAAATATCACATGAGTTTATCCATGACTGCACATGAGACTTCATCCCCGGCCACCAAAACAATTTCCCCAAAGCCGCCACCGTTTTCTTGGCACCCAAATGTCCTGATAATGGAGAATCATGAGCCAACCTAAGCAAACTTTCCCTGCAGCCCTCTGGCACGACCAGCTGGTCAACTGTACCTGATCCGCCCTCCCAGTTCCTTTTAGGATCTTGATATCGGTGGTATAAAATTCCATTAACGAAAAAAAAAATCCCCTGCCTTTGCATCCCTATCTTCTTCTAACTCCACAGCCCCATTGGTACACTGCAAAACCTCTGGATCCTCTAATTGCAAATTTCGAATGTCTGTGGGAGCCAACATGTCTAACTGCTTGGTCAACAACTCATGCCCTCCCCCAACATCCAACTTAGACATCCGGTTTTCTCGCTGCAGGTAACGGTGCTGTCTCTGAGTCTCTGCCTCCTCCACTACTTTATCAACTGTGTTAGGCACTGGAGTTACAACAGACTCGGTCAAAGGTCCTGCTATTGGGTCTTTTGGGAGAGCCACTGGTTCTAAACTCTTCAAACTTTTCCCAGCCTTCCGCTTCTCCTTAATTCCTTTCCTCCGCTGTTCTGTGGCCTGGGAAATAGGCTGTGATACCTTAAATGCTTGGGAACGAGTTACCACACATGCCATCTGTTGGCGTTGACAACTCACTACCCACTCTTGTTCCTCCCTACTCACGTCGGCCGGCCTCTCGGCAACGACTAAGGGTGGAACTTCTAAAGTAGGCACCGCAAAGTCGTTGCCGAGAAGAAGGTCGACGCCCTCCACTGGCAATTTCTCAACGATCCCAACATCTAAGTCCTTAATCACACCATCAACTTCCAGCTCCACACAAACCAACGGGTATGACCTGGTCGCATTAATACCCTGAACAACAACCACCCGTGCCGCATTAATTGGTCGCCCCGTGAAATTCTTCAAAAGTGTCTGTGAAGCTCCAGTATCACGCAAAACTTCCACCTTATGCTGGCAACCCGCCCAACTTACCCTACCGGTCCCTCTATGGGCGCAAAATACATCACGGACAGGGGATGAGCCTTCCTGAGTCTTATACATAGCCTGTGACCCTGCCGCTGGCAAACTACCCTGGGTAAATCCAGACGACATTTCAGCCACACCTATGCTGCGCACCAAAGACACGGCTGCAGCTGGCGGCTTACTAGGACAAGATTTTGCATAATGCCCCTTCTTTCTACAATGAAAACATTCCACTTCCCCTATCGGTCTCTTCTGATAAGGGGCGGAGTTCTGACCCTTCTGTAATGGGACGGCTGTAGTCTTTGGTTCAGTCCTGGAATCTTGGCTTTTAAACTGAGGTTTATATCTATAGTGATTGTCCTGAGCTCGAGGGTTTGGAGTATCACGCCCCTTGGGAACTGCATCAATACGCTTTACAGATTCACATCCCCTGATTAGCGACAACCTGAGGTCAGCCATCTCAGCTGCCTCTTGAAGAGTTCTTGGGTCTTTTCTTTAATATTTAAAGTCATTTCTGCACCAGTACACTTATAAAACTGCTCAAGCAGAAACAGCTCAGTCAACTGTTCTGCCGTCTCAGCTTTCTTAGAACGTGTCCAGTTTTTAAGTGCATCTTTTAAGTCCCGGGCATGTTCAAGAAAGGTCGCCTCCCTAGTCTTTGTAACACCCCGAAACTTCAATCGATATGTTTCCGGTTGCAACTCGTATGCCCGTAGGACAGCTCTCTTCAATTCTGGGTAGTCAATGCAAGACTCTAAAGGCAGTGCATCATAAGCCTTCAGACCCTTACCCGTAAGTCTTGAGGAGACTAGAGCTGCCCACTTCTCTTCAGGCCAATTATGCTCCCTACACTTCTTCTCAAAACGATTAAATAATTCTGTGACTTCAGTTTCACTAAATACCGGCACCAATTTGACTAATTGGGCCAAGGACTGTTCTCTTACTTGGGCCTCACGGCCCATCCGAGTCCCTGTCGACTCTGCACGAGTCTTATCTAAATCTAATTTAGCACAATATTTCTCTGAGTCGTACCTAAGCTCAACCTCATGCCTCCTGGTCTCATCCTCCTGCCTCCTAACCTCAATCTCATGCCTCCTAGTCTCATTCTCATGCCTCCTAATCTCATTCCTGCTACATTGGAAATGCCCAAAATCAGGTGCAAGCCACAAACATCCACCCCAGTCAGCCTCTCCTCCGTCACGTGGTACCGCTTACTCACAAAAACTCTAGCATCCTCCTGAGTGGTTACTAACGGCACACCTTCAAATGACATCTCTCGCTCATCGTCAGTGCTAATGCACGACATACTGAAGTCCATAAAAAAATTCTCGAGACAAAAGTGTTAAACTTCCTATGCAAGCACTAATTACTAAATTAACTGGAGTCTCTTAAATGCTTTACTAATTGCCATACAAAAAACAAAATCTTCATATGCACACTAAAATACAAACAAACAAATGTTGTACAACTCTGCAAAAATTTATACTGTTCACAAAATCCTAAGCAAGGTCGCCATTTGTTACGAACTGGCACTCGGGTACACAAGGGCTCTCAATCAGGACTCGAATACGGCTCGCTGCCACAACGGAAACACACGATCCCAACCCCTGAGTACTGCCAGCCGAACAAAAAACACCAATACCCTCTAGAGTTCAATCTGCTATAACGGGGTATACAAGAACTCGGTACTAGTGTTCAACAACAGACTAATAAAGAGACAGGAATTATCTAGTCTGGTCAACAATCAAACAATGAAGTAAGAAACAACAACACCAAAGAATAGTGTTGTCCGAAGCCGAAGTAATCCACCCTTGACTATGAACTTAAGAAGTCCACCACCCTCTACTTCGGATCGGCACTATTACGTTACGTTAATTAATAGTCCTTAACACCTTACGAGCGACCTATGCGGTTTATTTATATGTACCGCCCAGCGGGGTATTTTTAGCCAAAATAGGGCTGTTTACGTGATCATTTTCATGCCTAAATAAGACCCAGAACGTAAAACAAGTACCTATCCCTGAAAGGGCATAAACAGAGCTTTCGAATGACACCATAACGATCCTTTTATGATGGCTAGTTTTCTTGCAATAACCGTGCAACGCGAGTGCAAAAAGCATGTAATTAGCCACTTTCCCGATACAATTCCTTATATAGCGAGTGAGAGAGGGAGGAGGGAGCTGGGATTCGTGTCAGTATGTTCGCCGCGGTGGTCTGGAGCAGTCATACGCTCGCTACTCTCCTGCCACCACTTGTCTCTCTCTCTCAGCAACATTACGTGCTGAAATTGCCACTCGACCTATGTCGAGCGCCGCCACATAGTCCAGCTTTATTAAATACGACTTATGTGGTGAGCCGCTAATTAAGGGTTAAGCATCGAGCAAGGAATCTTCTGAAAAAAGTTAGATGCTTCTCGGATGCTCGTAAGAAGTACGTATCGGATTTTGAACAGTAATTCAATAAGCAAAAACACTGGCAATTAAATACTATTAACCCAAAATTAGCGGCGAGCAACATAAGTCGAGTTAAATAAAGCTGGACTATGTGGCGGCGCTCGACATAACTCGAGTGGCAATTTCAGCACGTAATGTGGCTGAGAGAGAGAGACAAGTGGTGGCAGGAGACTAGCGAGCGTATGACTGCTCCAGACCACCGCGGCGAACCTACTGACACAAATCTCAGCTCCCTCCTCCCTCTCTCACTCGCTACATACTCAATTATGTACTGAAAGTACCGAATTACCTGCTTTTTGCACTCGCGTTGCACGGTTATTGCAAGAAAACTATCCATCATACAAGGATCGTTATGGTGTCATTCGAAAGCTCTGTTTATGCCCTTTCAGGGATTGGTACTTATTTTTACGTTCTGGGTCTTATTTAGGCATGAAAATGATCACGTAAACAGCCCTATTTTGGCTAAAAACACCCCGCTGTGCGGTACACATAAATAAACCGCATAGGCCGCTCGTAAGGTGTTAAAGGCTTAAATTGGCATAAGAATAATTAAAAGAATATGCAATAGTAAATGGCAAACATTAAAAAGAAGTACTCCGCAAATGCAACAGCAATAGCCTACTCGGATTGTGCTCGTGGGCCACTAATCACTAAAGTAGCCAAGCTTGCAACACATGAAATCAATAGTGCATAAACAATATCATACATAAGGAAAGCTTCAATACTATTCTGTATCTACTAATCGAGTAAAGTCTAGCTGGGGTACTGTAGGCAAAAAGGTAGCAGTGACTGAGCAAAAACGGCTCGTAGCCTAGCGAAGTCCTCACGACTGTTTAAAGTATTACGTTAAAACTAACAAGTGCACTTTGAGAAATCCAGATCCCTTGTATCTGGTTTTCTCCCGGCTCCTTGACAAAGTAAAAACAAACTGTTAATAAAATACAGGGTGGTTAGGCTCTGGCCCTCACACACTGTAAATTATTAACTCAACACAGTCAGCCGCGAAGACAACCTAGGCTTCACTGAACCGAAACGAGTATGCAGGTTTATCGCTTAACCACTGCATCAAACAACAACTCGTAACACAGAAAAGCCTTACCCCAGTCTAGCATTACCTAGACTAGCAGAAAACAGGAATAATAATAATAACACACAGGGAAATGCATATACAAGTGCAACAAACATAAATCAATCCTATTCTAAGTCACCCTTCCAAAATAGGCTATCTAATAGGCAAGTATCTCGTGAGAACTCAAGCGATAATACGTTGGCTGACTAGCTCTGCACCAACGGGACAATGGAAGTTAAACAGGGCAGGGAAAAGAGGAGATGAGAATGTAAGTTAGTAGAGAAAGTTCCCATCAGTCAGAAGAATATATATAGTTAGCAAGGGAAATGAGAAGTCGCTCTGCCTAATGAGTTCTGATGAAAAAATGGCTAGACTTCCCTTTTATACCCGGCCCTCTAGTGAGCCCAACGTGAACTACAAAGGACCGCCCACTGACAACCATTACGTAATTTCTCTCTCTCCTCTGGGATACACAAAGGCTCCCCTAGCACTGAGGGTGGGAGGAGTGCTAGTGAGTTAGGCCTACCTCCTGCCTGGTGTACCCACTGACACCTAACTGTGGCTGTTTCTCTTCCCATCATTACAAATAAGTTTTACACACAATACTTATAACTAATGATATAAAATAGAACTCGTTGACTCAGATGAAAACAAAATACATATTCATAATACTTATAGTACAACGGCTCACACGAACTAAGTTAGGAAACTCTACATAGAATACAGCCAAAGTTCCTGCCCTGACGATCCTAGCGAGAGTGGGGCATGACTAGGCGTTCTGTACAGCATGCTCACACGTGGACATGCGTCACACTAAGGAAGGCAATGGCTACGGTCGGGCTTTCCCACAGAGCTGTCAAGGAGTGTAGCTTGTGTTATTGGTGTTACGATCCAGGTTCTCAAAGACACAGGGCTCTTCAACATTGGACTAGATAATGGCAAAATGCAACAACGGTAACACTAGATCCAACCCCTGCCATAAACACTGGAAAACAAAACACCATTACCGCCCTGAGTCGTGCCTGGACCACGAGGTATCCTATGACTCGGTAACTGGTGCACACACACTAGGCTGACGCTCGATGAAACAGCCTATTCTCAAACAGTAAAAGATTACTCGTTTAGGTTACACAAAGAAAAGATAAGTCTATCTATCTATCTATTGCCTGACGCCGTGATCCCCGAAGGGGTGGCCACGAACGAACCGCCCCCATGCACCTCTGTCCCCAGTCAGTCGACGCCCCTCCCCCCAACCAGCACCACCTTCGTTCATGTACTTCCTCACTCCATCCTTCCACCTCATATTCGGTCTAACTCTCCCCCTCTGTCCCTCCACCTCTCTCTCATACACCCTCTTAGTCATTCTCTCGCTTTCCATACGTTCCATATGGCCGAACCATCTCAAGTTGTTCCTTTTCACACTTTCCCGCACATCTACCTCCACACCACACCTCCTTCTTACTTCCTCATTAGTCTGTCTATCCCTCCATGTAACTCCGCACGCACTCCTTAAGTAATTCATTTCCACTGCTCTCACTCTTGGTCTGAGTCTCTCAACCAACGTCCATGCTTCGCTTCCATAAGTCAGTGTCGGGATTACCACACTGTCATGCAAGGACTTCTTCACTTCCATACTGACCACCCTATTTCTTGTTACTGCTTTTAGCGTTCCTACAACCCTCTTCCCCTGTTGTACCCTCTCCCGCACCTCTTCATCCATAGTCCCATCTTTACTCAACACACTGCCCAGATACTTAAAAGAGTTGACGATCTCCATAGCCTGACCGTTCAGCTTCACCTCACACTCTGTGACTTCACCCTTTTCGAAGACCATAACCTTGCTCTTCCCCGTATTTAAGTAACGTGATTAATTAACGTTACGGTAGATACTCAAATAACTGGCACTCCTGTATTAAAGAAAGTGCAATGCTAGTCCTGCAACATCAACTGGAAACTTCTGAAATAAGTCTGATGCTGGGAAGAAGTTCGTAAAGAATCTTGAACAATTATAATGCAGAATACGGGTCACAATAAATACTAGGACATATAGTAATAATAGGCAGGCGAATAATAAAGACTGCGCAAAGGTAGTAATGCTCGACAACTAAAGAAATGCTTCGTGACACAACGCAACAGCCTACTAGGGTTGTGCAACTCAACAACAACCTCGGCTCAAAAGTGCAGTGAATAATAATGTGGCATACATATAATAATGGGGGCTTATCTCTAACCAGTGTCTGCTCGGTTAATAAAGTCTAGCTGGGGTATCAAGGCAGGGCAACAATGGGCGAGTATGCGGCTCGTAGCCTAACGTTGTCCGAAGGTGGTATAATGAAGATTACGTTATATGACGGGGATGCTCTCTTGATAAATCTAGGTCTCTAGTACCTAGTTCTATCCTGGCGATCCCTCAGAAGTCAACACAAAGAGGCAGCACTATGTTGTGAGGGATAGGCTATGGCCCTCTCACACCACAGTGCTGTGCTCGCAAAGTAAACCCACCCGAAGACAACCTAGGCTCCCACAGTACCTGTCGATGTCGTGCAGGGCTTATCTAACACTGCACACATCGGAGACAACGACACAGTAACCTTACCCCTAGTCTAGCTTTAAATAACTAAGCAGAATCACTCAACACCCTGCCAGGGAGACATATACCGGTCTACAACCTTCCCGAGAGAGGACACACACGGAAAAGTCCGTCTCTCCAAACCTCATTAAAGCCTAATACATAAAAATATCTGAGAGCTTCGCGTACAATACGACTGGCCGACGGTGAACGTCTATGCTGAAACCAGAAGGGATGTTGAGTTTAATAAAGATTAGAGAATGAGAAAGGAGAAGTCGAGAGAGAGAAACAGTATGCAAAGTGGCGAGTATGGGGGACAGAATTGCAAAGGATGTAGACGATACGCGTGTCAGGCCAGCTCTGAGCTGGTAAAAAACACGAGGCCGCGATGAGCAGGGACTAGTTGACCACCCGGCCGCCAACGCCGTCAGCGCCCAAGCGGGCCGCGTGATAGCTCGCCCTGCTGCCAGGTGTACCCCGTCACCCTCTCTCGCTCGCCTCTCACACAAGCAACATTTATATTATAGCGAATATAAAATAAAAGGCGCGGTCACAGACCAAAACAAAGACCATTTCTAGACTGTCTGTGGCAACACGACACTAATAACATAAAGCAGATCATTCTAGGACAACTGTAGCCCATCCCCCCATCCTGGCGAGCGCTAGCGAGCTGCAATGCCCCACGCAACCATTCTGCTAGCGCCGGGAGGCGCCACCCCCCCCCCCCCCCCCCCCCCCCAAGATATGGGACACTCAACCATGAGCCCATATCTGAACAGGCAGAATGTCGCTAGAATCTGCCACTCCTAGCCACTCTGCCACTCATGGAATGCAAGCTCAGTCTCCTCAAAAAAAAAATACAACATTTTATATATCAAAAAATCTTATCACCCTTCCCAAACATAATACATTAATTCATAACATTGTGCTCCCAGAGCGAGCTTTAAGAAGCACAGCCTACTGAGAGAAAATCATCTGCACTCAGTACTCAGCTACAATATTATCTTAAAATTAATTATTAAAAAGAAAGAGTTTTTATTTAATTTTTCATATTTTATTTTTAATGTTGTTTTTGGCGGCTACTATAGATGTAGCCTAATTTTCGTCTAATCAAAGCCAACAACTCCTGCCCTGCGACCCTACGCTGATGCTACACACGCGAGCCAACAAGCACCAGCGCAAAAATACACCGCGAGCCAAGACAGGAGGCTATACCAACATACTGTGGTAGCCTACCCCGGATCCTCCACCCGCGACAAACAGTCCGCAATCACATTCTCACAACCGGCAATATGGCGAATGTCTAAGTTGTACTCTTGCAACATGAGCGACCATCTGGTCAGCCTCATATTCCGGTTGTGGAATTGATTGAGGAATTTAAGCGGGTGGTGGTCGGTATACACTACCACGACTGGCCCATAGGCAGGAACATAGACCTCAAAGTGTCTGAGCGCTAACACGATTGCCAACAGTTCCTTTTCAACAACCGAATAGTTTTTCTGTGCTGAATTAAACTTCTTTGAAAAGAAACTGACTGGATGCTCAAGACCTTCCTCGTCTGTCTGCAAAAGTACGGCACCAGCCCCTACTCCGCTGGCATCAGTCGCCAACTGAAATGGTCGTTCAAATTCCGGGGCCCTGAGGATAGGGTGAGTGCATAAAAGGTGTTTAACTACTCGAAACGCCTGCTCACACTCAGGTGCCCAGCGGAACTTTTTATCTTTAGCTAGTAGATCTGTCAAAGGAGCTAACAGTAGAATAACCTCTTATAAAGCGGCGGTAATACCCAATCATGCCCAAAAATCTCATGATCTGCCGCTTGGTGGTCGACCTGGGGAACAAGTCGATAGCCTGTATCTTCTGTTGGGGCGGGCTCACCTGCCCTAACCCAACCACAAACCCCAGATACTGCACCGTGGCTTGCACAAAGTCACACTTGCCCAGATTAACCACCAAGCCTGCTTTACCAAGTTGACTAAATAAGGCTTCTATGTGCTAACAGTGACTTTGGAAATCGTTGTCATAAATGATCACGTCATCAAGGTAGACAGTACAGTTTGGGATGTCTGCTACGATGTCGTTCATTAAGCTCTGGAAAGTGGCCGGTGCATTTTCAGACCATATGGCATCACGTTGCAACGGTAAGTACTGCCATCCACCACAAACCCGCACACCTCTTTAGCCCGCTCAAACCGAGACTCTCTCCAGGTACTTCTCATGCCGCGAACAAAAACCTCTTGCGGGTAACCATACCGCGAGCAATACAAGAGCAGGTTCCGGACAACAGTTTTCGCCGTGCCATTTCTCATTGGATATGCATCAGGATAACGAGTGGCCACATCCATGATAGTTACTAGAAATTTATTACCGGCACTAGTAGGGGGTAGGGGTCCGACCATATCAATGATGACCTTACTGAAGGGCGGTCCACTGACAGGAATGGGGTGCAACAGGGCTCTCGGAATTGTTTGGTTAAGTTTTCCAACCCTCTCGCACGTATGACACCTTGCTATCCAGGTTACCACCTGCCCCTTCAACCCCGGCCACCAAAAAAAAAATTCTAAAGCCGCCACCGTTTTTCTCACCCCTAGATGTCCTGCCAGTGGTATGTCACGCGCCAACCTCAGTAGGCTATCCCTGCACTCCCGTGGCACCACCAACTGGTCCACTACTCCGGACCCCTCTGGCCAACTGCGTTTAGGGTCTTGAAAACGCCTATAGAGGATGCCTTCTAAATAAACAAAATCTCCTGGCTGTGCATCGCCGTCCTCGTCGAGCTCTACAGCTCCATTAGCACACGTTTGGAGCTCAGGGTCCTCTAGTTGCAACCGACGTATATCTGAGGGTGCCAAGCGATCTAACTGCTCCCAGAGCAATGCATGACCTTCCCCGATACTGGGCTGCTCCCTCTGTCTCTCTCGATGTACATAACGTTGCTGTCGTGGAGACTCGTCATGCCCAGCCTCGTCACTCTCGATGACAGGCCCAGGGGCTACTCCAGAATTAAGTAATGGTGCTAATACTGAATCACCCAGGAGAGCCGCCGAGTCAAAACTCTTAAAACCAACTTCAGCTTTAGCCTCCTCCTGTTGATCGTTCCTCCGCTGGTCTGAAGACGGAGGACTAGGCTGTGACACTTTAGCTGCCCAGCTCGGGTGACAACACACGCCAGGGGTTGTGTCTGGCACCGCTCGACCCACTCTTGCTCTTCCCTACTCACGTCGGCCGGCCTCTCGGCAACGACTAAGGGTAGAACCTCAGAAGCGGGCATTGCAAAGTCGTTGCCGAGAAGAAGGTCGACGCCCCCCACTGGCAGTTTCTCCACAATCCCGACATCCAATTCACGTGCCACACCATCCACCTCCAACTCCAACCGCACCAGCGGGTATGACCGAGTTGCATTAATACCCTGCACCACCACCACCCGAGCCGCGTTTATAGGGTAGCCAGTCAAGTTTTTCATCAGAGTCTGGGAAGCACCTGTATCGCGCAAGACCTCTACTCCATGCTTGCGCCCCGCCCACATCACGCAACCCCGCCCTCTATGGTCGCAAAAAAACATCCTGAGCAGGGTTCGAGCCTCCCAGGTGCTTCTGCATTGGCTGTGCCTCAGCCTCTGACGAACTGCCCCGGGCAAACTCAGATGACTTCGGAGACACACCAATGTTGCAGGCCAAAGACACAGCTGCTGTAGGTGGTTTGCTAGGACAGACTCTTGCAAAGTGCCCCTTTTGATGACAATGATAACACTCCAACTCCCCTTTGGGCTTCCCTTGGTAATGGGAAGGGCCCGGCCCCTTCTTAAATGGGACGGTGTTAGTCTTGTGGTCAGTCTTGGTATCATGGCTCTTGTACTTGTTTGCATAAGGTATATCACTAACTCAGTGGGGGTGGGGCGTCACGCCCCTTGTTACCTGCCTCACTACGCTGGGCAGGCCCGCACCCACGAATTAGTGATAGCCGGAGGTCAGCCATCTCAGCTGCCTCCTGTAGAGTTTTTGGTTGCTTTTCTTTAAGGTTTAACGTCAGGTCGCCGCCCGTGCATTTGAAAAACTGCTCTAAAAGCACCATCTGTTTAATGTCGTCAAACGTAGTAGCTTTCTCCGACCTCAGCCAATTCCCAAAAGCATCGGACAGCTCCCGGGCATGCTCCAAAAAGGTGCTCTCCCGACCCTTGGTAACACCCCGGAACTTCAACCTGTACGTCTCTGGTTGTAGTTCGTATGCTCTCAGGACAGCCTCCTTGAGTTCCTCGTAGATAATACACGACTCTATCGGCAATGCATCATAAGCCCTGAGTCCCTTGCCTATTAATCTAGAGGATATTAGTGTTGCCCATTTATTCTCTGGCCACTGGTGTTCCTGGCACTTCTTCTCAAAGCATGTGAAAAATTCTGTTACACCACTCTCATCAAACACCGGAACCAGTTTCAATAAGTGCGAGAGAGACTGCTCATGAACACGGTTACCAGCCCCAAGTCGCTGTCCCGTTGCCTCTACCCGCGACTTCTCTACATCCATGTCGGCACAGTACTTAGTCGACTCAGCTTGGATTTTTGCTAGCTCTATTTGCTGCTGAAGCTCACCTGCCCTTTGTTGCTGGTGACTTTTTCTCTCTTCTATCTTGGCTAATTCTATTTGCTGCTGAATCTTAGCTAATTCGAGCTGATACACTAATTCTGGAGTTAACCCTTGAGGAGGTGAAGGTGCTACAATGTTTGAAATTACCGGTGGTCCCCCCAGGGGCAACCCACCCTGCCAGTCACCACCTAACTGCGGAAGCGTACCCGGGGTCGGCAAACTACTGGGATGGCTGGGAGTCGAGTGTAGGGGAAGCATGGCCGAAGGGCTCTGAGCACTCAACCCATCTCGCTCACCAGTCACCCTGCCCAGTACACACGTTATCAAGTTGTCCTTGGTCATGCTGCTAGTAACCGCATGACCGATAGCTGTGGCCAGGCATTGAAGACCGTACCGATCCATACCCTCCAATCGCTCGGCAGAAACAGGCCATTGCAAAAATATCCTAGCATCCTCCTCACAGTTCACCCGATTAACCCTTTCATCATACTGTTGTTCCTCAGTCTCGACATTACGTACTGTGTCTCCATTCTCCTCTGACCCGGTATAAGACATGATGCTCACCAAAATTTCTCACCACAATATTCAGAAAAGAAGTACCCCAAACTCTTATGTAGCACTATTCACTTGCCAAAAAATGTCTGAAGACTCTCAAGTGCTATACTACTTTGCCAAACAAAAATTAACGTGCCCACTATATTCCTCAATAAAACAAATGACCACAACAATCCTGCAATTATCTCTTAGTTCACAAGATCCTGAGCTAGGTCGCCATTTGTTACGATCCAGGTTCTCAAAGACACAGGGCTCTTCAACATTGGACTAGATAATGGCAAAATGCAACAACGGTAACACTAGATCCAACCCCTGCCTTAAACACTGGAAAACAAAACACCATTACCGCCCTGAGTCGTGCCTGGACCACGAGGTATCCTATGACTCGGTAACTGGTGCACACACACTAGGCTGACGCTCGATGAAACAGCCTATTCTCAAACAGTAAAAGATTACTCGTTTAGGTTACACAATGAAAAGATAAGTAACGTGATTAATTAACGTTACGGTAGATACTCAAATAACTGGCACTCCTGTATTAAAGAAAGTGCAATGCTAGTCCTGCAACATCAACTGGAAACTTCTGAAATAAGTCTGATGCTGGGAAGATGTTCGTAAAGAATCTTGAACAATTATAATGCAGAATACGGGTCACAATAAATACTAGGACATATAGTAATAATAGGCAGGCGAATAATAAAGACTGCGCAAAGGTAGTAATGCTCGACAACTAAAGAAATGCTTCGTGACACAACGCAACAGCCTACTAGGGTTGTGCAACTCAACAACAACCTCGGCTCAAAAGTGCAGTGAATAATAATGTGGCATACATATAATAATGGGGGCTTATCTCTAACCAGTGTCTGCTCGGTTAATAAAGTCTAGCTGCGGTATCAAGGCAGGGCAACAATGGGCGAGCATGCGGCTCGTAGCCTAACGTTGTCCGAAGGTGGTATAATGAAGATTACGTTATATGACGGGGATGCTCTCTTGATAAATCTAGGTCTCTAGTACCTAGTTCTATCCTGGCGATCCCTCAGAAGTCAACACAAAGAGGCAGCACTATGTTGTGAGGGATAGGCTATGGCCCTCTCACACCACAGTGGTGTGCTCGCAAAGTAAACACACCCGAAGACAACCTAGGCTCCCACAGTACCTGTCGATGTCGTGCAGGGCTTATCTAACACTGCACACATCGGAGACAACGACACAGTAACCTTACCCCTAGTCTAGCTTTAAATAACTAAGCAGAATCACTCAACACCCTGCCAGGGAGACATATACCGGTCTACAACCTTCCCGAGAGAGGACACACACGGAAAAGTCCGTCTCTCCAAACCTCATTAAAGCCTAATACATAGAAATATCTGAGAGCTTCGCGTACAATACGACTGGCCGACGGTGAACGTCTATGCTGAAATCCGAAGGGATGTTGAGTTTAATAAAGATTAGAGAATGAGAAAGGAGAAGTCGAGAGAGAGAAATAGTATGCAAAGTGGCGAGTATGGGGGACAGAATTGCAAAGGATGTAGACGATACGCGTGTCAGGCCAGCTCTGAGCTGGTAAAAAACACGAGGCCGCGATGAGCAGGGACTAGTTGACCACCCGGCCGCCAACGCCGTCAGCGCCCAAGCGGGCCGCGTGATAGCTCGCCCCGCTGCCAGGTGTACCCCGTCACCCTCTCTCGCTCGCCTCTCACACAAGCAACATTTATATTATAGCGAATATAAAATACAAGGCGCGGTCACAGACCAAAACAAAGACCATTTCTAGACTGTCTGTGGCAACACGACACTAATAACATAAAGCAGATAATTCTAGGACAACTGTAGGCCATCCCCACATCCTGGCGAGCGCTAGCGAGCTGCAATGCCCCACGCAACCATTCTGCTAGCGCCGGGAGGCGTCACATTGGCGTAAGTGATTGTGTGAAATGCAGACTTCTAGGATGTGTCCAATGGTATGGGGTGCTGTGTTACATCCCGGGCAGGTGTCGTCGACAGAGACATCCAGTCTCTTCTGATAGCTCAAAAGAGCTGGATGGTGCCTACATCTCAGCCTGGCCAGGTGGATTCTGTCCTCGCGAGGAAGGGAGGATTCAGAAGGATGGATTTCGGGAGGTCGTGCCTGCAGCTGCATGTTGTCTATGAGTGATTGGATGGAACGGCGAGAGATATAAGTATGGATGTACTTCTGGAAGCTATTTTGGGTTGGGCAGAGAGGGAGAGAAGACAGTATTTGTGTGTGATATCGTGTGCTTGGTGTTGTTTCGATATTTGTTGGTGTATGTGGGTGTGTTGCCATGCAATGTAGTGGGTGGTGTTGGTTTGTGGAGGCTGCAGCCAGGACTTTGAATGCCTCTCATCTCCAGATGTCTTTGACTTTGAGTTTGACTTTACTTTCTTGAACGTAGGTTCCTGTGACTGTTATATGTGTTCTCCATTTACACATGTTCTTCACTGGTAGGTTCCTGTGAGGTTCCTGTGACTGTTATATGTGTTCTCCATTTACACATGTTCTTCACTGGTAGGTTCCTGTGACTGTTATATGTGTTCTCCATTTACACATGTTCTTCACTGATAGGTTCCTGTGACTGTTATATGTGTTCTCCATTTACACATCTTCTTCACTGGTAGGTTCCTGTGACTGTTATATGTGTTCTCCATTTACACATGTTCTTCACTGGTAGGTTCCTGTGACTGTTATGTGTGTTCTCCATTTACACATGATCTCCATTTATACATGTTCTTCATTTACACATATTCTCCATTTACACATGTTCTCCATTTATACATGTTCTCCATTTATACATGTTCTTCATTTACACATGTTCTCCATTTACACATGTTCTCCATTTACACATGTTCTCCATTTATACATGTTTTTCATTTACACATGTTCTCTATTTATACATGTTCTCCATTTATACATGTTCTTCATTTACATATGTTCTCCATTTATACATGTTCTCCATTTACACATGTTCTCCATTTATACATGTTCTCCATTTATACATGCTCTTCATTTACACATGTTCTCCATTTACACATGTTCTCCATTTATACATGTTCTCCATTTACACATGTTCTCCGTGTACACATGTTTTCCCCTGGTAGGTTCCTGTGACTTCTATCTCGCTCGCATCCAGCAGACGTCCTCTATTCTGGTGATGATAGCTCAAAAGAACAGCCCGCTTTTTCCTGGTATGAACAAAATGTAAGTAATAACATATATGAAAGTCGGCAACTTAAGGGGCTAGTGGCTGGATTTTTGGTCTATTAATTAATTTATTCATATATTCTCCTCGATAGACCTCCATCAAGCTTAGAAAAACCACCCCTAGACCCCCTTTCAAGATAAATTTGTAAATTTTTCGGTAGAAAAATGTCTCGGCCGAAGGCCTATTCCTCTTGGAATTACAGGCTCGCTATCGCTCGCCAGGTAAAATGTGATGCCTAAATTACACGAAAGGTCTTTAAATTGACAACGAAATAATACGAAAGGTGTTAAAATCGCCAAAATAATGGGCCGACCGTCTTAAAATCTCAAAAGTAATGGGGCTAAACACGAGGGAGAAAGGGGTCCAGAAATACAAGCACTACCCCCCTTTAACTAAATTGCATGCTGAACACAGCAAACAAAGCATTCACTAAATACAAAAGTCTCAACGCAAAAAATAGTGAAACATAATCGCAATACCTTAAGTTAAGGGGAGGTTTTTAGTGTGTTTCCTAGACTTTCATCAAGCTTGAAATTACACCCCCTTGACCCCCTTTCAAGATAAATTTGTACATTTTTCGGTAGAAAAATGTCACGGCCAAAGGCCGGTTCCTCTTAAATTTCAGGCTCGCTATCGCTCGCCAGGAAAAAATCGACACCTAAATGGCACGAAAGGTCTTAAAAGTGACATAAATGGGGTGAAAGTTCTTAAAATTGCCAAACTAATGGGGCGAACATCCTAAAATCTCAAAAGCAATGGGGCTAAGCATGAAGAAGAAAGGGGTAAAGAAAAAAATCCCTCAAGTGGAAATCTCCCCTTAAAGGTGGGGGCTCATGGGTTGAGATAAACATGGAATGATGATCGCCAAGCTGTACATAATTATCTTGCAAATGCAATGGCACTGAAATAATTATTAACAATGGTATAAAGGATTTTTTGGATCGTCTGTCTATATCGGGCCTGTTACGTCACAAGAGTGTAAGCCCACCATCCAGTCTAGGCTAAGGATACTGGTGTGACGTCGTCACTATGACGTCACAGGCCCGGTATAGACGATCCGCTAAATTCTATACCATTGTTAATAATTATTTCAGTGACATTGCATTTTACAAGATAATTATATGCAGGTTGGCGATTGTTTTTCCATGTTTACCTCAACCCATGAGCCCCCACCTTTAACACTTACAATTTGTTAACATATACGGTATGGATGCTAAGTAAATAATTCAAGTAATTTGTGATAGCACATTCATCTATGTTTCAATTATTGTCAGCAAAAAACTCACACAATAATTCTAGTAATGGAATTCAGGGAAAGTTTATACATGGTATAATATATCGTAGGCTTGTGCATAAACCTTTAAGGGGAGATATCCACTTGAGGATTTTTTTTCTTGACCCCTCTCTCCCTCATGTTTAGCCCAATTGCTTTTCTAATTTTAAGACATTCGCCCCATTATTTTTACGATTTTAAGAACTTTCGACCCATTTCTGTCAATTTTAAGACCTTTCGTGCCATTTAGGTGTCGATTTTATCCTGGCGAGCGATAGCGTGCCTGTTCTTGAAGAGGAACCGGCTTTCAGCCGGGACATTTTTCTACCGAAAAATTTACAAATTTATCTTGAAAGGGGCTCAAGGCGGTGCAATCTTAAGCTTGATGGATATCTAGAGACCAAATTAAAAACCTCCCCTTAACTGTGTTGATAGCGTAATGGTTAAGTGCGCGGAGTCTCGGTGTGAGTACCCTAGGTTCGAATCCATGGATTACCACATGTATCAATTGTTTCAATATTTTCACAAATTAGGTTTATTTGTATGTTAATCGGTAGGTTGGTGATGATATGAATTTAGTTTTGTCTTTTGATATACAGTACATTCTATATTACCAAAACTAAAATAAAACCTCTTTGTTTGATCTATGAGGTGCAGTCGCGCTAATAAGTGATGTCTCGGCACCAAGTATGTTTTGATCAATAATTGGTATCAGCAATATCTTAGCTTCATTTCTTCTTATCGAGTGAAATATACAAACATGTTCCTACACTTACCCACCCTATTCAACATCTGATAGACATTAATACAGCACAGAGCAAGCCAAACGTAATGACAGCTGGGACATGACTTATTAGCGCGACCGTACACTCGGATACCATAGTCTCCAGCCCACTCGTAAACATTCGTGGACCCCCTATGTTTTTCTTTATGCAATTATAACTGCCTGGATTGATTTTTTGATAAATTAGCTTTTCAATAAATAGCAAAATATAGTTTTATAGTTGATGTATACAAATTTATCTTCATAAATTCGTTTCCAGAGATATAATTCCATAAAATGAAATAGATGAAGTCCACGAATATTTATGATTGGGCTAGAGACTATGGCATCCGAGTGTACTAAGATAGTGTCCAAAGAAAACGATAGCCACTATAAAATATTGTTGCTGGGGTTTTCCAAGGTGAAATGTGGTTGAATTGTAATTATTATTATTATTATTATTATTATTATTATTTTGTTTTTCAATTATATAATTAGTAGTAGCATTTTATTATTATTATTATTATCATCATCATTATTATTATTATTATTATTATTATTATTAGTAGTAGTAGTAGTAGTAATAGTAGTAGTAGAAAACATATAAGTATTGTTATTTATATTTGTGTTTTCTTTTCCAGAAGCTCAATGGGAGCCGAGTCAGGACTGAGTAGAAGGTGGTTCTATGATGTATGGCCTAATTCATCCAAATGTAAAAACCCTTCCAAAATTATAACCGTGCGAACCGTGCTATCGCTCACTAATCTTTGGGTACGTATCGGTAGAGATATTCACAGTACCGTAGTGTTGCCAATTTAGCTACTTTCCCGCTAGATCTAGAGGTATTTAAGGGGAGACTGGCCGTTTGTTTGGTCTATTAATTCATTTATTCATTTATTCTTTTAGTTTCCTCCCTAGACCTCCATCAAGCATAGAAAAACACCCCCTAGACCCCCCTTAAAGATAAATCTGTAAATTTTTCGGTAGAAAAATGGCCCGGCCGAAGGCCAGTTCCTCTTAAAATTGCAGGCTCGCCATTTAGGTGTCGATTATTTCCTGGCGAGCGATAGCAAGCCTGCAATTTTAAGAGGAACCGGCCTTCGGCCGGGAAATTTTTCTGCCGAAAAATGTACACATTTATCTTGAATGGGGGTCTAGGGATTGTTTTTCTAAGCTTGATGGAGGTCTAGCGAGAAAACTAAGGAATATATGAATTAATAGACCAAAAAAAAAAAAAAAAAACGGTCTGTCTCCCCTTAAAGCCCCGTCCACACGATCGAGCACTGCCCGTCGGGCACAATGGAAATGTTCGATATGGGGCAAATTCAGCTGGCAAACCAGGGACATGCCCGTGCACGCAGTTGAGCGAAATCACCAGGCACTGTCCGGCAGTTTGCCGGCGGTCATTTGGTCATTTGGGCCCTCCAGGAAGGCCAAGTCGAACTGCCCGGCAGTTTGCCGGGGGGAATGGGGATAAAGGGGCCCGTGGAAGGAGGGAAATAAATGTGTAGCTTGATCTTTAACACCTTACGAGCGGCCTATGCGGTTTATTTATGTGTACCGCCCAGCGGGGTGTTTTTAGCCAAAATAGGGCTGTTTACGTGATCATTTTCATGCCTAAATAAGACCCAGAACGTAAAACAAGTACCTATCCCTGAAAGGGCATAAACAGAGCTTTCGAATGACACCATAACGATCCTTGTATGATGGATAGTTTTCTTGCAATAACCGTGCAACGCGAGTGCAAAAAGCAGGTAATTCGGTACTTTCGGTACATAATTGAGTATGTAGCGAGTGAGAGAGGGAGGAGGGAGCTGAGATTTGTGTCAGTAGGTTCGCCGCGGTGGTCTGGAGCAGTCATACGCTCGCTAGTCTCCTGCCACCACTTGTCTCTCTCTCTCAGCCACATTACGTGCTGAAATTGCCACTCGAGTTATGTCGAGCGCCGCCACATAGTCCAGCTTTATTTAACTCGACTTATGTTGCGCGCCGCTAGTTATGGGTTAATCCATTCAATACCGGTAACATCCATTTTATTATATTCTGACAATTATAATAAGTCTTTACACGGCTTAGGAAGGACGTCTACCCATTAAAAGGCTACAGACGATCTCAATTAATCCCTTTAGCTATGATATATCCTTTTAATCCTAATGCAATCGTCTAAATGTAGCTCAAAACAAATACAAAAATACTTCGCCGGTACAGAAGGGGTTAATAAATATATATATATTTTTTATCCTTCTATTATACGGGTATCAATCAGGAAAATTTGGTGGAAGGTAAACAGGATGTAATGTGTGCAATCACTTATTAAATGTCACTGATGGTATGACTTTAATGTTAGCTTCATAATAAAGTATGGGGAGCGTCCCCATTTATACTGATAATTTATTATTAGCAATATTATGAATATTATATTAAGATTATTCCTAGAAGTATGATGAAATATATTTATCTTTAAAAAAAAGCATTGGAATCGCAACGACGAGACGATTCCAAATATACCATAATCTTGAATAGTCAAAATCAGACCAAAATCACCGATTTGCCTGGGCTTAATTAAACCCAGGCATTTTTTAACAAATGTTTTCGATTTTGGGAGAATGGCTGGTCGAAAATGAAATCTACGACGATGTATGGAAGCTGTCGGTCGAGAGAAATCGAATGATACCAGGTAGAATTCCCTAGGACTTATAATTTGGGCTACAGAGACTTTTTAAAGTCCAAAAACTGGTAATTTGGGCCGTTCTGGGAGGCCAAGTCAAATTCGAAATTCTAAACTAATGGTCCGATTTCAATTCTGTTTGCACCATTCGATTCAGCGTGTCAAAGTGTAGGCTACTTGTGGTATAAATTTGAACAATATCCATAAATAGATAACTCGTCTATGGGGATTTTAACCCTTAATTGGCGGCGCGCAACTTATGTCGAGTGAAATAAATATGGACCATGTAGCGGTGCACAACTTATGTCGACCGCCATTTTCAGCACGTAATGTTGCTGAGAGAGAGAGCTGAGCGGTGGGACGAGTGTAGCAACGCTATGACCGGTCCCCACCACCGCGGTGGACATACTGAACTGTATTCTACTTTTCTCCCCCCTCCCTCACTCGCTACATAGGGAATTATGTAAGGAAATTGCCTAATTATAGTGTTTTTGCACTTGTGTTGCACGATCGTTGCAAGAGAACCAGTGGTCGTACAAGGATGGTTCGGGTGGCATTGGAAAGCTCTGTTTATGCCCTTTCAGGGATAGATACTTGTTTTACACTCTGGGTCTTATTTAGGCATGAACATGATCACGTAAACAACCTTATTTAGAGTAAAAAAAAAACGCTGGGTGCTACGGTCAAATAGACCACCTAGCCCTCTAAATAAAGGTTAAACTTTAAAATATGCCTATTGGGCCTAAAAAATTGTCAAAATAAAAAAATCCATGTACCGTTGGAATTGCAACGTTACGAATCCAGATATACCCTTAAAAACTCGAAAATCGAAAATCACCCGCCAAGTGCAAACATTTTCATGGGGTAAAATAAAACCCAGGCATTTTTGAACAAATATTTTCGATTATGGGAGAATGGCTAATCGAAAATGAAATCTACGACCATGTATGGAAGCTGTCGGTCGAGAGAAATCGAATGGCACCAGGTAGAATTCCCTAGGATGTATAGTTTGGGCTACAGAGGATTTTTAAAGTCTAAAATCTGGTCATTTGGGCCATTCTGGGAGGCCAAGTCATATTCGAAATCCTAAACTAATTGTCCGATTTCAATTTTGTTTACGCGATTCGAGTCAGCGCGTCAAAGTGTACTTGTGGTATAAATGTGAACAATATCCCTATATAGATAACTACGGAAAGTACTGATACTGTACCTTGATTTCTAATAAAATATATTAGTTACCCATTGAAACTATCATTTTCTGTAAAGATTGTGGAAAGAAAACTATCCCATCTTAAATATTGTATGGCTAACTATACTATTTGAACATAACATATTATCAATTACGTGGCTGCTCCATTATAACAAGTGGGTAGATTGAGTGGAAGGAAGACACAGGAAAGAGCTTTAATTATATACCCTTCTCTAACTAATAACACACTCAACAAAGCCACTCCAACAGCTTCGTCTCTGACTTAGGCAGCCACCATGTAGGGGACAGTGTTTTTCAAACTATAAAATATGCCTATTGGGCCTAGAAAATGGACATTAAAACAATCCATATACCGTTGGAATTGCAACTACGTGACGAATCCAGATATTCCTTAAAATTAAAATATAAAACTTGCAAACAAAGCAAACCAAAACTGGGACAAAGACAATATCAAATCAAATTAACTTATCAAAATCGGTATGTGGAAACAACGCTTACTAAAATAGAAAATTTGAAATAAAAGAACACAATCCACCACATAGGCCCAGGGTGTACATTACTACATGAGCAAGTTAATCTGGGTCCCAAGCAAACTAATTGCACACATAACAACTCACTATCGTTACGTTCAAGGAATTAGTCAATTTGAGAAGTCCGGGACGTTCTGCTAAATTTTACTATACTCTGCATGAATAAATAAACTACATGTCAAATGTCAATTTAAAATCAAATTTGCAACATGACAAGACATTGACAATAGTACAAAATACAAATATTGATAAGATATCTATAATATTACAAACAAAATTACAGCACTCACTAATGATAGTGCTATCGGGTAGGTAGGTCCTTAAAAACTCGAAAATCGAAAATCACCCGCCAAGTGCAAAAAATGTCATGGGCTAAATAAAACCCCGGCATTTTTGAATATTTTCGATTATGGAAGAATGGTTTATCGAAAATGAAATCTACGACCATGTATGGAAGCTGTCGGTCGAGAGAAATCGAATGGCACCAGGTAAAATTTCCTAGGACGTATAGTTTGGGCTACAGAGGACTTTTAAAGTTAAAACAAATTGTCATTTGGGCCGTTCTGGGAGGCCAAGTCAAATTCGAAATCTTAAACCAATTGTCCGATTTCAATTCTTTTTACGCCATTCGATTCAGCGTGTCAAAGTGTACTTGTGGTATAAATTTGAACAATATCCATATATAGATAACTCGTTTATGGGGGTTTTAAACTTTAAAATAGGCCTATTGGGCCTAAAAAATTGTCAAAATTTAAAAATCCATATACCGTTGGAATTGCAACGACGTGACGAATCCATATATACCCTGAAAAACTCGTTAATCGAAAATGTCAAAAATGTCGAAAGTCACCCGCCAAGTGCAAAACATTTCCTGGCCTATGCAGGGATTTTGGACCAAAATATTTTCGATTCTGAGCGAATGGCTGGGCGAAAATTAAATATAAGACCATGAATAGAAGCAGCTCGGCGAGAAAAATCGAATGGCACCAAGTAGAATTTCCTAGGACTTATAGTTTGGGCTACAGAGGACTTTCAAAGTCCAAAAACTGACCCTTCGGGGCCCTTCTGGGAGGCCAAGTCATATACGAAATCCTGAACTAATTGTCCGATTTCAATTATGTTTGGGCCATTCGATTCAGCATGTCAAAGTGAACTTATGGTTAAAATTTGAACAAAATCCATACATAGATAACTCGTCTATGGAGTTTTAAAACTTTAAAATCAGCCTATTGGGCCTAAAAATTGGTCAAAATTATAAAATTCATATACCGTTGGAATTGTAATGACGAGACGAATCCATATATACCCATGAAAACACGAAATTCGAAAGTCGCCTGCCAAGTGCAACATTTTTCCTGGGCTTAATTAAACACAGGTATTTTGGACCAAAATATTTTCGATTCTGGGCGAATGGCTGGGCGAAAATGAAATATAAGACCATGAATAGAAGCAGCTCGGCGAGAAAAATCGAATGGCACCAAGTAGAATTCCCTAAGACTTATTGTTTGGGCTACAGAGCACTTTTAAAGTCCAAAAACTGCTCCCTTCTGGGAGGCCAAGTCAAATTCGAAATCCTAAACTAATGGTTCGATTTCAATTCTGTTTGCGCCATTCGATTCAGCATGTCAAAGTGTACTTGTGGTATAAATTTGAACAATATCCTTATAAAGATAACTACGGAAAGTTCTGATACTGTACCTTGATTTCTAATAAAATATATTAGTTACCCATTCAAACTATTGTTTTCTGTAAAGATTTTTGAAAGAAAACTATCCCGTCTTAAAAATTGTATGACTAACTATACTATTTGAACATAACATATTATCACTTACGTGGCTGCTCCATTATAACAAGTGGGTAGATTGGGTGGAAGGAAGACACAGGAAAGAGCTTTAATTATATGCCCTTCTCTAACTAATAACACACTCAACAAAGCCACTCCAACAGCCTCTTCTCTGACTTAGACAGCCATCATGTAGGGGACAGTGTTTTTTAAACTATAAAATATTACTATTGGGCATAAAAATTGGTCAAAATTAAAAAATTCATATGCCGTTGGAATTGTAATGACGAGACGAATCTATATATACCCATGAAAACTCGAAATTCGAAGGCGCCCGCCAAGTGCAAAAGGGATTTTGGACCAAAATATTTTCGATTCTGGGCGAATGGCTGGGCGAAAATGAAATATAAGACCATGTGTAGAAGCAGCTCGGCGAGAAAATCGAATGGCACAAGGTAGAATTCCCTAGGACTTATAGTTTGGGCTACACAGGACTTTTAAAGTCCAAAAACAGGTCATTTGGGCACTTCTGGGAGGCCAAGTCAAAATCGAAATCCTAAACTAATAGTCCGATTTCAATTCTGTTTGCGCCATTCGATTCAGCGTGTCAAAGTGAACTTGTGGTATAAATTTGAACAAAATCCATAAATAGATAACTTGTCTACGGAGTTTTTTAACTTTAAAATGGGCATAGGCCTATTGAGCCTAAAAATTGGTCAAAATTAAAATATGTATATACCGTTGGAATCACAATGACGAAACGATTTCAAGTATACCATCCGCAATTGCATTATTTAATTAATTTTATGTAAACTTAGGTTGGATCGTCTGACTATATATCTCACCTGCAAGCACTCTTGATTGAGTACTTCGTATATTGCTCGACAAGTTTCAGGAATAATGCGAGACAAACTATGCTTGGATAATCTTTTAGTATACTGCAAATAAGTGTAGCTGCATCCATTTGAAACAAACATGAGGAGTTGCCTCCAGTCGAGCTTCTGCCGTTATACACTCCCTCCTATTGGCATCTGCTTGGATATATAGGTTATATAACTGTCCTGTGATTATTGTTGTTGGGGACCATGGTGATCAACTGATCATACCGGACCCACTGACCCAGCCCTGCCGAGCTCCTACTCTGACCACTGGCAGACTTTGACTGGCCAATCACTGCCCGTTTAACATACTTTGCCCGGTGAAGGGGCACAGCCCGCCGGACACTGCTCGATCGTGTAGACGGGGCTTAAGGCTTCTGTAAGTACCTTTGCTAATTATTATTAAACCCATGAACTTGCAGGGCATGTTTGCGGTGCTCTGCGGCGGCTATGTTGTGGGTCTGGTGGTGTTACTGCTGGAAAACCTTGGGATTCCTTGTCACACTTCCAACTAACTACAACCAACTTGCCAAACGTCCAACTAACTACAACTTCCACAACTAAGTAACTAACTAACTAACTAACTAATTAACTAACTAACTAACTAACTACTAAAAACTAACTACAAACTTCCAACTAACTATAACAAACTTGCAAAATATGGATGAACGATACTTGGACAGGAAAGAAGAACACTAGTTTAGAGAGGGAAAATTCAGCATCATTGTTGCTGTTAAATACATTACGTCGTCACTGAAAAATTTATGATAATAGAGTAGGAATTACACCCGTAAGGGGAGATGATTATTAATTTGGTTAATGATCTGTCCCTGTACAGAGTATTTGTAGGCCCCCCCCCCCCTTCAAGAAAAACAAAATAATACATAAATACAATTTAAAAAAAAACACACACACACACAGAAAAATATTAATTTTATGATTCCTAGACAGCCTACCTTGATGAAATATAAGATCACAAATTTGAATGAAACAAATAACTGTAGTGTGGTTGCTATTGCACTCGGCTCAAACCAATAAGACAAGAACAGATGGAGATGCTAACCCAAGCTCCTATAGTTAAAATAGGAACATGGAGTAAGCAGAAATGGGAACATGGAGGAAGCAGAAATGGGAACATGGAGGAAGCAGAAATAGGAACATGGAGGAAGCAGAAATAGGAACATGGAGGAAGCAGAAATAGGAACATGGAGGAAGCAGAAATGGGAACATCGAGGAAGCAGAAATGGGAGCAGGTAGGAAGCAGAAATAGGAACATGGAGGAAGCAGAAATAGGAGCAGGTAGGAAGCAGAAATGGGAATCTGGGGTAACCAGAATAGGAACATGGGGTAAGCACAGATGGGAACATGGAAGAAGCAGAAATAGGAGTATGAAAGCAGCAGAAATTGGAACATGGGGTAAGCAGAAATGGGAACATGGAGGAAGCAGAAATGGGAACATGGAGGAAACAGGAATGGGAACATGGAGGAAGCAGAAATGGGAACATGGGGGAAGCAGAAATGGGAACATGGGGGAAGCAGAAATGGGAACATGGGGTAACTAGAAATGGGCACATGGGGTAAGCAGAAATGGGAACATGGGGTAAGCAGAAATAGGACTATGGAGTAAGCAGGAATTAGTGACGTCCCACCCAAGACAATACTCTGTAGTTGTGTGTTCCGACCTATAGTGAAATTTCTGTACGTACTAATACTAAATACTGTATAATAGCCAAAATTAATATTGTTATTAATTTGATTGTGCCTAAAACATTGTGTTCCAACATATTATTTTAAATAGCTTGTAATACACTGAATATATTATACTAATATTCTTAATACATTTGTTGTATGTCATATGTATGAGTCATGAATAAAAACAAAATAATCAAAGTTGTTTTGATAATTTCTGAGAAGTCAATGTTTGTCACCATACGGTTTTTGGGTATGTAGTTCTTCACCGGTATCACACTGGAGCTGTTATAGTCAACATTCTATGATCAAAATTTTCCTGGCAATATTTAGGGAGTATTTTGCACTGGTATCGCAAACTAGATTGCTGGTAGATGAATTTAGGTAACCGAAATATTTCAAATGTTTACCTCAGAAGCTGCCAGACCAGTGTTGAGGATAAATGCTGAGGGAAAAAGCGCTCGTGTGATACCGGCTTTAGTTGATATTCTGTTCCATACGCACACTACATCGCTTCTGTACTTCATGTTACGACTGGGGTTCAAATATATCAGGGCTCTTATTCATTGGACTAGTAATGGCATAAATGCTACAACGGAAAGCGCTAGCTCCAACCTCTGATGTATATTCCCAGTGAACAAAGAGCACAAATACTCTACTGAGTTCTATATGCAATAATAGGCTATCAAACTCTCAATAAATGTGCGTCTACTCTAGGCTTAATGTTATGTGAAAACAGCCTATTACTACCTATAACCGAAGGTGCTTGGTTATGGTATGCAAAGTAAGGTGGTAAGAGAAGTTACAGCTTACGTTACTTTAATCAATAAATGTCAGGCACTCCTGCATGAAAGAAAGTGCACTAAAGTCCTTCAACACTAACAAGGAATCGTCTTTAAATGTTAGATGCTATAAAGATGCTCGTATCGGAAATGGAACCCAAAAAGGCAGGCAGCGGAACAATGCTCGTGCAGGCTATGCACACAAAAAGGCAGAATATATAATGCCGTCGGAGCCAAGAATATCCTAAACACAACAACAATAATAATCGCCACGACAATGCAGTATTCCTATCAACAAAAAGAGCCTAAGTCGTTTGTGTCTCAATACATACAACTAGGCTGCGAAATGCTTGTGTAATAATAAATGGGTATGCATAAAAAGAGTAATTAGGTTAATATACTTAATGTCTCCTATGATTGATAAAGTCTAGCTAGAGTCAATGATACGAGATACTGGTGCGCATGGCATGCCGCATAGCCTAGTGCAAATCTCAAGTCTGTGCGTCAAATATTACGTTATAATGAAGGGTAGCTCTCTTGAGAAACCTTAATACCGAAGTATTAAGCGTTCTCCTGGCGTACCTCAAAGACAAACAATCGAGACTAGAACAGTGCAGAACGGTATAGGCAAAAAGCCCTCATTCGTGCATGCTCTACTCTCAATGGCACACAGACTAGAATTTACTCAATCAACTCCAGTTCTCAGGTATGTCGTGCAGCTTTTAACTAAAGCCAGCACTCATAGGAAACAATACCTTATAATATCAGACTCCTAGTCTAGCATTATCTAATCCAGCAGAACACTAATAATTAAAGGATGCAGTACTTAAACAATATAAATGCCAACCAATGCTTCGTGATCCACTTATCTTAACAACTAACATACATGGGTTATATCAGACCTTAACGCACAATACAACTGGCCAGCATGAAGCTGATTTTGCAGAGTTAACCAGAGGGGGTATAATATTAATAAAAGGTGGTGAAAGATATGGAAAATGAGAGAGATAGGCAGAGGAAAAGATTCTCAGGTGCGAGCGGGGTACAGGTAGCAAGGGAAAAAGATGGGTGCATTCTAGAAACCAGATCTGAGGGAGAGAGTGGCGAGGAGCTATATATATACTCGCACTAGCTCGAGCCGCGTGGGAAAACAGCGGTTACAAGTCATCTAACCACTAACAAAGTAGCTAGCAAAACATTACGTCACCAAGCATGGTAAAGAACTCCCTCAACCAATCCCCACGAGTCCAGTCAGCTGTGACGTCATCGAACGGGGCAAAAACACTACGCGCCCCCTCTCACTCTGTTCTACTCTCTCTCTCTCTCTGAACTTATCATTACTAGTTAAGGATAAAACATATACTTTCCAATGAAATATATAAAGCCTTGACATGGGCGAAAACAAAGAGCCTTTCTGGACTGCCCATGACACAAGCTTTCATATGAAATAAAGCACATTCTAATACACAAACTGTAGCCCCATCCACTGCCCTGGCGATCCTAGCGAGTCACTGTAGGACAAGCCATGCGGTTCTAACGGAGTGGTTAACGTCACACCCCCCCCAAGATTTTTCTCAGAGGCCCCAAGGCTCACAAAAATCTGATGGTTAGAACCCATGCTATATCTCCACTTCCTATCACCCAGCGGCAGTAAAATATCTGGCACAGTTCTTCAACAAAACATTTTTCAAAATTATAACCCTCCCCAACACCATAGGTTAAATTATATGTAGTTATGCTCCTCAAGAGCGAGCTTCTCTAGCCCAGCATTCTGAGAGGAGTGCAACTCAGAAGTACTGCTATAACATACTAAAAAAAATCAACTATCAAAGAAAGAGTTTTTATTTGATTTTTATGTTTATAATTTGTTTATTTCGGCTGCACTATAGGGGCAAGCCTAGTTTTTTCTTCTATACCAAACGCTCAACTCCTGCTTTACGACCCAATACGCTGGGCTACAACCGCGAGCCAACAAGCACCAGCGCAAAATACTATTCAAACTAAAGCAGGAGGCTACCCGTGTGTCAATCTACCCAGGATCATATACCCTTGAACGACCATCTGCAACCACGTTGTCACAACCGGCAATATGGCGTATGTCCAGGTTATATACCAATAACCTTAGTGACCACCTGGTCAGCCTCATATTCCGATTGTGAAACTGGTCCAAGAACTTGAGAGGGTGATAATCTGGGTAAACTACAACGACCGGACCATAGGCTGGAACACAGACCTCGAAATGCCTCAGAGCAAGTACAACCGCCAGCAGCTCCTCCTTGACAACAGAGCAGCTCCCCTGGGCCGAATTGTACTTCTCCGAGCAGAAACTAACAGGATGCTCCAGCCCATCATCGTCCTTTTCCACAAGGACGGCACCAGCCCCCACACCACTAGCCTCCGTTGCTAGTTGGGAAGGTAGGCTAAAGTCAGGGGCCCTGAGGATCGGGTGAGTGCACAACAGGTGTTTTACTTCCCTAAACACCTTCTCACACTCAGGCGCCCATTTGAACTTCTTATCCTTCCAGTTATCCTCCACCTGAGCTTGACTGTCCCGTTCTCCTTCTCCACCTTGACTGCTAAACGTCATCACAGGCACAGTGAGAGGCTCAGGGGGGTGCCTCCCATACTCCTTCACGGGATTATCATGAAATAACTGATTGCGCTTCTGTCTGTCTGGAGTGGCTACCAAGTAAACCAGGTCCGATAGCTCCTCCACCACCCTATAAGGACCAGCGTACTTCGCGGATAAGGGGTGACCTACAAGGGGCAGTAGAATCAACACCTCCTGACCCACGTGAAACTCCCTGAGTTCAACCTTGAGGTCGTACCTGTCCTTCCTGAGGGCCTGAGAGCTAGTCAAATTACGGCCAGCCAACTCCAGACTGCGCAACATCCGTTCTCGACTGTTGAGGACACACTTGAGCATAGAACAAGGTTTTTCTGCGCCCTTCCATACTTCTTCAACCATATGGAGAGGCCCTCTGACACGGTGTCCAAAGACGAGCTCATTAGGGCTGAATCCCAAACTCTCCCCAGGTACCTCCCACACAGCAAACAAAACACATGGCAGGCCAAGATCCCAATCCCTCCCACTCTCAAAGCAACAACAACGAAGCACAGATTTCAAGGCTGAGTGCCATCGCTCTAACACACCCTGGCTCTCCGGATGATATGCAGATGACACAACCCCAACAATCCCATGCTGCGGCATTGCTTGTACAAAGAGGCTAGAAGTGAAGTTGGGTCCCCGGACTGACTGAATCCCCTGCGGGTAACCATACCGGGAAAAATACACTAGCAAGCTTCGGACCACCGTTTTCGCCGACCCATTTCTCATAGGGTACGCGTCAGGGTACCTTGTTGCTACATCTCCCGACTGTGCATCACTGTCCTCCTTCAACTCTTCCGTCTTTTTAAGCCCATCCTCTGCCCCTTCAGGAACAGTTACTGGGTCTTCTCCAGATTCGAAATGTGGTCCTAATAATGAGTCCCCGAGAAGGTCCGTTGACACTAAACTCTCAACCGCATCAACTTCCAACCCCTTCTCGGTACCCTTCCTCCGCTGATCTAAAGATTGTTGACCAGAATGTGACTCCCTGGATGCAGAATCTCCGGTGACAACACACACGCCATAGGCTGCACCGGACACTTCTCAACCCACTCCTGCTCCTCCCTACTCACGTCGGCCGGCTTCTCGACAACGACTAAGGGTGGAGCCTCAGAAGTAGGCCCCGCAAAGTCGTTGCCAAGAAGGAGGTCGACGCCCCCAACAGGTAACTTCTCCACAATTCCTACATCCAGGTCACGAGTCACACCATCAACTTCCACCTTCATTCTTACAAGCGGGTATGACCTTGTCGCATTAACTCCCTGAACCACAACCACACGCGCCGTATTGACAGGTTTACCAGTGAAATTTCTCAACAGTGTTTGCGATGCCCCAGTGTTACGCAAAATTCTCACCTCATGTCTTCTACCCCCCCACTCCACACAACCGAGTCCCCTGTGGTCACTAAAGGCATCACGGACAGGGAATAAGCCTTCCGGATCCTTCTGCACTGGCAGTGTATTTACCTCGGAAGAAATGCCTCTAACAAACTCCGATGTCCTCTTGAACACTCCAATGCCGTGAGCAAAAGACACGGCTGCTGGAGGAGGTCGACTAGGGCACTCATTTGCCTTATGACCCTCCTGGTGGCACCTAAAACACATAAATTTCGGTTTCGGCTTATACTGTGATGTAAAAGGCCCCTGACTTTTCACATACGGTGTGGTGTAAGGTTTGGATTCAGTTTTAGTTTCATGGCTCTTCTGTTTAAATGTGTCATTGTTACGGGGAGGGGGAGGATAACGGTCCTTAGCACTTACATCGTACTTCTGTGAGGACCCGCAACCCCGAATCAACGACAGCCGTCGATCAGCCATTTCTGCTGCTTCGACTAGAGTTCTTGGGTTTTTCTCCTTCAAGTTCAAAGTTAGATCACCGCCCGTGCTCTTAAAGAACTGCTCCAACATCATTAACTGCTTAATTTCATCAAATGTTGTGACCTTCTCAGATCGGAGTCAGTTCCCCATAGCATCGGACAAGTCCCGGGCGTGTTCCAAAAAGGTGCTATCTCTTCCCTTAGTTACACCCCGGAACTTCAAACGGTACGTTTCTGGTTGCAATTCGTAAGCCCTCAGGACAGCCTCCTTGAGATCCTCGTACACAATACATAACTCCAAAGGTAACGCATCGTAGGCTTTAAGACCCTTGCCTATTAATCTAGAGGATACAAGTGCTGCCCATTTATTCTCTGGCCACTGGTGTTCCTGGCACTTCTTCTCAAAGCGTGTGAAAAATTCTGTTACACCACTCTCATCAAACACCGGAACCAGTTTCAATAAGTGCGAGAGAGACTGCTCATGAACACGGTTACCAGCCCCAAGTCGCTGTCCCGTTGTCTCTACTCGCGACTTCTCTACATCCATGTCGGCACAGTACCTAGTCGACTCAGCTTGGATTTTTGCTTGACTGATAGTTTTTCTCTCTTCTATCTTGGCTAATTCTATTTGCTGCTGGAGCTCACATGCCCTTTGTTGCTGCTGAAGCTTAGCTAATTCGATCTGAAGCAATAATTCTGGAGTTAACCCTTGAGGAGGTGAAGGTGCTACAATGTTTGAAATTACCGGTGGTCCCCCCAGGGGCAACCCACCCTGCCAGTCACCACCCAACTGCGGAAGTGTACCCGGGGTCGGCAAACTACTGGGATGGCTGGGAGTCGAGTGTAGGGGAAGCATGGCCGAAGGGCTCTGAGCACTCAACCCATCTCGCTCACCAGTCACCCTGCCCAGTACACACGTTATCAAGTTATCCCTGGTCATGCTGCTAGTACCCGCATGACCGATAGCTGTGGCCAGGCATTGAAGACCGTACCGATTCACACCCACCAACCGCTCGGCAGTAACAGGCCATTGCAAAAATATCCTAGCATCCTCCTCACAGTTCACCCGATTAACCCTTTCATCATGCTGCTGTTCCTCAGTCTCGACATTACGTACTGTGTCTCCATTCTCCTCTGATCCGGTATAAGACATGTTGCTCACAAAAATTTCCCACCTCAATATTCAGAAAAGAAGTACCCCAAACTCTTATATCTCAATATACACACAACAATTCTCGGAAATACTCAAGGGCTATACTATGTTGCCAAAAACAAAAAAAAATTCTTGCTGATCCCCGAAAAATATTCTCCAAAACAACAAATGTTCCCTGCTAATAAATGTAGGTTCACCAAATCCTAGGTAAGGTCGCCATTTGTTATGACTGGGGTTCAAATATATCAGGGCTCTTATTCATTGGACTAGTAATGGCATAAATGCTACAACGGAAAGCGCTAGCTCCAACCTCTGATGTATATTCCCAGTGAACAAAGAACACAAATACTCTACTGAGTTCTATATGCAATAATAGGCTATCAAACTCTCAATAAATGTGCGTCTACTCTAGGCTTAATGTTATGTGAAAACAGCCTATTACTACCTATAACCGAAGGTGCTTGGTTATGGTATGCAAAGTAAGGTGGTAAGAGAAGTTACAGCTTACGTTACTTTAATCAATAAATGTCAGGCACTCCTGCATGAAAGAAAGTGCACTAAAGTCCTTCAACACTAACAAGGAATCGTCTTTAAATGTTAGATGCTATAAAGATGCTCGTATCGGAAATGGAACCCAAAAAGGCAGGCAGCGGAACAATGCTCGTGCAGGCTATGCACACAAAAAGGCAGAATATATAATGCCGTCGGAGCCAAGAATATCCTAAACACAACAACAATAATAATAATCGCCACGACAATGCAGTATTCCTATCAACAAAAAGAGCCTAAGTCGTTTGTGTCTCAATACATACAACTAGGCTGCGAAATGCTTGTGTAATAATAAATGGGTATGCATAAAAAGAGTAATTAGGTTAATATACTTAATGTCTCCTATGATTGATAAAGTCTAGCTAGAGTCAATGATACGAGATACTGGTGCGCATGGCATGCCGCATAGCCTAGTGCAAATCTCAAGTCTGTGCGTCAAATATTACGTTATAATGAAGGGTAGCTCTCTTGAGAAACCTTAATACCGAAGTATTAAGCGTTCTCCTGGCGTACCTCAAAGACAAACAATCGAGACTAGAACAGTGCAGAACGGTATAGGCAAAAAACCCTCATTCGTGCATGCTCTACTCTCAATGGCACACAGACTAGAATTTACTCAATCAACTCCAGTTCTCAGGTATGTCGTGCAGCTTTTAACTAAAGCCAGCACTCATAGGAAACAATACCTTATAATATCAGACTCCTAGTCTAGCATTATCTAATCCAGCAGAACACTAATAATTAAAGGATGCAGTACTTAAACAATATAAATGCCAACCAATGCTTCGTGATCCACTTATCTTAACAACTAACATACATGGGTTATATCAGACCTTAACGCACAATACAACTGGCCAGCATTAAGCTGATTTTGCAGAGTTAACCAGAGGGGGTATAATATTAATAAAAGGTGGTGAAAGATATGGAAAATGAGAGAGATAGGCAGAGGAAAAGATTCTCAGGTGCGAGCGGGGTACAGGTAGCAAGGGAAAAAGATGGGTGCATTCTAGAAACCAGATCTGAGGGAGAGAGTGGCGAGGAGCTATATATATACTCGCACTAGCTCGAGCCGCGTGGGAAAACAGCGGTTACAAGTCATCTAACCACTAACAAAGTAGCTAGCAAAACATTACGTCACCAAGCATGGTAAGAACTCCCTCAACCAATCCCCACGAGTCCAGTCAGCTGTGACGTCATCGAGCGGGGCAAAAACACTACGCGCCCCCTCTCACTCTGTTCTACTCTCTCTCTCTCTCTGATCTTATCATTACTAGTTAAGGATAAAACATATACTTTCCAATGAAATATATAAAGCCTTGACATGGGCGAAAACAAAGAGCCTTTCTGGACTGCCCATGACACAAGCTTTCATATGAAATAAAGCACATTCTAATACACAAACTGTAGCCCCATCCACTGCCCTGGCGATCCTAGCGAGTCACTGTAGGACAAGCCATGCGGTTCTAACGGAGTGGTTAACGTCACATTCATCATTTATGTCTCTGTCTCTCTCTATGTGACCCCACACGCACTTGTAAGTACACTCGGATGCCATAGTCTCTAGCCCACTCATAAATATTCGTGGACTTCACCTATTTATAATTATGGGAGTAAATCTCGGGAAACCAACTGATGTATATACTTTTCTATGAATCAACTACAAAACTATATATATTATTAATTGAAAAGAAAGTTCTATCCAAAAATCAACCCAAATAATTATAATTGCATAAAGAAACACATAGGGGGTCCAAGAGTTCATATGTGTGGGCTAGAGACTACGGTATCCGAGTGTACCTCAATTCCATCTCTCTCACTCTTGTTTTATGCCTCATACAACGCCCATGCTTAACTCTGATACGGCAATGTCAGAATCATAACACTGTCATGCACTGACTTATTTACTTCCATGCTCACCTTATATTCCAAGTCACTGCTTTCAACATACCTACAACCTTCCGCCCCTGTTGCACCCTCACTCGCACTACATGTTCCAAACTCCCATCATTACTCAACACACTGCCCAAGTACTTAAATGACCATTATATGGCCATTAAACCTAACTTAAATCCCTGGATCTTGTTACGATCCAGGTTCTCAAAGACACAGGGCTCTTCAACATTGGACTAGATAATGGCAAAAAGCAACAACGGTAACACTAGATCCAACCCCTGCCTTAAACAATGGAAAACAAAACACCATTACCGCCCTGAGTCGTGCCTGGACAACGAGGTATCCTATGACTCGGTAACTGGTGCACACACACTAGGCTGACGCTCAATGAAACAGCCTATTCTCAAAACAGTAAAAGATTACTCGATTATGTTAAACAAAGAAAAGATAGTTAACGTGATTGATTAACGTTACGGTAGATACTCAAATAACTGGCACTCCTGTATTAAAGAAAGTGCAATGCTAGTCCTGCAACATCAACTGGAAACTTCTGAAATAAGTCTGATGCTGGGAAGATGTCCGTAAAGAATCTTGAACAATTATAATGCAGAATACGGGTCACAATAAATGCTAGGACATATAATAATAATAGGCAGGCGAATAATAAAGACTGCGCAAAGGTAGTAATGCTCGACAACTAAAGAAATGCTTCGTGACACAACGCAACAGCCTACTCGGGTTGTGCAACTCAACAACAATCTCGGCTCAAAAGTGCAGTGAATAATAATGCTGCATACATATAATAATGGGGCTTATCTCTAACCAGTGTCTGCTCAGTTAATAAAGTCTAGCTGGGGTATCAAGGCAGGGCAACAATGGGCGAGCATGCGGCTCGTAGCCTAACGTTGTCCGAGGGTGGTATAATGAAGATTACGTTATATGACGGGGATGCTCTCTTGATAAATCTAGGTCTCTAGTACCTAGCTCTATCCTGGCGATCCCTCAGAAGTCAACACGAAGAGGCAGCACTATGTTGTGAGGGATAGGCTATGGCCCTCTCACACCACAGCGCTGTGCTCGCAAAGTAAACCAACCCGAAGACAACTTAGGCTCCCACAGTACCTGTCGATGTTGTGCAGAGCTCAGCTAACACTGCACACATCGGAGACAACGACACAGTAACCTTACCCCTAGTCTAGCTTTAGATAACCAAGCAGAATCACTCAACACCTTGCAAGGGAGACATATACTGGTCTACAACCTTCCCGAGAGAGGACACATACGGAAAAGTCCGTCTCTCTAAACCTCAATAAAGCATAATACCGCCTTAACCTAATACATGGAAATATCTGAGAGCTTCGCGTACAATACGACTGGTCGACGGTGAACGTCTATGCTGAAACCAGAAGGGATGTTGAGTTTAATAAAGATTAGAGAATGAGAAAGGAGAAGTCGAGAGAGAGATAGTATGCAAAGTCGCGAGTATGGGGGACAGAATTGCAAAGGATGTAGGTGATACGCGTGTCAGGCAAGCTCTGAGCTGGTAAAAAACACGAGGCAGCGACGGGAAGGGACTAGTTGACCACCCGGCCGCCAACGCCGTCAGCGCCCAAGCGAGCCGTGTCATAGCTCACCACGCTGCTGGGTGTACTCCTTCACACTCTCTCGCTCGCCTCCCACACAAGCAACATTTATATTATAGCGAATATAAAATAGAAGGCGCGGCCACAGACCAAAACAAAGACCACTTCTAGACTGTCTGTGGTAACACGACACTAATGAAATAAAGCAGATAATTCTAATACAACTGTAGCCTATCCCCCCATCCTGGCGAGCGCTAGCGAGCTGCAATGCCCCACGCAACCATTCTGCTAACGCCGGGAGGCGTCACAATCTGTATTCTTCTAAAGAAAATATAACTTTACTCTTTAATACACTGACAATCGGATAAGCTTTAGATTCTCTAACACAGTACCACACATATTCACCAAACACTGCTACTCCCACTCATCATCACTCACTAGTGTTGTATCAACAACAAACAGCAGCATCCCCCCCCCCCCCCCGGGGGGGTAAGAGGGCCTTCAACTTATGGTGGAGGAAAAAATTAATATGCCTCACGCATCCTACTGCGTGGTGTCGTACAAGGCGACTAATAGGGGCAATGAGGGTAGATTTTAGGCACCAATCGAAAAAGGCCATTTGATAAGGAGTCGCTGGAACTCCTGTTTCATTTGCTTGGCCTCTCTTACTGATTCCCTTTGTGCCTCACTTAGTCACTTACACTGAGAGTAGTCCAGCCAGCTCTCACAAACACCTCCTCCTCCTATCTACTTCACTACACTTAACATGCACATCACACTCCCTCCTTCCACAAAAACAAAATAAAAAAAGTAACATGATGATGAACATGCGCCAAGCCTCGAAGTCCCCAAGGGGGTGGGGGGGGAGGGGGAGGGCGAGACCATAAATGCCCCCACACCCGCCCGACCTTCCCCTGGCGACCCCTCTGAATGCTCTGGACCACGGCCTGTCACTCTTACTATCAACTTTTGCAATATTCGTGGCCTTTCCTCTAATTTTCACTCTGTTGAACACCATATCTCCTCCTCCAAACCTGATCTTTTTTTCCTCACTGAAACCCAGGTGTCTGAGGCAACTGTCAGCAGCCCCTTCTCTGTATCCTCCTACTTTATCTATCCTAGTTTCAAAGCCAAAGGCAGATGTTGTGCATACATGCACAACAAACTCACTTACTCTCGTGTTCCCATTATCGACTCCTTTGAATTATCAACTTCATGGCTCAAACTATCCGTCATTCTCATTCTAAATATTTCTGTGCTGTCTATCTTTCCCCTAACTCTCCCGACTTTCCCAAATTCTTTAACTATCTAAATTCTAAAGTGGAACACATTCTATCCATCTCTCCCTTCTCGGAAGTCTCCATCTTAGAATATTTCAACGTTCACCACCGCCAATGGCTCTCCTCTCTTACTACTGACCAACCTGGTGAACAAGCCTTCATCTTTTCTATCCTAAATGACCTAGAGCAGCTGGTCCAGCAACCCACCCGTATCCCGGATCGCTTCGGGGATCGGCCCAACATTCTTGACTTATTTCTGACTTCTAACCCTTCTTCATATACTGTCAATCTTTTCTCTCCTTTGGGGTCCTCTGATCATAAAATGTTCTCCGTTACATGTCCTATCTCTCCAGTACGGCCAACCGATCCTCCCAGCCGGCGGTGCTTGTGGCACTTTGGCGCTGCCGACTGGGAGGCTCTGCGGCAGTACTTTTTTTATTTCCCATGGAATGACTTCTGCTTTCATGGCCATGGACCCGAGGAGAATGCTAAACACATTACCGAGGTAATCCTCTAGGGCATGGAAGCGTATATTCCATTTTCTTTCTCTCAGTCTAATGCAAAAAAATCTTGGTTAACTCACGCTTGTTCTACTTCTGTCCACAACAAGGAGGAAGCATTCAAACGGTACCGACGCCTTAAAACTCAAGAATCTCATTCTTCCTATGTTTCTGCCCAGAATCAAGCCAAATCTGTTCTTCAACTTGCCAAGCACTCTTTCATCAATAATAAAATGCACTGAACTATCCAACTCTTGCTCTTCCCAAGCTTTCTGGCATTTAGCCAAAAACCTCTCCAACAATTTCTCTTCCTCGTCTATCCCTCCCCTTTTCCACTCTGACGGCACAACCATCACTTCTTCCTCTGACAAAGCTGAACTCTTTGCTCAAACATTTGCTAGAAACTCCACCTTGGATGATTCCGGTGCTATTCCTCCCTCTCCACCCCCCTCTCTCCTACTTATGCCTAATATTCTAATTTCTTCTAAAGATGTACTTTCTACCCTTTCTGGGCTTAATATTAACAAGGTGTACAGTACGGACGGTGTTCCTCCTGTTGTACTAAAAAACTGTGCTTCCGTGCTGACTCCCTGCTTAGGCAAACTCTTTCGTCTCTGTCTCTCTTCTAACGTCTTCCCTTCATGCTGGAAGTTTGCTCTCATTCAACCTGTTCCAAAGAAGGGTGACCGCTGTCAACCCTCCAACTATCGTCCAATTCCTCTCATCTCTTGTATCTCTAAGGTTTTTGAAACTATTCTTGCTTCCAAATTTCTTAAGCATTTCTCTTTTCATAATCTGCTCTCAGATCGCCAGTATGGCTTCCTTAACACCTTACGAGCGGCCTATACGGTTTATTTATGTGTACCGCACAGCGGGGTGTTTTTAGCCAAAATAGGGCTGTTTACGTGATCATTTTCATGCCTAAATAAGACCCAGAACGTAAAACAAGTACCTATCCCTGAAAGGGCATAAACAGAGCTTTCGAATGACACCATAACGATCCTTGTATGATGGATAGTTTTCTTGCAATAACCGTGCAACGCGAGTGCAAAAAGCAGGTAATTCGGTACTTTCAGTACATAATTGAGTATGTAGCGAGTGAGAGAGGGAGGAGGGAGCTGAGATTTGTGTCAGTAGGTTCGCCGCGGTGGTCTGGAGCAGTCATACGCTCGCTAGTCTCCTGCCACCACTTGTCTCTCTCTCTCAGCCACATTACGTGCTGAAATTGCCACTCGAGTTATGTCGAGCGCCGCCACATAGTCCAGCTTTATTTAACTCGACTTATGTTGCTCGCCGCTAAATAAGGGTTAAGGGTCACTTTACTGATGATCTTCTTGCATATCTTACTAACTCTTGGTCATCCTCCTTTTGGTACTTCGGTGATACTTTTTCTATTGCACTAAACATATTAAAGGCCTTCGATTGAGTCTGGCACAAATCTTAAACTTCTAAACTACTCTCCTTCGGTTTCTATCACTCCATCTGTGCCTTTCCTCTCCGGCCGTTCCATAGCTGCAGTTGTGGATGGCCATCGCTCACTTCCTCATCTTATCAACTCCAGTGTTCCTCAGGGCTCTGTCCTATCTCCTATTCTCTTTTTAATTTTCATAAATGATCTTCTCAACTGTACCTCCAGTCCCATCCATTCATACGCAGACAGCTCTACCTTACACTAGTCAATTACTTTTCCAGAACGCCCCAGCCAGCAATCCCTCAAATACAAACGTAATGAAGTCATAGAGCACTTATCTTCTGATCTAACTACTATTTCCAATTGGGGCACAGAATACCTTGCCTTTCGGTCTGAACCTGGCACCGAGAGTTTTCACCAAATTAGTCCGACAGGCTCTGTTACCACTGTTACGGCAAGGGATCACGATCATGTGGTACCTAGACGAATGGCTGGTGGTAGCGGAATCCGGAATCCGAGATAAAATGCATCCAACATGTCAATACCATTCTACACCATGTCAAATCCCTGGGGTTCAATATCAACTTTGCAAAGTCGAATCTTGTCCCAATAAGGGTAATTCAGTGAGTAGGGCTGCTGTGGAACATAATGCACCTAACCCTCAGTCAGAGTGTGGACAATCGGAACATGTTTCGCAAGAAACTGTTTCATTTTCTTCACAGTCTGACTACTATGAGGAAGGTGTGGGAGTCTCTCGTCGGCTCTCTCAACTGGATTCAACTTGCTGTACAGTTGGGCCGGTTGAAAGTAAAGAGGTTAACCCGGGAGGTGCTGGAAGACTCTTAAGAGGTTTTACTGGGCGGCTGCGGGAAGATTCTTAAGATTCAAGGCATAAAAAAACAAACTTTTAAAACACCCCAGTAGCACTAAAAACAAAGCAAGTTGTGCTTAGGTGAGATAATTCCCCTCCATAACTTTCTACCACTCCTACACATGTGTCCCAACCCCACCTTTCCCCTCCTCCCCCCCCCCCTCCTCAATTATCAAGTATTTTCTCTATTATTCAAGATATTTATCGAGTATTTTCGTGGGAGGACGGGTGGGAGAGAGAGGGGTGGTGTAGGAGTGTATCTCCAACCCTCCAAGCAAGTCTGAGTCCACCCCTTGTCTCTCAGTACCTTCCGAGACAAGAGAGAGGGAGGGTGTTTGTCTCTCACCGCTCAAGGTCAGATTACGACCGCGGGGCTAAAATACAAGATTTCCACCAGCCAATTGCCGTTACCACTTGTATTATTGCTTTCCAATGTTCATATGTTCATATTAAAAGTATGATAGGCGCATATGGATAAGTATTAATTATATATATGGTAAATTGACGATTTTAGTCAGGAATGAGTCAGAATACCTTCGCATGGCAGGCACTTTCAAATACCATAGCTTAGCAGCTGCCGAGTTAATCTTGGCGAGAAACAGACATTTTCCGCTTTTGCCGGCGAACAAGTCATGGCAAATCCCGAAGTTTATCCACAACTTACTAGCGGTCTGGGCAAGGCCAGATACATTGCATTCAATTATGATGTGGACTTCTCCGCCTATGGTATCGGTAGATACTGATGCTTCAGGGAAACTGGGTTGGAGTTATCAGTCAAACCTCGGACACCAAGGTCAGGGTCTTTCGTCCCGGTTCAAGGAGTTTCACATCAATGCAAAAGAGTTACTAGTTCCCTTATTTTTCCTTCAGGCTCACGGTTCAACTCTAGTTGGGAAATCAGTAGCCTTTCGAATGAACAATCTGAATGCAGTAACATGCATTCAAAAGCAAGGGTCAACGAGGTCTCGAGTGTTGCTTGAGTTGTCGGAAAAGATATTTGTGTTGGCAAACAAGCTAAACATTTATCTTCACTCATCTTATCTGCCAGGTGTGGCCAATGTATGTGCAGATGCTCTGTCACGGAGACAGAGCACAATAGTAGAATGGGCGCTCAAGCAAACCGTCTTTCAGAAGACGATTGCATAGCCATACCATCCACAATTGGACTTGTTCGCATCAGAGGAGAACCACAGACTCCCTCTCTTCCTCACCTGCCAGGCGGCAACCTAGGCGGGAGGACCAGATGCATTGCTGACGGACTGGAACAGGTGGTATTCCATCTATCTGTTTCCACCACCAGACGCTTCACTCATGTGTCAAGTAGTTCACAAACTATGGGATTATCAGGGCGTAGTCTCGATGATCGCGCCTCTGTGGCCGGCTCAGGTGTGATACTCCCAGTTGAAGACGTGGTGCGAGAACCCGGTGTCGCTCCCGATCTTGTAGTTCCACTTAGAGGCAATTGGCAACCTAAAGACCTCGCTGACTTTTGCCTTGTGGACATTCAAAGGGCCAAATGGTTAGCCCTATATGGAGAAAGCGTGACTAATAAATTAATTAATCAGTACACTCTTTCCACTAGACGTCAGTACCAATCTCACTGGAAAGCCTTTACTACTTGGATAGTGGAAACTTACCAGACTGATGTATCGGTGTCTTTAATTTTCAAATACCTTGACTATCTATTTGTACATAATGGCTTGTCAGTAGTCACACTAAAGAATCACATGACTGCTACCAGAGAGCCATTTTTATTATTTAACTGGACTCTCAGTACCGCAGGCGGAGGAGAAGGGTTTCATGCGTGCATGTATCAAGCTTCGCCCACCACCACGCCAGCTCATGCCTACCTGGTCACTTGACAAAGCATTGTCATTACTTAATTCTCAGAAATAAAGTCACAATCCTGCTTTTGATTTGATCTTAAAGAAGGTTGTATTCCTTATGGCCTTGGCTACAGGAAACTGGGTATCTGAGCTGGCGGTGATGAGCAACGAACCTAATTGTCTAAGGTTTGCCCGGAGCAATGTCAGTGTTCAAATTTCGCCGTCGCCTACCTTTATTGCAAAAAACGAGCACAATGAGCACGTTTTTACTGAGTTTGAGGTTTCGGCGCTCAAGAGAGGAGATACTCAACACAAACTATGTCCGGTGAAATCTTTAATGACCTATATGGGGGTGTCCCGGCCTAACCAATCAGGAGCCCTATGGGTGAATCAGACAGGTAAACGTCTTACGAAGCGGCACTTAGCAGCTTTTCCCGTCGATGTGATCCGGGAAAGTAACCCGGGAGCCGTGGGGCGTTCTCATGATATAAGAAAGTGGGCATTTTCACTTAGATTATTAAACAATTACCCAGTCACTGATATTCAGCAGACGCAGTTATGGGCGTCCAATCACACCTTCTTAACACGTTACCTGTCTGTTGCTCTAGATAAATCACGAATGACCTGTGTTGCATTAAGATAACGGGTCTGAAGGTCTGGTGCTTTTTATTAATTATTTGCTAGTTGTAAGAAGAGGGGGGGTGGGGGGGGTCATGTGATAGCTAAGACCCTCAGCCCCGCCGGACGTGGTTAGGGCGTATAATATGCACTGTGATATTCATTATCCTAAAGGTTTACTCAAAGACTGGAAGTACAGTTAAGAGTGAAAAATTAGTTTTTGTAATTTGTATGCATAACCAAATATTAATGTGATATTCATTTTCAGAAGGGTACTCAGGAACTTGAAATATAGTCATGAGTTGCAGAATATTTTTGTATATGGTATAGGAGAATATACATAGACAAATATTTATTTATAACAGTTACAGATGTTGGATACATGTAAGTGAAATGTTTTATACATATAATCAATAGGTTTATATGTAGTGCAACGTTTCTAAAATCCCTATCCTATGATTTCAGATAATGTTGTACACAGGTTTATCTTTAAGTACGCTACCTGTACCTCTTTTACAAGTTTGTTATTGTATTTTGTATACAAAATAAAGACAAAGTAGAGCTCTATATTTAATAGTCCATCATTGACGATATGCCTATTAGTATAATAGTCTCCCATCAAACACCGCGGTCGCTAGTTTGAATTTACTGTGCGGGAGGACAGGAGTACTAACCTCATAAGTGCAACGCGTATTCTCTTATGGAATCGTCTTTATGATTCTGTACTCCCTACAAAAAAAATTCGTAAAAAATAAAAAATTCAAATTAACTTAATAATTACTATACTCAAGCTCTCCCATGCGTGGATTCCTAACGCTGGCCCTCTAGTGGCCATACTTCCTTCCTCCTCCCGCGTCCATTCCGTGAGGGTGGGTTGCTCTGTACTCCAGCATCATTCTTCGTTCGATCGCTTCTAGTGAGTCCTTGCTCATTCGTATACATCTGAGTTGTATTGAACATGTTTTTAGATTAGCTAGGACAGACTACCCCATTGGTACGTCCTCAGGAGGTTAGTAAATTAGGGTACTATTGTAACAGGTGCCTACGTATCACAGGATCATCGCGCCATGTTTGTTATTGTGTGTTTTGTTTTGCACCTTTAGCTTTCTGATAGTTATTTAGGAGGCTACCATTCCACAAATTTATGCTTCAGGCCGTCAATATGAGGTAGTTGCATAGTTTTCTTTAGCAGATGCTCTAGTTCAAGGGTTGCCACACGTGGTGTGGAATCTTCTGAAGTCCGTATCTGCACGTGGGCTCCTATCGTGGGCCTCGTCCTCCTCGTGCTGCTGCTGCTAGGTCTTCGGAGCGTCTGGTTGCAGCCACTTCGATGTTTCGTCATCAACTCATGGTCAGCCTCATTAGGGGTCTCCAATGTAGGCTAGGGGTTATTTATAAATTATAAATTAAGCTCTATATATGTGTAAGCCTAATATTTTCCCCTATATGTGTTTTGGCATGTGTGCTTTCATGCTTGAGGGGTTGGGGAGACGTCCCGTTTATTTGGTAGGTTTTTTGGGGGTGTTTGACTTTCCCAGATAAGTCCTCACCTCTAAAAATTTTGGTTCGTTTTTCCGGCGGCTTTCTCAGCAGAGCCGGCGTTTTTTCGTCTCAGACGATAAGAAACCAACCAAATGTCCCGGCGTGGTGTGCTGAACCACGAAACCTCCGGCGGAATATGCTAAATTCTAAAGGGAATCAACTCGGCCCGCCGAGTGAACTCGCACTGACCGATAGCCTCACGCAGTAACTTCTCTCGCCCGACGTAACAGCCAAGTGAGCTTAACCATGACTCAAGTCATGAAGCGAGTTAACTATCTATCTAATGCAAATAGTCAATGATAAGTAAACTGCTGAAGGTCTATGGGGCCAGTGACACTTTGTCACAGGTAAGCAGTTTATATGTATGATAAAAGAAAGACCCAGGGTCTTTCTACCAGGTCCAGCGTAAGGTTAGAGTAGCAGTGGCTATAACTAATTTTCCGGCGAACTTGAGGTAGGATGTATTAACACCTCTCAGGTTATCCTTATGAGCATTGATTCCTGGAAATTGTTTATTTCCAGAATCTCAACACTTCAGTAGTAGCGGTCCCGGCAGCAGAGGGGGTTGCTGATTCCGGCAAGAGGGGATCCCTAGCTCCATCATACCTTGCTTTGACCATTGCGCTATGCCTACTGCTCTTTATTACCAGTTGTTGCCCACAGTTTATGTATAAAATGTGTAAAGTGTCTTGATCGCTCAAGGAACGTAAAGGTCCCCCGGTTATACCTAACAGAGTGTTAGGGGATCAGTATAGGGGTTGTTGTTGTTCCCCAAGCTGCCTAGCCGAACAGCCCCAAGGACCCGAGCAATTCCAAGGCCATAACCGATCGCCCCCACAGAACCCTCCCTGCCGACCACAATAAAGCCTGGGTGACCGAAGCCACTCCATGGCGGGGAGCTGAGGAGGGTGCAGAAACGCCCGGGAAACCAAAGCCCCACCCAGGGCCCTGTGCCCCTCAGCAATTCCTTCACATTTACCAATTCTTTCACCCAACCCGATCTTATAAATTCAAAAATAAACACTGCAATTTCTCTGAACAAGGACCTTTCTAGAATTAATGGATGGGGACAAAAGAATCTAGTTTCCTTTAAAAACCTTACTAGATTGTCTGATATGAGATTAGGAACCCATACAATACTTAATTTTAGCTCGGTGAAGCATAGTTTAGATTAGGAGATAGAAGATCCTGATCACTGATGACTGCTACCGGTAATTGATTTTCGGACAATGTTATTTTTTACCTGGGCTTCCACACGAGTCCTTAATAATATTGCCTATTTTGGGGGGCTGCCTGGCCCCATATACTGATGATTACACCAAGTCATGCGGAGGGTGAGGGGGACAAAGCCCCCCCAACCTATCCTGTATCCATGTTCTTTAGTCTATGCTCAAAACTAGTTTTCTGTGGGTTTCGAGGCGTTTGGGGCATAGAGTACATATGACCTAGAGACGAAAGAAGACGCCACAAATCTGTAAATAGGGATCCGCGCGTTCGAGAGATGGCAGCACGATTGCAAAGGACAATGGGAGGGGAGGGTCCCCACAAAGACATTATATTGACTATCCTTGTCCTTGGTCCCCCATTAATTCGTAATAATCCCTACCTTGTACTAATAACGCTATTAATAATCAATTGAACGTTATCCAGAGACTCTGCAGACATGACATAGTTAAATAGACATAAGTAGAGGCTACTGTAAAGGCCAGTCATCGTGTAAATGTCGTCATTATGAGGAGGTACACAAGCAAAACTCCTCCAACACCCGCCATTGTTGACGTGAAATTCGGGAGTTGCCAACGTCAATCGTGGGACAAAATATCCCTAGATGTCGTAAGTATAAATGTCCAGTTTTAGTGCTACTTGACAAATTAACATCTACATAACATGTAACATAATAATATATATTCAAAATGACAATTTAATTCTTGTTGTGTTGCTTGAAGGTATACAGCTTGCATCATATATGAGTAGCCTATGTTTTATAGTGTATATGTATACTTAATGTTTTCATCTTGCTTATATATATCTAATTTATACTAAATAATTTACAAGTGTTCTTACCAACATTAATTAACTCTTAAATACGTTCCCTCTTTAATCTATTGCTCCCTCGTTTTGCGGATATTCCCTTAACTTTGGTAACACTGCAGCAAGCTAGCTGGCAGGCGCGCACTTGAAAAGACCCGATTACACAGAAAAATAACACTAACATAATGAGTCCCGACCGTAAACAAAGCATTGCGCACAATGAATCCTTCGACTATACCTCCTTCTTCTTCTTGTTTTGAAAGATGCGGTGAGTGCGATTCACCCAATAAATGGCGTGAGCGTTACTCACAAAAGTGTAGGAACATGTTTGTATATTTCACTCGATATGAAGAAATGAAGCTTAGATATTGCTGATACCAATTATTGATCAAAACATACCTGGTGCCGAGACATCACTTATTAGAGCGACTGTACTCAAGGAACACTATATTCTGTTTCTTTTCAACTGACGATAAATTGCAAAGTTCCCATCAAGATTTCTCAGTTATTTTGAAGATTTTGTAGATACATATGGTGTTAATTATATAAAATTGGTCTAAACATGATGAACACACGTAGTAGCTTCATATTTTTCCAGTAAGTATCGAGAAATTAGCTGCTAAGTTATTCAATTTATCGTCAGCTGCGCACAAACAGAGTATAGTCATGTTTTGTTTTACCTAAACAAAGTACAACATCATATACTGTATATATATATATATATATATATATATATATATATATATATATATATATACATATATATATTTAATAATATTAGGACTCGTGTTATTTTTTTTCTTGGGGGTGGCCGCCTCAAGACAGAGCAAGAACAGGGAAATCACAAAACACAACATAAAACAACGAACAAACACAGACAAAACACAAATTCACACAAATTTAGGTCACCCAGGAGAAGACCCAGAGACCAGGGTCACCAAGGTCGCTCCAGCACTCCCCCGGCCCCCGACCACCTGGAGAGGTTCCGATCTCGGCAGACAGACATGCAGCGGAGCATATAGATAGGACTCGTTTTATCAAAATAGTGACTAGCGTAATATAAACTCACGCCCAAAGTTCCATATTATGCGCAACCTGGACTGACGCTTAAGCCGGTATAACACGAGCGCTTTTTCCCTCAATATTTTTGCTCAACACTGGTCTGGCAGCTTATAAGGCCAACATTTAAAATATTTCAGTCACCTAAATGCATCCATCATCAGTCTAGTTTCCGATACCGGTTTAAAATATTCCACAAATGTTGCCAGAAAAATGTTCATCATCGAATGTTGACTATAAAAGCTCTCGTGTGATACCGGCTTTAGGGTTTGGAAAGGCATGTTTGAAAATTAATATTGAAAGGCAATGTCGAGTAGCCGTAATAGGATATGAAGTACATAGAGTATTACTGTATGTGTACAACATGCTGTATATTGAAAGGACAATATACAGTAATGTTAAGTAACACCCCGTTCTTGACAATCATCACTTACAAACCCCAATGTATTTGAATAAACTAATGATGAAAGCATATGGTCCTCCCGGTATTATAAGTATTATTATGTTCCCTCCACCAACCGACTTTACTCCTAAACTTCATTAATGCAATCAACAAAATATTATATGTGGCAGTCCAGGGATTCGAACCTAGGATGCTCACCGCGAAATTATAAGATCTGACAAGGCTTATTTCCTTCACATTATGTTCTATATAAAGCCTGTTACGACCTGGCACTCGGGTACACAAGGGCTCTCAATCAGGACTCGAGTACGGCTCGCTGCCACAACGGAAACACGCGATCCCAACCCCTGAGTACTGCCAGCCGAACAAAAAACACCAATACCCTCCAGAGTTCAATCTGCTATAACGGGGTATACAAGAACTCGGTACTAGTGTTCAACAACAGACTAATAAAGAGACAGGAATTATCTAGTCTGGTCAACAATCAAACAATGAAGTAAGAAACAACAACACAAAAGAATAGTGTTGGCCGAAGCCGAAGTAATCCACCCTTGACTAAGAACTTAAGAAGTCCTCCACCCTCTACTTCGGATCGGCACTATTACGTTACGTTAATTAATAGTCCTTAAGCATCGAGCAAGGAATCTTCTGAAAAAAGTTAGATGCTTCTCGGATGCTCGTAAGAAGTACGTATCGGATTTTGAACAGTAATTCAATAAGCAAAACACTGGCAATTAAATACTATTAAAGGTTTAAATTGGCATAAGAATAATTAAAAGAATATGCAATAGTAAATGGCAAACATTAAAAAGAAGTACTCCGCAAATGCAACGGCAATAGCCTACTCGGATTGTGCTCGTGGGCCACTAATCACTAAAGTAGCCAAGCGTGCAACACATGAAATCAATAGTGCATAAACAATATCATACATAAGGAAAGCTTCAATACTATTCTGTATCTACTAATCGAGTAAAGTCTAGCTGGGGTACTGTGGGCAAAAGGTAGCAGTGACTGAGCAAAAACGGCTCGTAGCCTAGCGAAGTCCTCACAACTGTTTAAAGTATTACGTTAACACTAACAAGTGCACTTTGAGAAATCCAGATCCCTTGTATCTGGTTTTCTCCCGGCTCCTTGACAAAGTAAAAACAAACTGTTCATAAAATACAGGGTGGTTAGGCTCTTGCCCTCACGCACTGTAAATTATTAACTCAACACAGTCAGCCGCGAAGACAACCTAGGTTTCACTGAACCGAAACGAGTATGCAGGTTTATCGCTTAACCACTGCATCAAACAACAACTCGTAACACAGAAAAGCCTTACCCCAGTCTAGCATTACCTAGACCAGCAGAAAACAGGAATAATAATAACACACAGGGAAATGCATATACAAGTGCAACAAACATAAATCAATCCTATTCTAAGTTAACCCTTCCAAAATAGGCTATCTAATAGGCATGTATCTAGTGAGAACTCAAGCGATAATACGTTGGCTGACTAGCTCTGCACCAACGGGACCATGGAAGTTAAAAAAGGGTAGGGAAAAGAGGAGATAAGAAGGTAAGGTAGTAGAGAAAGTTCACATCAGTCAGAAGAATATATATAGTTAGCAAGGGAAATGAGAAGTCGCTCTGCTTAACGAGTTCTGATGAAAAAATGGCTAGACTTCCCTTTTTATACCCAGCCCTCTAGTGAGCCCAACGTGAACTACAAAGGGACCGCCCACTGACAATCATTACGTAATTTCTCTCTCTCCTCTGGGATAGACAAAGGCTTTCCTAGCACTGAGGGGAGGGGGGAGGGCTAGTGAGTTAGGCCCACCTCCCGCATGCCGCACCCACTGACCCCCAACTGTGGCTGCCGCTTCTCCCATCATTACAAATAAGTTTTACACACAATACTTATAACTAATGATATAAAATAGAACTCGTTGACTCAGATGAAAACAAAATACATATTCATATTACTTATAGTACAACGGCTCACATGAACTAAGTTAGGAAACTCTACATAGACTACAGCCAAAGTTCCTGCCCTGACGATCCTAGCGAGAGTGGGGCATGACTAGGCGTTCTGTACACCTCCCCCAAGATTTTACTTGCTCAACCCTGAGCTAAAATCTGACAAACACAGAACCCCATCAAGCCCCTCACACCCAGCGACTGCATGGCACTAAAACAAAGCTGAGTTTATCACCAAAACACACAGCTCAGCCGTTTGATAGTTCGTGGACTACTCAAACTCTATAGGCTATGACAACTTATACGATTACCTATATCAAAAGAAAGAGTTTTTATATGATTTTTATATTTTAATATGTTTTTCCCGGCTGCACTATAAGGGCAGCCTATTTTCCTCCATTCAAACCCACACACCTGTGATAGCCTACGACTGATCATCCACCCTTGATAAACAATCCGCGATCACATTGTCACATCCAGCAATATGACGGATGTCCAGGTTATACTCCTGCAACATCAAAGACCACCTGGTCAGTCTCATATTGCGATTGTGAAATTGATTCAGGAATCTCAAAGGGTGATGATCAGTGTAGATAACCACGACTGGGCCATAGGCTGGAACATACACCTCGAAGTGCCTGAGCAACAGCACAATCGCCAGTAATTCCTTTTCTATTGTAGAATAGTTCTTTTGTGCAGCATTGAACTTCTTAGAAAAGAAACTTACTGGGTGTTCCACACCTTCATTGTCTGTCTGTAGCAAGACGGCACCAGCCCCTACACCACTAGCATCTGTTGCCAGCTGAAAAGGCCTGTTAAAGTCTGGGGCCCTGAGTATCGGGTGAGTACATAGCAAATGTTTCACCAAAGTGAAAGCCTTTTCACACTCAGGTGCCTACAAAAACTTTTTGTCTTTAGATAACAAATCTGTGAGAGGTGCCAACACCGTTGAGTAACCTTTTATGAAACGTCTGTAGTAGCCTATCATACCCAAGAATCTCATAATCTGCTTCTTGGTTGTTGGGTGCGGAAATTTATTGATAGCCTGTACCTTGTTCTGAGGAGGGCACACCTGTCCCCTTCCCACTACAAACCCAAGGTACTGCACAGTGGCTTTTACGAAGTCACAATTTGCCAAATTTACTACCAGACCTGCTTCACTAAGTTTCCGGAACAAGGTCTCAAGGTGCTCACAATGGCTCTCAAAGTCGTCATCATAAATTATTACATCGTCCAAATATACGGTGCAATTTGGAATGTCCTTTACAATTTCATTCATCAGGTTCTGAAACGTTGCTGGTGCATTCTTAAGTCCGTAAGGCATAACATTGCACCGGTAGGTACTCCCGTCCACAACAAAACCACATACCTCTTTAGCACGCTCGGACAAAGGTACTTGCCAGTAACCTTTTACTAAATCTACTTTAGACAAAAACGAGCATTACCAATTTTGTCAACGCTATCATCAACCCGAGGAAGAGGATATGGGTTAGTTGGAGTCAAACCGTTTAACCTACGGAAATCAATACAAAAGCGTACCTTGCCATCTGGCTTAGGCTGCAGTGTTACGGGGGAAGTCTACTTAACTGTGCCTTTCTCTATCAACCCTCTACCGAGCATATACTCCAACTCATCCCTCAGAGCTGGTAGGTTTATGGGGGGCACACGGTACGGGATTGACTTAAAGGGTAGATGGTCCCCCACGTCAACATCATGCATAGCCTGAGTAGTGAGGCCTGGGTGGCTGGGTGTTCAGCAAATACAGTGGGGTATGAACCGAACAACTGACGGATAGCATCAAACTGCGGCTCAGGCAAATGAGCTATAGCCTCGTCAGCCCTTAGGCTCGAGTTCCCCGCCCACTGATCCGCTGAAACATGTTGATCCCAGCTATCCTCCTCTGGAGCTTGACTGTCCCCCTCTCCTTCTCCACCACGGCCGCAACAAGCCAACACAGGGACAGTGAGAGGCTCAGAGGGGCGCCTCACATACTCTTTAATAAGGTTCACGTGACATAGCTGGTTCTTTTTCCTCCTGTCTGGAGTGGCAACAAGGTAATCTAAGTCTGAAATTTTTTCTACAATTTTATAAGGTCCAGTGTACTTCGCAGAGAGGGGGTTACCAACCAAAGGCAACAAAATTAATACCTCTTGTCCTACAGTGAACTTCCGGAGCCTCACTTTGCGATCATACCTGTCCTTCATCAAAGCTTGTGATTCTGTCAAATTTCTACCTGCCATCTCCAGACTCTTAAGCATGCGCTCACGGCTTTCAAGCACATACTTTAATAATGGACAAGGCTGCACAGTCCCCTCCCAAATTTCTTTCAGCATGTTAAGGGGGCCCCTGACACGGTGTCCAAAAATCAGCTCGTTTGGACTAAATCCCAGGCTCTCACCAGGTACCTCCCGAGCAGCAAACAGCACATAAGGCAATCCAAGATCCCAATCCATACCGTTGTCAGCACAATAACACCTGAGCATGCTTTTAAGTGTAGCATGCCACCGCTCAAGCACCCCTTGACTCTCAGGGTGATACGCTGACGATACTACAGCTCGTATCCCATGCTGTTGCATTGTTTGCTTGAACATGTTGGAGGTGAAATTAGATCCCTAATCAGACTGAATCTCCTCCGGGTACCCATACCTTGAGAAGTACCACAACAAGTTACTGACTACCGTCTTAGCCATTCCATTTTTCATAGGGTATGCATCGGGGTATCTAGTGGCAACATCCATTATGGTTAACAAAAATTTATTTCCAGCCTTAGTGGGAGGGAGTGGACCAACCATGTCAACAATATTTTACTAAAGGGTGGCCCAATCACAGGAATAGGGTGTAACGGAGCCTTAGGAATAAGTTGGTTCGGTTTCCCGACACGTTGACAAATATCACATGAGTTTATCCATGACTGCACATGAGACTTCATCCCCGGCCACCAAAACAATTTCCCCAAAGCCGCCACCGTTTTTCTCACCCCTAGATGTCCTGCCAGTGGTGTGTCATGCGCCAACCTCAGTAGGCTATCCCTGCACTCCCGTGGCACCACCAACTGGTCCACTACTCCGGACCCCTTTTGCCAACTACGTTTAGGGTCTTGAAAACGCCAATAGAGGATGCCTTCTAAATAAAAAAAGTCTCCTGGCTGTGCATCGCCGTCCTCGTCGAGGTCTACAGCTCCATTAGCACACGTTTGGAGCTCAGGGTCCTCTAGTTGCAACCGACGTATATCTGAGGGTGCCAAGCGATCTAACTGCTCCCGGAGCAATGCATGACCTTCCCCGATACTGGGCTGCTCCCTCTGTCTCTCTCGATGTACATAACGTTGCTGTCGTGGAGACTCGTCATGCCCAGCCTCGTCACTCTCGATGACAGGCCCAGGGGCTACTCCAGAATTAAGTAATGGTGCTAATACTGAATCACCCAGGAGAGCCGCCGAGTCAAAACTCTTAAAACCAACTCCAGCTTTAGCCTCCTCCTGTTGATCGTTCCTCCGCTGGTCTGAAGACGGAGGACTAGGCTGTGACACTTTAGCTGCCCGAGCTCGGGTGACAACACACGCCATGGGTTGTGTCTGGCACCGCTCGACCCACTCTTGCTCTTCCCTACTCACGTCAGCCGGCCTCTCGGCAACGACTAAGGGTAGAACCTCAGAAGCGGGCATTGCAAAGTCGTTGCCGAGAAGAAGGTCGACGCCCTCCACTGGCAGTTTCTCCACAATCCCGACATCCAATTCACGTGCCACACCATCCACCTCCAACTCCAACCGCACCAGCGGGTATGACCGAGTTGCATTAATACCCTGCACCACTACCACCTGAGCCGCGTTTATAGGGTAGCCAGTCAAGTTTTTCATCAGAGTCTGGGAAGCACCTGTATCACGCAAGACCTCTACTCCATGCTTGCGCCCCGCCCACATCACGCAACCCCGCCCTCTATGGTCGCAAAAAACATCCTGAGCAGGGTTCGAGCCTCCCAGGTGCTTCTGCATTGGCTGTGCCTCAGCCTCTGACGAACTGCCCGGGCAAACTCAGATGACTTCGGAGACACACCAATGTTGCAGGCCAAAGACACAGCTGCTGTAGGTGGTTTGCTAGGACAGACTCTTGCAAAGTGCCCCTTTTTATGACATTGATAACACTCCAACTCCCCTTTGGGCTTCCCTTGGTACTGGGAAGGGCCCGGCCCCTTCTTAAATGGGACGGTGCCAGTCTTGTGGTCAGTCTTGGTATCATGGCTCTTGTACTTGTTTGCATAAGGTATATCACTAACTCGGGGGAGTGGGGCGTCACGCCCCTTGTTACCTGCCTCACTACGCTGGGCAGACCCGCACCCACGAATTAGTGATAGCCGGAGGTCAGCCATCTCAGCTGCCTCCTGTAGAGTTTTTGGGTTCTTTTCTTTAATAGTTAAAGTCATTTCTGCACCAGTACACTTATAAAACTGCTCGAGCAGAAACAGCTCAGTCAACTGTTCGGCCGTCTCAGCTTTCTCAGAACGTGTGCAGTTTTTAAGTGCATCTTTTAAGTCCCGGGCATGTTCAAGAAAGGTCGCCTCCCTAGTCTTTGTAACACCCCGAAACTTCAATCGATATGTTTCCGGTTGCAACTCGTATGCCCGTAGGACAGCTCTCTTCAATTCTGGGTAGTCAATGCAAGACTCTAAAGGCAGTGCATCATAAGCCTTCAGACCCTTACCCGTAAGTCTTGAGGAGACTAGAGCTGCCCACTTCTCTTCAGGCCAATTATGCTCCCTACACTTCTTCTCAAAACGATTAAAAAATTCTGTGACTTCAGTTTCACTAAATACCGGCACCAATTTGACTAATTGGGCCAAGGACTGTTCTCTTACTTGGCCCTCACGGCCCATCCGAGTCCCTGTCGACTCTGCACGAGTCTTATCTAAATCCAATTTAGCACAATATTTCTCCGAGTCGTACCTAAGCTCAGCCTCATGCCTCCTAACCTCAATCTCCTGCCTCCTGGTCTCATTCTCCTGCTTCCTAGCCTCAATCTTAGCAAGCTCAAGTCTAAATACCATATCTGGAGACAGGCAGGAAGAGGGAGCTGCCACAACTGAAGGAGGGGGGGCAAAAACTGGGGAACCACCATGTGCACCACCCGAGGGCACTCCAATCTGCCAATTCTCATCCCTCTGTGGGAGAGTGCTAACCTCCGGTAACTGAGTGGACGGCACTGTGGGAGTCGAGTGAGAGGGGATCTGGGGAGGAACCCCCCCAAACGCCCTCTCCTCCGAAACTCCATGTCGCCCACGCAACACCCAGGAAATCAGCTCCCCCTTGGACATCCCTACTACATTGGAAATGCCCAAAACCTTGGCTATCAGGTGCAAGCCACAAACATCCACCCCAGTCAGCCTCTCCTCCGTCACGTGGTACCGCTTACTCACAAAAACTCTAGCATCCTCCTCACTGGTTACTAACGGCACACCTTCAAATGGCATCTCTCGCTCATCGTCAGTGCTAATGCACGACATACTGAAGTCCACAAAACAAAATCTCGAGACAAAAGTGTTAAACTTCCTATGCAAGCACTAATTACTAAATTAACTGGAGTCTCTTAAATGCTTTACTAATTGCCATACAAAAAAATTATTCTTCAATATGCACGTTAAAATACAAACAAACAAATGTTGTACAACTCTGCAAACATTTATACTGTTCACAAAATCCTAAGCAAGGTCGCCATTTGTTACGACCTGGCACTCGGGTACACAAGGGCTCTCAATCAGGACTCGAATACGGCTCGCTGCCACAACGGAAACACACGATCCCAACCCCTGAGTACTGCCAGCCGAACAAAAAACACCAATACCCTCCAGAGTTCAATCTGCTATAACGGGGTATACAAGAACTCGGTACTAGTGTTCAACAACAGACTAATAAAGAGACAGGAATTATCTAGTCTGGTCAACAATCGAACAATGAAGTAAGAAACAACAACACCAAAGAATAGTGTTGGCCGAAGCCGAAGTAATCCACCCTTGACTAAGAACTTAAGAAGTCCTCCACCCTCTACTTCGGATCGGCACTATTACGTTACGTTAATTAATAGTCCTTAAGCATCGAGCAAGGAATCTTCTGAAAAAAGTTAGATGCTTCTCGGATGCTCGTAAGAAGTACGTATCGGATTTTGAACAGTAATTCAATAAGCAAAACACTGGCAATTAAATACTATTAAAGGTTTAAATTGGCATAAGAATAATTAAAAGAATATGCAATAGTAAATGGCAAACATTAAAAAGAAGTACTCCGCAAATGCAACGGCAATAGCCTACTCGGATTGTGCTCGTGGGCCACTAATCACTAAAGTAGCCAAGCGTGCATCACATGAAATCAATAGTGCATAAACAATATCATACATAAGGAAAGCTTCAATACTATTCTGTATCTACTAATCGAGTAAAGTCTAGCTGGGGTACTGCGGGCAAAAGGTAGCAGTGACTGAGCAAAAACGGCTCGTAGCCTAGCGAAGTCCTCACAACTGTTTAAAGTATTACGTTAACACTAACAAGTGCACTTTGAGAAATCCAGATCCCTTGTATCTGGTTTTCTCCCGGCTCCTTGACAAAGTAAAAACAAACTGTTAATAAAATACAGGGTGGTTAGGCTCTTGCCCTCACGCACTGTAAATTATTAACTCAACACAGTCAGCCGCGAAGACAACCTAGGCTTCACTGAACCAAAACGAGTATGCAGGTTTATCGCTTAACCACTGCATCAAACAACAACTCGTAACACAAAAAAGGCTTACCCCAGTCTAGCATTACCTAGACCAGCAGAAAACAGGAATAATAATAATAACACACAGGGAAATGCATATACAAGTGCAACAAACATAAATCAATCCTATTCTAAGTTAACCCTTCCAAAATAGGCTATCTAATAGGCATGTATCTAGTGAGAACTCAAGCGATAATACGTTGGCTGACTAGCTCTGCACCAACGGGACCATGGAAGTTAAAAAGGGTAGGGAAAAGAGGAGATAAGATGGTAAGGTAGTAGAGAAAGTTCACATCAGTCAGAAGAATATATATAGTTAGCAAGGGAAATGAGAAGTCGCTCTGCCTAATGAGTTCTGATGAAAAAATGGCTAGACTTCCCTTTTTATACCCGGCCCTCTAGTGAGCCCAACGTGAACTACTAAGGGACCGCCCACTGACAATCATTACGTAATTTCTCTCTCTCCTCTGGGATAGACAAAGGCTTTCCTAGCACTGAGGGGAGGGGGGAGGTGGGGAGTGCTAGTGCTAGTGAGTTAGGCCAAGGCCACCTAGGTACTCTAGGTGGCCTTGGTTAGGCCCACCTCCCGCATGGCGCACCCACTGACCCCCAACTGTGGCTGCCGCTTCTCCCATCATTACAAATAAGTTTTACACACAATACTTATAACTAATGATATAAAATAGAACTCGTTGACTCAGATGAAAACAAAATACATATTCATATTACTTATAGTACAACGGCTCACATGAACTAAGTTAGGAAACTCTACATAGACTACAGCCAAAGTTCCTGCCCTGACGATCCTAGCGAGAGTGGGGCATGATTAGGCGTTCTGTACAGCATGCTCACACTGGACATGGGTCACAAGCCTCACACTATATTCCGTATTTCAAGGAAGGTTAGTGTTAAACGTATGCATGAAATTTACTTGTTCTTTGTTTCTTTCGATTGGAAAATATATTTGACGGCATAGCATAATTATAATGTCCTATGCTTTGTTACTGAACATGATTAGAAAACATTCATATGTAAACCTATGAGCTTATGTAAACAAAGATGTTTATGATTCAACTTTAAGCATGTATTATACCTTATAAAAGCCAGATCTAAATTTGTCAATTGTTAATGATGTTAAGTTTAAATTTGACTTTACATAGTAATAATGCTGCAAACATTTTAAATATAAGTTCTGATATAGCCGGATATTGCAGCAATCTGCCATATAATATGTTATTGCCTTCAGATTCATTTATGTGGCAAACACGGGACATTTTCTGTCGAAGCGAAGAAGGTCGAAGAGGTCTAACCAGGATAGGTTTCGCCTTGCATGGTCTACCAGTCCGGGGTCTGGTGTGGACGTGGCCCTCCTGCTGCCAGCGTCTGAGCCACCTACAGACAGTGGTACAAAGGAGTACAAAGGAAATCAAGCAACAACGGATCTAGTGACCCTTCTAGGTTGCTTGTCCTCCAAAACACTGAGGATCAAGTGTCCAAACAGTGGTTTAGAGTGGGTAAGGGAACATTGGAAAGGGAATTACTGCCCTGGAACTAATGTCCGTGGCAGGATTAGGAAGTTAGTAGGGGACAGATGGGTTAGTAACTTGAGGGGGGGATAAAATAAAGTTATTCATTTACAAACGCAGTCAGTCGCGGGTTTGAAGCGAGATATTTGTCTAGGCGGAGTTTAAATGAATCAACGGTGATGCAGTCTATAACGTTTCGGGGAAGCCCATTCCACAAGTTGACAACTCGATTGAAGAAGAAATTCTTAGATTCGTGTGAGTTAAAAGATTTACCAATAATTTTGCAACCGTTTCCCCGCGTGTAATTAGATTGGTCGATAGTGAAGTACTTACTACAGTTCATATTGTCGATGCCTTTGATGATTTTGAACACTTGAATTAAGTCACCTCTTAATCTGCGCTGGGTTAAAGGAAATAGATTTAATTCTCTAAGACGCTCTTCGTATGGTTTGTTCTTTAGGCTAGGTATCATTTTGGTAACTCTACGTTGAACTCGTTCTAGCTTGTTTATATCGTTTTGGTAATAAGGGCACCAGGATTGAACGCAGTATTCCAGAAGAGGGCGGACTAAGGAATTGTAAAGGGTTAGGATAACTTCTTTGGATTTATGCTCAAATGACCTGCCTATAAAGCCAATTATTTTGTTTGCCTTCTTAACAACTTCTGAACATTGTTGACTCGGTTTTAGGTTACTCGATATTGTTACTCCCAGATCGGTTTCTCTGTTTACATTCTTAAGCTGAGTGCCATTCATCGAATAGTTTGCTCTCATTTAGGTATCCGATATGTAGTACTTTATATTTATCCGCATTGAAATTCATTTGCCAAATTTGGGCCCAACATGACAATTTATCTAGATTGTGTTGCATATCGTCAACTTGTTCTTTTGAGAGTACGCTATTTGCAATTTTTGTATCGTCAGCAAATTTTAAGATTGTACAGGTGAGGCCCTCATCTATGTCGTTGATGTAAATTAGAAAGAGAATTGGTCCTAGTACCGATCCCTGGGGTACCCCGCTACTTACATTGGTCCATTTAGATGCCTTACCGTTTATGACTACTCTTTGCTTTCTGTCGCTGAGCCAATTTTCTATCCATTTCAACACACCGTCTTGTATTCCATGCGCTTTTAGTTTTAGCAGTAAACGTTTGTGGGGAACTTTGTCAAAGGCCTTTTGAAAATCAAGGTATATAATATCTACAGCTTTACTCTCATCGTAGAGGTTGAGGATATCGTGGAAGAAATCTAAGAGGTTTGTTAAACAGGAACGTTTTTTTACGAAAGCCGTGTTGAGTATCTTTAAGTATGTTATTTTCCTCTAAGTGATTTACGAGTCTGTCTCGTATGACCGTTTCTAGCATTTTACATACAACTGAGGTTAAGCTAATTGGACGATAGTTACTGGGTAGGGATTTGCTGCCTTTTTTTAATATCGGTGTTACGTTGGCTAGTGGTGAGGGAGGTACCAGTCTGCCGGGCGATGCTACGAACTGACATACCCTCCCTCCACAGGCACACGAAGGTCGCACGGTCCGCTAAGGAGGTTGAACGAGGACGACGATTTGCCTCCATATTTAATTGGTATTGTCTGGAACCCACATCGATATAATGATTATTTATGAGGAGCATATAACTAGTCACAGTAATACGTAAAAGACGTGTTGCACCTCACGTTAATATACATAATAAAGGAAGCCTCCTTTCTCAAAGAAAGAAGACAAGAAAACTAAGTTTCATATATTATACAAATATTCAATATCTTGCAATGATGTTAATTATAACTATAGGTAGCACTGACGAACTTGACAATAATCTTGATCCCTGACCTCTCCGTAACTCGAAAGGGCCTAGAGCAAACTGGCTGTAAATATCCACACTTATTTCCTGGTGGACTCTTCCCAAATGATAGAAATGATTTTTAAAAATATAATTTCGAGTTATATGAAGTTAGGGGGAGGAAGACCGTTTTTCTGGACCCCCTTCTCCCAAATGTTTAGCCCCACTAGTTTTGAGATTATGAGACGTTCGGCCCATTAGTTTGGCGATCCATAAAAAGAAATCGACACCTGGATGGGGATAAATATCTTAAAACAGTTGCCTGAATGGGGCCGAATGGATACAAGCCAGAGAAAGAGAGAAAAGGAGAGAAAGAGAAAAAAAGCCGGTGACCCCCCTTAAAACAAATTCATAACCCCTTCTGCACCAACGACGTCTTTCTTATTTTAATCTAGCTATATTTAGACGATTTTGTGCAGTTTAAGAAGGATCCTTGGTAGTAAAAATGGTTAAGTGAGATAGTTCGAAGCCTGTTAATTGACTACTTGCGAGTTTCAGGCTATAAGGAAGTTCGGCCTGTAAACATCGATATTAAACACAAATACAGTAATTATGTAGGTTTCTGATGGATGAATAGTATGATGAATTTGGTTTGATATATGAATGGACTAGGCCCATAATTTAGCTGGTAGTGCTGCTAAATATCGATATCTACAGCTCCAACTTCCTTATAGCCTGAAACTCGTAAGTGTTCAATTGCTGGAGGCCTTTTTTAAACTTTAAACAATAACGCTAACCGGGGAAAGTGTGGCATTCACGAAAGCTACTCACGTTTTATTTGGAAGGAATATTTAGAACTAGGCTATATGGTAATATTATGGTCATAAACATATCAGGGGAATATCTATTTAATTCCAAAATAGCTGATGCTAGTTATTCTAAGCGACACAGGAAAGGAATTAAGCCGGAGTCACACGAACACTTTTTCGAGCAATTTTTACGGGCAATTATGGTCTAGAAGCTTAAATAATTATACTTTATCAAAATTTAGCCGCCTAAAATATTCTACTTTCAGTCTAGTTACCGATACCAGTGCGAAAATGTCCCGAAATAATACCAGAAAAAACTTGTTAATGGAAAATTGACGGAAAAAGCGGTCGTGTGACTCCGACTTTACATAATGTTATGCAAAACCACAAAAGACATTCAATAATCCTTTGAGTACCAGCGACGTGTGATATATTAATATTCTAGCCATATTTAGACGAAATTATGCAGCTTGGGAAAGATCTGTGGTAGTTAAAAGGGTTGATTGAGATAGTTTGAAACCTTATTATTGCTAGAGGTCCTTCCTAAGTTGAAAACAATCGTCTAATACTTGCCAGAATATGATAAAATGGACGTCACCGGTACTGCACAGGTTAACCCATTCTGTACCGGTGACGTCTTTTTAATTATTATGGCTACTACTAATCAATTTGTATTCAGTTTAGGAAGGATCTCTGGCAATTGTCCGGCTTTGCAGTATCTCACTTAACCATTTTACTACCATAGATCCTTCTTAAACTGCACAAAATAATCTAAATATAAATAGAATCAATCTGAAAAGACGTAGCCGGTACAGAAGGGGTTAATATAATTACCTTGCGCCGCCACAACAAACACACACATATAAAAGATAAAAGGTTGATATAAGTAATTGAAGAAGACATATATGCCTAAGTCAGTTTGTAAAGACCGACACTAGATTACTTAGGTGAAGAATAGGTATGGAAGGTAGTGTAGGAAGGACATCTATGAATCTAAGCGGTCAAAATCAACTCATTATGCCCTGACTCCCACAGATCCTACCCAAGCTGAATAAAATCTACTGACGATAGCCAAAATAAACTGCTAAGCCGGGTCATAATCCGCAAAGGGTTAGATATTACGAAGATATAATGATAGATGTACTTCCATAGCGTTAGGGTGTGGAAACAAGTAATTAACCCATGCAGCACCATGATGTCATTTTACCTTTGATTCTGGCTAACATTAGATGATGATGTGCAGTTTACGAAGCACCTATGTTTATAAGAGGGTTTTGTTAAGTCGTATTTACCCAATAAGTTGTATAGATAGATTACAAACTAAAGAAAATCGTGGTAACCAGAATATGATGAAAATTACGCAACGGTAGTGCAGGGGTAATACTGAAAACAGGTAAATTGGGAACTAACTGAAGGCATGAAATCCAACGGTTTGACAGCAGAGGATGAACCAGCTACCATTTGACCGATTGAAATAGAGAGTTAGAGAGAGACTTTTGATTTGCAGTGGTCCACCTCGGGCTGATGATGATAATGAGGAAGATTATACCATATTGATTTAATTACTTAAAAAGCACCACCAATGTTTATATCAGTACTACCTACAAGTATTAAACAAGTATAATACAATAGTTACACAAAATGTTCTAAACGTTTTACAAAGTGTTTACTCTATAGATAAACACAAGGTGTCACATGACACACAACAGTGTAAAGTAACAAGGTGTCACATGACACACAACAAAGTACTGTAGTAACAAGGTGTCACATGACACACAACAAAGTGCTGTAGTAACAAGGTGTCACATGACACACAACAAAGTGCTGCAGTAACAAGGATTCACATGACTCACGGTGAAGGTGCTGGGGCACGTGAGGCCGGGGGGTTCTCTCACAGCCTGGAGCACCAGCTGACCACTGAGTGCTGACTGGCCTCCCACCCTCCTTATATAACACACCACCCAGTGAACACCTCCCCTCTCATCACCCAATGAACATCTAGCCTCTCATCACACAGTGAACTCTTCCTTTCGTACCATTCAGTTCCTATAATACACTTTCAATGTTTATCCTTTTCTAATACTGAGAATTAGTGTATGTAAGATTGAGTGCGAAACATCCATGTGCAGAAAATCTTGTGAATCATGTTCAAACAAATAGATCATAGATATATTATGAGGGTGAATGCAAAAGAGAAGGGGTGTTGCTGATTTTGATATTTTGTTTGCCATATTAATTAATACAAATCATTAGGATATAATAATAATTATGTTGATAGATTTTAACCCAGCAAATACGATAAGGGCATATCAGTCACCATTGCCCCTTGTGGCTTCCGCTTCCCCATGAAGTGTAGCCTACCTGATAGAGGTAAATAGTTTGAGCTTGTGGTGCCTTTATTATATTTATGTTATGCAGTTTTCACTTCTTACTTATTTTGCCATCAAAGTTGAATATACAGTCGTGGTTAGGAATAATAGAAAACCAGGTAATGAAAAGAACGGAACAGTGAACACTACAAACTAAATTCCAACTATTCAATATTTGTGGCTTAATTAGTTTAGGGAAAGTGTTCGCCATTGTAACATAATTTGACTCCAAAAACTGTCCAGAAATTCCTAACCACGACTACGAACGATTTCTTAAACCCTGTTTCTGCCTCTTACCGTTCTTCCTTGTCAGTGTCAAGTGGATAGTTGATAGGTCTGTGGTGAGAAGGGACTGGAGTTCTCGAAAAGGTGTTCCAGTCCTGACGCTATTCTTGACTTTCAGTGTGCTGACTAAATAATCCAGAAGGGTTGATAGACTCTGAAGTCCTATTTTAACCTGCTATCTGTGGTGAAGGAGGCTATTTGCTTATTAACCCTTTGAGGACTAGGATGCGTTTTAACAGTTTATTCTGGCTATCATTAGTAGATTGTATACGGCCTAGGTAAGATCTGTGGGATTTAAAAGGGTAAAGACTGTCTCGATTAATCCTCTGACTGCCATATACCCTTCCTAATCTGTATAATATAGTGTAATAATAGCCAGATAGTGATAGCGAGCCTGTAATTTTAGAAGGAACCGGCCTTCGGCCGGGATTTTTTTGAAAGAAAAATGTACACATTTATTTTGAAAGAGGTTCTAGGTGGTGCTATTTTAAGCTTGATAGAGGTCTAGCGAGGAAATTCAAAAATACATACATTAATAAATACAATACCAATACTCAAGCACTACCCCCTTAAACCCATTTCAGAACAGCTAACATAACGCTAAAAGCAGCCTGGGCATACAGAGGTTAACACAATGACCACTTGCGAGTTTCGAGCTATAAGGAAGTTGAAGCTAAAAGTATCGATATTTAGCAGAATTACCAGCCTAAATACTATTGTTGTGCATATATATTTACATAAACCAAATCCAAACTGTCCGTAAATGTTGTTTATCATTCGATCGGTGTCTAGAATGTCTCCCAGCTCACGAAATATACCGGTTTTTACCGTCTACAAATCAGTGGAATATATATATATATATATATATATATATATATATATATATATATATATATGAATATGACAGATGGCAGCTTCACGCATTCTTTAGTTGCAGTTACTCCCCTTCCTGGTCAGATCCTTGCGCTATAGTAAGTCTATTCGCTGTAAGTAGGCGAGAAATCATGACCTCTAACATATGTACCTCAAAAACAAATATGAGTAATCGAGCTAATATTTCTACCATTTGGGAAGAGTCAGTCAAGGAATAGATGTGGAAATTTAGAGCCAATTTGCCATAGCCCTTTATGAGTTTCAGAGGATAGAGGTCATGATTTCTCGCCTACTAACAGCGAATAGACTATAGTACTATTGTGTTCTTCGTTCCTTTCACTCTACCATGTCTAGAAGTGTGGTGTGGGTGGAACCTCCCCACGCATGCGAACAGTACTCGATACATGGGCGCTCAGTACCCCTGTACAGAGCTAAAAGCTGTGTGGGGATATAGAACCCACGGAGACGGTTGAATACACCTAACTTCTGGGAAACTGTTTTAGCAAGAGTTGTAATATGTATGTTCTCTCCAGGGAAGCAAGTACCTGAAGGAAGTATTGACCTACATAGACTACATGATATAGATTTACGTATGTTCTCCTTTTTCCTGCATGTGTATTGTATAATCGGCTACCCAGTTTGAGGGACTATTATAATTTATCTGGAACCGTGCATTGATGGGATAATTTTATGAAACAAGAAAAGTCCATGACTTGTGGAATAGGATTTTATGTGAACTATAAAACAAAGTCAATATAGAAACATATATCATCTGTGTAATGACTATGTTCTATTAACCCTTACTGTGTCATAGGGTACTACCATAAATGTACCCCCCAGTCCCACGCAATGTGGCTAAAATGGCTTCAGAGGCAAGATATAACAACCTCCCACCTCAAAAGATGGAGGAATACTGCCTCTCCTAGCCTGTGGGAACTTGGATATAGGCTGAGAAGTGTTGGCAAGGTCTTAGAGCAGTGCTCAAACGTTGTGGTACCAGGCACTGCCTGATACTGGCAGTTACAAGGACCGTATATTACTGGCGGCTTGCAGCCGTCACTAGGACTGGGGGAGTGATTTATCTACGGACGGCTCTCTGCCGTCGCTGGGATTGTACGGGTTAAGGTCATAGCTGAGAGCATGAGTGACACGGTTTTCTCGAGATGTTTGTAAATATACAGTATAAGAATGAGATTATTCACATTTTGGAATATTTAATTTTACTTAGTCTCGACAATTAACATGCTCAGTACAATGACGACTCTCTTATTTTCCGTTTGGTAGCGAGCGACATCAAGCGACAATTCACCTGAGGGAGGATATTTAAAAGTCTTAATTAAGATATATCGTCCACCTCTTCATTTCTGTAGGTTCTTCTTAAGCTTAACAAAACATACCACGAAACGAAAATGACGCGTTTGTATAACGGTGAAATGTGATATTGTAGAAACCAATCGAGTAGGGAAGGCCGATTAGTTGCTGGAACTCCTGTTTCATTTGACTGGCTTCCCTCACTGTTTTTGTTTGTGTTTCACCTAAACAGAGTAATCTAGCTAGCTCTCACAAACACCTCCTCCTATTCATTTCACCCTACTAGACAAGCACAACACACTTCTTTCCAATACTAGCGACTATCAGTCATTCAACTTTGGGGGAGACATTTGATACAGGCAGCTATGATTTTGTCTCCTTCCTACACATAGAAAAAAAAACTAATACATACATTATATAAAGAAGCAAGAGGCACTTAAGAGGTATAGAATATTAAACTAACTAGGAGTAGTTGGCAGCATGAATACAAACACCATTTGAGGAAGAGCACTTTATTGACAACGTTTCGCAGATAGCTTCTTCAGGTTATTGAAGTGACCTGAAGGAGCTATCTGCGAAACGTTGTCAATAAAGTGCTCCTCCTCAGATGGTGTTTATATTCAAGTCTAGGATAGATGATTATCAACTTGGTTTTGACCTTAGTTTCTGTTCCATAAGTTTAGGATATCTAAATAAATTCTTGTTTTATCCTTGGCATTGCTATTCAAGGTAGGTGGCACAAACACCTTAATTTAGAGTCAGGTGCAGGTATTGAGGGATAAGCCTGTACAACGGCGCCTCGTATCTACTTTTCGAAGAGTGTTGACAGGGGAGAAAGGGTGTTGGAGAGAGAGGAAGCCGTTGGAGTGGCTTTGTTGTGTGTAGTATTAGTCTGTGTACATCGTCTAGGTGTACTACCAGGCCGGCGTTCCCGTGTTATCATCAAATTAATCGTACTCCAGGACAGTTCTCGACAGTGCCAACTTTACAAGAGGTGTATAAAGTGTTGTGAAAATGTGAAATGAATGATCCTGAAAAAAATGTTTGAGGATATACAGTTATTAGCTTAATTTATAACACGTTATGAATCCAGTATCTGCCGCCAGGGTGATTCGCCACCAGACAATAATATCCAGTGTCAACATTTGTGATCGTAAGTGAAGCAGCGAACCACCTGCGAGTCATGCCTTTAAATATGTGAACTTGGTCTTGGAGGTACAGTCACGAACATAAATACTGCGACACCAACTAGATAACATTCGCCCCTTCGTTTCCAGAGGTATTGCAAAAAAAAAAATCAAACTCGTTATTATTAATTAACTTAGTATAAACGTTTCGTGATGAAGGAGTTGACGTCATCTAGTTGATGTCGCAGAATTTATGCTCGTGACTAGAGTCGCAGCCATTAATTCGCTTGCATTATGAAGCCTCGAACTGATTAAATGAGAAATGTTAATATCTGGCAAATAATTAATAAAGATATTAAATTCATCCAGAGACAGCTTTGTAAATTTATGCATAAGAATTATTAACCACGACCGTACATACAAAAATAAACAAAATAAAAATACAAACTATCAAAAGATGAGGGAAATGGTTGCGCAGTTGACTCTCATGGCGCAAGTGAACAGTTGGAAGAGACAAATACGAACTTTCGGTTTAATGTTATTTTAATACCACGAATTTTGTTGATATATTTGAAGATAAATAATGAATCTATATGCTCTAAAGATCATAAGAAAATTTGTTTTAGCCCTCGGCAAAACCTAATTAAAAAGTATGGTACTAAAATGTTTTTTTCGTAACAAGGTTGTCAATACGGTACTTTCAGTCATCGATAGCTCTAAAGAGCATATGAAAATGTGTTAAATCCTCGGAAAAACCTAATATAAAAGTATGGTACTAAAATTTAATTTTCGTAACAAGGTTGTCAATGTGGTACTTTCCCGTTATCAATGTACAATCAAACTGAAGATTGCAGAGTAAACACCATAGACTTCATCGACTTTTCTTTCACCTTCGTATAATCGACAGCCAATTTTTATTTGTTTTTATTAAGTACTCAACCAGCGGGGGTGTGGGGGCGGCAGCCCCCACCCATAATACTAGGTTAGGTTAGGTAAGGTTGTTAGGTTAGGCTATTATCTTTTCAAATCACTATCGGGGAGCGGGAGCGAGTGTGTCTCAACATCGATCGATAGGCCTAATGAGGAAAATAGGTTTTCCCGAGATTTCTAATTAATTACAAACCCTATATATTGATGCAAATGACCAATTTTGTTTATAAAAAAAACTCGGAAAATTCGTGGTATTAAAATAAAAAAAATTCCGAACTTTCCATCTCACTCCAATTTACCCAAAAGAAGATGGACGATATAAACATAAACTGTGGTAAGCAAAAGGAAGATATGGAGGTGATGATGGAGGAAATAGATGGTAACAAGAAACAAGCAAATCGTAAGTCTTTACCTATACGGCTGCCGTATTTCTCCTTTAAAAACCTTACTAGATTGTATGATATGAGATTAGGAACCCATACAATACTTAATTTTAGCTCGGTGAAGCATAGTTTAGATTAGGAGATAGAAGATCCTGATCACTAATGACTGGTACCGGTAATTGATTTTCGGAGAATGTTATTTTTTACCTGGGCTTCCACACGAGTCCTTAATAATATTGTCTATTTTGGGAGTTCCCTGGCCCCATATACTGATGATTACAACAAGTCATGTGGAGGGTGAGGGGGACAAAGCACCCCCCCCCCCCTTCCCAACCTATCCTGTATCTATGTTCTTTAGTCTATGCTCAAAACTAGTTTTCTGTGGGTTTCGAAGCGTTTGGGGGATAGAGTACATATGACCTAGAGACGTAAGAAGACGCCACAAATCTGTAAATAGGGATCCGCGCGTTCGAGAGATGGCAGCACGATCATCGCAAAGGACAATGGGAGGGGAGGGTCCCCACAAAGACATTATATTGACTATCCTTGTCCATGGTCCCCCATTATTTCGTAATAATCCCTACCTTGGGTAATTTTTTTGAAAAGACTCGCAACGTTATTATACATAATTTATTAGGGAAAGTGAAGCTCTATGGAATCCTTATAATATACTCCCATAGATTCCACTGTGGTAGAATAGTTTTGATAGTTAACTATAGTTTTGATGTATATACTACCGCAACTACGAATCTTGTTTCCGAGACCTAGTATATTAACCTAACCAAACAACCTAACCTAACCTAACCCTAGAGTGCCCTAGACCCAGTACGTGGGATACAACACTAGCCCTTGCAAGTTGCATGCCAGCTACTGTGGGTTCATATATTAGACATACAGTAACATCTTTGTAGAACATAACACTTTACCGTAGCGAGTGTACTCCATTTCGAACACGTCCGTAGCAGAGCTCTCAATTTTGTGGGACTGAGTTTGTTTACCCGCGGGACTATTTATATCGACAAAATCGAGTTACAAAACTTATCAAAACTATTCTACCACAACGGAATCTATGTGAGTATATTATAAGGATTCCATAGAGCTTCACTTTCCCTAATAAATTATGTATAATAACGCTGCGAGTCTATTCGCGATAATTATCATAATATATATTCAAAATGACAATTTAATTCTTGTTGTGTTGCTTGAAGGTATACCCATACAGCTTGCATCATATATGAGTATATGCCTATGTTTTATAGTGTATAATTATGTATACTTAATGTTTTCATCTTGCTTATATATATATATAATTTATACTAAATAATTTACAAGTTTTTTTACCAAAATTTATTAACTCTTAAATACTTCCCTCTTTAATCTATTGCTCCCTCGTTTTGCGGATATTCCCTTAACTTTGGTAACACTGCAGCAAGCTAGCTGGTAGGCGGGCGCGGCGCACAGACTATCTATAATAAGGACAAGCCACTGAGGTGCTTTGGTTGTTGTACAGTACAACAGTGCTGCCACCAAATCCCTAGGACGCGCGGCAAACTAACCGTGTGACGTCACGCTTTTGTCTCTAGGTCATAATGTACTCTATGGTTTGGGGCGTGTGTGTGTGTGTGTGTGTGTGGTGGGGGGGTGGAGGGGAGGGGGGTAGTGAAAGAGAGAGAGAGAGAGAGAGAGCAGCCGGATAATTAATAATGACTTATTTCATACCCAAAACCTAATTGGTATATATGTCATTACTATCGCATAAGCATTGTTAGGTGAGGGTGTTAGTTTAGACTGAAAGGCAGGGAGAAGGAGCTCTAAAGTCTTGTACTGTAAGTACAACAATGGGGACGGTCCCGTCTATGCGGAGATTTTGTTTTTGTTTTAACTTGATAATCTTCAAGGACACTACATCCGCCCTATTAGAAAACAATTATTTGGGAAAATAGGGACCAATAGACTCGCCATATTTTTCTCGATAATCTTCAAAGACACTACATCCGCCCTCAAACCATGCATAACAACTATAAACCACTATATTCCTTGAAGACAAAAAAAAGAAGAAAAAAAACATGGCAAATAAGGCCAATGTAGTCTTGTTGAACGTTACCTTATTGGTAAATATACAGGAGACGCAACAACGTGTTTTTCAGGTATTTTTTTGTTTTAATTGTTATTTTGTTTTTGGTGTTTTAGTCTAATCTACTAATGAAGTTGAGTGGGAATTAAGCATTTACCCATTATCCATCAATCTAAAGACCCTCCCCCCCTCCCCACCCCCCCCCCCCCCCCCTCCGATAGTGGGGAGGGCTATGAAGATCAGGGAAATTGAGGGGTAAAAAGCGTATAGAACACGATAATACACATTTGTAACCAAAATTTGGCTCGGGTTTTGTCAATTTCCAGACCCATAAAACCCGACTTTTTGAAAACCCAAGCCAAGTTTTGACGAAACTTGGCTTGTATTTAACTAATTTAAAAATTAAAATAACACAGTAACCCTATTAAAATGTTGGCTCGGGTTTTGTACATTTCCAGATCCATATAACCCAACTTTTTGAAAACCCGAGCCAAGTTTTGACGAAACTTGGCTCGGATTTACTAATTTTCATGTTAAAATTACACAGTAACCCTAATAAAAAGTTGGTTTGTGTTTTCATAGGTTTAACATTAGCCTAACCTAACGTAGTAAGAATGGGGTTAACATTAGCCTAACCTAACAACCTTACCTAACCTAACCTAGTAAGAATGGGGTTAACATTAGCCTAACCTAACAACTTACCTAACCTAACCTAGTAAGAATGGGGTTAACATTAGCCTAACCTAACAACCCAACCTAGACCTAGTACGTGGGATACAAAACTAGCCCTTGCATGCCAGCTACTGCGGTAGACCTAGTACGTGGGACACAAAACTAGCCCTTGCATGCCAGCTACTGCGGGTTTATAGTACCTAGTACGTGGGATACAAAACTAGCCCTTGCATGCCAGCTACTGCGGTTGCATAGTACCCAGTACGTGGGATACAAAACTAGCCCTTGCATGCCAGCTACTGCGGGTTTATAGTACCTAGTACGTGGGATACAAAACTAGCCCTTGCATGCCAGCTACTGCGGTTGCATAGTACCCAGTACGTGGGATACAAAACTAGCCCTTGCATGCCAGCTACTGCGGTTGCATAGTACCCAGTATGTGGGATACACAACTAGCCCTTGCATGCCAGCTACTGCGGGTTCATAGTGCCCAGTACGTGGGATACAAAACTAGCCCTTGCATGCCAGCTACTGCGGGTTCATGCTACCCAGTACGTGCGGTGGCGGACGTAAGTTATAATCCATTATCGTATTTATTACCCATTTATTTCCGGAAGTTCAAACCTATGCGAAAAATCTTTTACTTTATGTTACTTTGCGATCACCCATTTAGATTCCCGAGCTAGCTGTGGTCCGGCTCCTTTATATTGTCCCAACCAACCAACTAACCTTAATGAACAGAGGAGGTACTGGGTTGAGGGTCCTCGGCTTGAGTGGCTGCCTGGCTGGAGGCTCACCACTCATCCTGGTCAACAGGTGGTGGACTTTTGTTTTAATTTCTTCCATGGCAAAAAACTGTATGTGCATTTCAAAACCAGCTGTCCTCGTCGGCTGTATTTGGAACACTGGTTATTGCACTTTGGTCAGTTTACACTTATTGGAAGGTGAAAATGTCTAAAGCAGCCTCATTTCTTTTAAAGACGGTGGAAAAAGCTTTGATCAGCTACCCACACCCTCTACACAAGCTGGCCATAGTCAAACTAATGGGTTATATCCCGGACCACCTGTGTTCCAAATCATGGCATCACCTGATTGGTCGATAGACATCACGTGTCAGTGAACTCGATTACTTTTGGCAAGAATTAGGTAGAGTGCATTGCTTTCGCCACCAGTGATTCATTGCATTCGCCACCAGATGTCTCAGTTGTTGACTGACAGGCACGGACAAGAGCTCTCCCAGTGTAAACAAACCATTAAAAGATAAATATCCATATAATAATTATGTATTATGATAACTTCCTGGGACTGACACCTACATCAATAATTTGGAAAAAAATCGCTTAATCACGTGCTATTGAGATTATTATTTTGTTTACCAATATTGTCGAACGTCCTGTATATTGACCTTATTATTTTGTATACAGTATATCTCCTTGATAATGCTTATGCGATAGTAAGGACATACTATACATAGCAAATAGGTTTTGGCTATAAAATGCGGGTAAAAATTGAAGAGACGCCGGACAGCCTTTTTACTAGTTATTTTTTGTTGTTAGGTTAGGTTAGGTAAAAAAGCTGTCCGGGGTCTCTTCAATTTTTACCCAATTAGGTTTTGAGTATGAAATGTGTATAAGTCACCGAAAGATGGAGGAGTCCCTAGCAGTCATGACCGAGTTATTATAAACCATCCATTTGTTTGTTGTTGTTGTTGTTCTTGTTCCCCAGGCTGTATGGCCGAGCAGCCCCAAGGTCCCGAGCAAGGCCAAGGCCATAACCGAGCGCCCCCACAAAACCCTCCCAGCTTACCACTAACAAAGCCCAGGTGACCGAAGCCACTATTTCCTCCATCATCACCTCCATATCTTCCTTTTGCTTACCACAGTTTATCTTTATAGCGTCCATCTCCTTTTGGGTAAATTGGAGTGAGATGGCAAGTTCGTATTTTCTTTTCCAACTGCTTCACTTGCGCCATGAGAGTCAACTGAACCATTTCCCTCATCTTGTGATTGTGTGTATGTTGATTTTTGTATTTTGTTATAGTCGTGGTCAATTATTCTTATGCATACATTTTCAGAGCTGTCTTTGGATTAATTTAATATCTTATTAATTATTTGCCAGATATTTACGGTGACCGGACAATTCAACCAGGAGACCATTTCATTAATTATTTGCCAGATATTTACGGTGACCGGACAATTCAACCAGTAGACCAATTCAACCAGTAGCTCTCAACCAGTACTAAATCAACCAATACGGTTAGGTTAGGTTAGGTTGGTATTATATTTTGGCACTGGTTTGGTTGGTCTTGGTTGATTTGGCACTGGTTGAAATGGTCTACTGGTTGAGATGTCTGGGAATATTTACATTTCTCATTTAAACAGTTCGAGGCTTCATAATGATATATAATTAATTATTACGACTTTACCTGCAAGACCAAGCTCACATATATTTAAAGGCATGACTCACAGGTGGTTCGCTGCTTCACTTACAGTAGGATCACAAACTTGACTGACTGGATATTATTGTCTGGTGGAGAATCACCCTGGTGGCAGATGCTGGAATCACAAACGTGTTACAAATTAAGCTAATAACTGTATATCCTCAAGAATTATTTTCAGGATCATGCATTTCACATTTTCACAAACACTTTATACACCTCTTGTAAAGTTGGCACTGTCGAGAACTGTCCGGAAGTATGATTAATTTGATGATAACGCGAGAACGCCGGCCGGGTAGTACGCCTAGACGACGTACACAGACTAATAACTCACACAGCAAAGCCACTCCGATATCACCCTTAACTGGTGGGGCCCGCCTTAACTCGGGCTCCAATTTGCAGCAAGTTAGGAGCATTATTATGGCTTTTAAAGGGTTAACATCGAGTGCAAATGGCCGGGAGTGCAGCAGGCCACACATCCGACACCCAGGGCTTACCGCCGCCCACTGATTCACGCTCCCTCTGTTCTCGAGAGGCCGGCAGTGTTGCCAGTAGTGAGCATAGCTGGAAAAAATATGCCGGTATATGCTAAACTCCCATGTTAGTGGTACCACTATGTGAGAACGACGAGTGCTACCGTAGCTCGTTCTGGTCTCATTTTAGCTTTTAGCGCCTAGTTTTTTGGTGAATACATTTCTTTTCATGCAGATACTTGATTGATCATTCAGGAGGGCCTGAATATGCCCAAAATAGCCCAAAACCCTCCGCTAGACAAGGGTTAAAGATGTCTTGCGCCGCACTATTAGAAACAATTTATTAGGGAAAATAGGGACCTATAGACTCGCCATATTGTTCTCATTATAGTCCACATGGAGGAATTTAGTTATCAACAACTTGAAAACCCATTACACCGGAAAATAACACCCAAATAATCAGTCCCGACCGCAAACAAAGCATTCCGTTCAATGAAGCCTTCGACTTGACCTCCTTTTTCTTCTTGTTTTGAACGATGCGGTGGGCGCAATTTACCCAATAAATGTTGCGAGCGTTACTTGCAAAAACGAAATACCGGCAACCTGTCCTTTCCCCTTTACAGATCAACATATATGACGATGACAATAAGTCAAGGGGTGGTGAGGGGGGGCAGCGCGCCCCCCCTTAACCCATCCTGTATCCAATTTACCCTACAATTTCCCTTACCTACTGTAAAACCGCGATTCACCCACTAAATGGCGCCATTTGACGCCGTATCTTAAGGTTAATGAATCATGGGTAAGTTAATGCAAATCCTCCACTCAAACCATGGAAAACAACAATAAAACACTATATTCCTTGAAAAATATATAAAGAAAACTTGGTAAATAAGGCTGCTCTAGCTGTCTTGAATGCTACCAGACGGGTACGACCTACTTACGTAGCGGAGGTGGTAGACACTGAGAGAGCTCTAAGGAGCACTGATTATTGTAGTAGCGATAGAATAGCGAGAGAGATGCAACATTGCCGCGAAGAGAGAGAGTTTGCAAAGAGTTGGTGAGTGGGCTGGAATTATTGATACGAAAGGCATTCCTTTCTACTTTGTCTAGAAGTACGGTGTGAGAGGATCCTCCCCAAACATGTGAACAATACTCAATACAAGGACGCACTGTGCCCCTGTACAGAGCAAGAAGCTGTGCAGCGGTAAAGAACCCCTTGAGGCGGTTAAGCACACCCAGCTTCTGGGAGGCTACCTTAGCAAGACTGGTAATATGGCCCTTCCAAGTGAGAGCAGAAGAAATAGAGACACCAAGAATATTGAGAGAAGATGAAGGATTGATTTTCGTATTGTTGAAAAATAAGGGATAGTCCTCTGGGGGTTCCGGACAGGTAGATAGGGGGAGAATATAAGTTTGAGTCCCGGAGGGAAGAAGGAAAACCTAATATTTAGTAGTGACCCCGGAATCATTGACGATATGCCTTAAACAGTAATGGCTCTCTTTGAACCCCAGAGTCAGCTGTTCAAATCACCCGCCCTGGAATGCAAGAGACCAAACATCGTAAGCGTACGCTCATAATCACTTACGGAATTGTCCTTATGATGCAGATGCTCACTACGAAAAAATGAAAATATAAATTAATAAAAAGAAAAAGATTAGAACTACTAATCTGCTATGCTTCCCATCGTGTGAATGTTGATAGCGTGGATTCGCCCGTAGACGCTGATGCGCTACTCTTCCTTCACTGACATATCAAGATAATCTAGAAACATCAGAGCGAATGGGTAGGGGATGGAAGGGAGGGCAGGAATCGTCAATGATTCCGGGGCCACTACTAAATATTAGGTTTTTCTTCTTCCTTCCGTAACTAAAACCTATAATTTATTAGTGGCCCCTCCATCATTGATGATATGCCTAATAACACAAGTCTGGAGGGGGACATTCGTGACAAATATCAAACCACTCACAAAACAACAATAGGATGATAATAACCCTAGATTATAGGTTTGATTCCCGGAGGGAAGTAAAGAAACCCTAATATTTAGTAGGGCCCCGTAATCATTGACGATATGCCTATTAATATAATAGTTTCCCATGAAACACCGCGGCGGTCGCTAGTTTGAATCTACCGCGCAGGAGGACAGGAGTACTAACCTCATAAGTGCAACGCGTATTCTCTTATGGAATGGTCTTTATGATTGGGTACTCACTACGAAAAAACTTCGTAAAAAAGAAAAAAGAAAAATTAACTTAATAATTGCTATACTCAAGCTCTCCCATGTGTGGATTTCTTACGTGTGGATTCCTGACGCTGGCCCTCTAGCGGCCATACTTCCTTCACTGACATATCAAGATACAACTCAGAAATCAAGCGAATGGGAAGGGGATGGCAGGGAGGGCACTAACATCGTCAATGATTACGGGGCCCTACTAAATGTGGAAACGTGGAAAAGGGTTCGTACAGGTTATAAAGTGATAGTTTGGGAGCTGCCAGGAATTCAAATAAAGCCGGGGACACTCCACCTGCTTTGTTAACCGGTAAAGTGAACCATGAATGAACTTCCTGAGGTACCTGATGGGAGGATTTAGTGGTAATGGTAGATGCAAATACCTCCGCTTCCAGTGCCCAGTCCATCCATGGACCTACACCTACCTGCCCCACCCGCAAGACTGGTGTGTTTGTCTGATCTAGTACCGGGACTGTATCCAGTTCCGGCGTAAGTGCATGTAGAGTTTTTATATCATTGACGCCGTCATTTCGTGACCAGTCCGCAAACAGTTTTGCAGATGAGGCCGGAGGTATCGCCGGGGAGGCAGAATACACACAGAAATCAGCACAATAAACAGTTGGGATGGCCTTAATGGTAACATCTAATAACCTCCCGTGCACATCCTTAGCCCTTAGTTTCCTATCTATCTATTGCCTGACGCCGTGATCCCCGAAGGGGTGGCCACGAACGAACCGCCCCCATGCACCTCTGTCCCCAGTCAGTCGACGCCCCTCCCCCCAACCAGCACCACCTTCGTTCATGTACTTCCTCACTCCATCCTTCCACCTCATATTCGGTCTACCTCTCCCCCTCTGTCCCTCCACCTCGCTCTCATACACCCTCTTAGTCATTCTCTCGCTTTCCATACGTTCCATATGGCCGAACCATCTCAAGTTGTTCCTTTTCACACTTTCCAGCACATCTACCTCCACACCACACCTCCTTCTTACTTCCTCATTAGTCTGTCTATCCCTCCATGTAACTCCGCACGCACTCCTTAAGTAATTCATTTCCACTGCTCTCACTCTTGGTCTGAGTCTCTCAACCAACGTCCATGCTTCGCTTCCATAAGTCAGTGTCGGGATTACCACACTGTCATGCAAGGACTTCTTCACTTCCATACTGACCACCCTATTTCTTGTTACTGCTTTTAGCGTTCCTACAACCCTCTTCCCCTGTTGTACCCTCTCCCGCACCTCTTCATCCATAGTCCCATCTTTACTCAACACACTGCCCAGATACTTAAAAGAGTTGACGATCTCCATAGCCTGACCGTTCAGCTTCACCTCACACTCTGTGACTTCACCCCTTTCGAAGACCATAACCTTGCTCTTCCCCGTATTTACCTTCAAATTCCGTTTTTCGCACACTGTTCCAAACTCATTTACCAGACCCTGCAACTCCCATTCATTATCACTCATCAGAACTGTATCATCCGCAAACAGCAGTATAGGTAGCTTCCACTCAATTCCCTCCCTTTTCAGCGATACACCAACATCCACTGCTCTTGATAGTATTTCTTTCATAACTCCATCCATATATACAGTAAACAACCACGGGGACATCACACACCCCTGTTTCAAACCAACATTCAGGTCAAAGAACTCACTCTGCTCACTCTCCACACGTACTGCCGCCTTTGCACCCTCATACATGCTCTTCACTGCTTTCAGCAACTTGCCCTCTACTCCGTATATTCTAAGTACTTTCCACAAACCTTCTCTATCCACTCTGTCATAGGCCTTCTCTAAGTCCATAAAGGCAACATACACCTTTTGTTTCTTCTCCAGATACTTCTCCACAACACAATTCAGGGTAAAAATCTGATCTACACATCCTCTTCCCTTCCTAAAACCTCCCTGCTCGTCGCCTATCCATTTCTCCGTTCTCACTCTCACTCTCTCAATCACTACCCTACTGTATACCTTCCCTACTACGCTTAGAAGACATATTCCTCGGTGGTTACCACACACTCCTCTTTCCCCTTTGCCCTTATATAGGGGGACTATTATGCCAGTCTTCCAGTCATCGGGTGCACTCCCCTTCTCCCATGCTAGTTTGCACATTTTCCATACCCATTCTATCACTATCTCACCACCATACCTCAACATTTCCCCACACACTCCATCTGTTCCTGGTGCTTTCCCCAACTTCACTCTTTTCATGGCTTCCCACACTTCTGACCTCCTGATCCCCCTTAGTTTCCTACTCTTGTTAATCTCAATGGTCCAATCACTAAGGACCGGTAGCTCCCCCGATACGGTAGCTTGTGCCAGGTGCAGTTTCTGAGGTATTGACGTAACCCATGAGCAAACTGGCCCATAGAGGAGAGGCATAGGGCCTCTCCTCTGTGGGGGCTTGTCAAGAGGGAGAGGGGTCACATCTGTAATAACACGGACGTTAGTGGTAGTCAAGGAGACCGGCACTGACGTGCTACTAGCCGTGGTCGACGCCGGAGTTACGCCGAAGGCAGAGAGGAATTGGGATGTGAAACACCTAAAGGCTCTAACGGCCTTACCGTAGACTCAAGTGGGAGAACTACCGATGTGCTACTGGAAGGAGCTTGAGAAGGAGGTAGCTGATACTGTTGTATTACTCTGTGGAGAAGATCATGTAGTTCCTCAGTAGTAACACACTTACCGTGGGATCCTCGAGAGGACTGGGACCCACCTTCTGACTCTACTTCATTATTAATTGGCTGAGCTGAAGACAGTTCTATGTCTTCCGGCTCCTCTGGTAGTTCTATCACTTCCGGCGTTGGTGGCCGGGGAACAGTCACTGGGGCCGCCGGTGGCCACACCAGATCAGGGACTGACGAGGGTATTATTTCTACCTGTCCACTTTCCCTATTTATGTCCTGAACATTAAGATTAACCTGTGAGGGTTCTGATTGTCTCCAGATCCCCCGGCTTTGTGCCGCGGGTGGCCGGGACTCCTGTATCACCTGAGAGTTATCAAAAATCTTATGTGAGCAAGACGGAGAACCCCTATACTTGGTGATGGGCTGGTCTATCAGAGTGAGAACTGAGCGATCTCTGCCATACCCATAGCTTACTCTGACTGTTCCTTTAACTTATATATTTTCTAGATCTCAAGTGACGGCGTCTTTTCCGTGGATTGACCTCCCAATCTACCAAGATTGGAAGCCAAAGCGTCACATTTTTCCCGGGCCCCTCAACTTTCTCTTCATATATATGTTTTTTTTTTTTTTTAAGAGACAATGAACGGAGAAAGGAAAAACACAGATAAAACAAAAAGGTCCATGTGCCTAAAGGCATCCTCCATTCATAAAATGTTTGTAACAACTGGATTTAAACATTTGTAGATTGCAAGTTTGTGGAAAGCAATTCGAGGGAAGTGAATTCCAAAGAGTAGTAGCTCTGGGGATAAATGAATTCTGATAAGCAGAAGTTTTGCATTGTGGAGGAGAAAGTGTAAATTCATGGGCGCTCTCAGCTGCCCTAGTTCTACGGGGAAAGATGTGGAGAGGCGGCACAATTGAAGCAAGTTCCTCGGAACAATTGCTGTGAAAATATCTGTAGAATAATGCAAGGGATGCAACGTTTCTTCGTATGGATAATGTAGGAAGGTCCTGTGTGATTGCAGGGTTATTGATTAATCTAATAGCTTTATTTTGAATTTTGTCCAACTGCCTCAATGCAACCACTCCACTTCCACCCCACAGAGGTGAACAGTAATCCATCTGAGAACGCACATGACTTTTATATATCACGGCCAACTGCTCGTCAGTGAAGAATTCTCGAACTCTGTACAGGAGTCCCAGTTTTTTAGAGGCATTCTTAGCAATGCTTCTAACATAATGTGTCCAGCTCAAGTTAGTAGTTAATGTTACACCGAGAATGTCAATACTAGGGGAAGTGGGAATATTTACATCATTAAAAAATATATGGGAGTCAGTGAGATTCTGTCGGTTAGAAAATTGAATGTACTTGGTTTTCTGTGCATTAAAGGAGAAATACGGCAGCCGTATAGGTAAAGAATTGCGATTTGTTTGTGTCTTGTTCCCACCTATTTCCTCCATCATCACCTCCATATCTTCCTTTTGCTTACCACAGTTTTTGTTTATATCGTCCATCTTCTTTTGGGTAAATTGGAGTGAGATGGAAAGTTCGTATTTGTCTCTTCCAACCGCTTCCAACTGTTCACTTGCGCCATGAGAGTCAACTGCGCAACCATTTCCCTCATCTTTTGATAGTTTGTATTTTTATTTTGTTTATTTTTGTATGTACGGTCGTGGTTAATAATTGTTATGCATAAATTTACAAAGCTGTCTCTGGATGAATTTAATATCTTTATTAATTATTTGCCAGATATTAACATTTCTCATTTAATCAGTTCGAGGCTTCATAATGCAAGCGAATTAATGGCTGCGACTCTAGTCACGAGCATAAATTCTGCGACATCAACTAGATGACGTCAACTCCTTCATCACGAAACTTTTATACTAAGTTAATTAATAGGTAGCATTCAAGGAGACTACTGCAGGACTCTTCTTCTTCTTACCTCTGACCGGGTATAGGCTATCCTAGTGTTTACTACCCTATACCCCTTTGAAAGGACATTAGCCTAACCTAACAACCTTACCTAACCTAACCTAGTATTATAGGTGGGGGCTGCCGCCCCCCACACCCCCGCTTTGACTTAGATTTTTGGTGTATTGTCTGTGAAGTGTGTATTTTTCAATTTGTTGATAACGAAAATCCTCCATGCGGAATAAATGGAGAAAAATATGGCGAATCTATTGGTGCCTATTTTCCCTAATAAATTGTTTCTCATAACGTCGCACTAGTGTCCTTGAATATTATCAATTAATAATAATGGGTTTGAATTTTTGTTTAGCAATACCTCTGGAAACGAAGGGGCGAATGTTATCTAGTTGGTTTCGCAGTATTTATGTTCGTGACTGTACCTCCAAGACCAAGTTCACATATTTAAAGGCATGACTCGCAGGTGGTTTGCTGCTTCACTTACGATCACAAATATTGACACTGGATATTATTGTCTGGTGGCGAATCACCCAGGCGGCAGATACTGGATTCATAAACGTGTTATAAATTAAGCTAATAACTGTATATCCTCAAACATTTTTTTCAGGATCATTCATTTCACATTTTCACAAACACTTTATATACCTCTTATAAAGTTGGCACTGTCGAGTACTGTCCGGAAGTACGATTAATTTGATGATAACACGGGAACGCCGGCCGGGTAGTACACCTAGACGATGTACACAGACTAATACGACACACAACAAAGCCACTCCAACGGCTTCCTCTCTCTCCAACACCCTTTCTCCCCTGTCAACACTCTTCGAAAAGTAGATACGAGGCGCCGTTGTACAGGCTTATCCCTCAATACCTGCACCTGACTCAAAATTAAGGTGTTTGTGCCACCCACCTTGAATAGCAATGCCAAGGATAAAACAAGAATTTATTTAGTTATCCTATACTTATGGAACAGAAACTAATGTCAAAACCAAGTTGATACTCATCTATCCTAGACTTGAATATAAACACCATCTGAGGAGGAGCACTTTATTGACAACGTTTCGCAGATAGCTCCTTCAGGTCACTTCAATAACCTGAAGAAGCTATCTGCGAAACGTTGTCAATAAAGTGCTCTTCCTCAAATGGTGTTTGTATTCATGCTGCCAACTTCTCCTAGTTAGTTTAATATTCTATACCTCTTAAGTGCCTCTTGCTTCTTTATATAATGTATGTATTCGTTTTTTTTCCCCATGTGTAGGAAGGAGACAAAACCATAGCTGCCTGTAACAAATGTCTCCCCCAAAGTTGAAAGACTGATTGTCGCTAGTCGCTAGTATTGGAAAGAAGTGTGTTGTGCTTGTCTAGTAGGGTGAAATGAATAGGAGGAGGTGTTTGTGAGAGCTAGGTAGATTACTCTGTTTAGGTGAAACACCAACAACAACAGTGAGGGAAGCCAGACAAATGAAACAGGAGTTCCAGCAACTAATCGGCCTTCCCTGGGTATTGCCCTGCTCGATTGGTGTCTACAATATCACATTTCAACGAATGTTATACAAACGCGTCATTTTCGTTTCGTGGTATGTTTTTTTAAGCTTAAGAAGAACCTACAGGAATGAAGAGGTGGACGATATATCTTAATAAGACTTTTAAATATCCTCCCTCAGGTGAATTGTCGCTTGATGGCGCTCGCTACCAAACGGAAAATAAGAGAGTCGTCATTGTACTGAGCATGTTAATTGTCAAGACTAGGTAAAATTAAAATTTCCAAAATGTGAATAATCTCATTCTTATACTGTATATTTACAAACATCTCGAGAAAACCCTGTCACTCATGCTCTCAGCTATGACCTTAACCCGTGCAATCCCAGCGACGGCAGAGAGCCGTCAGTAGATAAATCACTCCCCAGTCCCAGTGACGGCTGCAAGCCGTCAGTAATATACGGTCCTTGTAACTGCCAGTATCAGGCAGTGCCTGGTACCACAATGTTTGAGCACTACTCTAAGACATTGCCAACACTTTTCAGCCTATATCCAAGCTCCCACAGGCTAGGAGAGGCAGTATTCCTCCATCTTTTGAGGTGGGAGGTTGTTATATCTTGCCTCTGAAGCCATTTTAGCCACATTGCTTGGGACTGGGGGGTACATTTATGGTAGTACCCTATGACACAGTAAGGGTTAATAGAACATAGTCATTACACAGATGATATATTTGTCTATATTGACTTTGTTTTATAGTTCACATATAATCCTATTCCACAAGTCATGGACTTTTCTTGTTGCATATCCCATCAATGCACGGTTCCAGATAAATTATAATAGTCCCCCAAACTGGGTAGCCGATTATACAATACACATGCAGGTAAAAGGAGAACATACGTAAATCTATATCATGTAGCCTATGTAGGTCAATACTTCCTTCAGGTACTTGCTTCCCTGGAGAGAACATACATATTACAACTCTTGCTAAAACAGTTTCCCAGAAGTTAGGTGTATTCAACCGTCTCCGTGGGTTCTACATCCCCACACAGCTTTTAGCTCTGTACAGGGGTACTGAGCGCCCATGTATCGAGTACTGTTCGCATGCGTGGGGAGGTTCCACCCACACCACACTTCTAGACATGGTAGAGTGAAAGGAACGAAGAACACAATAGTACTATAGTCTATTCGCTGTTAGTAGGCGAGAAATCATGACCTCTATCCTCTGAAACTCATAAAGGGCTATGGCAAATTGGCTCTAAATTTCCACATCTATTCCTTGACTGACTCTTCCCAAATGGTAGAAATATTTGCTCGATTACTCTATTTGTTTTTGAGGTGATAATTATGTTAGAGGTCATGATTTCTCGCCTACTTACAGCGAATAGACTTACTATAGTGCAAGGATCTGACCAGGAAGTGGAGTAACTGCAACTAAAGAATGCGTGAAGCTGCCATCTGTTATATGCATATATATATATATATATATATATATATATATATATATATATATATATATATATATATATATATATATTCCACTTATTTGTAGACGGTATAAACCGGTATATTTCGTGAGCTGGGAGACATTCTAGACACCGATCGAATGATAAACAACATTTACGGACAGTTTGGATTTGGTTTATGTAAATATATATGCACAACAATAGTATTTAGGCTGGTAATTCTGCTAAATATCGATACTTTTAGCTCCAACTTCCTTATAGCTCGAAACTCGCAAGTGGTCAATTGTGTTAACCTCTGTATGCCCAGGCTGCTTTTAGCGTTATGTTAGCTGTTCTGAAATGGGTTTAAGGGGGTAGTGCTTGAGAATTGGTCTATGTATTTATTAATTTATATATTTTTGAATTTCCTCGCTAGACCTCCATCAAGCTTAAAATAGCACCACCTAGAACCTCTTTCAAAATAAATGTGTACATTTTTCTTTAAAAAAAATCCCGGCCGAAGGCCGGTTCCTTCTAAAATTACAGGCTCGCTATCACTATCTGGCTATTATTACACTATATTATACAGATTAGGAAGGGTATATGGCAGTCAGAGGATTAATCGAGACAGTCTTTACCCTTTTAACTCCCACAGATCTTACCTAGGCCGTATACAATCTACTAATGATAGCCAGAATAAACTGTTAAAACGCATCCTAGTCCTCAAAGGGTTAATAAGCAAATAGCCTCCTTCACCACAGATAGCAGGTTAAAATAGGACTTCAGAGGCTATCAACCCTTCTGTATTATTTAGTCAGCACACTGAAAGTCAAGAATAGCGTCAGGACTGGAACACCTTTTCGAGAACTGCAGTTCCTTCTCACCACAGACCTATCAACTATCCACTTGACGCTGACAAGGAAGAACGGTAGGAGGGAGAAACAGGGTTTAAGGACTCGTTCGTAGTCGTGGTTATGAATTTCTGGACAGTTTTTGGAGTCAAATTATGTTACAATGGCAAACACTTTTCCTAAACTAATTAAGCCACAAATATTTAATAGTTGGAATTTAGTTTGTAGTGTTCACTGTTCCGTTCTTTTCATTACCTGGTTTTCTAGTATTCCTGACCACGACTGTATATTCAACTTTGATGGCAAAATAAGTAAGAAGTGAAAATAATGCATAACATAAATATAATAAAGGCCCCACAAGCTCAAACCATTTACCTCTATCAGATAGGCTACACTTCATGGGGAAGCGGAAGCCACAAGGGGCAATGGTGGCTGATATGCCCTTATCGTATTTGCTGGGTTAAAATCTATCAACATATATCCTAATGATTTTTATTAATTAATATGGCAAACAAAATATCAAAATCAGCAACACCCCTTCTCTTTTACATTCACCCTCATAATATATCTATGATCTATTTGTTTCAACATGATTCACAAGATTTTCTGCACATGGATGTTTCGCACTCAATCTTACATACACTAATTCTCAGTATTAGAAAAGGATAAACATTGAAAGTGTATTATAGGAACTGAATGGTACGAAAGGAAGAGTTCACTGTGTGATGAGAGGCTAGATGTTCATTGGGTGATGAGAGGGGAGGTGTTCACTGGGTGGTGTGTTATATAAGGAGGGTGGGAGGCCAGTCAGCACTCAGTGGTCAGCTGGTGCTCCAGGCTGTGAGAGAACCCCCCGGCCTCGTGCCCCCGCACCTTCACCGTGAGTCATGTGACACCTTGTTACTGCACCACTTTGTTGTGTGTCATGTGACACTTTGTTACTACAGTACTTTGTTGTGTGTCATGTGAAACCTTGTTACTTTACACTGGTGTGTGTCATGTGACACCTTGTTACTGCAGCACTTTGTTGTGTGTCATGTGACACCTTGTTACTACAGTACTTTGTTGTGTGTCATGTGACACCTTGTTACTTTACACTTGTGTGTCATGTGACACCTTGTGTTTATCTATAGAGTAAACACTTTGTAAAACGTTTAGAACATTTTGTGTAACTATTGTATTATACTTGTTTAATACTTGTAGGTAGTACTGATATAAACATTGGTGGTGCTTTTTAAGTAATTAAATCAATATGGTATAATCTTCCTCATTATCATCATCAGCCCGAGGTAGACCACTGCAAATCAAAAGTCTCTCTCTAACCTCTCTATTTCAATCGGTCAAATGGTAGCTGGTTCATCCTCTGCTGTCAAACCGTTGGATTTCATGCCTTCAGTTAGTTCCCAATTTACCTGTTTTCAGTATTACCCCTGCACTACCATTGCGTAATTTTCATCATATTCTGGTTACCACGATTTTCTTTAGTTTGTAATCTATCTATACAACTTATTGGGTAAACACGACTTAACAAAACCCTCTTATAAACATAGGTGCTTCGTAAACTGCACATCATCAACTAATGTTAGCCAGAATTAAAGGTAAAATGACATCATGGTGCTGCAGGGGTTAATTGCTTGTTTCCACACCCTGTCGCTATGGAAGTACATCTATCATATATCTTTGTAATATTTAACCCTTTGCGGATTATGACCCGGCTTAGCAGTTTATTTTGGCTATCGTCAGTAGATTTTATTCAGCTTGGGTAGGATCTGTGGGAGTCAGGGCATAATGAGTTGATTTTGACCGCTTAGATTCATAGATGTCCTTCTTAAACTACCTTCCATACCTATTCTTCACCTAAGTAATCTAGTGTCGGTCTTTACAAACTGACTTAGGCAATTATGTCTTCTTCAATTACTTATATCAACCTTTTATCTTTTATATGTGTGTGTTTGTTGTGGCGGCGCAAGGTAATTCTATTAACCCCTTCTGTACCGGATACGTCTTTTCAGATTGATTCTATTTATATTTAGATGATTTTGTGCAGTTTAAGAAGGATCTATGGTAGTAAAATGATTAAGTAAGATACTGCAAAGCCGGACAATTGCCAGAGATCCTTCCTAAACTGAATACAAATTGATTAGTAGTAGCCACAATAATTAAAAAGACGTCGCCGGTACAGAATGGGTTAACCTGTGCAGTACCGATGACGTCCATTTTATCATATTCTGGCAAGTATTAGACGATTGTTTTCAACTTAGGAAGAACCTCTAGCAATAATAAGGCTTCAAACTATCTCAATCAACCCTTTTAACTACCACAGATCTTTCCCAAGCTGCATAATTTCGTCTAGATATGGCTAGAATAAAAATATATCACACGTCGCTGGTACTCAAAGGATTATTGAATGTTTTTTGTGGTTTTGCATAACATTATGTAAAGCCGGAGTCACACAAGCGCTTTTTCCGTCAATTTTCCATGAGCAAGTTTTTTCTGGTATTATTTCGGGACATGTTCGCACTGGTATCGGTAACTAGACTGAAAGTAGAATATTTTAGGCGGCTCAATTTTGATAAACTATAATTATTTAAGCTTCTAGACCATAATTGCCCGTACAAATTGCTCGAATTTTTTTTCGTGTGACTCCGGCTTAACTCCTTTCCTGTGTCGCTTAGAATAACTAGCATCAGCTATTTTGGAATTAATTAGATATTCCCCTGATATGTCTATGACCATAATATTACCATATAGCCTAGTCCTAAATATTCCTTCCAAATAAAACGTGAGTAGCTTTCGTGAATGCCACACTTTCCCCGGTTAGCGTTATTGTTTAAAGTTTAAAAAAGACCTCCAGCAATTGAACACTTGCGAGTTCCAGGCTGTAAGGAAGTTGGAGCTGTAGATATCGATATTTAGAAGCACTACCAGCTAAATTATGGGCCTAGTCCATTCATATATATATCAAACCAAATTCAACATACTATTTATCCATCAGAAACCTACATAATTACTGTATTTGTGTTTAATATCGATGTTTACAGGCCGAACTTCGCAAACTCGAAACTCGCAAGTGGTCAATTAACAGGCTTCGAACTATCTCACTTAACCATTTTTACTACCACAGATCCTTCTTAAACTGCACAACATCGTCTAAATATAGCTAGATTAAAATAAGAAAGACGTCGTTGGTGCAGAAGGGGTTAAGAATTTGTTTTAAGGGTGGTCACCGGCTTTTTTTCTCTTTCTCTCCTTTTCTCTCTTTCTCTGGCTTGTAACCATTCGGCCCCATTCAGGCAACTGTTTTAAGATATTTATCCCCATCCAGGTGTCGATTTCTTTTTATGGATCGCCAAACTAATGGGCCGAACGTCTCATAATCTCAAAACTAGTGGGGCTAAACATTTGGGAGAAGGGGGTCCAGACAAACGGTCTGCCTCCCCCTAACTTCATATTACTCGAAATTATTTTTGTGTTTAAATAATTTCTATCATTTGGGAAGAGTCCACCAGGAAATAAGTGTGGATATTTACAGCCAGTTTGGTCTAGGCCCTTTCGAGTTACGGAGAGGTCAGGGATCAAGATTATTGTCAAGTTCGTCAGTGCTACCTATAGTTATAATTAACATCATTGCAAGATATTGAATATTTGTATAATATATGAAACTTAGTTTTTCTTGTCTTCTTTCTTTGAGAAAGGAGGCTTCTTTTATTATTTATATTAACGTGAGGTGCAACACGTCTTTTACGTATTACTGTGACTAGTTATATGCTCCTCATAAATAATCATTATATCGATGTGGGTTCCAGACAATACCAATTAAATATGGAGGCAAATCGTCGTGCTCGTTCAACCTCCTTAGCGGACCGTGCGACCTTCGTGGGCCTGTGGAGGGAGGGTATGTCAGCTCGTAGCATCGCCCGGCAGACTGGTACCTCCCTCACCACTGTCTGTAGGTGGCTCAGACGCTGGCAGCAGGAGGGCCACGTCCACACCAGACCCCTGACTGGTAGACCATGCAAGGCGAAACCTATCCTGGTTAGACCTCTTCGACCTTCTTCGCTTCGACAGAAAATGTCCCGTGTTTGCCACATAAATGAATCTGAAGGCAATAACATATTATATGACAGATTGCTGCAATATCCGGCTATATCAGAAGACTTATATTTAAAATGTTTGCAGCATTATTACTATGTAAAGTCAAATTTAAACTTAACATCATTAACAATTTACAAATTTAAATCAGGTTTTTATAATGCTTATACATGCTTAAAGTTGAATCATAAAAATCTTTGTTTACATAAGCTCATAGGTTTACATATGAATGTTTTCTAATAATGTTCAGTAACAAAGCATAGGACATTATAATTATGCTATGCCGTCAAATTTATTTTCCAATCGAAAGAAACAAAGAACAAGTAAATTTCATGCATACGTTTAACACTAACCTTCCTTGAAATACGGAATATAGTGTGAGGCTTTATATAGAACATAATGTGAGGGAAATAAGCCGTGTCAGATCTTATAATTTCGCGGTGAGCATCCTAGGTTCGAATCCCTGGACTGCCACATATAATTATTTTGTTGATTGCATTAATGAAGTTTAGGAGTAAAGTCGGTTGGTGGAGGGAACATAATAATACTTATAATACCGGGAGGACCATATGCTTTCATCATTAGTTTATTCAAATACATTGGGGTTTGTAAGTGATGATTGTCAAGAACGGGGTGTTACTTAACATTACTGTATATTGTCCTTTCAATATACTGTACAGCATGTTGTACAAATACAGTAATACTCTATGTACTTCATATCCTATTACGGCTACTCGACATTGCCTTTCAATATTAATTTCAAACATGCCTTTCCAAACCCTAAAGTCGGTATAACACGAGAGCTTTTATAGTCAACATTCGATGATCAACATTTTTCTGGCAACATTTGTGGAATATTTTAAACCGGTATCGGAAACTAGACTGATGATGGATTCATTTAGGTGACTGAAATATTTTAAATGTTGGCCTTATAAGCTGCCAGACCAGTGTTGAGCAAAAATATTGAGGGAAAAAGCGCTCTGTGTGATACCGGCTTAAGCGTCAGTCCAGGTTGCGCATAATATGGAACTTTGGGCGTGAGTTTATATTATGCTAGTCACTATTTTGATAAAACGAGTCCTATCTATATATCTATCTATCTATATGCTCCGCTGCATGTCTGTCTGCCGAGATCGGAACCTCTCCAGGTGGTCGGGGGCCGGGGGAGTGCTGGAGCGACCTTGGTGACCCTGGTCTCTGGGTCTTTTCCTGGGTGACCTAAATGTGTGTGAATTTGTGTTTTGTCTGTGTTTGTTCGTTGTTTTATGTTGTGTTTTGTGATTTCCCTGTTCTTGCTCTGTCTCGAGGCGGCCACCCCCAAGAAAAAAAATAACACGAGTCCTAATATTATTAAATATATATATATATATATATATATATATATATATATATATATATATATATATATATATATATGATGTTGTGCTTTGTTTAGGTAAAACAAAACATGACTATACTATGTTTGTGCACAGCTGACGATAAATTGAATAACTTAGCAGCTAATTTCTCGATACTTACTGGAAAAATATGAAGCTACTACGTGTGTTCATCATGTTTAGACCAATTTTATATAATTAACACCATATGTATCTACAAAATCTTCAAAATAACTGAGAAATCTTGATGGGAACTTTGCAATTTATCGTCAGTTGAAAAGAAACAGAATATAGTGTTCCTTGAGTACAGTCGCTCTAATAAGTGATGTCTCGGCACCAGGTATGTTTTGATCAATAATTGGTATCAGCAATATGTAAGCTTCATTTCTTCATATCGAGTGAAATATACAAACATGTTCCTACACTTACCCAAACTATTCAACATCTGACAGACATTAATACACCACAGAGCAAGCCAAACGTAATGACAGCTGGGACATGACTTATTAGCGCGACCATACCTCAGCCAAGTCTCATCTCCGTAGTTCCAAGTATTTGGATGCTATAGTCTATTTGCTGTAAGTAGGCGAGAAATCATTACCTCTAACCTCTATAACTAAAAAACAACTAGAGTATTCGAGCTAATATTTCTACCATTTGGGAAGAGTAAGCCAGGGAATAGGTGTGGGAATTTACAGCCAATTTGCTCTAGCCGTTTTTAAGTTACAGAGGATAGAGAAAGGTGAGCGTTGCACTCGGCTCTTGTGTAGTCTTAAGGGCGCCCACCTCGTTTTTTTTCTTCTCTTTCTCTCCCTCTCTCTTTGGTTTGTGACCATTCGGGCCCATTCAGCCTACTGTTTTAAGAAGTTTACCCCCATCCAGGTGTCAATATTTTCCTGGGGAGCGGTAGCGAGCCAGCATATATATATTTTTGTTTTGACAGCAAGCTAAATTTGTAAATTTTTCGATAGAAAAATTTCTCCGCCGAAGCCGGATTTCTCCAAACAATGCTGGCTCGTTGTCGCTCGCCAGGAAGAAATCGACACCTGGATAGGGATAAACGTCTTAAAACAGTTGGCTTAATGGGGCCGAATGGATACAAGCCAGAGAAAGAGAGAAAAGGAGAGAAAGAGTATATAAGCAGGTGACACCCTTTAACCCTGTAGAGTACCAAGGGTTCCCAACCAGGGGTACATGTACCCCCAGGGGTACATTTGTACTTCTTAGGGGGTACATAGGGGTCTGAGTGAATAACCATAGTGTACAACGCATGGTGTTCTATTCTACAGGCTTATTGCACAAAGTTGTGTTTTTATCAAGTTCCTCATTTCAGTAAGCAAAACTTATATTAAAATTGGCAAGAATGTAGTTACCGGGTGGACCGCCCGCCTTACGCTACGCAGACGCTCGCAATCATGTTCCCGTCTATTTTGACTGCCGTGGGATACAAAAATAGGTTGAAGTTTTTTTTTCCCCCTCACCCCCCATGACATATTGTCATCATCATATATATTGCCAGCAGGGGTCAAATAACAGAACAAAATATACTGGAACTTAACCACGAGCGATCGACCTATGTAAACATGACGACCGTCGGACCGTACACCCGGATACTACATCCTTTCTTTAAAATTATATCAGTGAGGTGACTATTCCATTTTTTTTCACTATTATGTGACTTCCTGCGGCCCACAATCTGTATTGGACGTGAAACAATCAGGTATGTATACCAACTCGAGACAGCGTCAGTACCGTCCGATAATGTCTTGAGTATGTGAGAGATCAAAATATTTTAAAAAGTTTATTGATAATATCAATACTAACATCCCAATGCAGTCTACACATACATATTTCATAATAAAATAATATAAAATTAACATAATTTTATTCATTTTTATCCTAAATTGTTAGTGGTACATGGGTACCTATCAGAATGCCGAAGTGGTACAGAGGAACAAAAAGGTTGGGAAACCCTGCTGTAGACCTACCGCGGCTGGTTACCTTCACCGGGCTCGTTGTAGCTCCGACTTCTCCAAGCCATAATTTTATCTTTCAATCTAAAAAGGTAGGTCGTTTCGCTGTGTTTTGCCGTCTCTGGAACCTTTAATGGGGGATGGTTTATTTTGTTGGCCTATTTTTTCATTTATTTATAATATTTTTAGTTTCCTCCTAACCTCCATCAAACTTAAAAATACATCCATTAGTTCCCCTTTCGAGATTAATTTGTACATTTTTCGACAGAAAAATGTCACGGCCGAAGGCCGGTTTCTCCACAATTAAAGGCTCGCTATCGCTCGCCAGCAAACAAATAGACACCTAAACGGCACGAAAGGTCTTAAAATTGACAACGAAATGGGGCAAAAGGTGTTAAAATCGCCAAACTAATGGGTCGAACGTCTTAAAATGTCAAAACTAATGGGGCTAAACACGAGGGAGAAGAGGGACCAGAAAAACGGCCCATCTCCCCTTTACGCACTACTCCTCCTAAATGACAGCCTCTATGACATTGGACACTAAGATCAAAGTTGTTTGCAGCGTCAATATGAACACAGTGAATCTGCCAGATTTCCACTAGCGGCTGTGGTGGCTCCTGCACCACGAGATTGCCTAAAACGGGATGTAGCGGATTCACCCACCATTAATATTGTTATAATTCCATAAGAAAAATATAGGGGTTCATAAATGTATATACTGTATATATGAGTGTACAGTACCTTCATGTGATTCCAGAGCTAGTTAATGAACATTGATTAGGATTTAATTGACGACTTGCGAGTTTCAGGCTATAAGGAAGTTCGGCCTGTAAACATCGATATTAAACACAAATACAGTAATTTTATAGGTTTCTGATGGATAAATAGCATCATTAATATGTTGAATTTGGTTTTGTGTATTTATAAATGTACTAACACCGCCTTATAGCTGGTCATTCTGCTAAGTATCGATGTCTACAGCTCCAACTTCCTTCTAGCCTTAAACTCGCAAGTGGTCAATTACGCCACACACGAACCAACCCCATCCCCAACCCCACAGTCTCCCAGTAACATTCCTTCTTCAAAGTTATGATCGATGGGGACAGTAAACAATGGGTAGTCACTAATATATTACATGGGGTACATCTCTTATCATGTGTAGTCTCTTTATTGTATTATGTATCCAGGCAGGCGGGTTTTCATTGATGTCTTATATATTATCATTGCATATTTTAGGTGATTATTGATTGGATAAATACAAAACACCATCTGAGGAGGAGCATTATATTGACAACGTTTCGCAGATAGCTTCTTCAGGTTACTAACAAATGCTGGTACGTAGGAGGCCTTAACTCCTTCTGTACCGCGACGTCCTTTTCACTTAATTTGGGCTACTAATACAAGATTGAATTCAGGTTAGGAAGGACGTCTACCAATATAAAAGCTACAGACTATCTCAATTAATCCTTTCAGCTACAATATATCCTCTCTAATCTACATAAAATCGTATAAATGTAGCTGAAATAAAATACAAAAGACGTGTCCGGTACAGAAAGGGTTATATATCCGCCATGCAAGGTGGCCGTGGGGTGGTGGTGATGGGGGGAGGGGGGGGGGCTGAGAGGGGGCAGAAGCGTGGGGGGTGGGAGGCTATAGTCTATTCGCTGTAAGTAGGCAAGAAATCATGACCTCTATCCTCTGTAACTCACAAAGTGCTAAAGCAAATTGGCTGTAAATTCCCACACCTATACCTTGGCTGACTCTTCCCAAGTGGTAGAAATATTAGCTCGATTTCTTTAGTCGTTTTTGTGTTACAGAGGTTACAGTTAATGAATTTTTGCCTACTTAAAGATAATAGACTATAGATGTGGATAACATACATCAGTGATCGTTGTTATAATAACTGTTTGTATAAATCAACATCCGTGTGTATACTTGTTGAAATATATAATAGGTTCATGAATTTAAAACAAATTACTTTATTATTTCCTTATTATTAATTGAATAGTAACACAACTTGCAAGAGATTGTTTAAATAAACTGCAGATGGGATTGCTTGTTATTTGGAATTTACTTTATGGGGGGATGGTTCACTTTTTGGGCGATTTTTGCATGTATTCATTATGTTTCTAGTTTTCTCCCTAGACCTCCATCAAATTTAAAAGCATATCCATTAGATCCCCCTTCTAGATTAATTTGTACGTTTTTCAGTAGAAAAATTTCCCTTCCAACATTACACGCTCACTATCGTTCGCCAGGGAAAATATCGACACCTAAATAGCACGAAAGGTCTAAATATTGTTACGCTGGCCAGCTTCCCAGAATGCACTCGTAACTCGCTAGCGCTCGCCAGGGCAGTGATATGGGCTACAATAATCGTAGAACGATGTTCTTTCTTTCATAGAGTTCATGTTGTCACAGACAGATCAGTGGTGGTCTTATTCTTGTCTGTGACACTTGGAAGTATTTTATATCATTCATAGAATATAAGATGCATTGTGTGAAGTTAAGGAGAGAGAGAGCGGAGGAGGCAGCGCGGTGGTATTATGTGAGTGTGTATGTACGTGTGTCTCCCTCGCTCGCGCGGGCTTTCCCCCGCCCCTGATTGGCCGGCGGACCTGGCTACATCATAGGACGCTTGCTCTTCATGACGTAGTGTTCTGTGATTGGTGGCCGCGGTCCTGCGAGGGTGGTGCGGGCTCCTGCCCGCACGTCTCCTTCAGAGCTTGGCACAGCGTGCTTGGTCCTACATGTCTTTTGCAATCTGTCCCCCATATAACCCCCTGTACTACTTTCTCTCTCTCTGAACTTCTTCGTTTTCATACTTCTCTCTTTATTCAATTATTTATCCCTTCTGGTTCTGCATACGACTTCCATAGTCGGCCAGTCGTATTACCAACACCAGCTCTCCATATATGTTTGCACTAGTTTTAGGGATTATTAGAGTCATATTCATATGGTAGCCTAGTGTTGGGGTGTTTCTAATTATTGAGCTGTTCTTTCCCATTATTTAATGCTAGACAGTAGAAGGTATCTTTGGTCGTTGTCTGAGTTATGTATGTGGCAAATCAGAGCCTGTACAACATCGACGAAGCTAGCTAGCCTGTAACCCTTGTGCATATTTTCCTTTGCGAGTGTAGCGGTATACAGGTGAAGGACTTTTGCCTATACTTACCTGTATGCTTGCTACCTCATTTTGTTGACCTTTGTGGAGCGCGAGGGCAAGACCAGATACTAGAGATCTGGACTTACCAAGAGAGCCTCCAAGTCACTTAACGTAACATAAGGGAAATCTGTTCAAGGGGAGACAGTAGGCTACGAGCATGCTTGCGCTCTGCTTAGTTTCCTGATACCTTTTATGCCACTGCTAGACTTTATTAGTGAGAAAGACAGCATTGTGTTTATTAACTTTAACTGTGTATGCTTTAAGAATTATTCACGCTTTATTTTAGCCTAGGTTGATGCATAGTGCACAACCCAGTTTGGCTGTTACGTTGGCTAAGGAAGTACTGTTTTTGAGTGGTTATTATTAGTGCTGTCACAGAGTTGTTGCAGTCCCTTGTTATTATGTATCCTACTTATTGGTGTATTTAAGATACACGCTTTGGTGTCCTGCCCCTGCATTATTTCTGTTCTATATTAACCCGGGAGCTGCAGGGAGACTCTTAAGAGTTCCCCCGGCGCACTGCGGGGAGACTCTTAAGAGTCAGAGAAAACAAAAATCAACTTTTGACATCGAAAAAAAAAAAAAAATGTATATTTTTTTTTTTTTTTTTTTTTTTTTTTTTTTTTTGGCCCCTGGGCCATGCAAAATCTCAGTCCTCTACCTCCCCTCCTTCCCCACTTTCCTCCTCTCCTTCAGTTATCACCTATTTTCCCTGTTATTCCCTTATTCTGAGGTATATTTTCGTGCTAACATTAGAAATCCGATTGGAGGGTGTGGTCATCACTGATAGCAAGCGAGTGCAAGAGAGAGAGAGAGAGTATCGATCGACTGTGTCTCAGTGGCCTTGGGGGAAATTGGCGGGAAAGCAGATTGCCTCACCCATACATTATACAACTCGCGGGCTATATCTCCGATTTTGACCATCCAAACGCTGTTTTCACTCGTTTTATTGTTGTTTCAGGTTAATACCTTTATAATCAACCCCATAATAGGCGCATATGGATAAGTATTAATGCTATTAATGGCACAATGAATATTTTAGTGACGGAAACACCTCAAATACGTCAGCACAGGGGGACGTTTCCAATTACCCCCATGCGCACTTCAGAGGTTAACGAGCATCTTAGAGCATCAGACCTTTTCAGAAGATTCCTTATCTGATTGCTGTACCACTAGACTTCCAGTGTTTTCATAGAGCATTGAAGAGTTTAGTGTTGAGTACAGACTCACACTAAAGTTAACATAAGCATGTATTCCTTTATTAAATCTTATATAGTTTATTCAAGCATTGTTATTACTTTAGAGCATTTTCATAACGAAAGTACTCCTGTTGTGAGTTGGCTTTGCCGTCATCGGAAAGCCTTTGTAGAAGTTGTGACGCTCACCGCTTCCCCCAGAACCGCATGGCTTACTCGCTAGGACTCGCCAGGGCAGAGAATGTAGCTACAGTCTACCTATCATTGTGTACTTTCCTTCTCGAGAAAGCTTGTGTTGCAGACAGTTCAGAACTGTTCTTTATTTTCGTCTGTCACAATCCTTTCCATTTTATTTAGTCAATTGAAAGTATTGTGTTAAGTAGTTGAATGATGGAAAGGCGAGCGGGAGAGAGAGAGAGAGCGAGAGAGACCAGGTGGTGTGACTTGGTGGTGAGTGTGGCGTGTGGCTGGCCCCCTTACATAGGCCTCGCGGGATTCGTTGCCTCCTGCCTAACACTGCCTACTAGGCGGCTGCTTACTGGGCGACTGTCGCGCGCCCTCGTGCCATTCCTGCGAACTGGGACTCCAGCCATGCGGTCCCTGGGAATATCCTTGTCAGATCCGTCCCAGACAGCATACTCTAAGCATCTCCCATGAACTGTTCCACACTCTTGTCTTAGAATTTTTCTCTTCTACTTCCTCTATCATTTCCACTACTTCCTCACCTTTTATTTATATCAATCCCCCTCTGGTTCCCTGCATCCACACCTTGAATTGGTGGCCAGACTGTATTATATGCTGGATCTCACATTTCTTATGTACTAGGCTAAGGTTGAAGATAGTCGTTGTCTTTTTGGGAGATTGTATTGCTCGGACTGTCTCCATCAATCACTAATGTTTCTACAGGGTTAAATAATGCTAGACAAGGGATCAGGTACCTTGCTGTTGGTGTTTTCACTGTGTGTAGGCTACTTTTGAGCTGCACGACACTACGGATTCTGTGGGTTACCGGGGTGGATCTTTTGTCTGTGTACCTTGGAGTTTAGACTGTGTAGTGCGTGAGGGCTGCTTGCCTAATCCACCCAACACTGTTCTAACTCTATTTGCTTTTACTTTTGAGGGTCGCCAGGAGGATACTCGATACTTGTGATCGAGAATCCTCAAGAGAGCACCCCTTCATATTAACGTAATCAGGCCGCACAGACCCAAGGTCCACACTAGGCTAGGAGCCGCCTTGCTCCACCAGAATTCTGTACCTTTCCGCATCCCAGCTAGACTTTATTAACCCGGGTAGACATTAGCTGGATTAGATCATATACTCTTTTATGCATACCCATTATTTCTACACAAGCATTTTGAGGTCTAGGTTGCAGTAGAGAGACACAACCAACATAGACCGGTTTTGTTAATAGGAGTACTACTTTTTCGTGGCGAGCATTATTACTGTTGCACCGCTTATAATATTCTTGTGTCCAATAACATTATAGGTCCAGCCTTTTTGTGTATTTAGCCTACACGTGCATTGTCCGGCCTCCTGCTATTTTGTGGTTCCATTTCCGATACGTTCTTCTTAGTAGCATCCGACATTATTCAGAAGATTCCTTGTTCGGTGCTTGAGGACTTTACAACACTTTCTTTCATAAAGGAGTGACAGATATTATTGATTAAAGTAACGTTAAGTAAACCTTCTTCTTGTTTGCATTAGATCACTCTTGTGATTTAATTAAGTTAACTATCTTTTCCTTGTGTACCATAACTAAGCAACCATATGTTATAGGTAATAGGCTGTTTCAGAGAACATCAGCCTATAGTAGAAGCACATAGATACTGAGAGTTAAGATACCCCGCTATCGCAGATATAACTCTGGAGGGTATACGTGTTCTTTGTTCGACGGGATTATACATCAGGGGTTGGATCTAGCGTTTTTCGTTGTTGCATTTATGCCAGTCTAGTCCAATGTATAAGAGCCACTGATTTATACGAGACCCGATCGTAACAAAGTGCACTAAAAACCTAGTTAATTGATACCCCGGTATCCAGTAGATTAACTCTGGAGGGTTTTAAGTGTTTTGTTCACTGGCGTAATAGTTCGAGGGTTTGGAATTAGCGTACCGTTTTTGCAGATATAGCCTATCATCTAGTCCATTATTAAGTGCCCTTGTTTATTTCGTAGTGCCGGTCGTAACAAATGGCGACCTTAGACCAGAATATAGTGAACTGAATATTGCATTTTTTTTTTGAGAAATCTTATTGCCATTTGGGGTTGAATTTATTTCTCGCATTGTTGGCAGTAGACATTGTTTTGAGGATATATAGAACTTGTTGGAGTTATTGGTGACCTAGTATTGCACTCAAGAACATCTTCGAATATTTTTTGGTGAATAAAGCTACGCAAGAGTTTGGCTACTTTTGTTTTGACTTGAGATTTTTGTTGTTGACTCCATCATGTCACTGGACGGGTCTGAGTATAGTGAGGGCACAGTGCGAGAGACAGGCGAGGAGGTGGAGAAGGTGGAGTTGTCTAACGGCGTTCGGGTGGTGAACAATGAGGAGGATGCTCGGATTTTTTTGGAGGAGCCTGTGTCGGCGGACCGAGTGTCGGGGCTGGACCGGTACGTACTACAGTGTGTAGCCGCAGTCTTGGGGTTGTCCGGTACTAGCGGTTTGTCGAAAGGTGAGCTGGTTACCTGTGTGCTCGGTGAGGTGTGTGGGGCTTCGGGTGGAGCGGGAGCTGGGGCACTTTCGGCCCAGCCCCCATTCCACTCGACTCCTATCATGGCGCCCCCTCGGGCTCCGGAGCCGGGTACGTTCCCGCAGGCCGATGCCCGCTGGCGGTTGGGCATGCCTCTAGGTGATTTACGGGGTGAGTCCCCAATAGTAGCACCCCCTCCTCAGGGTTTGTCTTCCGAGATGTTGTTTCAGCTCGAGCTCGCCAAACTTCAGCAGCAGGAGCGACAGGCTAAGCATGAGGCTGAGCTCAGGCAGCAGCAACAGGAGCGACAGGCTGAGCTTGTGCTCCAGCAGAAAAAGCATGAGTCTGAGCTCAAGTATAAGTATCAGGCTGAGTCTGCAAGGTATTGTGCCGATATTGATCTAGAGAAAACTCGTGTAGAGGTGACAAGGAACCGGGTCGCCCAGGGGGGTCGAGCCCATGACCAGTCCCTGTCGCATCTACTTAAGTTGTTTCCAGTGTTTGATGAGTTAGGAGTAACAGAATTTGTTCTCCGGTTCGAAAAAAAGTGCCAGAAGCACCAATGGCCCGAGGAGAAGTGGGTAGCCCTTGTTTCTTCACGGTTGACGGGGAAAGCACTCAAGGCGTACGATGCTTTGCCCCTAGATTCCTGTGTGAATTACGAGTTGTTGAAAGAGGCTGTCCTGAGGGCGTATGAGCTACAGCCAGAGACCTATAGGCTGAAGTTTAGGGCGGTTCCAAAAAGAAAGGAGAGTACTTTCCAGGAACACGCTAGAGAGCTGTCAGATGCATTTGAAAATTGGTTAAGGTCGGAGAAGGCAACTACTTTTGATTCAGTAAAACAACTGGTGTTGCTGGAACAATTTTGTAAATGTACTGGCAGTGACTTGACTCTTAACCTTAAAGAAAAGCAACCAAAAACTCTGCAGAAGGCGGCTGAGCTGGCTGACCTTAGGGTGTCGTTGATTCGTGGGTGCGGGTCTGCACAGAGAGCTGAGGCAGGTAACCAGGGGCGTACCAGTCCCCCCCCCCCCCCCGAATTAATGACACAAATAATTATCCATTCAACAGTACTGTTGCCAATTATGAACCCAAGTCGAAACCCTTTCCGTTTAAGAAAGGCCAGGGCCCTTCCTCACCTCAGATGAAGTCCAAGAGTGAAGTGGAATGTTTCAAGTGTCATGAGATGGGGCATATTGCGCGCTCATGTCCGAGCACACCGCCTACAGCAGTGGTGTCACTAGTGAGCAACATTGACGTTTCTTTGAGGTCTTCCGCGTTTGCCCGGGGTAAACAGTCGGTTGCGAAGTCATCGCCGGTGCAGAAGCAGCAGGAGGGCTCGTCACCCATCTGTGATGTTTTTTGTGGTCATAGGGGGCACGGCACTGTGAGGTGGGCTGGTGTGATGCATAGGCTTGAGTTGTTGCGTGATGCGGGCGCTTCCCAGACACTTCTTAAGAATTTCACTGGCAAGCCTATTAATGTGGCTCAGGTTGTGGTGGTTCAAGGCATCAATGCTACGCGGTCTTCGGTTAGAGTGGAGCTTGAGGTGGACGGTGTGACACGGGAGTTGGATGTGGGTGTGGTGGAGAAATTGCCAGTTGAGGGGGTCGACCTCCTTCTCGGCAACAAATTTGCGGTGCCCACTTCCGAGGTTCCACCCTTAGTCGTTGCCGAGAGGGCGGCTGACACAAGTAGGGAGGAGCAAGAGGGGCTCGAGAGATCTCAGTCCGCTCAGGTGTAGCAGCCTAGTACCCAAGTTCCAGATCAGCGGAGGAAGGGTCGGAAGGAGAAAGTCGAGGCTGGTGGTCGCGTTGAGAATTTGGACCCAGTGACACTCCTTGGAGACTCGGTACTTGACCCAAAGATGAGCTCCGGAGTGGCCCCAGAACCTGTCCCCCCTAGTGACATGGTAGAGTGTGATGGCACTCCGCGACAGAGTAGTTCCCAGGGACAACAAGAAGATCTTAGTCTTGAGAGTTGTGGGAACGGGGCTATTGAACTCGAGGACGGGGAAGCATGTCATGTGAACCTGTTAAAGGAGTTTGTGAGGCAACCACCTGAGCAGCCTACTGTCCCTATGTTGGTCTGCAGCGGCCAAGGTGGAGAAGGAGAGGGGGGCAGTGGGGCACAGGTGGAGGAGAGTTGGGATTGTCATGTCTCGGCGGAGCAGTGGGCGGGGGACACGAGTCAGGTGGCTGTGGAAGCGCTTGAGCACCTGCCTGAGCAACAGTGTGCAGCGCTCCAGCACCTGCTCGGTTCATACCCCACTGTTTGTGCCGAGCACCCAGGCCTCACAACTCATGCGGTGCACGATGTTTCGCTGGCAGGTCACTTGAGTGTCAGTAAACCGTTGGCCTCGTTGTTTCGGTGTTTCAAGGTGGGCGACGAGGCTTTGGTATGGTTGTCAGGTCAAGGTCAACCCATGGCTGCTCAGGGTGGTGGTCAGAATCAGGACATTGAGCAGATTGGTGAGGTTGGCTGTGGAGGGGATGTGCCCGGTCGTCGCATAGCCTCCCAATGCTGCTCTAGTAATATGCATCAGCCCTACCATAGACCGACTGTATCTGGCCATGTCGCTGAAGGCGGTGATGCTGCGCAGGCAGATGTAGTCGCAAGGAATGTGGGGGTGCGCATGTACGGTATTGGCGGGGAAGCCTTAGCAATTATGAACTATGGGAGTGACTGCACAGGTGGTACAGATTGTCCCTCTCATGACCTGGCTGTTCTAGGAACAAAGGTGGAGAAGGAGGGAGACTATAGTGTAGAAACTGCGGTCTCGGCTGGGATGTGGGAGGTCATTGAGCATGTTGTTTTCCGAGATAAGTTGCAACCTCTTGTTCCTAAGCGTCAAGAGAAGTTGTTTACCAGGCTGTGGCAGTACGTCCGTATGTTTGTTGATTCTCCGGGCCTGATGTATGGGGTAGAATCCGTCATGGAGGCTGGAGACAGTGCAAGGCTCAAATTGGCTCCCTACCGTATAAATCCTGCTCGACAGCCTGTTGTGAAAGCAGAGCTGGACTACATGTTTAAGTGATATCGTGAGTGGTCGTTGCCAGTAACTTTGCAATCTGAGTTTAGTGGCAAGATCAGTGTGTGTGTTGTTTGCAAGAGTGTGTGTGCATTATCCCTGACAGACGCCTATACCTTACCTAGAGTTGACGACACCGTAGACCGCATCGGGGCTGCCTCATTTATCACGAAGGTAGAACTAGTGAAAGGTTATTGGCAGGTCCCGTTGCCGGAGAGAGCGAAGAGAAGTGCCAGTCTTGTGATGAACTGGGCAGTTTATCAGTGTCAGGTGTTGTTTTGCTGCCGGAACACAAGTTGGATGTGTGGCATGTTAAGGGCACTGATAATATTTTGGCTGATTGTTTGTCACTGGAGGGTATGTCTTAAGGAGCACCCTCGCCGTTCAGTCAGTGTGTGTTTGAGAGTGGAGAAAAATTAGGCTTGCCCCTGTAGTGCAATACTGCCAAAAACACTATTAAAAAATATAAAAACCTCACATAAAAAAATCTTTCTTTTTGATAGTATATAAGTGCAGTATATCACAGCAAGCATCTAAGACACTCTGAGTTGTTGTCTTAGTAGGCTTGGTGAAGCCTGCTCGTTGAGCGTGATATAATTATTATGATGCTATTATTTTGGGGAAGTGTTGTGCAGATTTTTGTTTATAATGCAGTGTTTTATGTTTGTGATCGTACCTTGTTTTCACAACTTGGGAGAGTAGCTAGGTAATGCGGGGTTGGTGGGCATTCTGTCTGGTCAGATGTGGAGTTCACCTGAGGCTGAAACGTCCCACATCTTGGGCGGGGTGTTACGCTGGCCAGCTTGCCAGAATGCACTCGTAACTCACTAGCGTTCGCCAGGGCAGTGATATGGGCTACAATAATCGTAGAACCATGTTCTTTCTTTCTTAGAGTTCATGTTGTCACAGACAGATCAGTGGTGGTCTTTATTCTTGTCTTTGACACTTGGAAGTATTTTATATCATTCATAGAATATAAGATGCATTGTGTGAAGTTAAAGAGAGAGAGAGCGGAGGAGACAGCGCGGTGGTATTATGTGAGTGTGTATGTACGTGTGTCTCACTCGCTCGTGCGGGCTTTCCCCCGCCCCTGATTGGCCGGCGGGCCTGTCTACGTCATAGGACGCTTGCTCTTCATGACGTAGTGTTCTGTGATTGGTGGCCGCAGTCCTGCGAGGGTGGTGCGGGCTCCTGCCCGCGCGTCTCCTTCAGAGCTTGGCACAGCGTGCTTGGTCCTACATGTCTTTTGCAATCTGTCCCCCATATAACCCCCTGTACTACTCTCTCTCTCTCTGAACTTCTTTGTTTTCATACTTCTCTCTTTATTCAATTACTTATCCCTTCTGGTTCTGCATACGACTTCCATAGTCGGCCAGTCGTATTACCAGCACCAGCTCTCCATATATGTTTGCACTAGTTTTAGGGATTATTAGAGTCATAGTCATATGGTAGCCTAGTGTTGGGGTGCTTCTAATTATTGAGCTGTTCTTTCCCATTATTTAATGCTAGACAGTGGAAGGTATCTTTGGTCGTTGTCTGAGTTATGTATGTGGCAAGTCAGAGCCTGTACAACATCGACGAAGCTAGCTAGCCTGTAACCCTTGTGCATATTTTCCTTTGCGAGTGTAGCAGTATATAAGTGAAGGGCTCTTGCCTAATCTCACCTGCATACTTGCTACCTCATTTTGTTGACCTTTGTGGAGCGCCAGGGTAAGACCAGATACTAGAGATCTGGACTTACCAAGAGAGCCTCCAAGTCACTTAACGTAACATAAGGGAAATCTGTTCAAGGGGAGACACTAGGCTACGAGCATGCTTGCGCTCTGCCTAGTTTCCTGATACCTTTTATGCCACTGCTAGACTTTATTAGTGAGAAAGACAGCATTGTGTTTATTAACTTTAACTGTGTATGCTTTAAGAATTATTCACGCTTAATTTTAGCCTAGGTTGATGCATAGTGCACAACCCAGTTTGGCTGTTACGTTGGCTAAGGAAGTACTGTTTTTGAGTGGTTATTATTAGTGCTGTCACAGAGTTGTTGCACTCCCTTGTTATATATATGTATCCTACTTATTGGTGTATTTAAGATACACGCTTTGGTGTCCTGCCCCTGCATTATTTCTGTTCTATATTAACGAGCATCTTAGAGCATCAGACATTTTCAGAAGATTCCTTATCTGATTGCTGTAGGACTAGACTTCCAGTGTTTTCATAGAGCATTGAAGAGTTTAGTGTTTAGTACAGACTCACACTAAAGTTAACGTAAGCATGTATTCCTTTATTAAATCTTATATAGTTTATTCAAGCATTGTTATTACTTTAGAGCATTTTCATAACGTAAGTACTCCTGTTGTGAGTTGGCTTTGCCGTCATCGGAAAGCCTTTGTAGAAGTGCACTAAAAACCTAGTTAATTGATACCCCGTTATCCAGTAGATTAACTCTGGAGGGTTTTAAGTGTTTGGTCACCGGCGTAATAGTTCGAGGGTTTGGAATTAGCGTACCGTTGTTGCAGATATAGCCTATCATCTAGTCCATTATTAAGTGCCCTTGTTTATTTCGTAGTGCCGGTCGCAACAATATTGACAAAGAAATGGGGCGAAAGGTCTTAAAATCGACCAACTAATGGGTCAAACATCTTAACATCGGAAAACTAATGGGGCTAAGCATGAGGGAGAAAGTGGTCCAGAAAACCGGCTCATCTCCCCTTAAAGTATAATTTAATTTTAGAGTGTCATGCATTATTACTTTCTTCGGATGAATATGAGAAAACTTAGCAATTAACTGTCCATATGAATACCCTCGAAAGGAGAATAATTTGGACATAGAAGATTGTGGAAGATAATCTGAAAGCAAGAGGTCTTCCTTGCGTGTAATGATTATTCGGTCAAAAGTTTATAAGGATGGAGAAAATGTTGACCAGACGACATAAAGAGTGACATAATTGAGTGCACCCGTATATCATTATAGTCTATTCATTATAAGTAGGCCAGAACATTTGACCCTTAAACCGGTATCACACGAGAGCTTTTATAGTCAACATTCGATTATCAAAACATTTCTGGCAACATTTCTGGATAATTTTCCACTGGTAACGGAAACTAGACTGATTATGATGAATTTGAGTAACATAAAAATAATAGATGTTGACCTCATAAGCTGCCAGACCTGTGTTGAGGATAAATGCTGAGGGAAAAAGGGCTCGTGTGATACCGGCTTTAAGGGGAGATGGGCCGTTTTGTTGGTCTTTTTATTCAGTTATTCATATAATTTTTAGTTTCCTGGCCAGACCTCTATCAAGCTTAAAAATAGAAACCTAGACTTTACAAGATAAATTTGTAAATTTTTCGGTAAAAAAAAATCCCAATTGAAGGCCGGTTCCTCTTATAATTACAGGCTCGCTATCGCTCGCCAGGAAAAAATCGACACCTAAATGACACGAAAAGTCTTAAAATTGACAACAAAATGGGTCGAAAGGTGTTAAAATCGCCAAGCTAATGGGCCGAACATCTTATAATCTCAAAACTAGTGGGGCTAAACATTAGGAAGAAGGGGGTCCAGAAACACGGTCTGTCTCCCCTTAACCTGTTAACCCTTTCACGCATTTATGACGCAGAGGTTGCCAGATTAGCAATAAGAAAGAGTTCTCTCACTTTTATAATTACCTCTCCAAAATTAGTGTTCTGCCCACAGCTAACTCAAAGACAACTGCAGAGGTTGAAGTAACTAAACTAAAGGTTTCTAAATACCCCTGATGGTAACAAAGGTTTTAAAGTATCCCCAATAGGCTCAAAATCGCGTCATACGTCGGAGAGGGTTAATATGGCTACATATAGCCAGCTCTCCACAGTATGGGCGGTGTCACGCGAGCGATGTTTCCGTCAATTTTTTGGAGCAATTGTTGTCTGGCAGGCTTAACATTTCAGTTATATCAGAAATCTGCCACTTAACATAATCTACCTCCAGTCTAGTTATCGATCCCAATGTGAAAAAGACTCAAAATATCATGAGAAAAAAACTTGCTCATCCAAAATTGCCGGAAAAAGCCCTCGTGTGACACCGGCTTATGTGACCCAGTTTCATGTCTTGGCAACCGTACGGTCGCGCTAATAAGTCATGTCCCAGCTGTCATTACGTTTGGCTTGCTTTGTGTTGTATTAATGTCTTTCAGATGTTGATTAGGGTGAGTAAGTGTAGGAACATGTTTGTATATTTCACTCGATATGAAGAAATGAAGCTTAGATATTGCTGTTACCAATTATTGATCAAAACATAGTTGGTGCTGAGACATCACTTAATAGCACGACTGTACCTATAGTCCATTCATTATAGGTAGGCCAGAAATCCTGTCCCCTAACCTCAATAACTCGAAATGGGCTACAGCAAATGGGTTGTAAATGTCCACACCAATTCCCTGTCAGACTCTTCCCAAAAGGTAGACATACTAACTCGATTACTCTAGTCGTTATTGGAGTTATGGAAGCTAGTGATCAAGACTGCTTTTAGGATCCTTGCCATATGTGTTTGTAGGCCTAATATATTCTGTTGTATTCATCATATACAGTATACTTTGTATATTGGGCAATGTACTGAATATAATTTGAGAGTAATATGTCTGTAACATTAATGAATATAGAAATTAGTGATATTTTGATGACTTCGATTTATATATTTCGATTCACTGGATGGAAACTGGTTACTATTGGGTGTTTTGGAAAGAGAAGCAGACGACGTTTGCCGGTCCCCCATTATAATGAATAGACATTGTTGAGTAAATACAAATATGTTACAAGTTCCAATATTGTTCCAGGTGTGTGTGTATAGCGTTGGTTACCATGGAGACTCTGTGGTTGGTCCTGGTCATATAAAACCAGTTCTATTTTTGTTCCATTTTTTTTTTTTTTTTTTTTTTTTAAGTGACAATGAACGGAGGAAGGAAAAACACAGATAAAACAAAAAGGTCCATGTGCCTAAAGGCATCCTCCATTCATAAAATGTTTGTAACAACTGGATTTAAACATTTGTAGATTGTAAGTTTGTGGAAAGCAATTCGAGGGAAGTGAATTCCAAAGAGTAGTAGTTCTAGGGATAAATTAATTTTGATAAGCAGAAGTTCTGCATTGTGGAGGAGAAAGTGTAAATTCATGGGCGCTCTCAGCTGCCCTAGTTCTACGGAGAAAGATGTGGAGAGGCGGCACAATTGATATATATAGCGTTGGTTACCATGGAGACTCTGTGGTTGGTACCATTCCATTCTTGTTCCAGGAGCGACCATGTGTGTTGGTCCTGGTCATATAAAACCAGTTCCATTCTTGTTCCAGGTGTGTGTATATAGCGTTGGTTACCATGGAGACTCTGTGGTTGGTCCTGGTCATATAAAACCAGTTCCATTCTTGTTCCAGGTGTGTATATAGCGTTGGTTACCATGAAGAATCTGTGGTTGGTCCTGGTCATATAAAACCAGTTCCATTCTTGTTCCAGGTGTGTGTATATAGCGTTGGTTAACATGGAGACTCTGTGGTTGGTCCTGGTCATATAAAACCAGTTCCATTCTTGTTCCAGGTGTGTGTACTGTATATAGCGTTGGTTACCATGGAGACGCTGTGGTTGGTCCTGGTCATATAAAACCAGTTCCATTCTTGTTCCAGGTGTGTGTATATAGCGTTGGTTACCATGGAGACTGTGGTTGGTCCTGGTCATATAAAACCAGTTCCATTCTTGTTCCAGGTGTGTGTATATAGCGTTGGCTATCATGGAGACTCTGTGGTTGGTCCTGGTCATATAAAACCAGTTCCATTCTTGTTCCAGGTGTGTGTATATAGCGTTGGTTACCATGGAGACTCTGTGGTTGGTCCTGGTCATATAAAACCAGTTCCATTCATGTTCCAGGTGTGTGTATATAGCGTTGGTTACCATGGAGACTCTATGGTTGGTCCTGGTCATATAAAACCAGTTCCATTCTTGTTCCAGGTGTGTGTATATAGCGTTGGTTACCATGGAGACTCTGTGGTTGGTCCTGGTCATATAAAACCAGTTCCATTCATGTTCCAGGTGTGTGTATATAGCGTTGGTTACCATGAATAATCTGTGGTTGGTCCTGGTCATATAAAACCAGTTCCATTCTTGGTCCAGGTGTGTGTATATAGCGTTGGTTACCATGAAGACTCTGTGGTTGGTCCTGGTCATATAAAACCAGTTCCATTCATGTTCCAGGTGTGTGTATATAGCGTTGGTTACCATGGAGACTCTGTGGTTGGCCCTGGTCATATAAAACCAGTTCCATTCTTGTTCCAGGTGTGTGTATATAGCGTTGGTTACCATGGAGACTCTGTGGTTGGTCCTGGTCATATAAAACCAGTTCCATTCTTGTTCCAGGTGTGTGTACTGTATATAGCGTTGGTTACCATGGAGACGCTGTGGTTGGTCCTGGTCATATAAAACCAGTTCCATTCTTGTTCCAGGTGTGTGTATATAGCGTTGGTTACCATGGAGACTCTGTGGTTGGTCCTGGTCATATAAAACCAGTTCCATTCTTGTTCCAGGTGTGTGTATATAGCGTTGGTTATCATGGAGACTCTGTGGTTGGTCCTGGTCATATAAAACCAGTTCCATTCTTGTTCCAGGTGTGTGTATATAGCGTTGGTTACCATGGAGACTCTGTGGTTGGTCCTGGTCATACAAAACCAGTTTCATTCATGTTCCAGGTGTGTGTATATAGCGTTGGTTACCATGGAGACTCTGTGGTTGGTCCTGGTCATATAAAGCCAGTTCCATTCTTGTTCCAGGTGTGTGTATATAGCGTTGGTTACCATGGAGACTCTGTGGTTGGTCCTGGTCATATAAAACCAGTTCCATTAATGTTCCAGGTGTGTGTATATAGCGTTGGTTACCATGAAGAATCTGTGGTTGGTCCTGGTCATATAAAACCAGTTCCATTCTTGGTCCAGGTGTGTGTATATAGCGTTGGTTACCATGGAGACTCTGTGGTTGGTCCTGGTCATATAAAACCAGTTCCATTCATGTTCCAGGTGTGTGTATATAGCGTTGGTTACCATGGAGACTCTGTGGTTGGTCCTGGTCATATAAAACCAGTTCCATTCTTGTTCCAGGTGTGTGTATATACCGTTGGTTACCATGGAGACTCTGTGGTTGGTCCTGATCATATAAAACCAGTTCCATTCTTGTTCCAGGTGTGTGTATATAGCGTTGGTTACCATGGAGACTCTGTGGTTGGCCCTGGTCATATAAAACCAGTTCCATTCTTGTTCCAGGTGTGTGTATATAGCGTTGGTTACCATCGAGACTCTGTGGTTGGTCCTGGTCATATAAAACCAGTTCCATTCTTGTTCCAGGTGTGTGTATATAGCGTTGGTTACCATGGAGACTCTGTGGTTGGCCCTGGTCATATAAAACCAGTTCCATTCTTGTTCCAGTTGTGTGTATATAGCGTTGGTTACCATGGAGACTCTGTGGTTGGTCCTGGTCATATAAAAACAGTTCCATTCTTGTTCCAGGTGTGTGTATATAGTGTTGGTTACCATGGAGACGCTGTGGTTGGTCCTGGTCATAAAAAACACTTCCATTCTTGTTCCAGGTGTGTGTATATAGCGTTGGTTACCATGGAGACTCTGTGGTTGGTCCTGGTCATATAAATTCAGTTCCATTCTTGTTCCAGGTGTGTGTATATAGCATTGGTTACCATGGAGACTCTGTGGTTGGTTCTGGTCATATAAAACCAGTTCCATTCTTGTTCCAGGTGTGTGTATATTGCGTTGGTTACCATGGAGACTCTGTGGTTGGTCCTGGTCATATAAAACCAGTTCCATTCTTGTTCCAGGTGTGTGTGTATAGCGTTGGTTACCATGGAGACTCTGTGGTTGGTCCTGGTCATATAAAACCAGTTCCATTCTTGTTCCAGGTGTGTGTATATAGCGTTGGTTATCATGGAGACTCTGTGGTTGGTCCTGGTCATATAAAACCAGTTCCATTCTTGTTCCAGGTGTGGGTATATAGCATTGGTTACCATGGAGACTCTGTGGTTGGTCCTGGTCATATAAAACCAGTTCCATTCTTGTTCCAGGTGTGTGTATATAGCGTTGGTTACCATGGAGACTCTGTGGTTGGTCCTGGTCATATAAAACCAGTTCCATTCTTGTTCCAGGTGTGTGTATATAGCGTTGGTTACCATGGAGACGCTGTGGTTGGTCGTGGTCGTCTCCCCCCTCCTACTGGTTCACGCTCGCCTACCTCGCTGTTGTGGTGCGTTACTCACAGACCTTGAAGGGGGGTCACCTGCTTTGTTTATCTCCTTTTTCTCTCTTTCTCTGGCTTGTATCCATTCGGCCCCATTCAGCCTACTATCTTAAGACGTTTATCCCCATCCAGGTGTTGATTTCTTCCTGGCGAACGATAGCGAGCCAGCTTTCTATGGAGAAATCCGGCTTTGCCGGAGAAATATTTCTATCGAAAAAATGCACAAATTTAGCCTGCTGACATAAACATTATAAAAATATATGCTGGCTCGCTACCGCTCGCCAGAATAAAATCAACACCTGGATAGGGATAAACGTCTTAAAACAGTAGGCTGGATGGGGCCGAATGAATACAACCCAGAGAGAGAGAGGGAGAACAAAATTAGGTGGGCCCCCTTAACACTATAACATAGTCTTGGTTGTAAATAATGGTATTGTTTTAGGATTTTGCTTGCTATTGTCATTTTCGAGCAATGTATTTTAGTTTGCTCCCTATTTTAACAAAAACGCCTTCCTACACTTCCTTCAAACTAAAAAAAATGCCTAACAGACTTCCTTCAAGCTAATTTGTACATTTGTCGATATAAAATTGTCCCGACCGAAGGCCGATTTCTTTTAATACAGGCTCGCTATATATACTTTAAAAAATAGGTTTCCATTTTTTGTTTTTCATTTTCTCAGATGTGGATAGCTCTGAATATGAAGCAGGCAAGGCTATACACGATATGGTGACTGCGAAACAATGTGATCACCAGACTGTAATCCTCATGAGGGATGACTCCAATTGGTCTACTTCGGTCCTGAGCGTGAGTAATATTGGAGACAAGTGCTGGTATGGTATGCTTATGTTCCGGGTGTGGTGTCCCGAGTTCGAACCCCGCGAGGATCATATGCTTTCATTAATGTATTCAAGTGCATTGGGGTTTGTAATGAAGGATTAATGTTAAGAACGGGTATTACTTAAGGGAGCCCACCTCGCTTTTTTTCTATTTCTCTCTCTCTCTCTCTCTTTGGCTTGTTCCTTAATATGAGCGTATCATTAGTGGAAACAAGATTTAGTCATCTGCATGTAATTAATATAATTATGAAGAGAGGAGAATTAAAGTGCTGACCATCATTTGCTGACCTTTAATACATCCTGATTGTCAAAGAAGAGTTACATAGATAGAAAAAGGGTATTCGGAGATTGCAGGAAATATTATAAATGACTTTCGACTAAGACAGTATTTCTCTTCAGAGAGAGAGAGAGAGATAGATAGAGAGAGAGAGAGAGAAAGAGAGAGGGAGAGACAGAAAGAGAGAGAGAGAGAGAGAGAGAGAGAGAGAGAGAGAGAGTTAGACTGAAAGAGAGGGCTGTTTGGTGGGAGAGAGAGAAAGATAAAACAAGTAAGATTATATGAAATGTAATTACATGTGGTATGTTAATTTATCCCATGCATATATTTTTTACAGGAACTGATGGCCCTAGAAGCACCGTGGGGTCTAGGAATGTATCACCTATTAAATGCTGATCAAGGTAGAAACTCCAGCCAAACACCGTTCTCAAAGATCATGGCTGAAACTCGACGTGTGAGTATTAAGGGGGGATGGCTCACTTTTTGGGCGATTTTTGCATGTATTCATTATTTTTCTAGTTTCCTCCGTAGACCTCCATCAAATTTAAAAAATACATCTATTAGATCCACCTTCTAGCTGAATTTGTAAATTTTTCGACAGAAAAATTTCCCGGCCGAAGGCCGGTTCTTCCAACATTAAAGGCTCACTATCGTTCGCCAGGGAAAAAATCGACACCTAAATAGCAAGAAATGTCTAAATATTGGCGAAAAAATGGGGCGAAAGGTCTTAAAATCGACTAACTAATGGGGCAAACCTCTTAGCATCTGAACACTAATGGGGTTAAACATGAGGGAGAAAGTGGTCCAGAAAAGCGGCCCATGTCCCTTTTAATGCTGATCAAGGTATAAACTCCAGACAAACACCGTTCTCGAAGATCATGACTGAAACTCGACGTGTGAGTATTTACCCCTTAAGAGGAGATGGGTCGTTTTTCTTGACCACTTTCTCCCTCATCTTTAGCCCCATTAGTTTTCAGATGTTAATATGTTTGCCCCATTAGTTAGTTGATTTTAAGACCTTTCGCCCCATTTCTTCGTTAATATTTAGAACTTTCGCGCTATTTAGGTGTCGATTTTTCCCCTGGCGAACGATAGTGAGCCTGTAATGTTGGAAGAACCGGCCTTTGGCCGGGAAGTTTTTCTACCGAAAAGTGTACAATTAATCTAGAAGGGGGATCTAACGGATTTTTTTTTCTCTTAAATTTGATGAAGGTCTAGGGAGGAAACTAGAAAAAAAATGAATACATGCAAAAATCGCCAAAAAAGTGAACCATCCCCCTTTAAAAGGGATTTTTGTGCAGTACATGTTGTGTAATTCTTCATAGCTAAATGTATGATATTGTTCTAAAATGTTCTACTTTTGAAACGATATTAAGCATACTGTACACTACATGTTTTTATTTTTTTATTTTTTGTTTCCAGCTGCTCGATGTCGTATATTGTGTGACGGTGGTGGTGTTGAGCGACGACCCTTTATTTCTCTCCACTTTCGCCGAGTCCATTTTCAAGACTCGCCTCCTGTCGATTGAGACAACGAGGCTGCTCACCTTCACCCGCCTCCCTCTCTACCGCCTCCAGACCCTCCACCACATTCACAAGACTTTCTCCAGGACTAACTCCCTACTGGCTGTTGCAAACAAAGATACATTCAGGTAGGCTATTTTATGAATTGACCACTTGCGAGTTTCGTTCTATAAGGAAGTCGGAGCCGTTAACATCGATATTAAACAGAAATGCAATAATTATGTACGTTTCTGATGGATCAATGGTATGTCTAATTGGGTTTTATGTATTTATAAATGTGCTACGACCGTATTTTAGCAGCAAAACCTGTTAGATATCGTTGTCTACAACTCCAACTTCCTTATAGAACGAAACTCGCAAGTCGGCAATTACCTACAACTTACATAAACTATAAATATATTGTTTAACCCATTGAGTACCAGGGACGTCCTTTTCATCATATTCTGGCAACTATTAGACGGTTTTCTTCGGCTTAGGAAGGACCTCTACCAAAAAATATGATTTCAAACTATCTTAACGTACCAACCCTTTTAACTACCACAGATCCTAAGCTGCATGATATCGTCTAAACGTCTAAATTATAGAGCTAGACTGAAATATAGCAGAGCCTGGTATTTCTGGTAATCGTTAGTCGCCACAGCTTAACCCGTTCAGTACCGGCGACGTCTGTTGTATTGTATTCTAGCTATATTTAGACGATTGTATGCAGCTTAGACAGAATCTGTGGTAGTTAAAAGGGTTGATTGAGATAGTTCGAAGCTTTATAATTGCGAAAAAGCCCTCCTAAAGTGAATTAAAATCGATTAGTAGTCGCCAGAATAAAATCTAAAGACGTCGCCTGTACATGAGGGGTTAAAGACAAAGGGGCCAAACAACCAGAATGGCCACAGTCCTAACTCAACTATATTCTTAAGGGGAGATGGGCTGGGTTTCCTAGCCTCCTTCTCCCTCATGTGTAGTCCCATTAGTTTTCAGATTTTATGACGTTCGGCCCATTAGTTTGGCGATTGTAACACCTTTAGCTCCATTTAATTGTCAATGTTAAGACCAATCGTGCCATTTAGGTGTCGATTTCTTCCTGGCGAGCGATAGTGAGCCTGTAAATATAAGAAGAACCGGCCTTCGGCCGGGAAATCTTTCTACTGAAAAATGTTCATATTTATCTTGATGGGGGTCTAACGGGTATTTTTCTAAGTTTGAGGGAGGTCTAGCAAGGAAACTAAGAAATAAATGAATACATTAATTAATAGACCAAAATACCAGCCCATCCCCCTTAATGATAAACCTGGAGGCGTCTACAACATATCTTATATGCCACAACTAAAATGTTTCACCCACCAGCGCCAGATTGTCATAGGTCCTTCATGGACTGTAGCAGCAAATTATGACGGTAGTGGGTTTTCCTATCGCAAAATATACAAATGTATCTTGAAGAGGGTCTTGGTGTTTTTTTTTTAAGCTTAATTGATGGAGGTTTAGGGAGGAAACTAATATAATAAGTAGATAAATAAATAAGCATATAAATATGCCCAACCCCCCTTAACCTTGACCCAGTCAGATCGTGGGCTGGTGGACCCTGCGACGGGCCTGCGTGAAGCTAAATGTGGCAAATCGATGGCTGGGTGGGCAATAGTAAGTGCTTATTATTATATAATTATTTTACTATTACAACTGTCTTGATAGCTTAATGGTTAGTGCCGGGAATTTCGGTGCGAGTCTCCTAGGTTCGCATTCATGGAGTAACACATGTATTCATTAGTTTCATTGATGTCATTAGCCCCTTCAGTTCCGTCAACGTCTGTTTTTATTTCATTCTAGCTATATTTTAGACGATTTTGTGTAATTCAAGAAGGATCTGCGGTAGCAAAAAGGGTTGTTGTTGTTGTTGTTGTTGTTCCCCAAGCTGCCTGGCCGAACAGCCCCAAGGCCCCGAGCTAGGCCAAGGCCATAACCGAGCGCCCCTACAGAACCCTCCCTGCCGACCACAATAAAGCCTGGGTGACCGAAGCCACTCCATGGCGGGGAGCTGAGGAGGGTGCGGAAACGCCCGGGAAACCAAAGCCCCACCCAGGGCCCTGTGCCCCTCAGCAATTATGAAGAGAAAGTTGACGGGCAAAGGAAAAATGTGACGCTTTGGCTTCCAATCTTGGTAGATTGGGAGGTCAATCCACGGAAGAGACGCCGTCACTTGAGATCTAGAAAATATATAAGTAAAAGGAACAGTCAGAGTAAGCTATGGGTATGGCAGAGATCGCTCAGTTCTCACTCTGATAGACCAGCCCATTACCAAAAAGGGTTGATTGAGATAGTTTGAAGCTATGTTGATTTCTAGATGCCCTTTTTTAACTGCACAAAATCGTTTAAATATGGTTAGAAGTAAATATAAAATACGTCGCCGTTACAGAAGGGGTTAATTAGGTGTATTTGTAAGTTAATTAGTGGGTTGGTAATATGAATTCCTCCCTGTACAGAGTGAACGTGTACTCCCTGGTGCCCTTCAGTGAGCCGGTTACACGACCAGTGGGTGTGGCTAGATGGACTCCTGGCGAGGGACTTGCTATTACCTCTCAACAGCTATATCCAAATAAGTTTTCAAGGTACTATATTCGTGCTTGCTAGCTACGAGTAAATTTATTAATTAATATGTTACAATCTTGCACTAAGGGTGTTGATAATTTTATTCAGAAGTATTTCAACCAGGTGAGTGAGACCAACATCAGGATGTCAGGATGTCCTTGAACTCCTCCTAGCCCGAGAAGCACGCCATTGATGTTTTTTGAAAGGCCCGTGTATGCGAAAACAACCCTTCGATTCTGACGGAAATTGTTTTCTTGACCATATAAAGCATTATTTCTGCTCCATGTGCGTATATTTTACTTATATGATGATTGTATGAACAATGAAGACCAGAAAATAGGTGTAAACGGCAAATATCTAGTGAAAAACGTATACTGTATGTATTGTGGGAGAGGGTGGAGGGAGGTGAGAGAGAAAATGTAACATAGGTGTGCTTCTTGGGCCTGCTCGAGGCAAATTAACTCTGTCAGCTCTCATCTGCATATGTGGAGGTGACAAGGGAGTGTGGGAGACCTTGAATCATCCTATTTCAAGTAGGGAAAGGGAGGAATGATAAAAATAGAAGGGAAAATAGACATTAATTGAGGAGTGGGGAAGTGGGGGGAGAAAGAAAGGGAAGGAGAGGGAGGGGTGGGAGGTGGGACCCATGTAATGGGGAGGAAGGAGGTACTAGAGAGTAGTCATACCACCTAATCACATATTGCTTCCATCCAAGTGCCTGTGGGGCGATTTTGGGTATATTTTAATGGGCTCGCTTCCGTGAGGCCTATCGCGTTCCCTATACAGACACTTCCGTAAAGGCTATCGCGTTTTCTGGGCTAGACAATGTAATGGATGTTAACCCTATTTCACAGATACATTCAGGTCATTCATTCGAACGTAACAATTAATTAACCCGTCCAGCCCTAGTGACACCCATTGGCCGACGCCAACTTACGTAACGCACAGCCCCAGCGACTTCCATTGGACGTCGGCTATTTTCGCCTTATTAAAATAATTTTAGGCCTCCCAAAAGGCCCATAAAGGTCTCAAATTTGTATACTTGGTAGCTTAGGATGTGGGGCAAACTTGGTAGCCCAAAGAGACCCCTTTCAGCAATCCCATTATGTTCTATATTTATAAAAAAAAAAAAAAAAAAAAACATAGCCTATATGAATAATGCCTGGGACTGAGTGTTACATTAAATTACTTCTCAAATGTGGCCCAGTGGGTTAACAATGATTACATATATGTATAATATGTAAATAAAACACTAAATCCTTTCATGGTCTCTCATACCTATTTCTGAACACATTATTTACCTTATGTTACAAAAGCTGCATCAAACATTCATTTACAATTGATATTACACTAAATCCTTTTATGATCACTTATACCTAATTTTGAACACATTATTTACCTTATGTTACAAGTTTTATAGCTGTATGAAACATTCAATTTATTCATTCATTTATTCCTTGATTCATTAATTCATTCAATTAATCATTCCTTCATTCATTCGTTCAATTCATTCATTGATTCATGTTTTTGTTCAATTCATTCATTCATTCATACATTCATTAATGCCTTCATTTTTATATGTATTCATTCAATTAATTCATGCATTCATTCAATTCATTCATACATTAATTCTTTCAATTATTCATTCAATTAATTCATTCATTCAATTCATTCATACATTCATTCATTCATTAACGCATTCATTCATTCATTCAATTATTAATTCATTCAATCATACATTCAATTATTCATTCATTCATTCAATTCATTCATACAATTATTTCTTCAAAGGTTTGGTCACCGTCCCAGGCTGGTGGTATCGAGTGAAGTGTTCCCGACCGTAAAAGCAGTGACGGTGGAGGACCCCGAGGCACCAGGAGGCAAGAGACTGTCGTTCACGGGACCTATGGAGAACATCATGCTTTTCATCGCTCAACAAATGAATTTTACGTAAGAATGAAAATCGGTACATCACAGACGTCGCTTACTGTCTTGTCTTGATATTGATTCTGATACATGGTATTAAATTGATACTGTTTTGATGCTGCAATGGTTAGTGTTTAAGAGATGTATGTGGTAACCCAGGTTCGAATCTCCCTCGAATCCCCCCCCCCCCCCTCACCCAAAAACAAAAAATCGCTTAGAACCTATTCTGGCACGCCCTTAGTATGCATGCCAAGTGTGAGTTCTCCATCTTGAAAACAGAGGAGTTGGGGGCTCTCCCCCCCCTTTCCTCCCCCTCTCCACCCGTTTAGAACCTATCCTGGTACCCCCTTAGTACGCATGCCAAGCATGGGATCTCCATCTTGAAAACTGAGGGAGTTGGGGCTTTGCCCCCCAACCCCCTGCTTAAAACTTATCCCGGCATCCCCTTATGATGCATGCCAAGTATGGGGTCTTCATCTTGAAAACTGATGGAGTAGTTCGTGAACAGACAGACAGACAGACAGACTCACAATAGATTTACAGAAAGTGCCCTTTACATAGTAGATAAACAGGAGACAAAAGGCAAAGCAGCCTGTAACAAGTGTCCCCCTCCCCCCAAGTTGAAAGAGTGATATAGAGCCAAATTTAAGGTACGCTATTTTCAAAATGTCTGAACACACGGAGCTTGAAGCAGTTTTTGTCATAGGATAAGGAAAAGACTGATTTTCAGCTAAATTGTAAAAATTATAACTTAACCCCTCCAATTCCAGCGCCGTATATATACGTCAGTAGATAACTAACTCTCCAGTCCCAGCGACGTATATATCCGTCAGTAATGTACTTTCCTTGTATCTGCCTGTACAAGGTACCACCACCGTTTGAGCACTGCTACCGATATGGAAACACTTCTCACGGCATATATAAGACCCTCTGAAGGGTGGCAGGGCCAGTCTTGCCTCACTCTGGAGGTGGAAAGGTGGTCTCTCCTGCCATTTTGGCCACATTGCTTGGGATTGCTGGGGACTTTTATTACTGTATCCTACGGTACAGTACGGGTTAAGGATCTAAATCAGTACAAGACTCAGGACGACGGACCTACGATGACAGATGACGGTGGAATGATGAGGGACAACGACACAATGAGGGGCGCTGTCCTGAGCCACACACGACACCTCACGACCGTTGTGGTACTTTCGGTGGTTGCCTTCATTGTCGTGATGCACTATGGTGTACGACGATCATGGCACGGCGAAGGATGATGGCACTCAGTGGTACGATGGTGGCGCCACAACGGCACACAACAATTTCCAGCCTCGCGACATTTCCAAATTTTAAGCATGGCCAAAACTTGTTTTCGCCACGGCGACATATGAAGATGCTGGGCCAATAACCCATGCAGTGTGTCGTCAGTTAACGACCATGTTGCCGATTGCACCACGTTAGCTTAGTCGTGGAGCGACAGAATGTAATTGTGAATGTGTGAAAGCCCTTTAAGTTATTGAAATACTCTCTCCTCGCATCCATTACACTATCACTCTCCACCACATCCCCAATATTGTCCTTCATTCTACCACCTGACACATGCCCAATCTGCCTCCCTATAATTCCTTTCCAGCTCTATTATATTATTTCGTATTATTCCAAAACTGTTTACTATTCATCTTCCAGGTACTGGTATGTGAGGCCCGCTGACCGGTCGTGGGGTAGCAGACAGAAGGATGGCAGTTTTAGTGGCATGTTGGGGCAAGTCATGAGAGAGGTTAGTTACACCTAGATAACCTGTAGTGAGAGAGGACGGTCAGTTTCTTCCTTGGACGCCATTTTGGTGGTTTCAGTATCATAAAATAAAAACAAAACAAAAAACAAAATCGGAAAAATAGGGATTGGGCCTGAGTATATAGATAGATAGATAGGTTCTTATATGTGCTTTTGTCATTCAGACTGTATAGCCAAATACTGAACTATATATATATATATATATATATATATATATATATATATATATATATATATATGCATCCCATTTCTTTGTCAATATTAAGACCTTTCGTGCCATTTAGGTGTCGATTTGTTCCTGACGAGCGATAGCGATCCTGCCCACCCTATCCCTTGACGGATCAGGGGGTCGCGGTATGACATGATCCATATGAGGATACAGATATGAAATGACATGATGAGAAATTGGAGTTTTGACTGAACGACATGATATTTTGACCGTCATGTCACTGACGATTTGACATGTGTTAGAAAGCACAAATTGCCCAGGCAAGCTCATTGTATGAGTCATATTTAGAAAAATGAATTTATCTCGCTAGACATGCGAGAAACAATTGACCGTAATATATAGATGTTTGATATACACTGTACACACCTTTAAAATCACTTGAAGTTAGCATTCACAGCTATGAGGAGTGAGTGTGGTTGAGTCAGGTCAGGGTCGAGGGTTGAGGGATCAGCACACGCTGACTCAGCTGACGACTGCAAACACTCTCTCTCTTGATAAAGTCGTCTCCCGGCAGCAACAAGAATCGCCGTAGAGATGAACTGGTAGACTGGTTGAATCTCGAAGTGTAGAAATGGTATTAACTTATCCAATTTGTAGTTAGTGGTTGGAAATCAACAGAGATAATTTGCCCAGGAGCTCAGGAAACAATACATGTAGAGCTCCAGATGATTTGTATTGTAGACCGGATAAGACTGGATCAAATTGGTAGAATGGAAAAACCGGAAATTGATAGAATGGTCGAGTGTAGGCTTGATAATTCTTCGAAGGAACGTGGTGTAGTCGCCTAAATTAACAATTCATGTTAAAAAGGACCACCGCTGCCTACCATGTTACGTAAGACTATTAGGAGTAGTCAAATGTATTCATAGGGTTAACTCCAGACAGGAGTATTAGGACGTTTTGAGTTACGATCCTATATTTATGATAAGGGTTAACCTCTTACTCGATGTAGGTAGACTTAAGGTGTCTCCTATGAGCAATAGGTTACTGTAGGTTGTTTGATGATTGTAGAAGTTGTAGTGTAGAGGCTGAGTTCTCTGCTTGTAGATTGATTGATTTAATAGATAGGTATAAAAGCTGCCACCACCGATTACCATATACCTATTATATATTGATAGATATAGGTAAAGGGAATATAATTAAAGATCTCTGATCCAAAACCACTTTGATATATTTAAGTAACAATCTGAAAGATACACAGAAGTACTATAAAGTAATATAAGAGTAAACCCTACCTCAAGAGGGTATCTCTGGGTATATGTTATCACCCTGGATGTTCGATTCTATCTGCCCTGCTCTCCCTATCTCTCACCTTCTCACCACGTCAAAGCCACACCTATAATTCACCTCTCGGTTACAAGATGGCTACCCGTGGTTACAAGATGGCGTTGTAGAAGGTACAGGGAGTGTCATCTCAGCTGAATGTGTGTGACAGGATCTGACCAGACAATACGTCATAGGGGTGAATGATCTTCTGACCTCTGTAATGTACAGTCCCCCACATAGATCTAGATACTGTAACTAAAACACCTTAAAATTATATGATAGATGGTTATAAGGATTTCATAATAAATAGTATAATCTTGAAATGTAATATATATATATATATATATATATATATATATATATATATATATATATATATATATATATGTCTAGTCTCTCAGTGGGGATCGAACCATCGACCATCAGAACGATAGCCGACGCTTAATCAATTACACCACGGCAGTCTAAAAGACACTCAGCCTTCTATCCTATTTATGTTAGGGAGAAGGGAAACCCACTAGGCGAATATATTTCAATTCAACCTAGTTGTAGGATCCATATTTCCAGAATACCATACACGGATTTTTGAGTGTCCCGACGCAACTCGGGTTGAAATTGATTTCATTTAATTCTAACCCATTAGAATTAAATGAAATCAATTTCAACCCGAGTTGCGTCGGGACACTCAAAAAATCCGTGTATGGTATTCTGGAAATATGGATCCTACAACTAGGTTTGAATTGAAATATATTCGCCTAGTGGGTTTCCCTTCTCCCTAACATAAATAGGATAGAAGGCTGAGTGTCTTTTAGACTGCCGTGGTGTAATTGATTAAGCGTCGGCTATCGTTCTGATGGTCGATGGTTCGATCCCCACTGAGAGACTAGAAACATTTAGTGGCTCACGTGTATTTGTGATATATTCTCAATATATATATATATATATATATATATATATAAAACAATCCCAAATGTTATTTATGGGGATGGAAATATTAACTAGTAAAGAGAGGAAAGTATCTCCAGTGCCACCAAAATGGTAGAGGTTAGCTTTAATTAATTTATTCCTTTATTTCTTAGTTCCTCGCTAGACCTCCAACAAGCTTAGAAAAATACCCCCTAGACTCCCCTTCAAGATAAATGTGTACATTTTTCGCCAGAAAAATTTCCCGGCCGAAGGCCGGTTCCTCTTAAAATTTCAAGCTCTATCGCTCACCAGGATTTTTTTTTACACCTATATGGTACGAAAAGTCTTAAAATTGACAACGAAAGGGTGCGAAAGGTGTCAAAATCTCCAAACTAATGGGCCGAACGTCTTATAATCTCAAAACAAATGGGGCTTAACATGAGGGAGAAAGGCGACCAACAAAACGACCTATCTCCCCTTAAATAGAATATCACGAGCCTGTCGTACTTTGCATGGTCCATCACATTGTGAAGTTGTCTAACCAACCTAAGAATGGTGAATGTAAACTGTATATTTTAGAGAGAAGTTGGGATATACATCAACATCTACTAATGTAACTCCCAGAGGACATTCCCTTATTCTTCAACAATACAAAAATCAATCCTTCATCTTCTCTCAATATTCTTGGTGTCTCTTTTTTCTTCTGCTCTCACTTGGAAGGACCATATTACTAGTCTTGCTAAGGCAGCATCCCAGAAGCTTGGTGTGCTCAACCGCCTCAATGGGTTCTTTACCCCTGCGCAGCTTCTTGCTCTGTACAGGGGCACAGTGCGACCTTGTATTGAGTATTGTTCACATGTGTGGGGAGGATCCTCTCACACTGCACTCATAGACAAAGTAGAAAGGAAAGCCTTTCGTATCTTTAACTCCCATCCAATCACCAACTCTCTGCAATCTCTCTCTCTCTCTCTCCGCCGCAATATTGCATCTCTCTCGCTATTCTATCGCTACTATAATAATCAGTGTTCCTCAGAGCTCTACCAGTGTATTCCACCTCCTCTACGTAGGGCACGTGGTACCCGTCTTGCAACACAATGCCACCCCTACTCTGTGCAACTCTCCCACCCAAGAGTGAAATGTTACTCCCAGACTTTCTTCTATTCAATATCTGAACTCTGGAACTCTCTCCCAGAATCAGTCTTTCCCTTTTCCTATGACTTAAATTGCTTCAAACTCTGTGTGTCCAGGCATTTTTGCTCAAACGCCCCTTGATTTTGGCCCTGTCACTCTTTCAACTCTGAGGGAGGCACTCACTATAGGCAGTTCTGCCTTTTGCCTCCCTCACTCACATAGAAAAAAAAAAAAATACATGTATGGTACTAAACGCACATTTTTGTTTGGTTTCAGGAGGCCGAAATAGCTATTGGACCATTTTCTCTAAGCCCCGAACGAAATGAGTTCATGGAATACTCACACTGGGTGCATCAAGTTGAGTACAAGCTTCTTGCTGCCCGAGGTCATCCTGAGATTGACCCTTGGGGTTTCCTCCTGCCTCTGTCACCACTGGTCTGGGTGGCGGTACTGACGGCGCTGCTGGGGGTGATCATTGTTATGATGATCCTGCCTTCCTTCCTTCCACAACACAACCACAGTAAAGACAGGAGAGAAACCAATGTCTTCAACTGTGTTAGAGTTTTACTGCAAGAAGGTAATTAATTGCCCTCAGTATTTATAAGCTTTAAAGACAATCATTTATATTTTCAAGAACATTAATTAACCCAAGTACCTAATATGTGATTCTGTACAGATATAGCAAAGTGTCCAGATTGGATGACGTGGGAACGTGTGGTGCTGGGTGTGTGGATGTTGACGATGGTGGTGATATCACAGAGCTACGTTGGCAACCTCATGTCACTCCTGGCTATAAGACACATCGATCATCCTTACGCAAATCTCAGAGACGTCCTTGACTCTGGTGTTGGAATAGTTCTTGTGGGCCAAAATGTGAATATTGACTACTTCCGAGTAAGTAGAACTTTAAGGTTCAAGTTCATCAAATATTATACAATTATGTGAATCAGAAACATGACCTCAAACAATTATGCATGTATTGTATAAAACGCGAGGAGCAGATCATTTATAGATCCTTATTCATATGGTTAGGTATATAGTAAGAAAGAATGTTGTTGAATGCATAAATGTATGAAGATGTTTGATTGTCCCTGCAGGATGGATGGGCAGGAGTCAGTGTGGGAAGCTTAGTCAGTGTGAGGGAACAATTGACCACTTGCAAGTTTCAGGCTATAAGGAAGTTGGAGCTGTAGACATCGATAGTAAACAGAAATGCAATAATAATGTAGGTTTCTGATGGATAAAGGGTATGTTGAATTGGATTTTATGTATATATAAATGAACTACAACCGTATTTTAGCTGGTAATCCTGCTGAATATCGATGTCTACAACTCCAACTTCCTTATACCTACAACTTAGCATGGTCGCTTTCCCATGTTGAATAATTGAAGGTGCTGAAAAAAATGTATATAATATATATATAAATGTTTGTGGCGCTATATTCGACATGAAATAGGTCGATTCAGGGAACATATCAGAGGAGCGACCAGTTTGAGCACACCAAACAGGTGCCATATAGTCCCATATATAGTGTGTAAAAGGGGAACGGAGCAGAGCAATATACATTTTAGTAGTTTCAATTTGAAGTTACCAATATATGATTTCTGGAAATCGCAGACGAAAGAAAAAAGGTATATTGTCTCAATTTCTTCGCGAAAAATGGTGTAGATACTGCTAAAATTGCGTTTTCTACAATGTAGTTGTAAGAGAAAACGATAGTAGCCAGAGATGTTGATGGTATACTATAGGGGTTGGGCCTATGGGTGAATTGTTATATAATTATCTATACTGTATATGTATTATATTGTGGTGTTAGGGGGGGTGTTAGAGATGTCATATGGGTGTTTATGCCTTCATATGATATTCTCTAGTGTTGAAATTTGGGCTGGGTGGGTCAAATTTGGTTGGGGGGGGTAGGGATGCGATATGGGTGGTTTTGCCCACCTATGTTATTCTCCTATGTTAAAAGAAGCATCTTAGACAAATAAACAAAAAAAAATGTGAAATGTTGGCTTCGGGGTCAAATGAATGGTCAGCCTCCCCTTACCTCAAAACTAATATGCTAAACATGAGGGAGAAGGAGGTCCAGAAAAAGGCGACTATTTCCCCCATAATCAACCCTACATATATTTCTAGACCGTCAAAGCTGGCATCTTTCGTGAACTGGGGGACCTTCTGGACACGGAGCGAGTGCTATTCAACACCTTCATGGAGTTGAGGGGTAGTATGGGCACGGTGGTGAAGCAGGGTACCCACGTCCTCTTTGATGTGGGCACTATTTATCGTAGCTTGATGGCTGAGAGTTTCTCCAGGACAGGTATGGCGTCATTACGTTTGGTTCGTTCTGTGCTGTATTAATGTCTGTCAGATGTTATATAGGGTGGGTAAGTGAAGGCACATGTTTGCATAATTTTATATTCTCCTGGCGAGCGATAGCGAGCCTGTATTTGAAGAGGAATCGGCCGGGACATTTTTCTACCGAAAAATTTACAAATTTATATCGAAGGGGGGTTCTTATGGATGTTTTTTTTTTGTAAAGTTTGATAGAGGTTTAGAGAGCAAATTAAACCCCCTCCTTAACCCTCCTGGCCCGGTTGTCATTTTAAAATAACACCACGAACTAAGGGCAGGAGCCCGGGTGTCATTTTAAAATCTGTAAGCTTGAAAGCCTATTCAGCTTGGTCTGAACGCCATGCGTCCGACGCATGTAAACAAAGCCGATCGTTACGTCACCGCACCTCCGAAAACAAGAAAGAGAAGACTCGTTTGTTATTGTATGTCTGTATGTCGTTGTTTCAGTAGTGAAAAGATCGTCATATTGCTAACATCGCCTGCAAGTGCTCTCCACTGAAATCGTCATCACAACTGAACCAGTTGACATAGAGAGCTCTACTCAACGCCAGTCTACAGATTGGAAACCGCACTACATTTATAGATGCGTGGGAAATTTCTAGCAGTTAAACTAAACAAAAATACGGTAGCCTAGGCCTAGACGTTTTTCGGCCAGATCGCCCGGGTAGCCCACCCTGTCATTTTGAGAGCCTGCCCGGGCCAGGAGGGTTAAACCATTGAGCCGAACCAGTAAATTATGGTGCACAATACTGTCTGAGCTCCCTTAACCCCTTGATGGAGCTGAGGGGTAGTATGGGCACTGTGGTGAAGCAGGGTACCCACGTCCTCTTGTAAGTGGCCACCATTTATCGTACATTGATGGCAGGTATACGGTGGCGCTAATAAAATTAAGGGGGGTCACCGGCTTTTTTTTATCTGTCTCTCCTTTTCTCTCTTTCCCTGGCTTGTATCCATTCGGCCCCATTCAGCCAACTGTTTTAAGACGTTTATCCCCATCCAGGTGTCGATTTCTTCTTGGCGAACGATAGCGAGCCAGCATTGTATATAGAAATCTGGCTTCAGGAGCCGGAGAAATTTTTCCATCGAAAAATGTACAAATTTAGCTTGCCGTCACAAGAAAAATATATATATGCTGGCTCGCTACCGCTCGACAGGAAAATATTGACACCTGGATGGGGGTAAACGTCTTAAAACAGTTGGCTGAATGGGGCCGAATGGATACAAGGTGGGCTCCCTTAAGTAACACCCCGTTCTTAATATTAATCATCAATTACAAACCCCAATGTACTTGAATAAACTAATGCAAGCATATGGTCCTCCCGTGATTCAAACTCGTGACACCACACCAAGAACATAAGCATCTAAACCATTACACCACCAACACAGTTAAAGGTCGAATACACGATCACGATTAATATCCTGTCATGTCTCAGCGCTAATAAAGCCGGTATCACATGAGCGCTTTATCACTCAACATTTATCCTCAACACTGGTCTGGCAGCTTATAACGTCAACATTTAGAATAATTCGGTCATCTAAATTCATCTAGCAACAGTCTAGTTTCCTATACCAGTGCAAAATATTACAGAAATGTTACCAGAAATTGTTGATCATCGAATGTTGACCATAAAAGCTCTCATGTGATACCGGCTCAAGTCATGTATCAGCTGTCATTACGTTTGGCTCGCTCTGTGCTGTATTAATGTCTGTCAGATGTTGAGTAGGGTGGGTAAGTGTAGGAACATGTTTGTCTATCTCACTCAAAAATAAGAAATCATGTGTAAATATTGCTGATTCCAATTATTGATCAAAACATATTTGGTGTCGAGACATCACTCATATGACTGACTGTACTACATACTGTATATAATTTGTCTAGGTGTACGAAGGAGACAAAATGCAGCCTGCCTGTAATGAGTGTCACTTCTTCAGAATTATGACTCATGTTGACAGTTTATTCCGGCTATCATAAGACGATTTTATTCAGAGTAGGAAGGGTGTCAGAGGGTTTATTGGCCCAGTCTTTACTAATGGGGCTAGCTACCGATAGCCAGGAAAAAAATCGACACCTGGATGGGTATAATACCGTCTTAAAACAGTAGGCTGAATGGGGCCGAATGGATACAACTCAGAGAGAGAGAGAGGGAGAGAGAGAAAACACAAAACAAAACGAGGTGGTCCCCCTTAGCCCCTTCTGTACCGGCGACGTGTTTGTAGTTTTATTCTTGCTATATTTGGACGATTTTGTGCAGTTTAAGAAGGATCTGCGGTGGTAAAAAGACGTCGTCGGTACAGAAGGGGTTAAGGGGGACCACCTCGTTGTTTTGTGTTTTCTCTCTCACTCTCTCTCTCTCTCTCTGAGTTGTATCCATTCTGCCCCATTCAGCGAGGTGGTCCCCCTTAACTAATATTCCATGTCTGACCAGGTCGGTGTGATTACTACGTCGCCCGGGATAACTACTTGATCTACTCCACGGGGATGCTGGCTCAGAAACGCAACCCACTTCTGCCGGGATTTAATAAGGGGTAGGTGTGTTCTTAACGCAACCTACCTGTGCCGGGATTTAATAAGGCGTAGGTGTGTTCTTAACGTAACCCACTTCTGCCGGGATTTAATAAGGGGTAGGTGTGTTCTTAACGTAACCCACTTCTGCCGGGATTTAATAAGGGGTAGGTGTGTTCTTAACGTTACCCACTTCTGCCGGGATTTAATAAGGGGTAGGTGTGTTCTTAACGTAACCTACTTCTGCCGGGATTTAATAAGGGGTAGGTGTGTTCTTAACGTTACCCACTTCTGCCGGGATTTAATAAGCGGTAGGTGTGTTCTTAACGCAACCCCCTTCTGCCGGGATTTAATAAGGGGTAGGTGTGTTATTAACGTTACCCATTTCTGCCGGGATTTAATAAGGAGTAGGTGTGTTCTTAACGTAACCCACTTCTGCCGGGATTTAATAAGGGGTAGGTGTGATCTTAACGCAACCCACTTTTGCCGGGATTTAATAAGGGGTAGGTGTGTTCTTAACGCAACCCACTTCTGCCGGGATTTAATAAGGGGTAGATGTGTTCATAACGCAACCCACTTTTGCCGTGATTTAATAAGGGGTAGGTGTGTTCTTAACGCAACCCACTTCTGCAGGGATTTAATAAGGGGTAGGTGTGTTCTTAACGCAACCCACTTTTGCCGGGATTTAATAAGGGGTAGGTGTGTTCTTAACGCAACCCACTTCTGCCGGGATTTAATAAGGGGTAGGTGTGTTCTTAACGCAACCCACTTCTGCCGGGATTTAATAAGGGGTAGGTGTGTTCTTAACGCAACCCACTTTTGCCGGGATTTAATAAGGGGTAGGTGTGTTCTTAACGCAACCCACTTCTGCCGGGATTTAATAAGGGGTAGGTGTGTTCTTAACGCAACCCACTTCTGCCGGGATTTAATAAGGGGTAGGTGTGTTCTTAACGCAACCCACTTTTGCCGGATTTAATAAGGGGTAGGTGTGTTCTTAACGCAACCCACTTCTGCCGGGATTTAATAAGGGGTAGGTGTGTTCTTAACGCAACCCACTTCTGCCGGGATTTAATAAGGGGTAGGTGTGTTCTTAACGCAACCCACTTTTGCCGGGATTTAATAAGGGGTAGGTGTGTTCTTAACGCAACCCACTTCTGCCGGGATTTAATAAGGGGTAGGTGTGTTCTTAACGCAACCCACTTTTGCCGGGATTTAATAAGGGGTAGGTGTGTTCTTAACGCAACCCACTTTTGCCGGGATTTAATAAGGGGTAGGTGTGTTCTTAACGTAACCCACTTTTGCCGGGATTTAATAAGGGGTAGGTGTGTTCTTAAGGGGAGATGGGCTGGTTTTGTCTGGTCCCCCCTTTCTTCCTCATGTTTAGCCCCATTAATTGTGAGATTTTTAGACTTTTGCACCATTAGTTTGTCGACTGTAAGAACCTTCGTCCCATTTATTTGTCAGTATTAAGACGTTTCGTGCCGTTTAGGTGTCGATTTTTTGTCCTGGCAAGCGATAGCGAGCCTGTAATTATGGACGAACCAGCCTTCGGCCGTGAAATGTGTCTACCGAAAAATGTATAGATTAATCTCGAAGGGGGATCTAATGGATGTTGTTTTAAAAGTTTGATGGAAGTCTAGCGAGGAAACTAAAACATATATGAATATATAAATCAATCTATCTATCTATCTATCTATCTATCTATCTATTTATATATCTATATGTTCAGGCCCAATCCCCATTTTTCCTATTTGTATTTTTATTTTATTTTTCATTCTATTGTATTATTTATTTATTTTTATTTTTTCTTGGGGGTGGCCGACTCAAGACAGAGCAAGAACAGGGAAAACACAAAAACAACGAACAAACACAGATAAACAACACAAATTCACACACATCTAGGTCACCGAGGACAATAAATAAATAGCCCCCCCAAATATAACCACTGCCCCCTTAATTAACCCCTTCAGCACCAGAAACCCTATGGTAACAGGGATCGGCCAACCTCCGCCATCTTGGGGGTATTTGGTGATTTGCTTCCTCTCTTCACCCTCAAATATCTCTTTAACGGGGGATGGGCGTATTTATTTGTTCATTTATGTATGTATTTTATTTGTTATATTTTTTTTCGTATTTTATTTTTTAGTGTTCTCCCTAGACATCTATCAAGCATAAAAAATACACCGGCCCAAGACAAATTTGCAATATTTTCGATAGAAAAATGTCCCGGCCTAAGGCCTGTTTCTCTTAAATTACAGCCCATGTCCCCTTAAGTATGATTACATATAATTTAACTTATTACTCTGGCAAACATTAAAAGATTTTATGCAGTTTAAGACGGACCTATGTTACTTAGAAGGTTTATTGAGATAGTATATACCATTTTGGGTCCTGGAGGTTAACCACGAGTATAAGCTATATAAAATCGTCCACTGATAACCGGAATATGACGTACTGAAAGAATTAATGTAAGTTTTTTAACGTATGTCGAATTATTAGATGGGTGCTCTGATCCTTTTTCAGTTGGTTTTTAGAGTCCTCCTCCTCCCTCATGTTTAGCCCTATTAGTTATGAGATTACAAGACATTCGCCCCATTAGTTTGGCAATTTTCTGAACTTTTGACCCATTTCTTTGCCAATATTAAGACCTTTCGTGCCATTTAGGTGTCGATTTTTTCCTGGCGAGCAATAGCGAGCCTATAATTGTAAAATAATATATATATAATGTTCTCGTTATAAACCAAATCAGCACCACCACCCAGTTTGTTGAGAGACTTGCATAGCAGAAAGTAAGGCACAATATTATGCAACACTTTTTCCAACTCCAACTGATTATCTTGATTCACTTTAGGTACACTCGGATGCCTCAGTCTCTAGCCCACTCATACAAGTTCGCGGACTTCACCTGTTGCTAATTATGGAAGTATATCTCTGGAAACGAATCTATGAATATAAATTTATATACATCAATCACAAACATATTTATATTATTGATTGAAAGGCAAGTTCTGTACAAAACAATCAAGCCAGATAGATATATTTGCATATAGAAACAAAAAACATAGCGGGTCTACGATTTCTCCTGAGTGGGCTGGAGTATACAGTCGCGCTAATAAGTCAGGTCTCAGCTGTCATTACGTGTGGCTTGCTCTGTGCTGTATTAATGTCTGTCAGATGATAAATAGGGTGGGTAAGTGTAGGAACATGGTTGTATATCTCACTCAAAAAGAAGAAATCATGTGTAAATATTGCTGATACCAATTAGGCTATTGATCAGCATATACTTGGTGCCGAGACATCACTTATTAGGCCGACTGTACCAGCACACGGTAATCCTTGTAACCCCTTGAAGATTATGACGCATATTGACAGTATATTTTGGCTAATATTAGACATTTCCATTCAGATTAGGAAGGGTATATGGAAGTCAGAAGGTTAATTGAGATAGTATCTACCCATTTGATGGCCACAGCTCCTTCCTAAGTTGTATAATATTGTCTGATGATGGCCGGAATAAACTGTCAAAACGCGTCCTAATCCTCAAGGTGTTAATCCGTTCAATTACTCCGACTTCAATATATATATATACAGTATATATATATATTTTTTTTTTTTTTTTTTTATTACGCAACAGGATAGCATGGTTGGTAGAGAGTGGCCTTTCTGACAAATGGCTGAGGTTTACCCTGGCCAACGTGACCTCCTGCCTCAACCCCCCCAGAGTCATCACCGTCAATGAAGTCCTGTCTCTGACCAGCTTATGGGTAACTACGAGAGAGATCTATACTGCTGGACATAATATACTCGTTTGCTTAACCCTTTCACGTTTTTATGACGCAGAGGTTGCCAGATTAGCAATAAGAAATAGAGTTCTCTCACTCTTATAATTACCTCTACAAAATTAGTTGTCTGCCCACAGCTAACTCAAAGACAACTGCAGAGGTTGAAGTAACTAAACTAAAGGTTTCTAAATACCCCTGATGGTAACAAAGGTGTTAAAGTATCCCCAATAGGCTTAAAATCGCGTCATATGCGTGGAAGGGTTAATTAAGGGGGTAGTGCTTGGTTTTTGGTCTATGTATTTAGTAACCCCTTCTGTACCGGTGATGTACTTTTCATGATATTCTGGCAACTATTAGACGATTTTATTCAGCTTAGGAAGGATGTTTACTCAATAAAAAGCACTATATTGTGCTTAAACTGCACAATATAATATGAATATAGCTGGAATATAATACAAAAGACATCGCCGGTATAGAAGGGGTTAGTTGTGACAACCTGCCTATATTAGGATGCAGAGGTATAGCAGTCTCATATTTGTCCATTGAGTATCGAGAAATCACAAATCTTTAATTTCTAAACTACCCTCCATCTGTGCCTTTGTCTCTAATTTCCTTTCCGGCCGTTCCATAGCCGCGGTTGTGGACGGCCATCGTTCACTTCCTCACCCTATAAACTCCGGTGTTCCTCAGGGCTCTGTCCTATCTCCTATTCTCTTTCTAATTATTATAAATTATCTCCTCAACTGTACCTCAATTCCCATCCATTCATACGCAGACGATTCAACCTTACACTACTCCATTAGTTTTTCAGAACGCCCCAGCCAGCAATCCCTCAACGACAAACGTAATGAAGCCATAGAACTCTTAAATTCTGATCTAAATACTATCTCCAATTGGGGCAGAGAAAACCTTGTTACCTTTAATGCTTCCAAAACCCAATTTCTCCATCTATCTACCCGTAAGGAACTCCCAGGGACTCTCCCTTATTCTTCAACAATACAAAAATCAATCCTTCATCTTCTCTCAATATTCTTGGTGTCTCTTTTTCTTCTGCTCTTAGTTGGAAGGACCATATTACCAGTCTTGCTAAGGCAGCCTCCCAAAAGCTGGGTGTGCTCAACCGCCTTAGGGGGTTCTTTTCCCCTGCTCAGCTTCTTCCTCTGTACATGGGCATAGTGCATCCTTGTATTGAGTATTGTTCACATGTGTGGGGAGGTTCCTCTCACACAGCTCTCCTAGACAAAGTTGTAAGGAAGGCCTTTCGTATCATTAACTCCCGTCCACTCACCAACTCTCTACAATCTCTCTCTCTCCGCCGCAATGTTGCATCTCTCTCGCTATTCTATCGCTACTATAATAATCAGTGTTCCTCAGAGCTTTTCCAGTGTATACCACCTCCTTTACGTAGAGCACGTGGTACCTGTCTTGCAACTCAATCCCACCCCTACTCTGTGCAACTCTCCAACCCGAGAGTGAAACGTTACTCTCAAACTTTCTTCTACTCAACAGCTGAGCTCTGGAACTCTCTCACAGAATCAGTCTTTCCCTCTTCCTATGACTTAAATTGCTTCAAACTCCGTGTGTCCAGGCATTATGGCTCGACCGTCCCGTGCTTTTGGCCCTGTCACTCTTTCAACTATGGGGGAGGCACTCGCTATAGGCAGTTCTGCCTGTTGCCTCCCTCAATCACATAAAACAAAAAAAATCCGTCAGGTAAAACTAAACTGAGCATAGTGGTGTATAGAAAATTGTATTCATAAATTCGTTTCCATAATTAGAAATAGGTGAAGTCCACGAATATTTTATGAGTAGACTAGGGGATCGGAGTGCATTATTCTTCTATCCATACATAATATTTCAGAGTGGATCCTAATTTCTGTGGTCAACTGTACCGTTACTTAATGGGAGATTTCCACTTGAGGGATGTTTTTCTTGGCCCCTTTCTCCCTCATGTTTAGCCCCATTGCTTTTGATATTTTAACACGTGCGCCCCATTAGTTTGGCGATTTTAAGAACTTTTGCTCCATTTCTGTCAATTTTAAGACCTTTCGTGCCATTTAGGTGTAAAAAAAATCCTGGCGAGCGATAGCGAGCCTGTAATTTAAGAGGAACCGGCCTTCGGCCGGGAAATTTTTCTACCGAAAAATTTACAAATTTATCTTGAAAGGGGCTCAAGGGGGTGACATTTTTAGCTTGATGGTGGTCCAGGGAACAAACTAAAAACCTCCCCTTAAACAAATACACATTCCTGGACCCCCTTATGATTTACTTTATGCAATTGATTTTTGGTTGGAACTTGCTTTTTAACCCTTCCTGTACCAGCGACGTCTGTTATATCCTTGGTTGGAATCCCTGGACTGCCACATGTATTTGTTGATTTCATTAATTGAGTTTAGGAGTTGTTGTTGTTGTTGTTGTTCCCCAAGCTGCCTGGCCGAACAGCCCCAAGGCCCTGAGCAAGGCCAAGGCCATAACCGAGCGCCCCCACAGAACCCTCCCCGCCAACCACAATAAAGCCTGGGTGACCGAAGCCATTCCATGGCGGGGAGCTGAGGAGGGTGCGGAAATGCCCGGGAAACCAAAGCCCCACCCAGGGCCCTGTGTCCCTCAGCAATTATGAAGAGAAAGTTGAGGGGCAAGGGAAAAATGTGACGCTTTGGCTTCCAATCTTGGTAGATTGGGAGGTCAATCCACGTTAGAGACGCCGTCACTTGAGATCTAGAAAATATATAAGTAAAAGGAACAGTCAGAGTAAGCTATGGGTAGGCAGAGATTGCTCAGTTCTCACTCTAATAGACCAGCCCATCACCACATGACTAGAACCCAATCCTCTCAGCATCAGCTAGGAAAGGCCCTAGAAAGCCGCCTTTGGCGGGGGGATAGCTCCCCTATTTCAACCCTTTTCGGGGTTGGGCACCCGCCCTGAGTTTAGGAGTAAAGTCGGTTGGTGGAGGTAACATAATAATATTGTATTTTTCTTATATTTAGATGAGTTGTTGTAGTTTAGATGAGTTGTTGTAGTTAAGATGAGTTGTTGTAGTTTAGATGAGTTGTTGTAGTTTAGATGAGTTGTTGTAGTTTAGATGAGTTGTTGTAGTTTAGATGAGTTGTTGTAGTTTAGATGAGTTGTTGTAGTTTAGATGAGTTGTTGTAGTTAATATGAGTTGTAGTTTAGATGAGTTGTTGTAGTTTAGATGAGTTGTTGTAGTTTAGAGGAGTTGTTGTAGTTTAGATGGGTTGTTGTAGTTTAGATGAGTTGTTGTAGTTTAGATGAGTTGTAGTTAAGATGAGTTGTAGTTTAGAGGAGTTGTTGTTAAGATGAGTTGTTGTAGTTTAGATGAGTTGTTGTAGTTTAGATGAGTTGTTGTAGTTTAGATGAGTTGTAGTTTAGATGAGTTGTTGTAGTTTAGATGAGTTGTTGTAGTTAAGATGAGTTGTAGTTTAGATGAGTTGTTGTAGTTTAGATGAGTTGTAGTTTAGATGAGTTGTTGTAGTTAAGATGAGTTGTAGTTTAGATGAGTTGTTGTAGTTTAGATGAGTTGTTGTAGTTTAGAGGAGTTGTTGTAGTTTAGATGAGTTGTTGTAGTTTAGATGAGTTGTTGTAGTTTAGATGAGTTGTTGTAGTTTAGATGGGTTGTTGTAGTTTAGATGAGTTGTAGTTTAGATGAGTTGTAGTTTAGATGAGTTGTTGTAGTTTAGATGAGTTGTTGTAGTTAAGATGAGTTGTTGTAGTTTAGATGAGTTGTTGTAGTTTAGATGAGTTGTTGTAGTTTAGAGGAGTTGTTGTAGTTTAGATGGGTTGTAGTTTAGAGGAGTTGTTGTAGTTTAGATGAGTTGTTGTAGTTTAGATGAGTTGTTGTAGTTTAGATGAGTTGTTGTAGTTTAGATGGGTTGTTGTAGTTTAGATGAGTTGTTGTAGTTTAGATGAGTTGTTGTAGTTTAGATGAGTTGTTGTAGTTTAGATGAGTTGTTGTAGTTTAGATGAGCTGTTGTAGTTTAGATGGGTTGTTGTAGTTTAGATGAGTTCCAGTTTAGATGAGTTGTTGTAGTTTAGATGAGTTGTTGTAGTTTAGATGAGTTGTTGTAGATTAGATGAGTTGTTGTAGTTAAGATGAGTTGTTGTAGTTTAGATGAGTTGTTGTAGTTTAGATGAGTTGTTGTAGTTTAGAGGAGTTGTTGTAGTTTAGATGAGTTGTTGTAGTTTAGATGAGTTGTTGTAGTTTAGAGGAGTTGTTGTAGTTTAGATGGGTTGTTGTAGTTTAGATGAGTTGTTGTAGTTAAGATGAGTTGTTGTAGTTAAGATGAGTTGTTGTAGTTTAGATGAGTTGTTGTAGTTTAGATGAGTTGTTGTAGTTTAGCTGAGTTGTAGTTTAGATGAGTTGTAGTTTAGATGAGATGTTGTAGTTTAGATGAGTTGTTGTAGTTAATATGAGTTGTTGTAGTTTAGATGAGTTGTTGTAGTTTAGATGAGTTGTAGTTTAGAGGAGTTGTAGTTTAGATGAGTTGTAGTTTAGAGGAGTTGTTGTAGTTTAGAGGAGTTGTTGTAGTTTAGATGGGTTGTTGTAGTTTAGATGAGTTGTTGTAGTTTAGATGAGTTGTAGTTAAGATGAGTTGTTGTAGTTAAGATGAGTTGTTGTAGTTTAGATGAGTTGTTGTAGTTTAGATGAGTTGTTGTAATTTAGATGAGTTGTTGTAGTTTAGGAAGAATTTGTGGTAGTTAAAGGGCTTGATGGAGATAATTTATGAAGCCTTATAATTGCTGGAGACCCTTCTTAAACTGAATATATATGTCTAATTGTTACCAGAATATGATGAAAAGGATATCACTGGTACTGTATGGGTTAAAAGGATATCACTGGTACTGTATGGGTTAAAAGGATATCACTGGTACTGTATGGGTTAAAAGGATATCACTGGTACTGTATGGGTTAACAGGATATCACTGGTACTGTATGGGTTAAAAGGATATCACTGGTACTGTATGGGTTAACAGGATATCACTGGTACTGTATGGGTTAAAAGGATGTCACTGGTACTGTATGGGTTAAAAGGATATCACTGGTACTGTATGGGTTAAAAGGATATCACTGGTACTGTATGGGTTAAAAGGATATCACTGGTACTGTATGGGTTAAAAGGATATCACTGGTACTGTATGGGTTAAAAGGATATCACTGGTACTGTATGGGTTAAAAGGATATCACTGGTACTGTAGGGGTTAAGATATCACTGGTACTGTAGGGGTTAAGATATCACTGGTACTGAAGGGGTTAAGATATCACTGGTACTGTAGGGGTTAAGATATCACTGGTACTGTAGGGGTTAAGATATCACTGGTACTGTAGGGGTTAAGATATCACTGGTACTGTAGGGGTTAAGATATCACTGGTACTGTATGGGTTAAAAGGATGTCACTGGTACTGTATGGTTAAAAGGATATCACTGGTACTGTATGGGTTTAAAAGGATATCACTGGTACTGTATGGGTTAAAAGGATATCACTGGTACTGTAAGAGTTAAAAGGATATCACTGGTACTGTATGGGTTAAAAGGATATCACTGGTACTGTATGGGTTAAAAGGATATCACTGGTACTGTATGGGTTAAAAGGATATCACTGGTACTGTATGGGTTAAAAGGATATCACTGGTACTGTATGGGTTAAAAGGATATCACTGGTACTGTATGGGTTAAAAGGATATCACTGGTACTGTATGGGTTAAAAGGATATCACTGGTACTGTATGGGTTAAAAGGATATCACTGGTACTGTATGGGTTAAAAGGATATCACTGGTACTGTATGGGTTAAAAGGATATCACTGGTACTGTATGGGTTAAAAGGATATCACTGGTACTGTATGGGTTAAAAGGATATCACTGGTACTGTATGGGTTAAAAGGATATCACTGGTACTGTATGGGATACTGTAGTATATAATATAGTCTGTTGATGCATAACATAATATAGAAATTAAGGGGAGATAGTTCACTTTTTGGCCGATTTCTGCATGTATTAATTATTGTTCTAGTTTCCTCCCTAGACCTCCATCAAATTTAAAAAAACATCCATTAGATCCCCCTTCTAGATTAATTTGTAAATTTTTCGGCAGAAAAATTTCCAGGCCGAAGGCCGGTTCTTCCAACATTACAGGCTCACTATCGTTCGCCAGGGAAAAAGTCGACACCTAAATAGCACTAAAGGTCTAAATATTGACGAAGAAATGGGGAGAAAGGTCTTAAAATCGGCTAACTAATGGGGCAAACATCTTAACATTTGAAAACTAATGGGGCTAAACACGAGGGAGAAAGTGGTCCAGAAAACCGGCCCATGTTCCCTTAATTCGTGTCCAGAGATTTACAGCCATAATTTTGAAATAGGTGAGGTCCACGAATTGTTATGAGTGGCTATACAATCGTGCGAAGAAGTGATGTCTCGGCACCAAGTATGTTTTGATCAATAATTGGTATCCGCAATATCTAAGCTTTATGTCTTCATATCAAGTGAAATAAACACACATGTTCCTACACTTTCCCACCTTATCCAACATCTGACGAACATTAATACAGCACAGAGCAGGCCAAACGTAATGATAGCTGAACCATGACTTATTAGCGCGACCGTACAACATATTAATTACTCCTTCAATTCGTCTATAATATACATTAGGCTACCATTAATACATGTATATGGGAATATATGTACATGCTCAGATTAATATGCAGGATTCGAAACTGCATAATAAATCGTAGGCTTGTCCATATTTCTTTAACTGTCTTGATAGCGTAATGCATAGTGCGCGGAATTTCGATGTGAGTATCCTGGGTTTGAGTCCTCGGAGTGCCACATGTATTTGTTGATTTTATTAATTGTGTTTAGATGTGAAGTTGGTTGGTATAAAACACATAATCATTTATTTGTGTTTTTCAGGGCGTGTTTGCTGTCATGGTAATTGGCTACGTCGCTGGACTCCTGGTCATTCTACTTGAGTGTGTGGCCAGTCGAGTACAAGTGTGGCAATATTAATAATGGACACTTCACCCCATTAGTTTGGCGATAATAAGACCTTGTAGTCCATTAGTTTGGCGATAATAAGACGCTTCAACTCATTAACCCCTTCTGTACCGGCAACGTCTTTTCAATTGTATTCTAGCTATGTTTACACGATGTTGTGCAGTTGAAGTAGGATCTGTGGTAGTAAAAAGGGTTAAGTGAGATAGTTCGAAGCCTGTTAATTGCTTTCGGCCCTGTTTAAGCTGAATAAAATCGTCTGATAGTAGCCACAATAAAGTTGAAAAGACATAGCCGGTACTGAAGGGGCTAATTTGGCGATACTAAGACCTTGTAGCCCATTAGTTTGGCGATAGTAAGACGCTTCAACCCATTAATTTGGCGATAACAAGACGTAGCACCCCATTAGTTTGGCGCTCATAATACGTAGCATATCATTAGTTTGGCAATACTATGTTATACCCAATTAGTCTGGCGATAATAAGACGTTTCGCCACAATCAGGTGTATTTTTTTCTGGACGAGCGATAGCAAACCTGCCACTTGGAAGAAATCGATCTTCGATTGGGTCGTTTCTCTATCGAAAACAAAAAATACAAATTTAGCTTGCAGGGAGTCTGGGTGGGCATTTTTTAGTTTGAAGGAATCTGGAGAGGCGTTTTTGTTAGCATAAGGGGCAAACTAAAATATGTTGCTTAAACATGACAAACACAGCACAAATCCTCAGTAGTAACTATATGAATGAATGATTATGGCTGAAATATACCGTAGTTGGTATATGTCTGAATAATCATAGCGGTATCGGCCATTATAAAGTCATATTTTGTTATCATTATTTTACTATTTTATTATTTCACTATTTGATGGCCATCCCTGCAAAAATGTGAGGATATATTTTTATGGTCCTTATTCTATCTGCGAAACATTGTCAATATAGTACTCCTCCTCAAACATTGTCAATATAGTACTCCTCCTCAAACATTGTCAATATAGTACTCCTCCTCAAACATTGTCAATATAGTACTCCTCCTCAAACATTGTCAATATAGTACTCCTCCTCAAACATTGTCAATATAGTACTCCTCCTCAAACATTGTCAATATAGTACTCCTCCTCAAACATTGTCAATATAGTACTCCTCCTCAAACATTGTCAATATAGTACTCCTCCTCAAACATTGTCAATATAGTACTCCTCCTCAAACATTGTCAATATAGTACTCCTCCTCAAACATTGTCAATATAGTACTCCTCCTCAAATGGTGTTTCAATTCACTCATTTTGTACTTGTATGCTTTCTGTCAGAGGGGCTTGGAGTTTTAGGGAATGTTGATGCTCAAATGATGCAGCCTCATATTTGGTGATAAACCTACAATGAAAAGGAGAAGGAAAACAAGAAAATGTACTTAAAATGACATTATTATGCCAATTGTATCACTCCCACAGACATAATTAAATCTGAAAATATTAAGGGGAGGAAGACCGTTTTTCTGGACCCCCTTCTCCCTAATGCTTAGCACCACTAATTTTGAGATTAAAAGACGTTCGACCCATTAGTTTGGCGATTCTAACACCTTTCGCCCCATTTCTTTGTCAATTTTAAGATATTTCGTGCCATTTAGGTGTTGATTATTTCCTGGCGAGCGATAGCAAGCCTGCAATTTTAAGAGGAACCGGCCTTCGGCCGGGAAATTTTTCTACCGAAAATTTTTAAAAATTATCTTGAAGGGGGGTCTAGGGGTGTGTTTCTAAGCTTGATGGAGGTCTAGGGAGGAAACTAAAACAATATATGAATAAATGAATTAATAGACCAAACAAACGGCCAGTCTCCCCTTAAATATATAATTGCACATCTGATAAGGATGAGAATAAAGAAGGGACTGTGTTTTCAGACTATGGTTTATGATACCCAAACCTCCGAACCTTGGTGGTAGAGCTAACATGTTGCTGTGTGATCTATTGTCTCTCTGTTATGGCTGCTATGAATGTTCCCTGGATTGATTCTATGATACCCAAACCTCCGAACCTTGGTGGTAGAGCTAACATGTTGCTGTGTGATCAATTGTCTCTCTGTTATGGCTGCTATGAATGTTCCCTGGGTTGATTCTATGATACCCAAACCTCCGAGCCTTGGTGGTAGAGCTAACATGTTGCTGTGTGATCTATTGTCTCTCTGTTATGGCTGCTATGAATGTTCCCTGGATTGATTCTATGATACCCAAACCTCCGAACCTTGGTGGTAGAGCTATCATGTTGCTGTGTGATCAATTGTATCTCTGTTATGGCTGCTATGCATGTTCCCTGGGTTGATTCTATGATACTCAAACCTCCGAACCTTGGTGGTAGAGCTAACATGTTGCTGTGTGATCTATTGTCTCTCTGTTATGGCTGCTATGAATGTTCCCTGGATTGATTCTATGATACCCAAACCTCCGAACTTTGGTGGTAGAGCTAACATGTTGCTGTGTGATCTATTGTCTCTCTGGTATGGCTGCTATGAATGTTCCCTGGATTGATTCTATGATACCCAAACCTCCGAACCTTGGTGGTAGACCTAACATGTTGCTGTGTGATCTATTGTCTCTCTGTTATGGCTGCTATGAATGTTCCCTGGGTTGGTTCTGTAACACTATACCCTGTTCCCAACAAGTACAGGGTGTCTCAAAATAGATGCAACCCATTAACAATATAATCATTTATTACTCAGACAAGAAACTCCAAAAAAATATTACATTTTCTAAAAGCTGATATTATAACAATTAAAAAACTAAAGATTTGAGGTATCTAGCTCAAAGGATACATACATTAGAGCACACGTTCCAAATGACTACCATTGCCATTGCGCTGCAGACACACTTGAAGCCGACAAGCAAAGTTGTCAATCACCCTGACACACTCTTCCTTCCTGATGGCACGAATCTGCACTCTGTAAAATGCACATCTCAAAACATGGCACTATCGGACCATTTTGGTGATTGACAACTTTGCTCGTCGGCTTCAAGTGTGTCTGCAGCACAACAGTAGTCATTTGGAACATGTGCTCTAATGGATAATCCTTTGAGCTAGAGACCTCAAATCTTTAGTTTTTAATTATTATAATATCAGCTTCTAGAAAATTTAATCTTCTTTGGAGTTTCTTGTCTGAGTAATAAATAATTATATTGTTAATGGGTTGCACCTATTTTGAAACACCCTGTAGTTCATAAATTGTGAACCCTATCATCTGTTACTCAATAAGAGCTTGAACAAATGGGCTGTAATTTTCCACACCTATTCCCTGGCTGACCTATCCCAAATGGTAGAAATATTAGCTCGATTACTCTAGTCGTTTGTGAGTTATAGAGGTTAACCCTTAAAGAGCAGCACTCGACTTAAGTCGTGCACCAATTTGCAGCAAGTTAGGAGCATTATTAAGGCTTTTAAAGGGTTAAAATCGAGTGCAAATGGCCGGGAGCGCAGCAGGCCACACGTCCGACACCCAGGACTTACCGCCACCCACTGACTCACGCTCCCTCTGTTCTTGAGAGGACGGCAGTGTTACCATTAGTGAGCGTAGTGGGAAAGAAATATGCCGCTATACGCTAAACTCCCATGTTGGTGGCACCACTGCATGAGAACCATGAGTGCTATGTAGCTCGTTCTGGTCTCATTTTGAAGCTTTTAGCGCCTAGTTTTTTGCTGAATAAATTTTGTTCATGCAGATACTTGATTGATCATTCAGGAGGGCCTGAATATGCCCAAAATAGCCCAAAACTCCCCGCTAGACAAGGGTTAATGTTCAAGAGTTTTGACCTACTTACTTAGAATAGAGTATAGCCCCTTATATAGTAAACACAATAAGTACTGTGTCGGTATTGTGCAGCATAATTTACTGGTTCGGCTCAATGGTTTAAGGAGGGGTATAGTTTGCATAAATAAGCGAAACATTTAGACAGCTCACCACTTTAAGGGCAAATGGGTTGCTTTCCTGGACCCCCTTCTCCCTCATGTTTTGCATATTAGTTTTGAGGTTTTAAGACGTTCGTTCCGTTAGTTTGGCGATTTTTAGACCTTTCGCCCCATTCTGTTGTCAATATTTAGACCTTTCGTGTCATTTAGGCATCGATGTTTTCATCTAAAGGGAGAGAGAGAGATTAATTAATACTAATATGTATATATATATATATATATATATATATATATATATATATATATATATATATATATTGAGAATATATCACAAATACACGTGAGCCACTAAATGTTTCTAGTCTCTCAGTGGGGATCGAACCATCGACCATCAGAACGATAGCCGACGCTTAATCAATTACACCACGGCAGACGCTTAATCAATTACACCACTGCCGTGGTGTAATTGATTAAGCGTCGGCTATCGTTCTGATGGTCGATGGTTCGATCACCACTGAGAGACTAGAAACACATATATATATATATATATATATATATATATATATATATATATATACACAGTGTGTGTGTGTGTGTGTGTATGTGTGTATCTACACTTTCTGAAGCATAATTCTGCTGTATTTGTGATTTAGTAGAACAACACAGCAGTCCACTAATGTCAATCCAACGTGAGGGTGTGCATAATCCCCCGATGACAACACACACACACTCACACACACACACACACACACACACACACACGTATCAATAATACACATCTTTATCGCACCCCTCTGCTACGCTAGTGAGAAAACTGTACACAATCATTCTCAACGTTGTGTAAAATGTCACACTGTGTAAGGAGCTCATTTGGTATCACAGAGCGCCTTTTTATTCGCCTGTTATATTTCATATTTTCAACACCTATTCTGGCAGCTTGTGAGGTAAACTTTTTCCATATTTGACTCCCTGTAACTAAACTATCTATGCTCCAGTTTCTGATACCAGTGCAAATATCCCAGACATGCTTTCGAAATAATGTTGGCTGTACGAAAATTGCTCGCTTAATACTCACTTAATTTGCTTCAAGGTTTTGTATAATGTCAGCCACTGTTAGGACATAATGTAAGCTTTTGGCTGACTGCTGTGTTCAAATGAGGGCTCACGCAATAGGGGAAGTATCGGGACAGTCACGAACACAATTCACTATCTTTGTGTATAATAATTGACCACTTGCGTGTTTCGTTCTATAAGGAAGTTGGTGCTGTAAACATTGATATAGAACAGAAATGCAATAATAATTTAGATTTCTGGTGAGTAGAAATGATGTTGAATTGGGTTTTATTTATTTATGTATGTACTATGATCATATTTTAGCTGGTAATTTTGTTATATATCGATGTCTGCAGCTCCAACTCCCTTATAGATTGGAACTCGCAAGTGTATAATTGCGATCAGGTGGAGCAGATACGGGTGCTGTGGTGGTATGGCTAGAGTTAGTATGTATGTATGTATGTATGTATGTATGTATGTATGTATGTATGTATGTATATAATTATGTATGTATGTAATGTATGTATGTATGTGTGTGTATGTATGTATGTGTGTGTATGTATGTATGTATGCATGTATGTATGTATATACTCAGGCACATACCCCACAGCTGGGGGTGGGCGAATCAAGAGAGACCGAACTGAAACAACAATATAAGTCCCAATTCTTAGGGTCCGGGGCCACTTTTGCGTTCCCTCACCCCTTTATCTGTCTCATCTAGTAGGCGAATTATGCAAGGGGAGGAGGATTCCTAGCCTGCTGCCCCCAGAAGGAAAGTAGGACCGTAAAATAAACAGACAGAAACGGCTAAGGTTGGGTAGAGGATGTCAAACCTCACTCTGGATAGGACCTACCCTCACCTGCATTTAGTGCCCTCATGAATTATTCTTTGGTTCAAAGGTGAATACAATAGCTTGCCTATTTGCAGTAATGTTGTTAGCAGTGAGAGCCAACATGTACAATAGCTTGCCTATTTGCAGTAATGTTGTTAGCAGTGAGAGCCAACATTCAAAGGTGAATACAATAGCTTGCCTATTTGCAGTAATATTGTTAGCAGTGAGAGCCAACATTCAAAGGGGAATACAATAGCTTGCCTATTTGCAGTAATATTGTTAGCAGTGAGAGCCAACATTCAAAGGGGAATACAATAGCTTGCCTATTTGCAGTAATGTTGTTAGTAGTGAGAGCCAACATTCAAAGGGGAATACAATAGCTTGCCTATTTGCAGTAATGTTGTTAGCAGTGAGAGCCAACATTCGTTCACCTTATTATGATTAAGGGGAGGCAGACCTTTTTTTCTGGACCCCCTTCTCCCTAATGTTTAGCCCCACTAGTTTTGATATTATAAGACGTTCGTCCCATTAGTTTGGCGATTTTAACACCTTTCGCCCCATTTCGTTGTCAATTTTAAGACCTATTGTGCCATTTAGGTGTCGATTATTTCCTGGCGAGCGATAGCGAGCCTGCAATTTTAAGAGGAACCGGCCTTCGGCCCGGACATTTTTCTACTGAAAAATGTACAAATTTATGTTGAAGGGGGGTCTAGGGGGTGTTTTTCTAAGCTTGATGAGGTCTAGGGAGGAAACTAAAAAAATATATGAATAAATGAATTAATAGACCAAACAAACGGCCAGTCTCCCCTTAAATGATCCTTGTTGGTGGTCAATTACTTCGATCCCTTCCTAGTGCTTGTATATAAATCATCTGCTCGCAACTTTACGTTACACTGCAAACAAAGCTAGTTCATAATATATTCACTAAGTATATTACTACTGTTTTCAGGCTATTTGAACACATGAATGATGCAAAATCTTTGTTATCATTAACCCTTAAATGGCGGCGCGCAACAGAAGTCGAGTGAAATAAATTTGGACTATGTGGCGGCGCACGACATAGGTCGAGTTGGTATTTCCCGCCCTAATTTAAGTGGCAAGCAAAATCTAGCGGTCAGGCAGTGTACTACTAGGTCCCACCCACACATCCCCACCGTGTGAGCTTGGCTCAGTACCGCTCTAGCCGCCACAATGGAGAGACAAGATTTGCCTGTGTTCGATTCGGTGCCCGCCCGTAGTACGTCGCGCCAGCCAAGGCGTAGGGCCCCGCTCTCAGCCGAGGAGTTAGTTCTGCTGATGAACTCTTCAGCGGTATCTAGAATATCATTGAATGAAAGCATGGAAGGGCTTGGTGAGAGTGGGGGAAGTGAGGAGGAAGAAGAACTGGAATATAAACCTGTCATCGGTTTTCACAGACGCCATAACTTGCGGGGCGAAAATGGTGAAGATGGTGACGAGGAGCTTGGTGAACACACTGGTGTGGGTGTTGGTAAGTACAATGTACATTTATATTATTTGAGAGATTGATAGAGATTGATGTAGCCTACAATAATTTTATTATTGGCGTAATGTGGGTACATTTCTTACGGGAATACAAGCAACGAAGATTGTGTTGTTGGTCTTCCTATAGCAACGAATATTGTGGTGTTGGTCTTCCTATATTGCATTTCCATTCCTTATAGGCGTATATAATACATATATATCGGTGTACAGTAGAATACATTCCTTACGCATGTGACTGAAATTGCTTGCAAGTTTGATTGCAAGCGATTGAAGATTGTGGTGTTGGTCTTCCTATATTACGTTTCCATTCATTTTATAGTCGTATATCACGGTGTAGGGTTGATTTCATGGTATGAAATCAACCCTACACCGTGATATATACGCCTATCAAATGATGGCAATGATATTATTATTTATTGTTTGCGAGTTTTCATTCATTTGATAGGCGTATATCACGGTGTAGGGTTGATTTCATAGTATGAAATCAACCCTACACTGTGATATATACGCCTATCAAATGATGGTAATTATATTATTATTTATTGTTTGCGAGTTTTCATTCATTTTATAGGCGTATATCACGGTGTAGGGTTGATTTCATAGTATGAAATCAACCCTACACCGTGATATATACGCCTATCAAATGATGATATCAATATACGGTATATATATATATATATATATATATATATATATATATATATATATATATATATATATACCGTATATTTATTGTTCCATATATGATATTTTGGAGAAATTTATTTTCTCTCTCTCTCTCTCTCTCTCTCTCTGTCTCTTTCGTTCTTCCCATCTTTGTTTGTGTGACTTACTGATTAGTCTAGGCCACTCCTCAAACAACCCTTTTATCACATGCCCCCGGGCAGTACCACCAAGTAGGATTTTCTTTCTCTACCTTCATTTATTCATGTATTTATTCATTTCTTCGCGTGATTCCATGTTGCTTGCAATCATTTGATATAATAGGCGTATATCACGGTGTAGGGTTGATTTCATAGTATGAAATCAACCCTACACCGTGATATATACGCCTATCAAATGATGATATCAATATACGGTATATATATATATATATATATATATATATATATATATATATATATATATATATATATACGTATATTTATTGTTCCATATATGATATTTTGGAGAAATTTACTTTCTCTCTCTCTCTCTCTCTTTCCGTCTTCCCATCTGTTTGTGTGACTTATTTTGACAATTAGCCCCGGGTACTACCATCATGTAGCATATTCTTTCTCTACCTTCATTTATTCATGTATTTATTAATTTCTTCGCGTGACTCCATGTTGCTTGCAATCATTTGATAGGCGTATATATCACGGTATACGGTACATTTGTTTCCTTACGCAGGTGACCTTGAAATTGCTAGGACTCTCTCTCTCTCTCTCTCAAATTAATCATGTCTTAGTTGTCAAGTTTGAGTCTGCACCTCCCGCATACGAAATACAATTCCCACAATTTTCATAGGCAACACAAGACAGGCCAAACGACGAAGATTGTCATCCCCACAGCCACGCCCATCCACATCCGGGCTTCAGCGGATGAGGAGGATCAGGAGGACCAGGCGTCGGCTGACGATGTCTGAGAGTGATGCTGGCACCGGCTCAAGCTCTCCTGATTCGCCTGAAGCCAGGATATCCCCCACGCCAGCAAGCGACTCTTATGGCGGGCAGGCACAGCCACAGCCACAGCAGGGACCGCCACAACAGGGAGAGCCACAGCAAGGTGCCCGGGGAACGGCCCGAGGAAAGGCCTGAGGAAGGGCCCGAGGAAAGGCCGGAAGAGGTGCTCGGGTACGTGCTCGGGGAGGTGCCACGGGAGGTGCCCCAGGAGGTGCCCCGGGAGGCGCCCCAGGAGGTGCCCCAGGAGGTGCCCCGGGAGGTGCCCCAGGAGGTGCCCCAGGAGGTGCCCCACAAGTGGTCGGGAGGGGCAGGAGGCCGGACGAGCCACCTATCTTTCAGTGGGAGCACTGCGAACCTCGGGATATACCTGGGGTTCCACCCAATTTTGATAAGGGGACAAATGGCGTCCAGCCTGGCTTTCCCTGTACCGAGAATGATACCCCTTATGACTACTTCCGAGCATTCTTTGACGATGAATTGCTCGGGGACATGGTAAGGGAGACAAACCTATACGCAAGGCAGCACTCCGAAGAGATGGCCTCGCCCCACATGAGGAGATGGACGCCCATCGATATCCCTGAGCTCCTACTGTTTTTGGCCCTCACCATGCTAATGCCCCACATGAGAAAGCACAACATGCTGGATTATTGGCTGATGCATGACATTAGATCAACGCCAGTCTTCAACATGTACTATTGTGGACATAAGTCCTGCTACACCTGCCCAGCAGAGAATCGCGAATTGTGTTGGTAACATTGATACACCCCCCACCCCCACTCCTTCCCCACTCTACCACCCTCTCTCAGCCAAACCCTCCCTTCTTCTTTCTTTCCTGTTTCACGTCTGTAAGCCCCTCCTCCTGCATTGTTTCCACCACTGTAACTTTAACCAAGTCCATGACTATAACCATAAGATGATACATATCACGATAACCTCTCTCTCCTTCCTTTCTCACATTTATCACTCTTATCATCGTATCTATGTATTTTTATGCATGCTTTCCAAATCTTCTTCCTAACATTAAATAACACATCGTTAAAATAGCAATAGGTTACCTAGCTTATGTTCATATTTACCAATTATTATAAACCTAGCTCAATATACAGTTGTATGATCCATTCGAATATGTAAGTATATTAACAATATAATGTTATCTAAGTCAGATACAATTGAGACTTAAATATACTTTTACATTCTCATATTTCAATTAAGTTATGATTAATTAAGCACATATATCCCAATATCTGGAGTAAGCATTTATTTTACTGTTAAAGTATATATACAATACTATTAAAAAAGATCATTGACCTACACATATAATGGGTACCTTGATTCAATGCATTGAATATTAAAGTTAAAAATATATGGTTATGTGTATTCTCAATACAGTATTCGCCTGTCAACCCACCTCCCCTCCCCTCCCCCTAGCTCACACTAATCTATTCATATTTCGTAACTAGTCAACGCAAACACACGACCACACACACCCCTTCCGTACCAGGATTCCGTTTATTTTTTATTTAGCTATATTTATGCAATTGTATGCAGTTAATGAAGGATCTGTGGTATTAAGAAGGGTTAATTAAAATGGTATACAGATGTTTAACTGTTACACTTCCTTCTTTTATTGAATAACAATGTTAATACATAACTGTATTCCATTCACTGGAGAGGGTGAGATTAAAGTGTTGGGAGAGGCCACCTGTAGGTGGTGAAGGGAATACTACGGTTCTCCCTCCTTGCGAGTGGATAGATGGACCCACGAGAGTGGGTCTGGTTCTTCTTGTCCCTTCGATTAACACAAACAAATACAGAAGTGCAGTTCAGTCATAATATTGGATTGCATATATGTAAATTTACACCAAATTAATTTTGACTCTGTTTCATCATAACGTTGAGGCAAAATTTCCATTATATGGTATGAAATTTGGGTATGTTAAATATGGCAGTTGACACAAATTATTAAGTCGAGCATAAGGCGGTGGAAATGTGTTTGACAAAACGAAATATAATTCCTTAAACATGACAAATTTATAGAAATAATATTTATATATCTATATTAATCATGTGTGAAGTAGCTTAAGGGATATCGTTCCGTTTCAGGTGAATGTCTATATCATAGAGCAGAGGACCTTTGTGAATCTTAGCTAGGCCATAAATAGAGACATTTTAGTAACCCTTTTGGTACCGGGGACATCTCATATATATTTCACTATGGCTATATTCAGCCTATTATATGTAGATTAGAAAGGGGCTGTGGTAGCTAAGGTGTTATTTGCGATAGTATGTAGCATTTCAAATAGTAGACGCCCTTCTTTAGCTTAATACAATCGTCTAATATTTGCCAGAATAATATTATGATGAAAACAATATCACCGGTACTGAATGAGTTAAACCTCATAATCGTAGCGTTAATTGGAATTGGAGATTCCTGCCCATACCATTATAATAAAACACCAACCAAAGAAACTAATACAAAAACCAACAACCTAATGATTCATGCAGTAGGATATAAATGTAATGTAATTAAATACTGAAAAAAGTGGGAATTCACCTAATGCAAATAAGATTATTGTTGTCCCTTTATCACTTTAATATGTAATGTCCAATTATTTAATAGGAGTTTCAACATAATTACTATTGGGTCAAACAGATCATACAATAAAATATTGAATTATTATTTATTGTAATGATAATACAATTAGGCTGTCCTCCAAAAAAATTAGATTTACACTGGAGTGGTAGAGGTATTGTTAAAAACGCAGAGGAAATGTTTTGCGTTTGATTATCGTCTTGTCCAACAATAAGAGTACCGGTAATGTTTTTGGTTTCCTATGCAACACATCATTAAACAAAGAGCACTATTGATATAGCCTTATTTATATACGGTGGCATTTATTTGTAAACTTGTTTTTTCCTAAATATTATTATATTTGTTTGTAGTTATTAGCTGTATACACTATCAATTTGCTGAATATATTTCTCAATCCAATATTTTTAATTAATTAATATAGATAGATGTATACACAATTTTCACGTGTTTGTATATTGCTTATACGCGAAGAGTGTCCATGTAGGGCCGAACCTGTTCTATACCAGGATAACAAATAAAAATAAAAGAACAAGAAAATATATAAAATATATAAAATAACTTCTTCGCTCTGGGCTTTATTTACAGTACTTAAGAGGAAAACAACGTTTTAGAGTCCAAAACCCAAGTGTTTGTTGTGGTTTCACCATATACTAAGTTCCCCAGGCAGTTTGTTTCAAAATGTAACATTATAATAATATGTTGCAGTGTAGATATTGTGTATTTGAGTTATAGATTATTTGTTATCAAATTATGGATGTGCACTTCATTAAAACATATAATTGGAAGTAATGTATGAACAATTCCAACCGAAACAATGTTACCTAACCTTGTGTCACCATTATAACTGATGGGGGTAATGGTGTGAGTGAAAACAAATGTGTGTGAAATGGTAGTAAATGAAGGAATATAAAGATGACACAGATTCTACTTGTCAATTTATTATAAGTATTTGTGTCTGTAACTATCATAATAATACAATTGATAGCTTGTCCTGCATCATTGAAGCTACTTCAATCGTGATTAATATATATATATAGAAATATTTCTATAATTTAAATACTGTTAACAAATTATAGTTTACATCCCAAAGGTTCTTCTTATACTGTATAACATCGTCTAAAAAGGGCCACCATAAACTTTCAAAATGCATCATGAATCTCAAGGGGTAAATGGTGTTGCAAGGAAAACCAAAGAATATCCTCCTCCTGTCGGAGGCAATATTCAAACTCGAAACATTTTAGCTCTGTGTTGAACACTTATAACCTCTACCACACATTTACACATTTAAATAGGCAGTGACGGCATTTCTTCCCTTGCTTGTGTTTACTGTATGATATCTACGTTATAGATGTGTTCTATGTGATATTTTATAGCTCTTAAGGTTTGGATTTAACTGATAAAATTAGCATTATAATTCTAATTACTATGACTTATCTAGTTTAATGATCAAATATGGAATAATAAAGATAAGTTTAATTAATTCAAATAATAATGTGATAATCTAGAGTGATATCCAAACATTAAGAGCAATAAACTATTACAGGGAACACATTAATAACCCAGATATAAAACCGTAAACACAAGCAAGATATGAAATGCCGTCGTTGCCTATGTTTTTATTATTGTGAGTAATAAGTGAAGCAAGGCCTGTGATTAGCTTTAAGCCGCGTGGGCCAAGTCAGTCAGTATTCATCTCTTGCTTACTTTTTGGGTTTATCACATCTTTATTTCGGTTGTGTATACTGTATGCTATACTGTATATGTGATTAATGTGTATTAATGTAATATATCGTGACTCTATATATTTGGATATCACTTTACATTGTTAAGTAATCATTAACATTATTAAAGCGTGTCTAGTATAATGAATGAATATAGAATAATAAAGGTAATATATAATACAGCAATTATCAGTTCTGCGACTCTTCAGGGCCAGTGAGCTGAGGTATTGATAAGATGGGAAATAATGAACGTCGATACAATCACCAACTAGGAGCTAGATGTATGGTTCGAGTGAATGGATAGTAGCTACAATTATAAGTTTCTATTCAATTAAGGAAGGATATGTAACAATTAAAAGGCTTCATATTAGCTAAATTAATTCTTCTAAATACCACAGATTCTTGCTTATCTGCACAACATTGTGTAAATATAGCTGTAATAAAACAAAACACAACCCCGATAAGGAAGGGGTTAATCTCGGAGGGAGCCGTGTTCGTTGAGACAGTTGAAAGACACCAAATCTCCTCAAGTAAGAAAATAACATGCACATTTGTGTAATGTAATGTCACATTAATGTGTGTGGCCGTGTGTTTGAGTTGAATAGTTACGAAATATGAATAGATTAGTGTGAGCTACCGTAGTTAAGGGGGAGGTGGGCTGACAGGCGAGTATTGAATACACACGTAACCATATATTTATAACTTTTAATATTCAAATAATTTAATATAGGAACCCATTTTATGTGTGTGTCAATGATTTCATTCAATAATACATACACTTTGACAGTGAAATACACGCTTACTCCAAACAGTGGGCTATATGGGCTTAGATAATTATAACTGAATTGAAATATGATAATGCAAAAGTAAATTAAAGGTTCAGTTGTATTTGACTGAAATAACTTATATTGTTAATAAACTTCCATGTTCGAATGGATTATCAAACTTTTTATTGTGCTAGGTTTGTATAAAATGGCAAATATACAATATATATAAAGTATGTAACGATATGATATATAATTTTAGGAAGAAGATTTGGAAAACATTCATAAAAATATAATGATTTGATGAGAGAGGGAGAAATAATGAACGGCTTATAGAAGTGATAAAAAAGGAAAGAAGTAGAAGGGGAAGGAAGGGCTTGGCTGAGAGAGGGTGGTATAGTGGGGATGGAATGGGGGGACTGGGGGGTATCAATGTTACCAACACAATTCTCGGATCCCTTTCAGGCAGGTGTAGCAGGACTTATGTCCACAATAGTACATGCCCAGGGACCAATACCGACAAATTCTCAAGTGCTTGCACTTTGTCGACAACACTGCGGCACACGGAGCTGACAAGCTTTGGAAAATCCGGCCATTCCTGAACTCCCTCCTGAACAGGTATCGCCGGTTTTTCAAACCTTTTCAGAATGTCGTGATCGATGAGTCCTTGTTCCTCTTCCGTGGACGTCTCTCTTTCAGGCAGTACATTCCGTCGAAGCGTCACCGCTTCGGGATCAAGTTCTTTGTACTGTGTGACTGCGAGACAGGATACGTGCTGGACCTCATCATCTACACCGCTACTGATGTGGACATTCCAAACGACCCACTGGGTCTTTCAGGGGTGGTTGTGAAGACACTGATGGAGCCGTATCTGGATGCCAACCGTATCTTGTACACCGACAATTTCTACACCTCTCCTCTCCTTGCCAGGTATCTCCTTGCAAGGAGCACGGGAAGCTGTGGAACTGTCAGGGCAAACAGGAAACACTGGCCCAAGTTTCATGCTACACAGAAAGGAGACATCTTCCGGAAGAAGAGCAGCAGTGACAGTATACTGGCTATTTGTTGGCATGACACAAAGCCAGTCAATGTCCTCTCCACCTTCCACAAGTCCCCAATGCGAGATAGCGGGAAGAAGAGATACCACATGGACCCTGTCACCCGCGAGAAGCATCTAGTAGCTATCTCCAAACCTGACCTTGTTATGGACTACAACATAAGCATGCAGTTGGTGGATAAGAGTGACATGCAAATCACTGCTGTTGACTGCCTCAGGAAGACGTGTAAGTGGTATAAAAAGGTGGTACTCCATCTTCTTGATGTCACTATCCTGAACGCGTACAACCTGTGGATGACGCAGACAGGAAAGAAGAGCTCGGTAAGGCTGTTCGCGAAGGAAATCATCGACTCCATCTTCAGGAAGCACGGAACCACACGTATGCTACCACCTCCGAGGCCGATCGTGAATCTGCCTGCCCGCCTTGAGAGCCGGGACTACTTCTCGACCCACATGCTTGTGTTTTGCCCCCGCTCAGCATCACAAATCGCAGCCAACCGGAAGCACGGACTGAAGCAGTGCCACGTCTGCAGACACACAACAAGGAGGAACCAAATCAGGAAGGAAACCACGTTCATGTGTAGTTATTGCAATGTGGGACTATGCGCTTCTCCATGTTACACCGAGTACCACACACTGGAACACTTCTAGACCTCTTCCAAGACCTCCTCCTCCTCTAGACCTCTTGCCAATCATTCATAAGTTCATTCAATCATTCATTCATCTATTTCAAACTACCTCATAAATTCATGTCATTCAATCATTCATATGGTGGAATAGCACACTACCTAAACACAAGTGCATTCATCATCATCAGCAACATCACCCATTACATCCATAAGTATCTAATCTCATCCATCCATCTGCTTCTTGGTCCACCTCATACATCCATGTCATTTGTCTACCTCAATCATATAACTGCCTTTTATCTACCTCAATCCTATAACTGCCTTTTCTACCCCAATGAAATGTGGATTACACCTCCTGGGAACACCAAAAAAAAAAAAAAAATGAGTCAACACTACCCCATAGGGTGATTTGGAAATGTGTTGAAATAATATTATTTATAAAACAAAACAAAAATTCCTGCAAAGCAAGCGAAACAGAGAGAGAGTGAAAATGCATGCCTGTATATATATATATATATATATATATATATATATATATATACCGTATATTGATATCAATCATTTGATAGGCATACATATCACCATGTACGGTACATTGTAGGGACAGAAATGTACCGTATACCGTCATATTTACGCCTATCAAATGATTGAAATCAATATACACCAATATACAGTATATATATATTGATATCAATCATTTGATAGGCGTATATATCACGGTATACGGTACATTTCTGTCCTTACGAAAGGAGAGAGAAGAGTCCTAGCAATGTCAAGGTCACCATGTACGGTACATTGTAGGGACAAAAATCTACCGTATACCGTGATATATACGCCTATCAAATGATTGAAATCAATATACACCAATATACAGTATATATATTGATATCAATCATTTGATAGGCGTATATATCACGGTATACGGTAGATTTCTGTCCTTACGAAAGGAGAGAGAAGAGTCATAGCAATTTCAAGGTCACCTTTGTAAGGAAACAAATATACCGTACATGGTGATATATATACGCCTATCAAATGATTGATATCAATATTCACCAATATACAGTATATATATATATATATATATATATATATATATATATATATACCGTATATTGATATCAATCATTTGATAGGCATACATATCACCATGTACGGTACATTGTAGGGACAGAAATCTACCGTATACCGTGATATATACGCCTATCAAATGATTGATATCAATATACACCAATATACAGTATATATATATATATATATATATATATATATATATATATATATATATATATATATATATATATATATACCGTGTATTGATTGCAATCATTTGATAGGCGTGTATAATAACAATGTACGGTAACTTGTAAGGAATGAAATTTATTAGAGAATGATGATAAATGAAAGAGAATACAGAAACTGAACTGAAGAAAGTGAAAAAGATATAATAATACAGAAATATTACAAGCAAATAAAGAAAGAGGGATTAGAGAAAAGAATAATGAGAATTACATATACGAAAGGGAGAAATATAGAGAAGAGAGAAAGGGAGGAAGGGAGACAGCGCGTACGAAGGAGAAAGGAGGAGAGAGAGAGAAAGCGAGCTAGCCAGAGAGAGAGAGAGAGAGTCAGACAGACAGACAAGAGGAGTGAGAGAGACAGAAAGAGAGAGAGAGAGAGAGAGAGAGAGAGAGCGAGAATACAGAGAATACAGAAATAAGGAGAAACAAGAGAAAATAAGAGGGCTTACGGAAGGAATAATAGACGCGCATGAGGCCGAAGTCAGGACAAAGCGAACGCATCCGAACGCGCCCGGGAAATAGACCAAAAAGTAGCCTCTCTTCCTCACCTTCTCCCACCCTCCACACTCGCTCACTTCATTCAGAATAGACTTCTATGGGGAGACGGAGAGTTGTTCGTTCCAAAAATGATCGTTTCGTTCCGATTGGAGCCATAGTAACGGCGCTAGGGCGAGTGAAAGTGAGCGAATATTTCGGGAATGTGCCCGCTGGGCGGCTAGGTGAAAAATATCGCCTAGCCCGCCAATAAGGTGTTAATGTATGGCAAATTGTGAGGCTATATAAAATATTTCAAAATCAACACTTCTTAAATATTTTCCAGTATTGTTCAATAGGCATTTATTTATTCAGACATTGTTTGGTTTGCTTGAGCCACGGCGGTCGAGTGGAGAGCACGCTCACGTGTGAATCTGCTTGACATGGGTTCGATCCCAGCCAAGGCGGACATTTAGTGGGTGTGGTAGTAGGTCCTAGCATATTTCACATGCTCGCACCCAGTCAGGGGACACCTCGAGGACACACACAAAAAACCCACTCCAACAGTTTCCTCTCTCTCCAACACTCCTTCTCCCCCCTCTACACTCTTCAGAAAAAAAGGAAAGTAGAAAGTAGCTACGAGGTGCCGTTGTAAATGCTTATCCCTCAATACCTTCACCTGACCTGACCTGACCTTGTCCAACATGATTTGTGGACAATCGGTATTGTACACTCGGATACCATAGTCTCTAGCCCACTCATAAATATTCCTGGACTATCAGTATTGTACACTCGGATACCATAGTCTATAGCCCACTCATAAATATTCCTGGACTATCAGTATTGTACACTCGGATACCATAGTCTCTAGCCCACTCATAAATATTCCTGGACTATCAGTATTGTACACTCGGATACCATAGTCTCTAGCCCACTCATAAATATTCCTGGACTATCAGTATTGTACACTCGGATACCATAGTCTATAGCCCACTCATAAATATTCCTGGACTATCAGTATTGTACACTCGGATACCATAGTCTATAGCCCACTCATAAATATTCCTGGACTTCTCCTATTTCTAATTATGGAAGTATATCTCTGGAATAGAATTAATGACTATGATATTATATAAATCAACTACAAAACGATATATACAATTTAATGACAAGCAAGTTCTATCCAAAAATCAATCCATATAGTTATAATTGCATAAAGAAAATCATAGGGGGTCCACGAATTCTTATGAGTGGGCTAGAGACTATGGCATCCTAGTGTACAATATGTCACTAATACTAGCGGATATTGACAAACAAATAATCTCTATTGGGTATTTTTTAGACTTAACAGAACAAATTCAACCCCTCCAGTGCACGATGACGCGTTCTTCATTATTATTTGGTTATTGTTACACCATTTTGCGCAGCTTACGAAGAATCTGTAGGAACTAAGGGGATGACAACTATCCCTTGTAACTCACTAGCTCCCACAAATTCTCCCTAAACTGAACAAAATCGTCTTATAGTAGCCAAAATACAATGCAAAACTAGTCTTCGAATACTGAGATGGTAGTGATACAAAAACCGATGGTGGATATAGCCTAATTGAGAATGATTGAAAACTATTCAACTGTCTGTAAACTGTCTAAAGATATAAGAATAATATAAAATATAATAAATAAATCAATAAATGGGTTGAAACACGTGTTTGTGTATACTGTATATACAGTATATATATGCAGTATTTATACAGTATACTGTATAAAGTTATGATGTATGTATTGCTATTATTATTATTATTATTATTATTAATATTATTAGTAGTATTAGTAGTAGTAATAGTAGTAGTATGTTCAGGTAGCTCCGACTTTCGAGCGTAACTGTTGAGGGCCGTAATGATAGCATACAAACAGACAGGTTGGGAAATATAATGTTGGTTTCCGTAGATTGTTTTCTCGCTCTGAATGTCACTAAAGTCTATAATGAAGGCCTTTACTGAGCAACCGAGCCTGGAACTGTCTATCAGGGATGGGCGAACTGTCTATTAAGAGGGGATGGGACGGTTTTCTGGTTCCCCTTCTTCCTCATGCTAAGCCCCATTATTTTTCAGATTTGATGACGTTTGGCCCATTAGTTTGGCGATTTTACGACCTTTCGTCCCATTTTTTGTCAATATACTGACTTTTCGTGTCATGTAGGTGTCATTTTTTGCTGGTGAGCGATAGCGAGCCTGTCAATTAAGAGGAACCGGCCTTCGGCCGGGAATTTTTTCTATCGAAAAATTTACACATTTATCTTGAAGGCAGCGTCTTGGGAGGGTGTCTTTATAAACATGATGGAGGTCTAGGGAGGAAAATAAAAAATATAATAAAACGATATACTGTATAGCCTACAGGAGCAAATAAATACGCCCATCCCCCATTAACCCTTCTTTGGCGGCGCGCAACTTATGTCGTGTGAAATAAATTTGGACTAAGTGGCGGTTCACAACTTATGTCGTGTGCCATTTTCAGCACGTAATGTTGCAGAGAGAGAGAGAGCTGAGCGGTGTGAGGAGCGTAGTAAGGCTATGACCACCGCCCACCACCGCGGTGGGCCAACTGAAGTGAAAACCACCCTTCCATCCCCCCTCACACTCGCTACACAGGGACTTATGTAGGGAAAGTACCTAATTACATGGTTTTTGCACTCGTGTTGCGCGATCGTTGCAAGGAAACCAGTGGTCGTACAAGGATGGTTGGGGTGTCATTGGAAAGCTTTGTTTATGCCCTTTCAGGGATAGATACTTGTTTTACGCTCTGGGTCTTATTTAGGCATGAAAATTATCACGTAAACAACCCTACTTAGGGTAAAAACACCCCGCTGGGCGGTACATATAAATTACCGCCTAGGCCGCTCGTAAGGTGTTAACCCGTGGAGCCCCGGCTAGTTTTGTAATGTTTGCGCACCAGAACCCGGCCGGTTTTCAAAAAATTGTTTTATTCCAGAAACAATAGCGAATGGGTTAGGAATGAAGGAAAAACCACGAAAAACCGCTCAAAAAGCTTAAAAAATGGTCCTACAGAGCCCCCGAAAACGGATTTTACAAGAGTAAAAAATTGAAGGCAATTATCCAAAAAAAACAGGTTATTGCGCACTCGCGCGCACGCACGTGGACTTTGAGAGTTTTCAACCATCGGCACGGTTGCGTAGGATACGTATACAGTTCCCATACAAATCTGAGCCCTCTTGAGTGGCTACACCTGAGGTTACGGTCGGCGCAATTAGGGTGACGCGTCAGGCGCGTCTCTGGGGCTGTGCGTTACATACATCGCCGACGCGTCAGACGCGACGCTGGGGCTGGACGGGTTAAGGAGGGGCGAACTTTCTATCAGGGAGGGGCGTACTGTCCGTCAATAAGGGGTGAACTGTCGGCGGGAAGGGACAAAAGTTTTACAATTACCCTCATTTAGTTTCACGTGTCACACTCGCCTCCCTGTTTTACTCTTCCGTTATGGTCACACACATACAAATACACGTTTGTTTTTTTGTTTTTTTAAATAGAAGGTCCCACCCCTTTCTCATTCTTAAGCATTCATATACACGTTTACATACATACATACACATGTGCAGTATAAGCCTATGTGCCGTACATACACGCACTCTCACATATGCACACACTACTGTTGGTGTGAACTGATGTCGCTGAAAGTATGTGTGTGTGTGTGTGTGTGTGTGTGTGTGTGTTATATGTACAACCCCCAATACTTTGAGAACTGATGTCGCTGAAAGTGTGTGTATGTGTGGGTGTAGGTGTGCCTATAATTATTGTAAGTGTGAGTATTGTCAGTGTTATGATGCTTAGAAATATCGGGCATCGAGTATATTTAACATAGTTACTGCAAATTAAAACTTAATTGTGTGCAATTTTCTTTTACCTTGGCTCAAAAATAGAAAACGACTATTCATAAAACCCTAAGGTTAACTATGGTATTTTAAAATTGTTTTCATAGTTTTGACAATGAAGTGTTGTATTCATTGTCCGTAACATACACGATTGATGTTCATTTTGATTACATTATTTGTAATCTAGGTGTCCTGTGGTGCAGTGGTTAGCACGCTCGGTGGAGACGCGCCCGGGTTCGATTCTCGAACAGGGAATTCGCTGTAAGTAGGCAAGAAATCATAACCTCTATCCTCTGTAACTCAAAAAGGGCTATAGTAAATTGGCTGTAAATTTATACATCTATTTCTTGACTGACTCTTCCCAACTGGTAGCAATATTAGCTCGATTACTCTAGCCGTTTAGAGGTTAGAGTTCATGATTTATCACCTTCTTATATCGAATAGACTATACTTGTTACTTGGTGTGGAGTTTCTCAGCCGCGCTTCGTCACTAGATGTGACGCTCGTCGCAGCTGCCCTTTAAACCATCTAGCACTTGTAGTCATGTCTCACAGTGCCATCTTCTAAGTCATAACACTCCCTGAACAAATGTGTTTTTAGTGACTTTTTAAAGGCCTTTATGTTCGCACACCTTTTCACATTAACTGGTAGAATATTATAAAGTCTCGGTGCACTCTTTTCGAAGGCCCTAAATCCAAATTCATGATTGCACCGTGGCTCATTCAATTGATGCAGCACGTTGCCATGTCTCAGCATCATATCAGTGCCAACATTGAAGTCTTCCAATAAGTGTCGCACATATTCCGGCTTTCCAAAGTTCAAAGCTTGATATACTATAACACACAGTTTGAATATGATCCTCGCTTTCACCGGCAGCCAATGCAGGTCAATTAATGCCGGCGTTATACTCGCACGAAATGGTAAACTCTTTATTAATCTTGCTGCTCTATTCATTATAAGTTGTAGTTTTCGTAGCAAGTAATTTGGTAGTCGATAATATAGAGAATTACAATAGTCTAATTTACTAATTACATGATTGTGGATCAACATTTTGGTTGTATTAATATCCAGATATTTTCTCACAAAAGCAATATTCCTCAGATGATAGGCAGAGATTCGCACTGTTTGATTAATCTGGTTTTTAAATGACAGTTCACTATGACTCGGTTACAGGGTGCACGCACTATAGACTGCTGATAGTCAAGCAGGCTATATAAAAGATCACACAATTAAGTTGACTTAAAGCTTCAAGGAAAAGATAGATAACGGAATTAAATTGCAGAAACAATTTAATAACAAACTAGAAGAAAGTACATTTAACGTTACGTTAATTAATACAACTAATCACCCCTGCGTGAAAGAAGGTGAAAGCAAACAGTCCTCAAAACATCGTACAGGTAGACAAGATGCGGGTTTCTAAACTGCATGCGGCTACTGTAGGATCTGATGCTTAGCAAAGAAAGTACGTTACGGATTTAGAGAACTCTTAACTAATAAGCAGGAATAAATACTAGTGATAGGACCTACAGTGTATAATGGCATAGGTATAATTAAATAAAGGCAGCAAATCGCAACATAACCACATACAGGTGTGCTTCTCACTCTTAGTCAGGCAAGCCTGCTCGGACAGAGTCTCTAAGCCACACCCTGACTCACAATGCTCACAAAAACGGTAAACTGTGGCACAATAACAAGCATATAGAGATAATAAACCCCTAGCTGTTAATCTGCCAGGTGGCAGAGGTCTAGCCGGAAGGATATAGGCTTCAGATACCCGGGCTGAGCCACCTGCTCTAGCCTAGGGACGTTCCCAGGTCTGTGCGCCAAATTACTCTAATTGAAAGGGTGCTCTCTTGAGAGACTCAGATCGCAAGTATCTGACTCTCTCCTGGCGACCCTAAAACAAAAGCAAGACGTGCTAGCGCAGTGCTGAGTGAATTAGGCAAGGGCCCTCACACAACACAACACTAGACACACAGGGACACAGACAAGAAAATGCCCCCAGACTCCCACGGGTATCCTAGTAAAGTCGTGAACCAGCAGACTTTACTTAAAGGATCGCAAAAAGCCTCCCCTCCGGTCTAGCCCCTGCTAACCTGACACAAGAACACACTAGCAAGCATGAAACCACCAAATATGAGACAACAAAAAAGCTTCCTAGGTCTCATTAACAATTACGTCTCTGCATAAGGCCCAAAAACCTATCTAGTTATCTGAGAGCTCGTCGTTAATACAATAATAGATATAAGGTCTATCAAGGGGATGGGATAATTAAATAGATTGGTGAAGTAGTGGAAAGAAGGTATACAAAGTAAGAGAGAATGTTTCTAAGTGGGGTGGAGAGGGATAGATATCAAGGGGGTCCGAAGGGTACGACAGTGAGGTGAGCTCTGAGTCTTGAATCTGTCTGGACCCCGCCCTAGGCATGCAGAATACATCCTAGGCTCGGCAACACTCAACACAGTTGCCGGGTCAAAATCCTCTACCCCGTGCGTGAGTCGAAACTAAGTCTAACGTTGCAATCAAATGCATATGGCAACGCTTCAGGCTCGTTCCAAGCTGGCAAGCGAAGCAACGTCCCAAGCCGGTCTCTCTCTCCCGCTCGTCTCTTCCCGCCCTCACTAGACTTACATCTTATATATTCTAATGAAATAATCAACTATCGAGAATAAAATATACTAAGATGCGTTGGTTAACCCAGTGAGACCCAGCGTCGCACGTGATTCATCGGCAGTGTTTGATCACCAACTCCCAGAGATGCATCACGTGCGTCCGACATATTAAAATCAGTTACGTGGCTCGTAAGGTAGGAAATGGCGGGAGAATAGGAGGGGGAGGTACCGTAGTGTGTGTGGGAGCCGGGCCGGTAGGTGTGAGCAGGCCAAGACAGCCGCGCGGCTGGTGGTGGTGGGCTTAGTGGGGATACTTTACACCGTTAGTTCACCGCCACTTTGAACCTTCATTACTCCGGTCGTATGGGAGCTAGAGGCTTGAGATTTATGTGAGACACTCCTTAGGATGTATGCCGTACAATGCCATACTCAGTTTTCACCCTAGTGCTCGCGGGCGGGTGGTCATGCGGGGGAGACGAACTTTCGCCCCCCCCCCCCCCCAAATGACCGAGGTGAGTTTTTTTTATTTGTTTCTTAATTTCTCACCATTCTCTTCCATTTTGGCTCAACACATTTTGTTGAGGCTCCCCCCCCCCCCCACCCCCCCACCGCCCCCCCCCAAGAAAAATATCCGAGGTGATTTTTTTTTTTTTTTTTTCATTTCTCATCCTTGTCTTCCATTTTAGCAAACAAAAAAAAGAAGTGAAAATGGCTTGGGACTGGGGTGAACAACATATTATAACTAGCCGGGGCTCAACGGGTTAAGAATAAGGGCAGCTTCAAGCTGTGAAACAACATAAGAATATCCCAGACATTAGTTACATTGTCGTAGGATATATACTAAGGAAAAGCCTGCCGACCGGCTGCCACCAGCCGGTTTCTAAACGGTTGGACAGCCGACGCGCGCGCATGCCCACACGTGGCTACTATGCAGAAGCGTCACACCTCCCCCAAGATATAAGACCCTTGACTAAGTTCTTCATATCTAACAGAAAGCTTCTCATAGTACCAAACACTGTTGCGACACAAGGCACTATATATAAAAAAAATAAAGACTGTTGTGCTCCACCGAGCAAGTTCAACTAACTTAGCGACAATAAGTGAAAACATTCAACTTAGATACTGCTACAACATCTTATACAAAATTCTACACGTTATAAAAATAAAGAGTTTTTATAAGGTTTTTGCTTTTTTATTTTTATTTTTTTCGGCTGAACTACAGTGACAGCCTATTTTCCTCCACACTCAACCCTCAATCCTGTGGCAGTCTAACCAATATCATCCACCCTTGATAGACAATCCGCTATCACGTTATCAGAACCGGCAATATGGCGTATGACCAGATTATACTCCTGAAGCATGAGTGACCACCTGGTCAGCCTCATATTCCGGTTATGAAACTGATTCAAGAATTTCAGAGGGTGATGATCGGTATAAACCACTACGACTGGTCCGAAAGCAGGAACATATACATCGAAGTGCCTGAGCGCCAGCACTATCGCCAGGAGTTCTTTCTCAATTACAGAGTAATTCCTTTGTGCACTATTGAATTTTTTACTGTAAAAACTCACTGGATGTTCGATACCTTCATCATCTGTCTGTAACAAGACAGCCCCAGCCCCTACGCCACTGGCATCAGTCGCCAGCTGAAAAGATCTGCTGAAGTCCGGGGCCCTGAGTATGGGGTGGGTACATAACAGGTGTTTCACCAAGGAAAACGCCTCTGCACACTCAGGAACCCACCGGAACTTCTTGTCCTTAGATAATAAGTCAGTTAAAGGTGCAAGTACAGTCGAATAGCCTTTGATGAAGCGACGATAATAGCCTATCATACCTAGAAACCGCATGATTTGTTTCTTAGTCGTAGGCTGGGGAAACTGATCGATGGCTTTGATCTTTGTCTGTGGAGGGCACACCTGACCCATCCCCACCTCGAACCCCAGGTACAAAACTGTGGCTTTGACAAAATCGCACTTACCCAGGTTTACCACCAAACCTGCTTCATTCAGTTTATTAAAAAGCTGTCCGATGTGAGCACAGTGACTGTTAAAATCATCGTCGTATATTATGACATCATCTAGGTACACCGTACAGTTGGGAATATCGGCTACAATGTCGTTCATTAATTTCTGAAACGTTGCAGGGGTATTTTTCAGCCCGTATGGCATAACATGGCAACGATATGTGGCACCGTCCACCACAAACCCACACACCTCTCGCGCTCGCTCAGACAAGGGCACTTGCCAATAACCCTTAACAAGGTCTATCTTAGTGAGGAACTTGGCTTTTCCTATCTTATCCACACTGTCATCCACGCGAGGGAGAGGGTAGGCATTTGTGGGGGTTAAACCATTCAACCTGCGGAAATCTATACAAAACCGCACCTTGCCATCTGGTTTGGGCTGCAGTGTGACTGGGGAAGTCCACCTTACTGCACCCTCAGAAATCAGCCCACGTTTCAGCATATAATCCAGCTCTTCCCTAAGTGCTGGTAATTTAATAGGGGGAACACGGTATGGCACTGATTTAAAGGGCGGGTGGTCCCCAACATCGACATCGTGCACCGCTTGAGTAGTGACGCCAGAATGCTCCGCGAAAACAGCTGGGTTTGAATCAAACAAGTGCTGCACCGCTACACGCTGTTGCTCATGCAGGTGCACTATCAACTCGTGAGCCACTTGTCTAGAATTCCCCGCCCACTGATCCGCGGAAACATGACAATCCCAATTATCCTCCCCCGCAGCTTGACTGTCCCTTCCTCCTTCTCCACCTCGATCACTGCAGATCAACACCGGGACAGTGAGAGGCTCGGAGGGGCGCCTCACATACTCTTTCATCAGATTTACATGGCAAAGTTGGTTCTTTTTCTTACGATCAGGAGTAGCTACTAAATAGTCGAGATCAGAAACCTTCCTTACAACCCGATACGGACCAGAATACTTGGCAGACAAGAGGTGTCCCACCAGAGGCAATAGTATCAGTACCTCCTGATCTACTTCAAACTCCCTCAGCTTCACCTTCTGGTCGTATCTGTCCTTTATCTGAGCTTGTGAACTCTTAAGGTTCCGACCTGCTACCTCCAGGCTCTTTAGCATTCTCTCACGGCTTTCAACAACATACTTTAGAAGCGAGCATGGCTTTGTGACTCCCTCCCAGATCTCCTTGACTATGTGGAGGGGCCCCCTGACCCTGTGTCCAAAAAACAACTCGTTCGGGCTAAATCCCAAGCTCTCCCCAGGTACTTCTCTCGCAGCAAATAAAACGTATGGGAGACCTAGATCCCAGTCCTTCCCATTTTCCATGCAATAACACCGCAACATACTCTTGAGAGTCGAGTGTCACCTTTCCAAAACTCCCTGACTCTCGGGATGGTAGGCAGATGACACCACAGACACTATCCCATGTTGCTGCATGGTCTGCTTAAACAGAGCAGAAGTAAAATTGGATCCCTAATCAGACTGTATCTCCTGAGGGTAGCCATAATGAGAGAAATAGACAAGTATGTTTTTGACAACAGTCTTAGCCATCCCGTTGCGCATGGGGTAAGCATCTGGATACCGTGTTGCTACATCCATTACAGTTTGTAAAAATGTATTGCCGGCACTAGTGGGGGGCAATGGGCCAACCATATCGATAACTACTTTGCTGCAGGGCGGCCCAATGACAGGGATGGGTTGTAACGGGGCTCTCGGGATGACCTGATTGGGTTTCCCAACAACTTGACAAGTGTGACACTGTGACACCCATGACACGACACTCGCCTTTAACCCAGGCCACCAGAAAAGCTTGCTCAGAGCTGCCCCCGTCGTACGTGCCCCCAGGTGCCCTGCCAAAGGCACATTATGAGCTAATCTCAATAAGCTCTCACGGCACACCATCGGTACTACTAACTGGTCCACTAATCCTGACCCGCCATCCCACTTTTTCTTGGGATCCTGATGTCTCCGATACAAGATCCCCTCGGACAAGAAAAAATCACCAGGCTGCGCATCCCCATCGCTCTCCAGTTCGACAGCACCATTACCACATGCCCTGACTTCAGGATCTTCCAGCTGCAAGGAACATATATCAGCAGGTGCGAGATTATCCAAGTTCATCTTAAATAATTTATTTCCACCTCCAATGTCCCGCTGAGCCATCCTTTCCTCACGCTGCGCATAACGATGCTGTCGCAGAGTCTCTTCCTGCCCTGCACCTGCACTAGCGGTGACAGGCCCCGGGGCCTCTCCAGACTCTAACATAGGTGCCAATAATGAGTCACCAAGAAACACTGCCGAGTTCTAGGATTTTTTTCCTTTATATTTAATGTTAAGTCCCCGCCTGTGCACTTAAAGAACTGCTCCAAGAGAACCAGCTCACTCAACTCCTCAAAAGTAGCTGCCCTCTCAGAACGCAGCCAATGTCGTAGTGCATCAGACAAGTCCCGGGCGTGTTCTAGGAAGGTACTATCCTTGCCCTTAGTAACACCCTGAAACTTCAAGCGGTAAGTTTCTGGTTGTAACTCATAGGCCCGTAGCACAGCCTTCTTTAGCTAATCATAAACTACACAGGACTCTAAAGGTAGTGCATCATACGCTTTTAGCCCCTTTCCTAGGAGTCTTGATGAAACTAATGCTGCCCACTTTTCCTGAGGCCACTGGTGTTCCTGACACTTCTTCTCAAATCGCATAAAAAACTCAGCCACACCTAATTCATCGAACACAGGAACTAGTTTAAGCAGGTGCGACAATGATTGGTCCCGATGTCTGTTACCTCCCCCAATATTTCGCCCTGTTAGCTCCACTCGAGATCTCTCCAGCTCCCTGTCAGCCCGATACCTAGTAGACTCTGCCTGCAGTTCAGCCTCTCGTATAGCTGTTCTCTCTGCAGCCTCAGCCTGAGCTCTAGCAACCTCAGCCTGCACACTAACCTGTCTTTCGGCAGCCTCAACCTGAGCTCTAGCCTGTCTTTCGGCGGCCTCAACCTTGGCCATCTCAAGCCGAAACAACAAATCTGGAGTCAACCCTTGAGGAGGGGAAGGTGCATTTAATGGAGAGGGTCCCTGTGATTGAATTCCATGCTGCCATTGACCATCAACTTGGGGGTATGTACTAAATTCAGGCACCCTGACGTTTGATATGGGGGTAGAGTGGAGGGGGGGCTGGGGACCGGGGCCCCCAGTCGCCTCTTCACCCAGGTCTCTCCCTTCTAAACCCAATATCAAAGTCCTCAGCTGATCTTTCCTCATGCCACTTAAACCCTGGTGACCCTGAAGAGCTGCCACACACTTTAAGCCATACTTATTCAGCTTCAACACCCTGGCAGCGGTAAGGGGCACCTCTAAAAATCTTCTAGCACCCTCCTCGCTATCGACTAGCCACTCCACAGGTCTTTCTCCCTCCGAGCCCGTATCGTGACCTGACCCATCACTGTGTTCCGATGTATTAGACATGTTTGTGTACTGCAGTAATTATCACGGTTATAGAATGTGCCTTATCTCCTATGCAAGTATGTATATACTAATGTTATTTAAAGTCTTTTAATGTGTTATATTGGTTGCTCCAAAAAAAAACCCTCTATGTCCACTGTATTCCTCTAATCATAAGGAATCTCAAAACAAATGACCACTATATTCCTCTGTTCAGTAAATCCTATGCAAGGTCGCCATTTGTTACGTCCTGGGATATATAAACACTGGGCTCTTTCTATTGGACTAGGTATGCGGCAATAAGAAACAACGGAAAACGCTAGATCCAACCCTTATCTATAAACCCAGGCAACAAACCACCCTAAACCGTCAAGAGTCCTGCCTGGACAACGAGGTATCCTATGACTCGGTTACAGGGTGCACGCACTATAGACTGCTGATAGTCAAGCAGGCTATATAAAAGATCACACAATTAAGTTGACTTAAAGCTTCAAGGAAAAGATAGATAACGGAATTAAATTGCAGAAACAATTTAATTACAAACTAGAAGAAAGTACATTTAACGTTACGTTAATTAATACAACTAATCACCCCTGCGTGAAAGAAGGTGAAAGCAAACAGTCCTCAAAACATCGTACATGTAGACAAGATGCGGGTTTCTAAACTGCATGCGGCTACTGTAGGATCTGATGCTTAGCAAAGAAAGTACATTACGGATTTAGAGAACTCTTAACTAATAAGCAGGAATAAATACTAGTGATAGGACCTACAGTGTATAATGATATAGGTATAATTAAATAAAGGCAGCAACTCGCAACATAACCACATACAGGTGTGCTTCTCACTCTTAGTCAGGCAAGCCTGCTCGGACAGAGTCTCTAAGCCACACCCTGACTCACAATGCTCACAAAAACGGTAAACTGTGGCACAATAACAAGCATATAGAGATAATAAACCCCTAGCTGTTAATATGCCAGGTGGCAGTGGTCTAGCCGGAAGGATGTAGGCTTCGGATACCCGGGCTGAGCCACCTGCTCTAGCCTAGGGACGTTCCCAGGTCAGTGTGCCAAATTACTCTAATTAAAAGGGTGCTCTCTTGAGAGACTCAGATCGCAAGTATCTGACTCTCTCCTGGCGACCCTAAAACAAAAGCAAGACGTGCTAGCGCAGTGCTGAGTGGACTAGGCAAGGGCCCTCACACAACACAACACTAGACACACAGGGACACAGACAAGAAAATGCCCCCAGACTCCCACGGGTATCCTAGTAAAGTCGTGCGGGTCCACAGGACTCGCACCAGCAGACTTTACTTAAAGGATCGCAAAAAGCCTCCCCTCCGGTCTAGCCCCTGCTAACCTGACACAAGAACACACTAGGAAGCATGAAACCACCAAATATGAGACAACAAAAAAAGCTTCCTAGGTCTCATTAACAATTACGTCTCTGCATAAGGCCCAAAATCCTATCTAGTTATCTGAGAGCTCGTCGTTAATACAATAATAGATATAAGGTCTATCAAGAGGATGGGATAATTAAATAGATTGGTGAAGTAGTGGAAAGAAGGTATACAAAGTAAGAGAGAATGTTTCTAAGTGGGGTGGAGAGGGATAGATATCAAGGGGGTCCGAAGGGTACGACAGTGAGGTGAGCTCTGAGTCTTGAATCTGTCTAGACCCCGCCCTAGGCATGCAGAATACATCCTAGGCTCGGCAACACTCAACACAGTTGCCGAGTCAAAATCCTCTACCCCGTGCGTGAGTCGAAACTAAGCCTAACGTTGCAATCAAATGCATATGGCAACGCTTCAGGCTCGTTCCAAGCTGGCAAGCGAAGCAACGTCCCAAGCCGGTCTCTCTCTCCCACTCGTCTCCTCCCGCCCTCACTAGACTTACATCTTATATATTCTAATGAAATAATCAACTATCGAGAATAAAATTTACTAAGATGCGTTGGTTAAGAATAAGGGCTGCTTCAAGCTGTGAAACAACATAAGAATATCCCAGACATTAGTTATGTTGTCGTAGGATATATACTAAGGAAAAGCCGGCCGACCGGCTGCCACCACCGGTATCTAAACGGCTGGACAGCCGATGCGCGCGCATGCCCGCATGTGGCTACTATGCAGAAGCGTCACATATGGAAGTAAAGTAGTAGATAAAAGCTTGCAGGCGGTCTGCATTGCTATTTTTTCATTTTGGTTGAAGGTTTCTTTGGTGCAGACAATTGGAGAACTGTTGCTTGATGGCTGGTGAGAGAAGTTTTCCTTCTGCTGCAGCTGCCCTGATCTTCTTGGTCAGCTTACTGAAGGTCTCCTGGAGCTCGCTGGCGGTGGCCCCCAAATCTATGTCTTCATCTCCTATCTCCTCCACGTCGACATCTTCTCCCATGGTGGACTCGGAGTAGTCGGATGCAGAGGAGGCAGCCACCGGATGTTCAATGGTGGCTGGTGATGGAGTGGAGGTCGAGGCTGACGTATAATTATACATGCACACGTTTTAAGGGGCTAGTACTGATCGCTTTTTGGTCGATGTTTTAATTAATTCGTTATGTTTCTACTTTCCTCCCTAGACCTCTATCAAACTTAAAGGTGAACTACAGGGATGAACGAAAAAACGAAGATTAAAGCAGGGTCATAACTTGGCATGAATATACTGTAATATGTATATGGGTAATATCGATATAATTCCATTAAACTCCAGAACAAAATACTAATATATATATAGTCGTTGGTGACGAATTGGCATTTTCAGCCAGCTGGAGTGACTCCATTGTGTAGAGACGCCGTTTGTAAACAAGATATGCGGTCCTGAACAGTGAGGTCTGTTTTTCGTAATTAATACCTTTATATTCAATACTCAAGCTCTGCAAAAGATCGACCACCGTCCTGATGATGTGGTGCATATCAAGAAATAATCCCAGCTCGCAATTAACATACATGCAGTGTTTATGCATGTTTGACCAGACAGTGGTGAAGCCAAATGTTGAGCTGTAAACATGCATACAAATTATAAGAGTTTCTCAAATAAAAAAAAAACACAGATTCACCCATTTCCCATGTCGAGAGTTCCCGCCATTGGCTACAGTTACGTCATGGTAAACACGCCAGTTCGCGCCACATAAAATAACTTAGATAAGCTATATTTCTATATTGTTAAAACAAATTGATGAAAGTTCTTCAGTATCATGTACCTAAAACCAAGCAGATCCCAATGGACATTGTAGTTTGAATAGGTTTTATCCCTGGAATTCACCTTTAAACACTAACCATATTACACCACCAAAACCGTAGATGGTTAAAGGTTTAAGCACAAGCCTACAACTTATTATCCATTCTCGAATACTGGATATTAATCTAATCATGTAGCCTACATATTCCCAACCGTGCTATGGTAGCCTAATGCTTATGTGAGAGGAAAAATATTCATTGGGCACAGATCACATAGACCGGCCTCTAATACCATCAGATGAAAGTATTGAGGGATAAGCCTTTACAACGGCACCTCGTATCTACATTCTACTTTTCCTATTTTTCTGAAGAGTGTAGAGAGGGGAGGAGGGGTGTTGGATAGAGACGAAGCTGTTGGAGTGGATTTGTTATGTGTGTTTAGTCTGTAGACATCATCACGATGTCCCCTGACTGGGTGCGAGCACGTTTCACATGCTAGGACGTACTACCACACCCACTAAATGTCCGCCGTGGCACGGATTTGATCCCGGGTCATGTAGATTCACACGTGAGCGTGCTCATCACTCGACCACCACGGTTACACAACAGGCAACCACGTTACCTCCACCACAAGAAGAAGAAGTAATGTTGACACTAGGTCGCGAATATAGGTTTGATTCCCGAAGGGAAGTAGAGAAAACCTAATATTTAGTAGGGCCCCCAAATCATTGACGACTTCGCCTATTAACATTAATAGTCTCCATTCAACATCCTGCGCCAGCAATTTGAATAACCCGCGTGGAAGATCATGGAGTACTCATCACAAGTGCACGCCTAATTCCCTTATGGGATCGTCATTTTGATTGGGTACCCTACAGAAAAAAAACTGTAAAAAAGAAAAAAAAAAAAAATGTAATATATGTTAATATATGACTTGCCATATAAGTGGATTTCTCATGTTTTGCTTCCCCGATACCAGGCCCCCTAGCGGCCATCCTCGTTCTTCACTGATATACCAAGAAAAACTATGGAAATCAACGAATGGGAAGTGGGATGGTTGGGGGGGCCCGAGTCGTCAATGATTACTGGGCCCTACTAAATATTAGGTTTTCTCTACTTCCCTTCGGGAATGAAACCTATAATTTAATAGCGCCCCTTCATCATTGACGACTTCGCCTGAATATCAAGACTGGAGGCGGGACATTCGTAAAATATCCTAACCTTAGGGAAGAAAATCCGAATTTCATTTTTCTTAAGATTTTAATTGTAAGCAATACAAAATATAAAAAAGGTATAAAAGATTTGCTAGCAGTGCGTGGCATTAAGAAACTGCTTGCTCATGGTAAGGCCGTTACAGGCGACCTTATGCATGAAAGAGTATGACACATCCATGTCCTACCGAGCGAGACCGTTCAGTAGGTACTTGCTCTGATCTTAAAACTAATTGTACAGTAATCTCACTGTGCACTTTGCTAAAAAATAGACATATTTACAACTATGTGAAAACTCTCTTAAATTTAAACACGACTAAATACTGGACTGAGAACTTGTCCTATCACAGCTCGTTATATCTTACAATCTCCAAGGGTACAGAGGGGATATGGCCTTATTCCGCACAGCCCCCCCCCCCCCTTTTTAACAAATAATTAATAAAAACATACTACCTACTGTACCCGTTGCCGTAAAGCTACACAAGTATGCTTTGGTTTATCTAGAGCGACCGACAGGTAGCGTGTCAGGAATGTATGGTTGGAAGCTCAAAGCTGGGTCTTAGCAATATCCTCAATTGAAATTTTTTGTAAAAATCTGAGACACTGCCCACTTCATATTGTCGTGAGCACGACCTAACACGCCGGGGTTGCTTTCTTTAATAATGTCTACTAAAGAAGCTAACTTCCGTTTCGTAGCACGCGTACCTGTTCGGTTCACCCATAAAACACCTGGTTGGTGAGGTTGCGCAGCCCTCATAAACTTTGTGAGCGCTTGCACCGGACATAACATGTGATGAATGAGGCCCCTCTTGAGGGCCGGGACTGAAAATTCAGAGAAGACATGGTCTGAATGTTCATTTTTTGCAATAAATGAGGGAGACGGCGCGATTTGTACATGGTCGTGCAGCCTCCCAAACCTGAGACAGTTTGGTTCGTTGCTCATCGCCGCCTGCTCTGATACCCGGTGTCCAGTGGCAAGTGCCATGAGAAAAACAGCTTTCTTAAAAAGTGAGTCAAAGTCCGGCGCATGATTATACTTGCGGGATTGTAGCAATTCCAAAGCTTTATCAAGGGACCAGGTGGGCATGAGCTGGCGAGGAGGAGGATGAAGTTTGAAACAGGCCCTCATAAAACCTTTCTCCTTCGCCAGCGGTATGGAAAGGCCGGTGAGATGAAGGAAGGGGGTCCTAATGGCAGACAGATGATTCTTTAACGTTATAACCAAAAACAAATTCTGCTCAAACTGATAATCTAAGTACTTGAATACTAAGACTGACGAAGCAGTTGCCTGCCTCGATTCCACAATCCAGGTCGTAAAAGTTTTCCAATGTGATTGATATTGTCTCCTGGTAGACGGGGTGTACTGATTCAAGGGCTTTTGAGTGACACTAGGCCCAAATTTATTTAGCCATTTGGCCGAGAACATATCCATAAGGCAAAACTGAGAGAGGTCCGAAGGTTGCCAATCGCTTCCAAGTGGACGGCGGAGACCGGGAGGGACACCGGGTCCGGCACCACTGTTGCAATTGGTGGTACCATACCTGAGCCGGCCAGAGCGGCGCGATCAGCGCTACTCTGCCCCGGGAATCCCTAAGTTTGTGAATGACCTAGCACATTAACACAGAGTCTGGTGGCGGAAACAGATAGATCGAGGTCCACTTGTTCCAGTCCACCAGCAATGCATCGGGTCCCCCCGCCGGGGTTACCTTGTGATGGGTCAGAAAGAGTGGCAGTCTGTGGTTCTGAGTTGACGCAAACAAGTCTACTTGTTGTGACGTCTACCAGCGTTGGCAGAATCGCCTCTTGTTAGCCACTAGCGCTCGCCAGGGACATCGAAATGGGCTACAGTTATCAGAGAATGTTGTTCTTTCTTTCTTAGTACTCGCGTTGTCACAGACAGTCCAGTGGTGGTCTTTATTTTCGTCTGTGACAACGGGAAGTATTTTATATCATTAATAGAATCTAAGATGCATTGCGTAGAGTTAAGGAGAGAGAGAGAGAGGCGAGAGCGTGGTGGTAATATGTGCGTGTGTATGTATGTGCTGCCTCACTCGGAGGAGTTTTCCCGCTCGCGCGGGCTTTCTCTCGACTTTGATTGGCTGGTGGCTCCTGGCGCGTCCTAAGGGCCTGCTGCCTTGTGACGTCTCGGCCCGTGATTGGCCGACCATCGCGCCCTTGCGGGCTCCTGTGTAACTTACCTCCTACATGAGGGTCCCCAGGAGCTGCCCTCCTCAGGACAGGCTTGGCACGCATGCTTCTAACGTCCCTTTGCATACTCTCTCCCGATCACCCCCTTTACCACTGTCTCTCTCTCTGACCTTCTTCTTTTCCATTACTTCTCATCTTTATTCAATTACTTATCCCCTTGGGTTCTGCACACGGTTTCCATAGCCGGCCCATTGTATTGCATGCGCCGTCCTCTGAGATATTTACATGTACTTAGAATAGGTTTGAGGGTTCTTAGTTAGTATAGGTTAAAGAACTCTGTGTGTCTCTATTATTGATTTAGTGTTTCTGCTTCTTTATTTAATGCTAGACTGGGATAAGGTTACTGTAGTCGTTGTCACCGATGTGTGTACGGTTTGCTTATACCTACATGACTTCGACCGGTCCTGTGGTAGACTGGGTTGTCTTTTCGGTTGCGTCTTTTACGAGTGCAGCATTGTGTTGACTGAGGGCTTTGGTCTGTTCCAGTTCCACACTTTGCTGCCTCTTTGCTTGTCTTTTGAGGGTCGCCAGGATAGAACCAGATTTTTTTTTTTTTTTCTATATTCCAACTAACTTCCTCTCGGGCATAGGCTGAGAGCCTTAACATTCACCGCTTTACAATGAACAGTGAAGCCCGTGAGGTCTTGTTCCAGTCTAGGGAGTGAGACATGTGAAGCATGTAGAGTACAACGAGCACCTGCCATCTTGCCTTCACATGAGGCACGGTGCTCACTCATGGCCCGAAACGACCCCATCTCTGAAGCCACCTCGTTCCCGTGCTTCATTGTCTCACCCCCTACACTCGGACTCTCACACTTACACACACACACACACACAACGCCACCTGTTGAGCAGATAACTCACCAGGCATTGCACCCCTATAGCATATTTTGAATATGGGAATATTCATACAGTGCTATTTAATCAGGGAACAATGAGGGTATTTTATTGACGTTTCGGTGGGCTTGTGGTAATGCACTGATACCAGGTACAGCACAAATTCCATCCCAATAATATCTTCCCATTGATACATTGGGATTTGAACCCGGGACCTTTGGATTACCAGGCCAGTGGCAAGACCACTCCACCACACCTTCCCTACTTGTGATCTGGATCTATCAAGAGAGCACCCCAATCAATTAACGTAAATTAAAGGATGCAGTCTTAAGGACATCGCTAGGCTACGAGCCTGTCTTGCTCAACCCCAGTTCCTTACCTAGAGTATCCCAGCTAGACATTATTATTTGAGTAGACACTTGTTAGTATTTAATATAAGCTCTTTGATATGTACGCATTATTATTCACAGCATTTATTAGTCTAGGTTGTTGCTGAGCCGCACAACCATAGCAGACTGTTTCGTTGATGAGGAAGTACTTCTTTTAGTGTCGAGCATTACTACCGTTGCGCATTTATAGTATTCTCGTGTCAGTTAACATTATATGTCCTATCTTTTAGTGTATTCAGTTTACACGTGTGGTGTCCTGCCTCCTGCCTTTATATAATTTAAGATACGAGCATCTTATGAGCATCAGACTTTCTTCAGAAGTTTCCAGGTCTATGCTGTAGGACTATACTTCACTTTCTTTCAGATAGGAGTGAAGAGTTTATTGTTGTTTAAAGTAACTGTATTGAAGCATCTTTTTATTGTATTAAATCTTGCAGTGATTTAATTGATCTTTCCATAGATTCCTTTTTATGCATTTTAACGTAACTTGCATCTTGTTTGTTATCAGGCTATACCAGTGTGGGTTAGCCTGAAGTAGAGTACATTTATGCCCAGTTAAGGATACCCCGTTATCGCAGATTAACTCTGGAGTGTATACGTGTTTTGTTCGCCGGCATATAAGTTCGAGGGTTTGGATCTAGCGTACCGTTGTTGCATAGTGCCCTATTACTAGTCCAATCATTAAGTGCCCTTGTTTTATTCGTAGCCCCGGTCGTAACAAATGGCGACCTTGCCTAGTATCTTATCTTAGTCGTCATACCAAATGAACTAAGAAATAATTGCAGGATTTGTGGACATTTGTTTTTTTAGGAATATTTTGGACACGTTGGATTTTTTTTTTTGGCAACGTAGTATAGCACTTGAGTTGTCTTCGAGCATTTTTTTTTGAGTGAATAGTGCTACATGAGAGTTTAGGTACTTTTTTTTTTTTATAAACGTTGAGAATTTTCGGTGGACACTATGTCGAACGATGGATCAGTGCACAGTGAGGACACAGTATGGGAAGAAGGCTCTGAGGTGCAGAAGCTGGGTTTGTTAGAAGGCATTAGAATAGTAACTAGTGAGGAGGATGCAAGGGAGTTTCTGGATATGCCTATTACTGTTGACCGGGTGTCGGGGATTGATCGGTATGGTCTCCAGTGTTTGGCCACGGTCATGGGGCATGTCGGCACTAGCGGCATGACGAGAAGTGACCTGGTGGCCTGTGTGCTCGGTGGGGTGCGTGGGGCTTCGGGTGGAGCGGGAGCTGGGGCACCTTCGGCCCAGCCCCCATTCCACTCGACTCCTACCATGGCGCCCCCTCGGGCTCCGGAGCCGGGTACGTTCCCGCAGGCCGATAGTCACTGGCAGCGTGGTTTGCCCCGGGGTGGATCACTGGGTGGGTCTCCAATTGTTGCATCTCCTCCTCCTCAAGTTTTAACTCCAGATATGCTCTTCCAGCTTGAGATGGTTAAGATTCAGACTGAGGAGAGAAAGGCCATACGTGAGGCTGAGCAACGAAAGGCTGAGCTCGAGCAACAGCAGCGAGAGGCTGAGGCTGAGGAGAGAAAGGCCATGTACCATGCAGACATAGAGCTTGAGAAGTCTTGGGTGGAGTCGACAGGGCAGCGTCTCGGTTCTGGGAATCGAGGTCTTGATCAGTCTTTATCGCACCTTCTTAAGTTAGTCCCTGCATTTGACGAGTCGGGTGTCACCGAATTTTTCCTGCGTTTTGGGAAGAAGTGCCGGGAGCACCAATGGCCCGAGGTTAAGTGGGCAGCCCTTGTTTCCTCTAGGTTGGTTGGCAAAGGACTCAAGGCATATGATGCGTTGCCCTTGGAGTCTTGCATCGATTATGAGGTATTGAAGGAAGCTGTTCTGCGGGCGTACGAGTTACAACCAGAGACATATAGGTTGAAGTTTCGGGGTGTTACGAAGGGTCGTGAGTGGACTTTTCTAGAACACGCCCGGGAACTGTCTGATGCTTTGAGAAATTGGCTGAGGTCAGAGAAGGTGACGACGTTCGGAGAGCTTGAGCAGTTAGTCCTTCTAGAGCAATTTTTCAAATGCACAGGCGGCGAACTGACTTTGAACCTCAAAGAGAAACGTCCTAAAACTCTACAAGAGGCAGCTGAGATGGCTGACCTGAGATTATCACTGATCCGAGGGTGCGGGTCTACACAACGGACCGATGCAGTTAACAAGGTGCGCAACACTCCACCCCCCTCCCCGAGTCAGTGATACCACATTTAATAACAAAAGCAAGAGCAATGATACCAATTTTGATCACAAACCTAAAACCGTCCCATTTAAGAAAGGTCAGGGCCCTGCCCCACCTCAGGGGAAGTCCGAGGGTGAAGTAGAGTGTTTTAAGTGTCATAAAAAGGGGCATTCCTGCCCTAGTAACCAATCTACAGCAGTCGTGTCTTTGGCTAGCAACGTTGTGGTGTCTCTGAGGTCTTCTGCATTTACCCGGGGTGATATGTCAGATGCGGGGGCACAGCCAGTGAAGGAGTGACCGGAAGGCTCGAAACCTGTCCGTGACGCTTTTTGCGACCATAGAGGGCGTGGCTGCGTGAGTTGGGCTGGTTGCAAGCATGGGTTGGAGTTGTTATGTAATACAGGTGCATCCCAGACTCTGATGAAAAACTTTACAGGCCAACCTATAAACGCGGCACAGGTAGTTGTGGTGCAGGGTTTTAATGCTACACAGTCATATCCGTTGGTTCGAGTGGAGCTGGAGGTTGATGGTGTGACACGAGAGATAGATGTTGGAATCGTAGAGAAACTGCCAGGAGAGGGCGTCGACCTTCTTCTCGGCAACGACTTTGCGGTGCCTACTTCTGAGGTTCCACCCTTAGTCGTTGCCGAGAGGGCGGCCAACGTTAGTAGGGAGGGGCAGGAGTTGGTTGAGAGGTGTCAATTACAGCAGATGGTGTGTGTTGTCACCCGATCTCGTGCATCTAAGGTGTCACAGCCTATTCCTCAGTCTCCAGACCAGCGGAGGAACGGTCGGAAGGAGAAAGCTAAAGTTGGGAAAAGTTTTGAGAGTTTTGATCCAGCGGCTCTTCTTGGCGACTCAGTATTAGCACCAATGTTAAGGTCCGGAGTGGCCCCGGAACCTGTCACACTTGGTGAAGAGGTGGGGCGTGAGAAAACTCCGAGACAGCACCGGTACTCACGTAAGCAAGATAGGATAGAACAGCCCAGTATCGGGGGAGGCCATAAGTTGCTCCGGGAGCATCTAGACAAATTGGCTCCTTCGGATATCTGTCGGCTGCAGCTAGGTGATCCTGAGCTTCAGAAGTGTAGTAACGGTGCAGTGGAACTTGAGGAGGACGGGGATGCAAAGCCGGGGGACTTCTTTCGTGTGGAGGGTATTTTGTACAGGCGTTTTCTAGATCACAGACAGAGTTGGGAGGATGGGTCGAGAGTGGTTGACCAGTTGGTAGTGCCTAGTGTGTGCCGTGATAGCCTACTGAGGTTGGCGCATGATGTACCGTTGGCAGGGCATTTGGGTGTACGTAAGACGGTAGCAGCATTGGCGAAATTGTTTTGGTGGCCAGGTATGAAGGCACATGTTGAGTCATGGGTGGTAATGTTCAGTACCTGCCAGACAGTAGGTAAACCAAACCAGTGTATTCCCAAGGCTCCGTTACACCCTATTCCTGTAATCGGGCCACCATTCAGTAAGGTTATAATCGACATGGTTGGCCCTCTACCCCCTAATAGTGCAGGCAACAAGTACCTCCTCACAATCATGGATGTTGCCACTCGTTATCCGGATGCATACCCCATGCGAAATGGTACTGCTAAGACTGTTGTTCGTAACTTGCTATTGTACTGTTCTAGGTACGGGTACCCGCAGGAATTGCAGTCAGACCAAGGGTCCAATTTTACTTCTAACCTTTTCAAACAGACCATGCAGCAGCACGGTATCAGTACAGTTGTCTCTTCAGCCTATCACCCAGAGAGTCAAGGGGTGTTGGAGAGGTGGCACTCGACTTTGAAAAGCATGCTGCGTTGTTACTATGTTGAAAATGGCAAGGATTGGGATCTTGGGTTTCCCTATGGTTTATTCGCTGCTCGGGAGGTACCTGGTGAAAGCCTCGGGTTCAGTCCCAATGAGTTAGTCTTCGGACATCAGGTCAGAGGCCCCTTCAACATGGTTAGAGAAATCTGGGAGGGCACAGCAAAACCATGTTCCATGTTAAAGTATGTCCTCGAGAGCAGAGAGAGAATGCTGAGAAGCCTAGAGTAGGCAGGTAGGAATTTGGTAGGGTCGCAAGCACTGATGAAGGACAGGTACGATGAGAAGACAAAACTCCGGGAGTTTAAGGTGGGGCAGGAGGTGTTGATTTTGTTACCTCTGCCAGGTCATCCGTTGTCTGCTAAGTACGCTGGTCCTTATAAGGTGGTAAAAAAGATCTCTGACCTAGACTATCTTGTGGCTACTCCAGATAGGCATAAAAAGAACCAGCTGTGCCATGTGAATCTGGTGAAAGAGTTTGTGAGGCACCCCCCTGAGCCTCTCGCTGTCCCTGTGTTGACCTGCAGCGGTCATGGAGGAGAAGGAGTGAGGGACAGTGAAGCTCAGGTGGAAGATAACTGGGAATGTCATGTCTCTGCTAACCAGTGGGCGGGGAACTCCAGACAGGTGGCTGACGATGCTCTAGTGCACCTGGCTGAGCAACAGCATGTAGCCGTGCAGCGCCTGTTTGCTTCATACCCCACTGTGTTTGCAGAGCACCCAGGCCTCACAACTCGAGTGGTGCATGACGTGGACGTGGGAGATCACCCCCCCTTTAAATCAGTACCCTACAGAATTCCACCCATTAAACTCCCAGCCCTCAGAGCGGAGTTAGAGTATATGTTAGAACAGGGGTTGATTGAGAAGGGGGCAGTTAGGTGGACATCTCCTGTCACTCTGCAGCCCAAGCCTGACGGGAAGGCTCGCTTCTGCATTGACTTTCGGAGATTGAGCGGGTTGACTCCCACCAATGCTTATCCCCTTCCCCGTGTTGACGATAGTGTAGACAAGATTGGTAAGGCACAGTTTCTAACTAAGGTAGACCTAGTGAAAGGCTACTGGCAGGTATCCTTGTCTGAGCGGGCGAAGTTGGTATACGGGTTTGTGGTTGATGGGAACACCTACCGTTGCAATGTGATGCTATATGGCCTTAAAAATGCCCCAGCAACCTTCCAGAGTCTTATGAACGAGTTAGTAGCTGACATCCCTAATTGCACTGTCTACCTAGATGACGTTATAATCTATGATGACAACTTTGAGAGTCACTGTGAGCACATAGAAGCCTTGTTTCAGAAGCTCAGTGAGGCCAGCTTGGTGGTCAATCTGGGCAAGTGTGACTTTGTCCGGGCAACTGTACAGTATCTTGGGTTTGTGGTCGGGTTAGGCCAGGTGTGCCCCCCCCCCCCCCCCCCCCCCAAAAAAAAATAAGATCTATCTATCTATTGCTGGACGCCTTACTCCCCTTACGAGGGTGGCCATACACAGAATGACCCCAAGCGGACCTATTCCCTGTGAGAGGGACAACCCGAGCCAGTTTAGTGAAGGACTTACAGGATTGACCACTCAATTTAGGATCTGTCCGACTCCGAGGCCCTCTGTGTATCTTGTTAGCACTATTTTTCTACAGTGGTGTTCGGCTAATCCATCCACTAATCTGCCTTACCCTTAGGTAAGCAGTACGGATTTGTATCAGGTTTACTCCCCTAGACAGGTTGCCAACCAAGGCTGACGAGTCCCATCCACCCGGATTTGTATAAGGTTGTCTCCCCTAGATGAGTTGCCGACCAAGGCTAACGAGTCCCATCCACCCGAAAAAAATAAGATACAGTCTATTAATCAGTTCCCCAGGCCGTCCACCAAGCGGCAGATCGTGAGATTTTTGGGCATGATCGGTTACTATCGCCGTTTCATTCAGGGTTATTCTACTGTGTTAGCTCCTCTGACAGATTTACTAGCAAAAGACAAAAAGTTCAAGTGGGCACCTGAGTGTGAAAGGGCTTTTTTGCTGGTCAAGCACCAACTATGCACTCTCCCAATCCTCAGGGCCCCTGACTTTGAAAGACCATTCCAGATGGCAACAGATGCCAGCGGTGTAGGGGCTGGTGCCGTCTTAATGCAAACAGACGAGGAAGGTTTGGAGCATCCAGTCAGTTTCTTTTCCAAGAAGTTTAATACAGCTCAGAAAAACTACTCTGTGGTGGGAGAAAGAACTGCTGGCAATAGTGTTGACGTTCAGGCACTTTGAAGTATATGTTCCTGACTACGGGCCAGTCGTGGTGATTTATACCGACCACCACCCTCTTAAATTTCTGAACCAATTCCACAACCGGAATATGAGGCTGACACGTTGGTCACTCATGTTGCAAGAATACAATCTAGACATTCGCCATATTGCCGGTTGTGAGAATGTGATTGCAGACTGTTTGTCGAGGGTGGAGGATCCGGCATAGATCACCACAGGTATGTGGGTTTGAGTGGAGAAAAATCAGGCTTGCCCCTGTAGAGCAGCCGTCAAAAACAACGTTAATAATTAAATACAAAAAATCACATTAAAACTCTTTCTTTTTTATAGTTAATTGTAAGTTGCCGATGTTATAGCTAAAGTCCTAAGTTGAACCTGTCTTTCACTTAGTAGGCTGGACTCTGTGAAGCTCGCTCAGGGAGCATACCAGGCTAAAATTATACTATTGTGTTTGTGAGGGGTTATAAGATTTTCGTTATGCTAATGTGTTGTTTTATTTATGATTGAGCTTTGCATTTCATTTCTGGTGGAGTGGCTGGGTGTGGCGGGTCTTGTCGGCATTCTGCCTTGTCAGATATGGTGCTCGCCTAATGTTGAGCGTCCCATATCTTGGGCGGGGTGTGACGTCTACCAGCGTTGGCAGAATCGCCTCTCGTTAGCCACTAGCGCTCGCCAGGGACATCAAAATGGGCTACAGTTATCAGAGAATGTTGTTCTTTCTTTCCTAGTACTCGCATTGTCACAGACAGTCCAGTGGTGGTCTTTATTTTCGTCTGTGACAACGGGAAGTATTTTATATCATTAATATAATATAAGATGCATTGTGTAGAGTTAAGGAGAGAGAGAGAGAGGCAAGAGCGTGGTGGTAATATGTGCGTGTGTATGTATGTGCTGCCTCGCTCGGAGGAGTTTTCCTGCTCGCGCAGGCTTTCCCTCGCCTTTGATTGGCTGGTGGCTCCTTGCGGGTCCTAGGGGCCTGCTGCCTTGTGACGTCTCGGCCCGTGATTGGCCGACCATCGCGCTCTTGCGGGCTCCTGTGTAACTTACCTCCTGCATGAGGGTCCCCAGGAGCTGCCCTCCTCAGGACAGGCTTGGCGCGCATGCTTCTAACATCCCTTTGCATACTCTCTCCCGATCACCCCCTTTACCACTGTCTCTCTCTCTGACCTTCTTCTTTTCCATTACTTCTCATCTTTATTCAATTACTTATCCCCTTGGGTTCTGCATACGGTTTCCATAGCCGGCCCATTGTATTGCATGCGCCGTCCTCTGAGATATTTACATGTACTTAGAATAGGTTTGAGGGTTCTTAGTTAGTATAGGTTAAAGAACTCTGTGTGTCTCCATTATTGATTTAGTGTTTCTGCTCTTTTATTAAATGCTAGACTGGGATAAGGTTACTGTAGTCGTTGTCACCGATGTGTGTACGGTTTGCTAATACCTACACAACTTCGACCGGTCCTGTGGTAGCCTGGGTTGTCTTTTCGGTTGCGTCTTTTGCTAGTGCAGCATTGTGTTGACTGAGGGCTTTGGCTTGTTCCAGTTCCACACTTTGCTGCCTCTTTGCTTGTCTTTTGAGGGTCGCCAGGATAGAACCAGATACTTGTGATCTGGATCTATCAAGAGAGCACCCCACTCAATTAACGTAACTTAAAGGATGCAGTCTTAAGGACATCGCTAGGCTACGAGCCTGTCTTGCTCAACTCCAGTTCCTTACCTAGAGTATCCCAGCTAGACATTATTAATTGAGTAGACACTTATTATTATTTAATATAAGCTCTTTGATATGTACGCATTATTATTCACAGCATTTATTAGTCTAGGTTGTTGCTGAGCCGCACAACCATAGCAGACTGTTTCGTTGATGAGGAAGTACTTCTTTTAGTGTCGAGCATTACTACCGTTGCGCATTTATAGTATTCTCGTGTCAGTTAACATTATATGTCCTATCTTTTAGTATATTCAGACTACATGTGTGGTGTCCTGCCTCCTGCCTTTATATAATTTAAGATAAGAGCATCTTATGAGCATCAGACTTTCTTCAAAAGTTTCCAGGTCTATGCTGTAGGACTATACTTCACTTTCTTTCAGGTAGGAGTGAAGAGTTTATTTTTGTTTAGAGTAACTGTATTGAAGTATCTTTTTATTGTATTAAATCTTGCAGTGATTTAATTGATCTTTCCATAGATTCCTTTTTATGCATTTTAACGTAACTTGCATCTTGTTTGTTATCAGGCTATACCAGTGTGGGTTAGCCTGAAGTAGAGTACATTTATGCCCAGTTAAGGATACCCCGTTATCGCAGATTAACTCTGGAGGGTATAGGTGTTTTTGTTCGCCAGCATATAAGTTCGAGGGTTTGGATCTAGTGTACCGTTGTTGCATAGTGCCCTATTACTAGTCCAATCATTAAGTGCCCTTGTTTTATTCGTAGCCCCGGTCGTATCATTGTGGACGGGCCGGCTTTGCAATTATCTTGTTGAAGATCGCCTGTTTGATTGTCCATTCTACTAAATTACTCCGCCGGCGAGAGAAAGCGTCTGCCCAGACGTTCGCCACGCCGGGGAGGTATGTGGCATGCAGATGAATCCCCAGCGAGTCTGCTAGGGTAAAAATTTGTTCTGAAACTCTCAACAACTCTCGTGAGTTCACTGAGCCTTGCTTCTGAATGCAAAAAACTGCAGTTTGATTGTCCATTCTGAATGCTATTGATTTGTTCTCCAAAATCATGCCGTGAGTTTAGAGAAAAAACAGGGGAACTAAAAGCTCCTGCTTGTTGACATGTGACTGACTGATTGCCCCCCCAAATGCCTTGTCCCTGGTGACCTAGACTTGACTGATATCCCCACCCCAGGGACCCCGAAGCGTCCGTGTCTTTCCAAACCGTAGGTGGAGGAGAAACCCATGACATGACTGAGTAGAGGAATTCGTGCTTGGTCCAGGCCGAGAGCAAGTTGTGGATTAATGGAGGAATTGGCCATAATTCCTTCTCCGGCAAAAGAGGGAACACTTTGTTGCCTTCCAGGATTAATCGCTTGGTTTTCAGTCGGCCTAGTTTGACAGTTAATTGTATCCAGTTGAGAGAACCGATCAGGGAATCCCACGTTTTCCCGGTCGTATCCAGACTGTGGAGGAACCGGAACAGTTTCGTTCGAAACCTGTTGCGGTTGTCCGCACTCTGTGTAAGAGTCAGAGAGGCGGTATCCCAGATCAGCCCTATCCACTGAATCGTCCTTGAGGGGACAAGGTGTGACTTTGCCAAGTTCACCTTGAACCCTAGGGCTTGTACATGAGCTAACACTCGGTTGACATGATCCTGACATAATTCTAACGAGTTTGCCACTACTAGCCAATCGTCCAGATACCAAAACACCTGTATGCCTTGAACTAATAGGGGTAAAAGGGCTTGCCTGACAAGCTTGGTGAAAACTCTTGGTGCTTGTCCAAACTCTGATATGGACAGTCTTACTTTAAGTATTACCTTAAGTATTTAGTATTAAGTTTGTGGGATCAATGGTTATATAGAATAATTAAGAAGTTAATAATTATGTTCTATATTGGACATTGGGTGATCTATCATTCCTATGAACTTAGGTAATTATAATTGGGTGGGAAAATATATACCTACCCATTTGCGCATGCGTGATATTGGCGGACGTCTCGCGAATATTGTGACTTTGTGAGGGTCCTGCACTCTCTCTCTAGCCGCCATAACTACCAGACCGTCTGCCTACGCTCTCGTGTTTCACCTCATATTTCGCCCCATTAGTGATAGTACTTAGCTCATCAATTCTCCATCTATCCATACTAATCCATAGATCATTAATCATCATTCCCATCAATCATTAAGTATAGTGGCCCCCTTCTTTATTCATCAACTCAATCCTATTAGCTAACACTCCCGTTTCACACACCATCTTGTAACATCATCACGACACAACAGGTCAACTAGGTTCTACAGCACTAGTTTCAGTCTTCAGGTGATATAAACTATTATATGGTATTATTATACAGTCCACTATATAATCCTAAATACCAATATCCATATAATAATTATATGGTCCTTCGCCCGTCCTAGTGTGATTTGTTGGCCGGGCCCACTTATTTGCTTGTCGGTGCATTTGATGGCTACTCACCCGCGATTTTTTGCTTTCTTTTCGGCCGCGAGGGTTTTCCTGATTTGCCAACATGGCACATGGCTTTTTTAAGCATGGGGCAGCAGGAGGCGGTGTAGGGGAAGGTTTGGAGCCAGATAATTGAATATGCACTAAATTTAACTAACCCATAATTTGCATTTTTTCTGATTGACTAATTTGAAAGTTCAATGAGTCTTGTTTTTCTGATTAGGCCTAACTACATTTAAAATTTAAGTTCATCAACAATTTGTTCTTTCTGATTAAGCCTAACTAAATCTAAATTTAAAGGTATCTATTGGCTTTTCTAAAGTATTAGTAAATCTTGATGCATCTAATTTAACCCTGTTTTTCAAAATGTATGTGATAGCCTAACTTTTCAATTAACATTGCGGCATCTAAATTCTAAATTTTGAAGGGTTGTATTTTGGGTTTTAACTTTGATGATTTCGGCACTCGGCAGGCGCTTACATTTAATTATACAAGTTCTAATGCCACTCATGTTCTGATAGTTTGCCAATTATCCCGTCGCTCGCGTTTAGTGTTAGGTCCGAACCCGAGTTTGATCGGCTATTTATCACCATGTCTTGTTAGTATACCCTTTGTTTTTTCCCTTTTTATTTATTTCCGTTGCTCGCGATTAGTGTTAGAACCCGAGTTTGATCGGCATGATAAGTATTGCAATTTGTTTTCCCTCTCGCATTTTGATGTTACTCGCATTCTCGCTCTTTGATTATCTGTCATTGGTCGCTCGCGTTTAGCTTTAGAACCCGAGTTTGATCGGCAGAAGTTTTTCCTGTTTCGAATAAACTGTCGTAAAGGTCTGGGATTTGCATTTTCCATTTGTTTTAGACTAAAGGTGACAATATGGAAGCTCTAGCCCAGGGCAAATGCCGTAGCCCAGGTCTTAAAGGTTCATTGACTGTCCTGACAGAAGATTTAGATGAGTTATTGGAAACCGCATCTCGGGTAGAAGTCGAGGCAAAACTGCATAGTGTGCAGACCCAAGTGACCAAGTTTGAGGCCAATCAAGATCGGGTCTTGTTGCCGCTATATTCCTCAGACTCTGAATATTTTTAGAAGAACCAAGCGGATACCATTTACTTATTCGAGATCTATGGGATAATCGTCAGGTTAAAGGAGAAATATGGTAAAGCAGAAGGGCAAACTTGATCCGACAACAAAAAGGGATCGGGAGTTAAATTGCCGCACCTGATCCTACCCACCTTCGCTCTGGTGATGGGCTGGTCTATCAGAGTGAGAACTGAGCGATCTCTGGCATACCCATAGCTCACTCTGACTGTTCCTTTTACTTATATATTTTCTAGATCTCAAGTGACGGTGTCTCTTCCGTGGATTGACCTCCCAATCTACCAAGATTGGAAGCCAAAGCCTCACATTTTTCCTTTGCCCCTCAACTTTCTCTTCATAATTGCTGAGGGACACAGGGCCCTGGGTGGGGCTTTGGTTTCCCGGGCGTTTCCGCTCCCTCCTCAGCTCCCCGCCATGGAGTGGCTTCGGTCACTCCAGGCTTTATTGTGGTCGGCAGGGAGGGTTCTGTGGGGGCGCTCTGTTGTGGCCTTGGCCTTGCTTGGGGCTGTTCGGCCAGGCAGCTTGGGGAACAACAACAACCACCCACCTTCACTGGCGACTCAACATTATGGACTGGGTTTTGGTACATGTTTTGATGTATGGTGCATGAAAATACCGATTTAAATATCCTCCCTCAGGTGAATTGTCGCTTGATGGCGCTCGCTACCAAACGGAAAATAAGAGAGTCGTCATTGTACTGAGCATGTTAATTGTCAAGACTAGGTAAAATTAAAAATTCCAAAATGTGAATAATCTCATTCTTATACTGTATATTTACAAACATCTCGAGAAAACCGTGTCACTCATGCTCTCAGCTATGACCTTAACCCGTGCAATCCCAGCGACGACAGAGAGCCATCAGTAGATAAATCACTCCCCAGTTTCAGTGACGGCTGCAAGCCGTCAGTAATATACGGTCCTTGTAACTGCCAGTATCAGGCAGTGCCTGGTACCACAACGTTTGAGCACTGCTCTAAGACCTTGCCAACACTTTTCAGCCTATATCCAATTTCCCACAGGTTAGGAGAGGCAGTATTCCTCCATCTTTTGAGGTGGGAGGTTGTTATATCTTGCCTCTGAAGCCATTTTAGCCACATTGCTTGGGACTGGGGGGTACATTTATGGTAGTACCCTATGACACAGTAAGGGTTAATAGAACATAGTTATTACACAGTTGATATGTTTGTCTATATTGACTTTGTTTTATAGTTCACATATAATCCTATTCCACAAGTCATGGACTTTTCTTGTTTAATATCCCATCAATGCACGGTTCCAGATAAATTATAATAGTCCCTCAAACTGGGTAGCCGATTATACAATACACATGCAGGTAAAAGGAGAACATATGTAAATCTACATCATGTAGCCTATGTAGGTCAATACTTCCTTCAGGTACTTGCTTCCCTGGAGAGAACATACATAATACAACTCTTGCTAAAACAGTTTCCCAGAAGTTAGGTGTATTCAACCGTCTCCGTGGGTTCTATATCCCCACACAGCTTTTAGCTCTGTACTGAGCGCCCATGTATCGAGTACTGTTCGCATGCGTGGGGAGGTTCCATCCACACCACACTTCTAGACATGGTAGAGTGAAAGGAACGAAGAACACAATAGTACTATAGTCTATTCGCTGTTAGTAGACGAGAAATCATGACCTCTATCCTCTGAAACTAATAAAGGGCTATGGCAAATTGGCTCTAAATTTCCACATCTATTCCTTGACTGACTCTTCCCAAATGGTAGAAATATTAGCTCGATTACTCTATTTGTTTTTGAGGTACATATGTTAGAGGTCATAATTTCTCGCCTACTTACAGCGAATAGACTTACTATAGTGCAAGGATCTGACCAGGAAGTGGAGTAACTGCAACTAAAGAATGCGTGAAGCTGCCATCTGTCATATGCATATATATATATATATATACATATAATATATATATATATATATAACATATATATATATATATTTATACATATATATATTCCACTTATTTGTAGACGGAAAAAACCGGTATATTTCGTGAGCTGGGAGACATTCTTGATACCGATCGAATGATGTACAACACTTACGGACAGTTTGGATTTGGTTTATGTAAATATATATGCACAACAATAGGATTTAGGCTGGTAATTCTGCTAAATATCGATACTTTTAGCTCCAACTTCCTTATAGCTCGAAACTCGCAAGTGGTCAATTGTGTTAACCTCTGTATGCCCAGGCTGCTTTTAGCGTTATGTTAGCTGTTCTGAAATGGGTTTAAGGGGGTAGTGCCTGAGTATTGGTCTATGTATATATTAATTTATGTATTTTTGAATTTCCTCACTAGACCTCCATCAAGCTTAAAATAGCACCACCTAGAACCTCTTTCAAAATAAATGTGTACATTTTTCTTTCAAAAAAATCCCGGCCGAAGGCCGGTTCCTTCTAAAATTACAGGCTCGCTATCGCTATCTGGCTATTATTACACTATATTATACAGATTAGGAGGGGTATTATTATGGCAGTCAGAGGATTAATCGAGACAGTCTTTACCCTTTTAACTCCCACAGATCTTACCTAGGCCGTATACAATCTACTAATGATAGCCAGAATAAACTGTTAAAAGGCATCCTAGTCCTCAAAGGGTTAATAAGCAAATAGCCTCCTTCACCACAGATAGCTAGTTAAAATAGGACTTCAGAGGCTATCAACCCTTCTGGATTATTTAGTCAGCACACTGAAAGTCAAGAATAGCGTCAGGACTGGAACACCTTTTCGAGAACTCCAGTCCCTTCTCACCACAGACCTATTGACAAGGAAGAACGGTAGGAGGCAGAAACAGGGTTTAAGGAATCGTTCGTAGTCGTGGTTATGAATTTCTGGACAGTTTTTGGAGTCAAATTATGTTACAATGGCAAACACTTTTCCTAAACTAATTAAGCCACAAATATTTAATAGTTGGAATTTAGTTTGTAGTGTTCACTGTTCCGTTCTTTTCATTACCTGGTTTTCTAGTATTCCTGACCACGACTGTATATTCAACTTTGATGGCAAAATAAGTAAGAAGTGAAAACAATGCATAACATAAATATAATAAAGGCACCACAAGCTCAAACCATTTACCTCTATCAGGTAGGCTACACTTCATGGGGAAGTGGAAGCCACAAGGGGCAATGGTGGCTGATATGCCCTTATCGTATTTGCTGGGTTAAAATCTATCAACATATATCCTAATGATTTTTATTAATTAATATGGCAAACAAAATATCAAAATCAGCAACACCCCTTCTCTTTTAAATTCACCCTCATAATATATCTATGATCTATTTGTTTCAACATGATTCACAAAATGTTCTGCACATGGATGTTTCGCACTCAATCTTACATACACTAATTCTCAGTATTAGAAAAGGATAAACATTGAAAGTGTATTATAGGAACTGAATGGTACGAAAGGAAGAGTTCACTGTGTGATGAGAGGCTAGATGTTCATTGGGTGATGAGAGGGGAGGTGTTCACTGGGTGGTGTGTTATATAAGGAGGGTGGGAGGCCAGTCAGCACTCAGTGGTCAGCTGGTGCTCCAGGCTGTGAGAGAACCCCCCGGCCTCACGTGCCCCCGCACCTTCACCGTGAGTCATGTGACACCTTGTTACTGCACCACTTTGTTGTGTGTCATGTGACACTTTGTTACTACAGTACTTTGTTGTGTGTCATGTGAAACCTTGTTACTTTACACTGGTGTGTGTCATGTGACACCTTGTTACTGCAGCACTTTGTTGTGTGTCATGTGACATCTTGTTACTACAGTACTTTGTTGTGTGTCATGTGACACCTTGTTACTTTACACTGTTGTGTGTCATGTGACACCTTGTGTTTATCTATAGAGTAAACACTTTGTAAAACGTTTAGAACATTTTGTGTAACTATTGTATTATACTTGTTTAATACTTGTAGGTAGTAGTGATATAAACATTGGTGGTGCTTTTTAAGTAATTAAATCAATATGGTATAATCTTCCTCATTATCATCATCAGCCCGAGGTAGACCACTGCAAATCAAAAGTCTCTCTCTAACCTCTCTATTTCAATCGGTCAAATGGTAGCTGGTTCATCCTCTGCTGTCAAACCGTTGGATTTCATGCCTTCAGTTAGTTCCCAATTTACCTGTTTTCAGTATTACCCCTGCACTACCATTGCGTAATTTTCACCATATTCTGGTTACCACGATTTTCTTTAGTTTGTAATATATCTATACAACTTATTGGGTAAATACGACTTAACAAAACCTTCTTATAAACATAGGTGCTTCGTAAACTGCACATCATCATCTAATGTTAGCCAGAATCAAAGGTAAAATGACATCATGGTGCTGCATGGGTTAATTACTTGTTTCCCCACCCTGTCGCTATGGAAGTACATCTATCATATATCTTCGTAATATTTAACCCTATGCGGATTATGACCCGGCTTAGCAGTTTATTTTGGCTATCGTCAGTAGATTTTATTCAGCTTGGGTAGGATCTGTGGGAGTCAGGGCATAATGAGTTGATTTTGACGCTTAGATTCATAGATGTCCTTCCTAAACTACCTTCCATACCTATTCTTCACCTAAGTAATCTAGTGTCGGTCTTTACAAACTGACTTAGGCATATATGTCTTCTTCAATTACTTATATCAACCTTTCATCTTTTATATGTGTGTGTTTGTTGTGGCGGCGCAAGGTAATTATATTAACCCCTTCTGTACCGGTTACGTCTTTTCAGATTGATTCTATTTATATTTAGATGATTTTGTGCAGTTTAAGAAGGATCTATGGTAGTAAAATGGTTAAGTGAGATACTGCAAAGCCGGACAATTGCCAGAGATCCTTCCTAAACTGAATACAAATTGATTAGTAGTAGCCACAATAATTAAAAAGACGTCGCCGGTACAGAATGGGTTAACCTGTGCAGTACCGGTGACGTCCATTGTATCATATTCTGGCAAGTATTAGACGATTGTTTTCAACTTAGGAAGGACCTCTAGCAATAATAAGGCTTCAAACTATCTCAATCAACCCTTTTAACTACCACAGATCTTTCCCAAGCTGCATAATTTCGTCTAAATATGGCTAGAATATTAATATATCACACGTCGCTGGTACTCAAAGGATTATTGAATGTCTTTTGTGGTTTTGCATAACATTATGTAAAGCCGGAGTCACACGAGCGCTTTTTCCGTCAATTTTCCATGAGCAAGTTTTTTCTGGTATTATTTCGGGACATGTTCGCACTGGTATCGGTAACTAGACTGAAAGTAGAATATTTTAGGCGGCTAAATTTTGATAAACTATAATTATTTATGCTTCTAGACCATAATTGCCCGTAAAAATTGCTCGAAAAAGTGTTCATGGGACTCCGGCTTAACTCCTTTCGTGTGTCGCTTAGAATAACTAGTATCAGCTATTTTGGAATTAAATAGATATTCCCCTGATATTTTTATGACCATAATATTACCATATAGCCTAGTCCTAAATATTCCTTCCAAATAAAACGTGAGTAGCTTTCGTGAATGCCACACTTTGCCCGGTTAGCGTTATTGTTTAAAGTTTAAAAAAGGCCTCCAGCAATTGAACACTTACGAGTTTCAGGCTATAAGGAAGTTGGAGCTGTAGATATCGATATTTAGCAGCACTACCAGCTAAATTATGGGCCTAGTCCATTCATATATATATCAAACCAAATTCATCATACTATTTATCCATCAGAAACCTACATAATTACTGTATTTGTGTTTAATATCGATGTTTACAGGCCGAACTTCCTTATAGCCTGAAACTCGCAAGTGGTCAATTAACAGGCTTCGAACTATCTCACTTAACCATTTTTACTACCAAGGATCCTTCTTAAACTGCACAAAATCGTCTAAATATAGCTAGATTAAAATAAGAAAGACGTCGTTGGTGCAGAAGGGGTTAAGAATTTGTTTTAAGGGGGGTCACCGGTTTTTTTTTCTCTTTCTCTCCTTTTCTCTCTTTCTCTGGTTTGTATCCATTCGGCCCCATTCAGGCAAATGTTTTAAGATATTTATCCCCATCCAGGTGTCGATTTCTTTTTATGGATCGCCAAACTAATGGGCCGAACGTCTCATAATCTCAAAACTAGTGGGGCTAAACATTTGGGAGAATGGGGTCCAGAAAAACGGTCTTCCTCCCCCTAACTTCATATAACTCGATTTTTTTTTTTTTTTAAATCATTTCTATCATTTGGGAAGAGTCCACCAGGAAATAAGTGTGGATATTTACAGCCAGTTTGCTCTAGGCCCTTTCGAGTTACTTGGTCAGGGATCAAGATTATTGTCAAGTTCGTCAGTGCTACCTATAGTTATAATTAACATCATTGCAAGATATTGAATATTTGTATAATATATGAAACTTACTTTTTCTTGTCTTCTTTCTTTGAGAAAGGAGGCTTCTTTTATTATTTATATTAACGTGAGGTGCAACACGTCTTTTACGTATTACTCTGACTAGTTATATGCTCCTCATAAATAATCATTATATCGATGTGGGTTCCAGACAATACCAATTAAATATGGAGGCAAATCGTCGTGCTCGTTCAACCTCCTTAGCGGACCGTGCGACCTTCGTGTGCCTGTGGAGGGAGGGTATGTCAGCTCGTAGTATCGCCCGGCAGACTGGTACCTCCCTCACCACTGTCTGTAGGTGGCTCAGACGCTGGCAGCAGGAGGGCCACGTCCACACCAGACCCCGGACTGGTAGACCATGCAAGGCGAAACCTATCCTGGTTAGACCTCTTCGACCTTCTTCGCTTCGACAGAAAATGTCCCGTGTTTGCCACATAAATGAATCTGAAGGCAATAACATATTATATGACAGATTGCTGCAATATCCGGCTATATCAGAAGACTTATATTTAAAATGTTTGCAGCATTATTACTATGTAAAGGCAAATTTAAACTTAACATCATTAACAATTGACAAATTTAGATCTGGCTTTTATAAGGTATAATACATGCTTAAAGTTGAATCATAAACATCTTTGTTTACATAAGCTCATAGGTTTACATATGAATGTTTTCTAATCATGTTCAGTAACAAAGCATAGGACATTATATGCTATGCCGTCAAATATATTTTCCAATCGAATGAAACAAAGAACAAGTAAATTTCATGCATACGTTTAACACTAACCTTCCTTGAAATACGGAATATAGTGTGAGGCTTTATATAGAACATAATGTGAGGGAAATAAGCCGTGTCAGAACTTATAATTTCGCGGTGAGCATCCTAGGTTCGAATCCCTGGACTGCCACATATATTTGTTGATTGCATTAATGAAGTTTAGGAGTAAAGTCGGTTGGTGGAGGTAACATAATAATACTTATAATACCGGGAGGACCATATGCTTTCATCATTAGTTTATTCAAATACATTGGGGTTTGTAAGTGATGATTGTCAAGAACGGGGTGTTACTTAACATTACTGTATATTGTCCTTTCAATATACAGCATGTTGTAAAAATACAGTAATACTCTATGTACTTCATATCCTATTACGGCTACTCGACATTGCCTTTCAATATTAATTTTCAAACATGCCTTTCCAAACCCTAAAGCCGGTATCACACGAGAGCTTTTATAGTCAACATTCGATGATCAACATTTTTCTGGCAACATTTGTGGAATATTTTAAACCGGTATCGGAAACTAGACTGATGATGGATGCATTTAGGTGACTGAAATATTTTAAATGTTGGCCTTATAAGCTGCCAGACCAGTGTTGAGCAAAAATATTGAGGGAAAAAGCGCTCGTGTGATACCGGCTTAAGCGTCAGTCCAGGTTGCGCATAATATGGGACTTTGGGCGTAAGTTTATATTACGCTAGTCACTATTTTGATAAAACGAGTCCTATCTATATATCTATCTATCTATATGCTCCGCTGCATGTCTGTCTGCCGAGATCGGAACCTCTCCAGGTGGTCGGGGGCCGGGGAAGTGCTGGAGCGGCCTTGGTGACCCTGGTCTCTGGGTCTTTTCCTGGGTGACCTAAATGTGTGTGAATTTGTGTTTTGTCTGTGTTTGTTCGTTGTTTTATGTTGTGTTTTGTGATTTCCCTGTTCTTGCTCTGTCTTGAGGCGGCTACCCCCAAGAAAAAAAATAACACGAGTCCTAATATTATTAAATATATATGATGTTGTGCTTTGTTTAGGTAAAACAAAACATGACTATACTCTGTTTGTGCACAGCTGACGATAAATTGAATAACTTAGCAGCTAATTTATCGATACTTACTGGAAAAATATGAAGCTACTACGTGTGTTCATCATGTTTAGACCAATGTTATATAATTAACACCATATGTATCTACAAAATCTTCAAAATAACTGAGAAATCTTGATGGGAACTTTGCAATTTATCGTCAGTTGAAAAGAAACAGAATATAGGGTTCCTTGAGTACAGTCGCTCTAATAAGTGATGTCTCGGCACCAGGTATGTTTTGATCAATAATTGGTATCAGCAATATCTAAGCTTCATTTCTTCATATCGAGTGAAATATACAAACATGTTCCTACACTTACCCAAACTATTCAACATCTGACAGACATTAATACACCACAGAGCAAGCCAAACGTAATGACAGCTGGGACATGACTTATTAGCGCGACCATACCTCAGCCAAGTCTCATCTCCGTAGTTCCAAGTATTTGGATGCTATAGTCTATTTGCTGTAAGTAGGCGAGAAATCATTACCTCTAACCTCTATAACTAAAAAACAACTAGAGTATTCGAGCTAATATTTCTACCATTTGGGAAGAGTAAGCCAGGGAATAGGTATGGAAATTTACAGCCAATTTGCTCTAGCCGTTTTTAAGTTACAGAGGATAGAGAAAGGTGAGCGTTGCACTCGGCTCTTGTGTAGTCTTAAGGGCGCCCACCTCGTTTTTTTTTCTCTTTCTCTCCCTCTCTCTTTGGCTTGTGACCATTCGGGCCCATTCAGCCTACTGTTTTAAGAAGTTTATCCCCATCCAGGTGTCAATATTTTCCTGGGGAGCGGTAGCTAGCCAGCATATATATATTTTTGTTTTGACAGCATGCTAAATTTGTAAATTTTTCGATAGAAAAATTTCTCCGCCGAAGCCGGATTTCTCCAAACAATGCTGGCTCGCTGTCGCTCGCCAGGAAGAAATCGACACCTGGATGGGGATAAACGTCTTAAAACAGTTGGCTTAATGGGGCCGAATGGATACAAGCCAGAGAAAGAGAGAAAAGGAGAGAAAGAGTATATAAGCAGGTGACACCCTTTAACCCTGTAGAGTACCAAGGGTTCCCAACCTGGGGTACATGTACCCCCAGGGGTACATTTGTACTTCTTAGGGGGTACATAGGGGTCTGAGTGAATAACCATAGTGTACAACACATGGTGTTGTATTCTACAGGCATATTGCACAAAGTTGTGTTTTTATCAAGTTCCTCATTTCAGTAAGCAAAACTTAAATTAAAATTGGCAAGAATGTAGTTACCGGGTGGACCGCCTGCCTTACACTACGCAGACGCTCGCAATCATGTTCCCGTCTATTTTGACTGCCGTGGGATACAAAAATAGGTTGAAGGGGGGTTTTGCCCCCTTCACCCCCCATGACATATTGTCATCATCATATATATTGCCAGCAGGGGTCAAATAACAGAAAAAATATACTGGAACTTAACCACGAGCGATCGACCTATGTAAACATGACGACCGTCAGACCGTACACCTGGATACTACATCCTTCCTTTAAAATTATATCAGTGAGGTGACTATTCCATTTTTTTCACTATTATGTGACTTCCTGCGGCCCACAATCTGTATTGGACGTGAAACAATCAGGTATGTATACCAACCTGTATTGGACGTGAAACAATCAGGTATGTATACCAACTCGAGACAGCGTCAGTACCGCCCGATAATGTCTGAGTATGTGAGAGATCAAAATATTTAAAAAAGTTTATTGATAATATCAATACTAACATCCCTATGCAGTCTACACATACATATTTCATAATAAAATAATATAAAATTAACATAATTTTATTCATTGTTATCCTAAATTGTTAGTGGTACATGGGTACCTATCAGAATGCCGAAGTGGTACAGAGGAACAAAAAGGTTGGGAAACCCTGCTGTAGACCTACCGCGGCTGGTTACCTTCACCGGGCTCGTTGTAGCTCCGACTTCTCCAAGCCATAATTTTATCTTTCAATCTAAAAAGGTAGGTCGTTTCGCTGTGTTTTGCCGTCTGTGGAACCTTTAATGGGGGATGGTTTATTTTGTTGACCTATTTTTTCATTTATTTATAATACTTTTAGTTTCCTCCTTAGACCTCCATCAAACTTAAAAATACATCCATTAGTTCCCCTTTCGAGATTAATTTGTACATTTTTCGATAGAAAAATGTCACGGCCGAAGGCTGGTTTCTCCACAATTACAGGCTCGCTATCGCTCGCCAGCAAACTAATAGACACCTAAACGGCACGAAAGGTCTTAAAATTGACAACGAAATGGGGCAAAAGGTGTTAAAATCGCCAAACTAATGGGTCGAACGTCTTAAAATGTCAAAACTAATGGGGCTAAACACGAGGGAGAAGAGGGACCAGAAAAACGGCCCATCTCCCCTTAACGCACTACTCCTCCTAAATGACAGCCTCTATGACATTGGACACTAAGATCAAAGTTGTTTGCAGCGTCAATATGAACACAGTGAATCTGCCGGATTTCCACTACCGGCTGTGGTGGCTCCTGCACCACGAGATTGTCTAAAACGGGATGTAGCGGATTCACCCACCATCAATATTGTTATAATTCCATAAGAAAAATATAGGGGTTTATAAATGTATATACTGTATATATGAGTGTACAGTACCTGCATGTGATTCCAATTAATGAACATTGATTAGGATTGAATTGACGACTTGCGAGTTTCAGGCTATAAGGAAGTTCGGCCTGTAAACATCGATATTAAACACAATACAGTAATTATATAGGTTTCTGATGGATAAATAGCATCATTAGTATGTTGAATTTGGTTTTGTGTATTTATAAATGTACTAACACCGCATTATAGCTGGTCATTCTGCTAAGTATCGATGTCTACAGCTCCAACTTCCTTCTAGCCTTAAACTCGCAAGTGGTCAATTACGCCACACACGAACCAAACCCATCCCCATCCCCACCCCCACAGACTCCCATTAACATTCCTTATTCAAAGTTATGATCGATGGGGACAGTAATCAATGGGTAGTCACTAATATATTACATGGGGTACATCTCTTATCATGTGTAGTCTCTTTATTGTATTATGTATCCAGGCAGGCGGGTTTTCATTGATGTTTTATATATTATCATTGCATATTTTAGGTGATTATTGATTGGTTAAATAAAAAACACCATCTGAGGAGGAGCACTTTATTGACAACGTTTCGCAGATAGCTTCTTCAGGTCACTAACAAATGCTGGTACGTAGGAGGCCTTAACCCCTTCTGTACCGCGACGTCCTTTTCACTTAATTTGGGCTACTAATACAAGATTGAATTCAGGTTAGGAAGGACGTCTACCAATATAAAAGCTACAGACTATCTCAATTAATCCTTTCAGCTACAATATATCCTCTCTAATCTACATAAAATCGTATAAATGTAGCTGAAATAAAATACAAAAGACGTGTCCGGTACAGAAGGGGCTATATATCCGCCATGCAAGGTGGCCGTGCGGTGGTGGTGATGGGGGGGGGGGGGGGCTGAGAGGCAAATTGGCTGTAAATTCCCACACCTTTACCTTGACTGACTCTTCCCAAGTGGTAGAAATATTAGCTCGATTTCTCTAGTCTTTTTTGTGTTACAGTGGTTACAGGTAATTAATTGTTGCCTACTTAAAGCAAATAGACTATATATGTGGATAACATACATCAGTGATCGTTGCTATAATAACTGTTTGTATAAATCAACATCCGTGTGTATACTTGTTGAAATATATAATAGGTTCATGAATTTAAAACAAATTACTTTATTATTTCCTTATTATTAACTGAATAGTAACACAACTTGCAATTTTAAATAAACTGCAGATGGGATTGCTTGTTATTTGGAATTTTCTTTATGGGGGGATGGTTCACTTTTTGGGCGATTTTTGCATGTATTCATTATGTTTCTAGTTTTCTCCCTAGACCTCCATCACATTTAAAAACATATGCATTAGATCACCCTTCTAGATTAATTTGTACATTTTTCGGTAGAAAAATTTCCCGGACGAAGGCCGGTTCTTCCAACATTACACGCTCACTATCGTTCGCCAGGGAAAAAATCGACACCTAAATAGCACGAAAGGTCTAAATATTGTTACGCTGGCCAGCATGCCAGAATGCACTCGTAACTCGCTAGCGCTCGCCAGGGCAGTGATATGGGCTACAATAATCGTAGAACGATGTTCTTTCTTTCATAGAGTTCATGTTGTCACAGACAGATCAGTGGTGGTCTTTATTCTTGTCTGTGACACATGGAAGTATTTTATATCATTCATAGAATATAAGATGCATTGTGTGAAGTTAAGGAGAGAGAGAGCAGAGGAGGCAGCGCGGTGGTATTATGTGAGTGTGTATGTACGTGTGTCTCCCTCGCTCGCGCGGGCTTTCCCCCGCCCCTGATTGGCCGGCGGGCCTGGCTACGTCATAGGACGCTTGCTCTTCATGACGTAGTGTTCTGTGATTGGTGGCCGCGGTCCTGCGAGGGTGGTGCGGGCTCCTGCCCGCACGTCTCCTTCAGAGCTTGGCCCAGCGTGCTTGGTCCTACATGTCTTTTGCAATCTGTCTCCCACATAACCCCCTGTACTACTTTCTCTCTCTCTGAACTTCTTCGTTTTCATACTTCTCTCTTTATTCAATTACTTATCCCTTCTGGTTCTGCATACGACTTCCATAGTCGGCCAGTCGTATTACCAGCACCAGCTCTCCATATTATGTTTGCACTAGTTTTAGGGATTATTAGAGTCATAGTCATATGGTAGCCTAGAGTTGGGGTGGTTCTAGTTATTGAGCTGTTCTTTCCCATTATTTAATGCTAGACAGTGGAAGGTATCTTTGGTCGTTGTCTGAGTTATGTATGTGGCAAGTCAGAGCCTGTACAACATCGACGAAGCTAGCTAGCCTGTAACCCTTGTGCATATTTTCCTTTGTGAGTGTAGCGGTATACAGGTGAAGGGCTTTTGCCTATACTTACCTGTATGCTTGCTACCTCATTTTGTTGACCTTTGTGGAGCGCCAGGGCAAGACCAGATACTAGAGATCTGGACTTACCAAGAGAGCCTCCAAGTCACTTAACGTAACATAAGAGAAATCTGTTCAAGGGGAGACAGTAGGCTACGAGCTTGCTTGCGCTCTGCTTAGTTTCCTGATACCTTTTATGCCTTTTATTCCTGCTAGACTTTATTAGTGAGAAAGACAGCATTGTGTTTATTAACTTTAACTGTGTATGCTTTAAGAATTATTCACGCTTTATTTTAGCCTAGGTTGATGCATAGTACACAACCCAGTTTGGCTGTTACGTTGGCTAAGGAAGTACTGTTTTTGAGTGGTTATTATTAGTGCTGTCACAGAGTTGTTGCACTACCTTGTTATACATTATGTATCCTACTTATTGGTGTATTTAAGATACACGCATTGGTGTCCTGCCCCTGCATTATTTCTGTTCTATATTAACGAGCATCTTAGAGCATCAGACCTTTTCAGAAGATTCCTTATCTGATTGCTGTAGGACTAGACTTCCAGTGTTTTCATAGAGCATTGAAGAGTTTAGTGTTGAGTACAGACTCACACTAAAGTTAACGTAAGCATTTATTCCTTTATTAAATCTTATATAGTTTATTCAAGCATTGTTATTACTTTAGAGCATTTTCACAACGTAAGTACTCCTGTTGTGAGTTGGCTTTGCCGTCATCGGAAAGCCTTTGTAGAAGTGCACTAAAAACCTAGTTAATTGATACCCCGTTATCCAGTAGATTAACTCTGGAGGGTTTTAAGAGTTTTGTTCACCGGCGTAATAGTTCGAGGGTTTGGAATTAACGTACCGTTGTTGCAGATATAGCCTATCATCTAGTCCATTATTAAGTGCCCTTGTTTATTTCGTAGTGCCGGTCGTAACAAATGGCGACCTTAGACCGGAATATAGTGAACTGAATATTGCATTTTTTTTTTTTAGAAATCTTATTGCCATTTGGGGTTGAATTTATTTCTCGCATTGTTGGCAGTAGACATTGTTTTGAGGATATATAGAACTTGTTGGAGTTATTGGTGACCTAGTATTGCACTCAAGAACATCTTCAAATATTTTTTGGTGAATAAAGCTACACAAGAGTTTGGCTACTTTTGTTTTGACTTGAGAATGTTTTTGTTGACTCCATCATGTCACTGGACGGGTCTGAGTATAGTGAGGGCACAGTGCGAGAGACAGGCGAGGAGGTGGAGAAGGTGGAGTTGTCTAACGGCGTTCGGGTGGTGAACAATGAGGAGGATGCTCGTATTTTTTTGGAGGAGCCTGTGTCGGCGGACCGAGTGTCGGAGCTGGACCGGTACGGACTGCAGTGTGTAGCCGCGGTCTTGGGGTTGTCCGGTACTAGCGGTTTGTCGAAAGGTGAGCTGGTTACCTGTGTGCTCAGTGAGGTGCGTGGGGCTTTGGGTGAAGCGGGAGCTGGGGCACCTTCGGCCCAGCCCCCATTCCACTTGACTCCTATCATGGCGCCCCCTCGGGCTCCGGAGCCGGGTACGTTCCCGCAGGCCGATGCCCGCTGGCGGTTGGGCATGCCTCTAGGTGATTTACGGGGTGAGTCCCCAATAGTAGCACCCCCTCCTCAGGGTTTGTCTTCCGAGATGTTGTTTCAGCTCGAGCTCGCCAAACTTCAGCAGCAGGAGCGACAGGCTAAGCATGAGGCTGAGCTCAGGCAGCAGCAACAGGAGCGACAGGCTGAGCTTGTGATCGAGCAGAAAAAGCATGAGTCTGAGCTCAAGTATAAGTATCAGGCTGAGTCTGCAAGGTATTGTGCCGATATTGATCTAGAGAAAACTCGTGTAGAGGTGACAATGAACCGGGTCGCCCAGGGGGGTCGAGCCCATGACCAGTCCCTGTCGCATCTACTTAAGTTGGTTCCAGTGTTTGATGAGTTAGGAGTTACAGAATTTTTTCTCCAGTTCGAAAAAAATTGCCAGGAGCTCCAATGGCCCGAGGAGAAGTGGGCAGCCCTTGTTTCTTCACGGTTGACGGGGAAAGCACTCAAGGCGTACGATGCTTTGCCCCTAGATTCCTGTGTGAATTACGAGTTGTTGAAAGAGGCTGTCCTGAGGGCGTATGAGCTACAGCCAGAGACCTATAGGCTGAAGTTTAGGGCGGTTTCAAAAAGAAAGGAGAGTACTTTCCAGGAACACGCTAGAGAGCTGTCAGATGCATTTGAAAATTGGTTAAGGTCAGAGAAGGCAACTACTTTTGATTCAGTAAAACAACTAGTGTTGCTGGAACAATTTTTAAAATGTACTGGCAGTGACTTGACTCTTTACCTTAAAGAAAAGCAACCCAAAACTTTGCAGAAGGCGGCTGAGCTGGCTGACCTTAGGGTGTCGTTGATTCGTGGGTGCGGGTCTGCACAGAGAGCTGAGGCAGGTAACCAGGGGCGTACCACTCCCCCCCCCCCCCCCGAATTAATGACACAAATAATTATCCATTCAAGAGTACTGTTGCCAATTATGAACCCAAGTCGAAACCCTTTCCATTTAAGAAAGGCCAGGGCCCTTCCTCACCTCAGAGGAAGTCCAAGAGTGAAGTGGAATGTTTCAAGTGTCATGAGAAGGGGCATATTGCACGCTCATGTCCGAGCACACCGCCTACAGCAGTGGTGTCACTAGTGAGCAACATTGGCGTTTCTTTGAGGTCTTCCGCGTTTGCCCGGGGTAATCAGTCGGTTGCGATGTCATCGCCGGTGCAGAAGCAGCAGGAGGGCTCGTAACCCGTCCGTGATGTTTTTTGTGGTCATAGGGGGCACGGCACTCTGAGGTGGGCTGGTGTGAAGCATAGGCTTGAGTTGTTGCGTGATATGGGCGCTTCCCAGACACTTGTTAAGAATTTCACTGGCAAGCCAATTAACGTGGCTCGGGTTGTGGTGGTTCAAGGCATCAATGCTACGCGGTCTTACCCGCTGGTTAGAGTGGAGCTTGAGGTGGACGGTGTGACACGGGAGTTGGATGTGGGTGTGGTGGAGAAATTGCCAGTTGAGGGGGTCGACCTCCTTCTCGGCAATGACTTTGCGGTGCCCACTTCCGAGGTTCCACCCTTAGTCTTTGCCGAAAGGGCGGACGACACGAGTAAGGAGGAGCAAGAGGGGCTCGAGAGATCTCAGTCCGCTCAGGTGTCACAGCCTAGTACCCAAGTTCCAGATCAGTGGAGGAAGGGTCGGAAGGAGAAAGTCGAGGCTGGTGGTCGGGTTGAGAGTTTGGACCCAGCGACACTCCTTGGTGACTCGGTACTTGACCCAAAGATGAGCTCCGGAGTGGCCCCACAACCTGTCCCCCCTAGTGACATGGTAGGGCGTGATGGCACTCCGCGACAGAGTAGTTCCCAGGGACAACAAGAAGATCTTAGTCTTGAGAGTTGTGGGAACGGGGCTATTGAACTCGAGGACGGGGAAGCATGTCATGTGAGCCTGTTAAAGGAGTTTGTGAGGCAACCACCTGAGCAGCCTACTGTCCCTATGTTGGTCTGCAGCGGCCCAGGTGGAGAAGGAGAGGGGGGCAGTAGGGCACAGGTGGAGGAGAGTTGGGATTGTCATGTCTCGGCGGAGCAGTGGGCTGGGGACACGAGTCAGGTGGCTGTGGAAGCGCTTGAGCACCTGCCTGAGCAGCAGTGTGCAGCGCTCCAGCACCTGCTCGGTTCATACCCCACTGTTTGTGCCGAGCACCCAGGCCTCACAACTCATGCGGTGCACGATGTTCCGCTGGCAGGTCACTTGAGTGTCAGTAAACCGTTGGTCTCGTTGTTTCGGTGTTTCAAGGTGGGCGACGAGGCTTTGGCATGGTTGTCAGGTCAAGGTCGACCCATGGCTGCTAAGGGTGGTGGTCAGAATCAGGACATTGAGCAGATTGGTGAGGTTGGCTGTGGAGGGGATGTGTCCGGTCGTCGCATAGCCTCCCAATGCTGCTCTAGTAATATGCAATAGCCCTACCATAGACCGACTGTATCTGGCCATGTCGCTGAAGGCGGTGATGCTGCGCAGGCAGATGTAGTCGCAAGGAATGCGGGTGCGCATGTACAGTATCGGCGGGGAAGCCTTAGCAATTATGAACTATGGGAGTGACTGCACAGGTGGTACAGATTGTCCCTCTCATGACCTGGCTGTTCTAGGGACAAAGGTGGAGAAGGAGGGAGACTATAGTGTAGAAACTGCGGTCTCGGCTGGGTTGTGGGAGGGCAATGAGCATGTTGTTTTTCGAGATAAGTTGCAACCTCTTGTTCCTAAGCGTCAAGAGAAGTTTTTACCAGGCTGTGGCAGTACGTCCGTATGTTTGTTGATTCTCCAGGCCTGATGTACGGGGTAGATCCGTCATGGAGGCTGGAGACAGTGCAAGAGTCAAATTGGCTCCCTACCGTATAAATCCTGCTCGACAGCCTGTTGTGAAAGCAGAGCTGGACTACATGTTGACAAAGGGTCTGAGGGATAAGGGATATCGTGAGTGGTCGTTGCCAGTAACTTTGCAATCTGAGTTAAGTGGCAAGATCAGTGTGTGTGTTGTTTGCAAGAGTGTGTGTGCATTATCCCTGACAGACGCCTATACCTTACCTAGAGTTGACGACACCATAGACCGCATCGGGGCTGCCTCATTTATCACGAAGGTAGAACTAGTGAAAGGTTATTGGCAGGTCCCGTTGCCGGAGAGAGCGAAGAGAAGTGCCAGTCTTGTGATGAACTGGGCAGTTTATCAATGTCAGGTGTTGTTTTGCTGCCGGAACACAAGTTGGATGTGTGGCATGTTAAGGGCACTGATAATGTTTTGGCATATTGTTTGTCACGGGAGGGTATGTCTTAAGGAGCACCCTCGCCGTTCAGTCAGTGTGTGTTTGAGAGTGGAGAAAAATTAGGCTTGCCCCTGTAGTGCAATGCCGCCAAAAACACTATTAAAAATATAAAAAACCTCACAAAAAAAACTCTTTCTTTTTGATAGTATATAAGTGCAGTATATCACAGCAAGCATCTAAGACACTCTGAATTGTTGTTGTTGTTGTTGTTGTTCCCCAAGCTGCCTGGCCGAACAGCCCCAAGGCCCCGAGCAATTCCAAGGCCATAACCGAGCGCCCCCACAGAACCCTCCCTGCCGACCACAATAAAGCCTGGGTGACCGAAGCCACTCCATAGCGGGGAGCTGAGGAGGGTGCGGAAACGCCCGGGAAACCAAAGCCCCACCCAGGGCCCTGTGCCCCAAAGCAATTATGAAGAGAAAGTTGAGGGGCAAGGGGAAAATGTGACGCTTTGGCTTCCAATCTTGGTAGATTGGGAGGTCAATCCACGGAAAAGACGCCGTCACTTGAGATCTAGAAAATATATAAGTTAAAGGAACAGTCAGAGTAAGCTATGGGTATGGCAGAGATTGCTCAGTTCTCACTCTGATAGACCAGCCCATAACCAACTCTGAGTTGTTGTCTTAGTAGGCTTGGCTTGGTGAAGCTTGCTCGTTGAGCGTGACATAATTATTATGATGCTATTATTTTGGGAAGTGTTGTGCAGATTTGTTTTTATAATGCAGTGTTTTATGTTTGTGATCGTGCCTTGTATTCACAACTTGGGAGAGTAGCTAGGTGATGCGGGGTTGGTGGGCATTCTGTCTGGTCAGATGTGGAGTTCACCTGAGGCTGAAACGTCCCACATCTTGGGCGGGGTGTTACACTGGCCAGCTTGCCAGAAGGCACTCGTAACTCGCTAGCGCTTGCCAGGGCAGTGATATGGGCTACAATAATCGTAGAACGATGTTCTTTCTTTCATAGAGTTCATGTTGTCACAGACATATCAGTGGTGGTCTTTATTCTTGTCTGTAACACTTGGAAGTATTTTATATCATTCATAGAATATAAGATGCATTGTGTGAAGTTAAGGAGAGCGAGAGCGGAGGAGGCAGCGCAGTGGTATTATGTGAGTGTGTATGTACGTGTGTCTCCCTCGCTCGCGCGGGCTTTCCCCCGCCCCTGATTGGCTGGCGGGCCTGGCTACATCATAGGACGCTTGCTCTTCATGACGTAGTGTTCTGTGATTGGTGGCCGCGGTCCTGCGAGGGTGGTGCGGGCTCCTGCCCGCGCATCTCCTTCAGAGCTTGGCACAGCGTGCTTGGTCCTACATGTCTTTTGCAATCTGTCCCCCATATAACCCCCTGTACTACTTTCTCTCTCTCTGAACTTCTTTGTTTTCATACTTCTCTCTTTATTCAATTACTTATTACTTCTGGTTTTGCATACGACTTCCATAGTCGGCCAGTCGTATTACCAGCACCAGCTCTCCATATATGTTTGCACTAGTTTTAGGGATTATTAGAGTCATAGTCATATGGTAGCCTAGTGTTGGGGTGCTTCTAATTATTGAGCTGTTCTTTCCCATTATTTAATGCTAGACAGTGGAAGGTATCTTTGGTCGTTGTCTGAGTTATGTATGTGGCAAGTCAGAGCCTGTACAACATCGACGAAGCTAGCTAGCCTGTAACCCTTGTGCATATTTTCCTTTGCGAGTGTAGCAGTATATAGGTGAAGGGCTTTTGCCTATACTTACCTGTGTGCTTGCTACCTCATTTTGTTGACCTTTGTGGAGCGCCAGGGTAAGACCAGATACTAGAGATCTGGACTTACCAAGAGAGCCTCCAAGTCACTTAACGTAACATAAGGGAAATCTGTCCAAGGGGAGACAGTAGGCTACGAGCATGCTTGCGCTCTGCTTAGTTTCCTGATACCTTTTATGCCACTGCTAGACTTTATTAGTGAGAAAGACAGCATTGTGTTTATTAACTTTAACTGTGTATGCTTTAAGAATTATTCACTTGTTATTTTAGCCTAGGTTGATGCATAGTGCACAACCCAGTTTGGCTGTTACGTTGGCTAAGGAAGTACTGTTTTTGAGTGGTTATTATTAGTGCTGTCACAGAGTTGTTGCACTCCCTTGTTATATATATGTATCCTACTTATTGGTGTATTTAAGATACACGCTTTGGTGTCCTGCCCCTGCATTATTTCTGTTCTATATTAACGAGCATCTTAGAGCATCAGACCTTTTCAGAAGATTCCTTATCTGATTGCTGTAGGACTAGACTTCCAGTGTTTTCATAAAGCATTGAAGAGTTTAGTGTTGAGTACAGACTCACACTAAAGTTAACGTAAGCATTTATTCCTTTATTAAATCTTATATAGTTTATTCAAACATTGTTATTACTTTAGAGCATTTTCATAACGTAAGTACTCCTGTTGTGAGTTGGCTTTGCCGTCATCGGAAAGCCTTTGTAGAAGTGCACTAAAAACCTAGTTAATTGATACCCCGTTATCCAGTAGATTAACTCTGGAGGGTTTTAAGAGTTTTGTTCACCGGCGTAATAGTTCGAGGGTTTGGAATTAGCGTACCGTTGTTGCAGATATAGCCTATCATCTAGTCCATTATTAAGTGCCCTTGTTTATTTCGTAGTGCCGGTCGTAACAATATTGACGAAGAAATGGGGCGAAAGGTCTTAAAATCGACCAACTAATGGGTCAAACATCTTAACATCTGAAAACTAATAGGGCTAAGCATGAGGGAGAAAGTGGTCCAGAAAACCGGCTCATCCCCCCTTAAAGTATAATTAAATTTTAGAGTGTCATGCATTATTACTTTCTTCGGATGAATATGAGAAAACTTAGCAATTAACTGTCCATATGAATACCCTCGAAAGGAGAATAATTTGGACATAGAAGATTGTGGAAGATAATCTGAAAGCAAGAGGTCTTCCCTGCGTGTTAATGATTATTCGGTCAAAAGTTTATAAGGATGGAGAAAATGTTGACCAGACGACATAAAGAGTGACATAATTGAGTGCACCCGTATTTTTTTTTTTTTTTTTTTTTTTTTTTTCTATATTCCAACTTACTTCCTCTCGGGCATAGGCTAAGAGCCTTAACATTCACCGCTTTACAATGAACAGTGAAGCCCGTGAGGTCTTGTTCCAGTCTAGGGAGTGAGACATGTGAAGCACGTAGAGTACAACGAGCACCTGCCATCTTGCCTTCACATGAGGCACGGTGCTCACTCATGGCCCGAAACGACCCTATCTCTGAAGCCACCTCGTTCCCGTGCTTCACTGTCTCTCCCCCTACACTCGGACTCTCACTCGGACTCTCACACTGCCCGATCAGTGGAAGCTGCCCGATCAGTGGAAGCTAGCCAACGTAACACCGATATTCAAAAAAGGCAGCAAATCCCTACCCAGTAACTATCGTCCAATTAGCTTAACCTCAGTTGTATGTAAAATGCTAGAAACGGTCATACGAGACAGACTCGTAAATCACTTAGAGGAAAATAACATACTTAAAGATACTCAACACGGCTTTCGTAAAAAACGTTCCTGTTTAACAAACCTCTTAGACTTCTTCCACGATATCCTCAACCTCTACGATGAGAGTAAAGCTGTAGATATTATATACCTTGATTTTCAAAAGGCCTTTGACAAAGTTCCCCACAAACGTTTACTGCTAAAACTAAAAGCGCATGGAATACAAGACGGTGTGTTGAAATGGATAGAAAATTGGCTCAGCGACAGAAAGCAAAGAGTAGTCATAAACGGTAAGGCATCAAAATGGACCAATGTAAGTAGCGGGGTACCCCAGGGATCGGTACTAGGACCAATTCTCTTTCTAATTTACATCAACGACATAGATGAGGGTCTCACCTGTACAATCTCAAAATTTGCTGACGATACAAAAATTGCAAATAGCGTACTCTCAAAAGAACAAGTTGACGATATGCAACACAATCTAGATAAATTGTCATGTTGGGCCCAAATTTGGCAAATGAGTTTCAATGCGGATAAATGTAAAGTACTACATATCGGATACCTAAATGAGAAAGCAAACTATTCGATGAATGGCACTCAGCTTAAGAATGTAAACAGAGAAACCGATCTGGGAGTAACAATATCGAGTAACCTAAAACCGAGTCAACAATGTTCAGAAGTTGTTAAGAAGGCAAACAAAATAATTGGCTTTATAGGCAGGTCATTTGAGCATAAATCCAAAGAAGTTATCCTAACCCTTTACAATTCATTAGTCCGCCCTCTTCTGGAATACTGCGTTCAATCCTGGTGCCCTTATTACCAAAAAGATATAAACAAGCTAGAACGAGTTCAACGTAGAGTTACCAAAATGATACCTAGCCTAAAGAACAAACCATACGAAGAGCGTCTTAGAGAATTAAATCTATTTCCTTTAACCCAGCGCAGATTAAGAGGTGACTTAATTCAAGTGTTCAAAATCATCAAAGGCATCGACAATATGAACTGTAGTAAGTACTTCACTATCGACCAATCTAATTATACGCGGGGAAACGGTTGCAAAATTATTGGTAAATCTTTTAACTCACATGAATCTAAGAATTTCTTCTTCAATCGAGTTGTCAACTTGTGGAATGGGCTTCCCCGAAACGTTATAGACTGCATCACCGTTAATTCATTTAAACTCCGCCTAGACAAATATCTCGCATCAAACCCGCGACTGACTGCGTTTGTAAATGAATAACTTTATTTTATCCCCCCCTCAGTTACTAACCCATCTGTCCCCTACTAACTTCCTAATCCTGCCACGGACATTAGTTCCAGGGCAGTAATTCCCTTTCCAATGTTCCCTTACCCACTCTAAACCACTGTTTGGACACTTGATCCTCAGTGTTTTGGAGGACAAGCAACCTAGAAGGGTCACTAGATCTGTTGTTGCTTGATTTCCTTTGTACTCCTTTGTACTCCTTTGTACTTACACACACACACAACGCCACCTGTTGAGCAGATAACTCACCAGGCATTGCAGCCCTATAGCATATTTTGAATATGGGAATATTCATACAGTGCTATTTAATCAGGGAACAATGAGGGTATTTTATTGACGTTTCGGTGGGCTTGAGGTAATGCACTGATACTAGGTACAGCACAAATTCCATTCCAATAATATCTTCCCATTGATACATCGGGATTTGAACCCGGGACCTTTGGATTACCAGGCCAGTGGCAAGACCACTCCACCACACCTCCCCTAGGTCTTATAGTCTATTCATTATAAGTAGGCCAGAAAATTTGATCCTTAAGCCGGTATCACACGAGAGCTTTTATAGTCAACATTCGATTATCAACATTTTTCTGGCAACATTTCTGGATTATTTTGCACTGGTAACGGAAACTAGACTGATTATGATGAATTTGAGTAACATAAAAATAATAAATGTTGACCTCATAAGCTGCCAGACCAGTGTTGAGGATAAATGTTGAGGGAAAAAGGGCTCGTGTGATACCGGCTTTAACCCGTGGAGCCCCGGCTAGTTTTGTAATGTTTGCGCACCAGAACCCGGCCGGTTTTCAAAAAATGGTTTTATTCCAGAAACAATAGCGAATGGGTTAGGAATGAAGGAAAAACCACGAAAAACCGCTCTAAAAGCTTAAAAAATGGTCCTACAGAGCCCCCGAAAACGGATTTTACAAGAGTAAAAAATTGAAGGCAATTATCCCAAAAAAAACAGGTTATTGCGCGCTCGCGCGCACGCATGTGGACTTTGAGAGTTTTCAACCATCGGCACGGTTGCGTGGGATACGTACACAGTTCCCTTACATATCTGAGCCCTCTTGAGTGGCTACACCTGAGGTTACGGTCGGCGCAATTAGGGTGACGCGTCAGGCGCGTCTCTGGGGCTGTGCGTTACATACATCGCCGACGCGTCAGACGCGTCGCTGGGGCTGTACGGGTTAAGGGGAGATGGGCTGTTTTGTTGGTCTTTTTATTCAGTTATTCATATAATTTTTAGTTTCCTGGCCAGACCTCCATCAAGCTTAAAAAAAAAAAAAAATAGACTTTACAAGATAAATTTCCCAATTGAAGGCCAGTTCCTCTTATAATTACAGGCTCGCTATCGCTCGCCAGGAAAAAATCGACACCTAAATGACACGAAAAGTCTTAAAATTGACAACAAAATGGGGCGAAAGGTGTTAAAATCGCCAAACTAATGGGCAGAACATCTTATAATCTCAAAACTAGTGGGGCTAAACATTAGGAAGAAGGGGGTCCAGAAACACGGTCTGCCTCCCCTTAACCTGTTAATATGGCTACATATAGCCAGCTCTCCACAGTATGGGCGGTGTCACACGAGCGATGTTTCCGTAAATTTTTTGGAGCAAATGTTGTCTGGCAGGCTTAAAATTTCAGTTATATCAGAAATCTGCCACTTAACATAATCTACCTCCAGTCTAGTTATCGATCCCAATGTGAAAAAGACTCTAAATATCATGAGAAAAAAACTTGTTCATCCAAAATTGCCGGAAAAAGCCCTCGTGTGACATCGGCTTATGTGACCCAGTTTCATGTCTTGGCAACTGTACGGTCGCGCTAATAAGTCATGTCCCAGCTGTCATTACGTTTGGCTTGCTTTGTGTTGTATTAATGTCTTTCAGATGTTGAATATGGTGGGTAAGTGTAGGAACATGTTTGTATATTTCACTCGATATGAAGAAATGAAGCTTAGATATTGCTGTTACCAATTATTGATCAAAACATAGTTGGTGCCGAGACATCACTTAATAGCGCGACTGTACCTATAGTCCATTCATTATAGGTAGGCCAGAAATCCTGACCCCTAACCTCTATAACTCGAAATGCGGTACAACAAATGGGTTGTAAATGTCCACACCAATTCCCTGTCAGACTCTTCCCAAAAGGTAGACATACTAACTCGATTACTCTAGCCGTGTGACGCATGTCCACGTGTGAGCATGCTGTACAGAACGCCTAGTCATGCCCCACTCTCGCTAGGATCGTCAGGGCAGGAACTTTGGCTGTAGTCTATGTAGAGTTTCCTAACTTAGTTCATGTGAGCCGTTGTACTATAAGTAATATGAATATGTATTTTGTTTTCATCTGAGTCAACGAGTTCTATTTTATATCATTAGTTATAAGTATTGTGTGTAAAACTTATTTGTAATGATGGGAGAAGCAGTAGCCACAGTTGGGGGTCAGTGGGTGCGCCATGCGGGAGGTGGGCCTAACTCACTAGCACTCCCCCCTCCCCCCTCCCCTCAGTGCTAGGGGAGCCTTTGTCTATCCCAGAGGAGAGAGAAAAATTACGTAATGATTGTCAGTGGGCGGTCCTTAGTAGTTCATTGGGCTCACTAGAGGGCCGGGTATAAAAAGGGAAGTCTAGCCATTTTTTCATCAGAACTCATTAGGCAGAGCGACTTCTCATTTCCCTTGCTAACTATATATATTCTTCTGACTGATGTGAACTTTCTCTACTACCTTACATTCTTATCTCCTCTTTTCCCTGCCTGTTTAACTTCCATGGTCCCGTTGGTGCAGAGCTAGTCAGCCAACGTATTATCGCTTGAGTTCTCACTAGATACTTGCCTATTAGATAGCCTATTTGGGAAGGGTTAACTTAGAATAGGATTGATTTATGTTTGTTGCACTTGTATATGCATTTCCCTGTGTGTTATTATTATTATTCCTGTTTTCTGCTAGTCTAGGTAATGCTAGACTGGGGTAAGGCTTTTCTGTGTTACGAGTTGTTGTTTGATGCAGTGGTTAAGCGATAAACCTGCATACTCGTTTCGGTTCAGTGAAGCCTAGGATGTCTTCGCGGCTGACTGTGTTGAGTTAATAATTTACAGTGCGTGAGGGCAAGAGCCTAACCAGCCTGTATTTTATTAACAGTTTGTTTTTACTTTGTCAAGGAGCCGGGAGAAAACCAGATACAAGGGATCTGGATATCTCAAAGTGCACTTGTTAGTTTTAACGTAATACTTTAAACAGTTGTGAGGACTTCGCTAGGCTACGAGCCGTTTTTTGCTCAGTCACTGCTACCTTTTGCCCACAGTACCCCAGCTAGACTTTACTCGATTAGTAGATACAGAATAGTATTGAAGCTTTCCTTATGTATGATATTGTTTATGCACTATTGATTTCATGTGTTGCAAGCTTGGTTTCTTTAGTGATTAGTGGCCCACGAGCACAATCCGAGTAGGCTATTGCCGTTGCATTTGCGGAGTACTTCTTTTTAATGTTTGCCATTTACTATTGCATATTCTTTTAATTATTCTTATGCCAATTTAAACCTTTAATAGTATTTAATTGCCAGTGTTTTGCTTATTGAATTGCTGTTCAAAATCCGATACGTACTTCTTACGAGCATCCGAGAAGCATCTAACTTTTTTCAGAAGATTCCTTGCTCGATGCTTAAGGACTATTAATTAACGTAACGTAATAGTGCCGATCCGAAGTAGAGGGTGGAGGACTTCTTAAGTTCTTAGTCAAGGGTGGATTACTTCGGCTTCAGCCAACACTATTCTTTGGTGTTGTTGTTTTTTACTTCATTGTTTGATTGTTGACCAGACTAGATAATTCCTGTCTCTTTATTAGTCTGTTGTTGAACACTAGTACCGAGTTCTTGTATACCCCGTTATAGCAGATTGAACTCTGGAGGGTATTGGTGTTTTTTGTTCGGCTGACAGTACTCAGGGGTTGGGATCGTGTGTTTCCGTTGTGGCAGCGAGCCGTATTCGAGTCCTGATTGAGAGCCCTTGTGTACCCGAGTGCCAGGTCGTAACAAATGGCGACCTTGCTTAGGATTTTGTGAACAGTATAAATTTTTGCAGAGTTGTACAACATTTGTTTGTTTGTATTTTAGCGTGCATATTGAAGAATATTTGTTTTGTATGGCAATTAGTAAAGCATTTAAGAGACTCCAGTTAATTTAGTAATTAGTTCTTGCATAGGAAGTTTAACACTTTTGTCTCGAGAATTTTTTTGTGGACTTCAGTATGTCGTGCATTAGCACTGACGATGAGCGAGAGATGCCATTTAAAGGTGTGCCGTTAGTAACCAGTGAGGAGGATGCTAGAGTTTTTGTGAGTAAGCGGTACCACGTGACGGAGGAGAGGCTGACTGGGGTGGATGTTTGTGGCTTGCACCTGATAGCCAAGGTTTTGGGCATTTCCAATGTAGTAGGGATGTCCAAGGGGGAGCTGATTTCCTGGGTGTTGCGTGGGCGACATGGGGTTTCGGAGGAGAGGGCGTTTGGGGGGGTTCCTCCCCAGATCCCCTCTCACTCGACTCCCACAGTGCCGTCCACTCAGTTACCGGAGGTTAGCACTCTCCCACAGAGGGATGAGAATTGGCAGATTGGAGTGCCCTCGGGTGGTGCACATGGTGGTTCCCCAGTTTTTGCCCCCCCTCCTTCAGTAGTGGCAGCTCCCTCTTCCTGCCTGTCTCCAGATATGGTATTTAGACTTGAGCTTGCTAAGATTGAGGCTAGGAAGCAGGAGAATGAGACCAGGAGGCAGGAGGATGAGACGAGGAGGCATGAGATTGAGGTTAGGAGGCATGAGGCTGAGCTTAGGTACGACTCGGAGAAATATTGTGCTAAATTAGATTTAGATAAGACTCGTGTCACGGCCCAAGTAAGAGAACAGTCCTTGGCCCAATTAGTCAAATTGGTGCCGGTATTTAGTGAAACTGAAGTCACAGAATTTTGTAATCGTTTTGAGAAGAAGTCTAGGGAGCATAATTGGCCTGAAGAGAAGTGGGCAGCTCTAGTCTCCTCAAGACTTACGGGTAAGGGTCTGAAGGCTTATGATGCACTGCCTTTAGAGTCTTGCATTGACTACCCCGAATTGAAGAGAGCTGTCCTACGGGCATACGAGTTGCAACCGGAAACATATCGATTGAAGTTTCGGGGTGTTACAAAGACTAGGGAGGCGACCTTTCTTGAACATGCCCGGGACTTAAAAGATGTACTTAAAAACTGGACACGTTCTGAGAAAGCTGAGACGGCCGAACAGTTGACTGAGCTGTTTCTGCTCGAGCAGTTTTATAAGTGTACTGGTGCAGAAATGACTTTAACTATTAAAGAAAAGAACCCAAGAACTCTACAGGAGGCAGCTGAGATGGCTGACCGCCGGCTATCACTAATTCGTGGGTGCGGGTCTGCCCAGCGTATTGAGGCAGGTAACAAGGGGCGTGATGCCCCACCCCCCCGAGTTAGTGATATACCTTATGCAAACAAGTACAAGAGCCATGATACCAAGACTGACCACAAGACTAGCACCGTCCCATTTAAGAAGGGGCCGGGTCCTTCCCAGTACCAAGGGAAGCCCAAAGGGGAGTTGGAGTATTATCAATGTCATAAAAAGGGGCACTTTGCAAGAGTCTGTCCTAGCAAACCACCTACAGCAGCTGTGTCTTTGGCCTGCAACATTGGTGTGTCTCCGAAGTCATCAGAGTTTGCCCGGGGCAGTTCGTCTCAGAGGCTGAGGCACAGCCAATGCAGAAGCACCTGGGAGGCTCGAACCCTGCTCAGGATGTTTTTTGCGACCATAGAGGGCGGGGTTGCGTGATGTGGGCGGGGCGCAAGCATGGAGTAGAGGTCTTGCGTGATACAGGTGCTTCCCAGACTCTGATGAAAAACTTGACTGGCTACCCTATAAACGCGGCTCGGGTGGTAGTGGTGCAGGGTATTAATGCAACTCGGTCATACCCGCTGGTGCGGTTGGAGTTGGAGGTGGATGGTGTGGCACGTGAATTGGATGTCGGGATTGTGGAGAAACTGCCAGTGGAGGGCGTCGACCTTCTTCTCGGCAACGACTTTGCAATGCCCGCTTCTGAGGTTCTACCCTTAGTCGTTGCCGAGAGGCCGGCCGACGTGAGTAGGGAAGAGCAAGAGTGGGTCGAGCGGTGCCAGACACAACCCATGGCGTGTGTTGTCACCCGAGCTCGGGCAGCTAAAGTGTCACAGCCTAGTCCTCCGTCTTCAGACCAGCGGAGGAACGATCAACAGGAGGAGGCTAAAGCTGGAGTTGGTTTTAAGAGTTTTGACTCGGCGGCTCTCCTGGGTGATTCAGTATTTGCAGCATTACTTAATTCTGGAGTAGCCCCTGGGCCTGTCATCGAGAGTGACGAGGCTGGGCATGACGAGTCTCCACGACAGCAACGTTATGTACATCGAGAGAGACAGAGGGAGCAGCCCAGTATCGGGGAAGGTCATGCATTGCTCCGGGAGCAGTTAGATCGCTTGGCACCCTCAGATATACGTCGGTTGCAACTAGAGGACCCTGAGCTCCAAACGTGTGCTAATGGAGCTGTAGAGCTCGACGAGGACGGCGATGCACAGCCAGATTTTTTTGATTTAGAAGGCATCCTCTATAGGCGTTTTCAAGACCCTAAACGTAGTTGGCAAAAGGGGTCCGGAGTAGTGGACCAGTTGGTGCTGCCACGGGAGTGCAGCGATAGCCTACTGAGGTTGGCGCATGACATACCACTGGCAGGACATCTAGGGGGGAGAAAAATGGTGGCGGCTTTGGGGAAATTGTTTTGGTGGCCGGGGATGAAGTCTCATGTGCAGTCATGGATAAACTCATGTGATATTTGTCAACGTGTCGGGAAACCGAACCAAGTTATTCCTAAGGCTCCGTTACACCCTATTCCTGTGATTGGGCCACCCTTTAGTAAAATTATTGTTGACATGGTTGGTCCACTCCCTCCCACTAAGGCTGGAAATACATTTTTGTTAACCATAATGGATGTTGCCACTAGATACCCCGATGCATACCCTATGAAAAATGGAATGGCTAAGACGGTAGTCAGTAACTTGTTGTGGTACTTCTCAAGGTACGGGTACCCGGAGGAGATTCAGTCTGATCAGGGATCTAATTTCACCTCCAACATGTTCAAGCAAACAATGCAACAGCATGGGATACGAACAGTAGTATCGTCAGCGTATCACCCTGAGAGTCAAGGGGTGCTTGAGCAGTGGAATGCTACACTTAAAAGCATGCTCAGGTGTTATTGTGCTGACAACGGTATGGATTGGGATCTTGGATTGCCTTATGTGCTGTTTGCTGCTCGGGAGGTACCTGGTGAGAGCCTGGGATTTAGTCCAAACGAGCTGATTTTTGGACACCGTGTCAGGGGCCCCCTTAACATGCTGAAAGAAATTTGGGAGGGGACTGTGCAGCCTTGTCCATTATTAAAGTATGTGCTTGAAAGCCGTGAGCGCATGCTTAAGAGTCTGGAGATGGCAGGTAGAAATTTGACAGAATCACAAGCTTTGATGAAGGACAGGTATGATCGCAAAGTGAGGCTCCGGAAGTTCACTGTAGGACAAGAGGTATTAATTTTGTTGCCTTTGGTTGGTAACCCCCTCTCTGCGAAGTACACTGGACCTTATAAAATTGTAGAAAACATTTCAGACTTAGATTACCTTGTTGCCACTCCAGACAGGAGGAAAAAGAACCAGTTATGTCACGTGAACCTTATTAAAGAGTATGTGAGGCGCCCCTCTGAGCCTCTCACTGTCCCTGTGTTGGCTTGTTGCGGCCGTGGTGGAGAAGGAGAGGGGGACAGTCAAGCTTCAGAGGAGGATAGCTGGGATCAACATGTTTCAGCGGATCAGTGGGCGGGGAACTCGAGCCTAAGGGCTGACGAGGCTATAGCTCATTTGCCTGACCCGCAGTTTGATGCTATCCGTCAGTTGTTCGGTTCATACCCCACTGTATTTGCTGAACACCCAGGCCTCACTACTCAGGCTATGCATGATGTTGACGTGGGGGACCATCTACCCTTTAAGTCAATCCCGTACCGTGTGCCCCCCATAAAACTACCAGCTCTGAGGGATGAGTTGGAGTATATGCTCAGTAGAGGGTTGATAGAGAAAGGCACAGTTAAGTGGACTTCCCCCGTAACACTGCAGCCTAAGCCAGATGGCAAGGTACGCTTTTGTATTGATTTCCGTAGGTTAAACGGTTTGACTCCAACTAACCCATATCCTCTTCCTCGGGTTGATGAGAGTGTTGACAAAATTGGTAATGCTCGTTTTTTGTCTAAAGTAGATTTAGTAAAAGGTTACTGGCAAGTACCTTTGTCCGAGCGTGCTAAAGAGGTATGTGGTTTTGTTATGGACGGGAGTACCTACCGGTGAAATGTTATGCCTTACGGACTTAAGAATGCACCAGCAACGTTTCAGAACCTGATGAATGAAATTGTAAAGGACATTCCAAATTGCACCGTATATTTGGACGATGTAATAATTTATGATGACGACTTTGAGAGCCATTGTGAGCACCTTGAGACCTTGTTCCGGAAACTTAGTGAAGCAGGTCTGGTAGTAAATTTGGCAAAGTGTGACTTCGTAAAAGCCACTGTGCAGTACCTTGGGTTTGTAGTGGGAAGGGGACAGGTGTGCCCTCCTCAGAACAAGGTACAGGCTATCAATAAATTTCCGCACCCAACAACCAAGAAGCAGATTATGAGATTCTTGGGTATGATAGGCTACTACAGACGCTTCATAAAAGGTTACTCAACGGTGTTGGCACCTCTCACAGATTTGTTATCTAAAGACAAAAAGTTTTTGTGGGCACCTGAGTGTGAAAAGGCTTTCACTTTGGTGAAACATTTGCTATGTACTCACCCGATACTCAGGGCCCCAGACTTTAACAGGCCTTTTCAGCTGGCAACAGATGCTAGTGGTGTAGGGGCTGGTGCCGTCTTGCTACAGACAGACAATGAAGGTGTGGAACACCCAGTAAGTTTCTTTTCTAAGAAGTTCAATGCTGCACAAAAGAACTATTCTACAATAGAAAAGGAATTACTGGCGATTGTGCTGTCGCTCAGGCACTTCGAGGTGTATGTTCCAGCCTATGGCCCAGTCGTGGTTATCTACACTGATCATCACCCTTTGAGATTCCTGAATCAATTTCACAATCGCAATATGAGACTGACCAGGTGGTCTTTGATGTTGCAGGAGTATAACCTGGACATCCGTCATATTGCTGGATGTGACAATGTGATCGCGGATTGTTTATCAAGGGTGGACGATCAGTCGTAGGCTATCACAGGTGTGTGGGTTTGAGTGGAGGAAAATAGGCTGCCCTTATAGTGCAGCCGGGAAAAACATATTAAAATATAAAAATCATATAAAAACTCTTTCTTTTGATATAGATAATCGTATAAGTTTGTCATAGCCTATACAGTTTGAGTAGTCCACGAACTATCAAACGGCTGAGCTGCTGTAAGCTCGCTCTGGGAGCATGATATTGTGTCTTTTTGCTATTGTTGGGAGGAGTTATAAAATGTGATTTTTTTTTTTAACCCGTTGAGCCCCGGCTAGTTATAATATTTTGTTCACCCCAGTCCCAAGCCATTTTCACTTATTTTTTTTGTTTGCTAAAATGGAAGACAAGGATGAGAAATGAAAAAAAAAAAAAAAAAAATGACCTCTGACATTTTGTTTGGGGGGGTTGGGGGGGGGGGGGGGGGGGGGGGGGGGGGGCCGGGGGTGGGGGGGGGGGTGAGCCTCAAAAAAAATTTGTTGAGCCAAAATGGAAGAGAATGGTGAGAAATGAACACAAAAATAAAAAAAAACTCATTTCGGTCATTTGGGGGGCGGGGGGGGGGGTTTCAATAGTTCGTCTCCCCCGCATGACCACCCGCCCGGGAGCACTAGGGTAAAAACTGAGTATGGCATTGTACGGCATACATCCTAAGGAGTATCTCACATAAATCTGAAGCCTCTAGCTCCCATACGACCGGAGTAATGAAGGTTCAAAGTGGCGGTGAACTAGGGGTGTAAACTATCCCCACTAAGCCCACCACCACCAGCCGCGCGGCTGTCTCGGCCCGCTCACACCTACTGGCCCGGCTCCCACACACACTACGGTACCTCCCCCTCCTATTCTCCCGCCATTTCCTACCTTACGAGCCACGTAAGTGTTTTTTATATGTCGGACGCACGTGATGCGTCGCTGGGAGTTGGTGATCAAAGACTGCCGACGCAACACGTGCGACGCTGGGTCTCAACGGGTTAATAATAAGATGTGTTTTGGTGATAAACTCAGCTTTGTTTTAGTGCCATGCGGTCGCTGGGTGTGAGGGGCTTGATGGGGTTCTGTGTTTGTCAGATTTTAGCTCAGGGTTGAGCAAATAAAATCTTTGGGGAGGTGTGACGCATGTCCACGTGTGAGCATGCTGTACAGAACGCCTAGTCATGCCCCACTCTCGCTAGGATCGTCAGGGCAGGAACTTTGGCTGTAGTCTATGTAGAGTTTCCTAACTTAGTTCATGTGAGCCATTGTACTATAAGTAATATGAATATGTATTTTGTTTTCATCTGAGTCAACGAGTTCTATTTTATATCATTAGTTATAAGTATTGTGTGTAAAACTTATTTGTAATGATGGGAGAAGCAGCAGCCACAGTTGGGGGTCAGTGGGTGCGCCATGCGGGAGGTGGGCCTAACTCAATAGCACTCCCCCCTCCCCCCTCCCCTCAGTGCTAGGGGAGCCTTTGTCTATCCCAGAGGAGAGAGAGAAATTACGTAATGATTGTCAGTGGGCGGTCCTTAGTAGTTCACGTTGGGCTCACTAGAGGGCCGGGTATAAAAAGGAAAGTCTAGCCATTTTTTCATCAGAACTCATTAGGCAAAGCAACTTCTCATTTCCCTTGCTAACTATATATATTCTTCTGACTGATGTGAACTTTCTCTACTACCTTACATTCTTATCTCCTCTTTTCCCTGCCTGTTTAACTTCCATGGTCCCGTTGGTGCAGAGCTAGTCAGCCAACGTATTATCGCTTGAGTTCTCACTAGATACTTGCCTATTAGATAGCCTATTTTGGAAGGGTTAACTTAGAATAGGATTGATTTATGTTTGTTGCACTTGTATATGCATTTCCCTGCGTGTTATTATTATTATTCCTGTTTTCTGCTAGTCTAGGTAATGCTAGACTGGGGTAAGGCTTTTCTGTGTTACGAGTTGTTGTTTGATGCAGTGGTTAAGCGATAAACCTGCATACTCGTTTCGGTTCAGTGAAGCCTAGGTTGTCTTCGCGGCTGACTGTGTTGAGTTAATAATTTACAGTGCGTGAGGGCAAGAGCCTAACCAGCCTGTATTTTATTAACAGTTTGTTTTTACTTTGTCAAGGAGCCGGGAGAAAACCAGATACAAGGGATCTGGATATCTCAAAGTGCACTTGTTAGTTTTAACGTAATACTTTAAACAGTTGTGAGGACTTCGCTAGGCTACGAGCCGTTTTTTGCTCAGTCACTGCTACCTTTTGCCCACAGTACCCCAGCTAGACTTTACTCGATTAGTAGATACAGAATAGTATCGAAGCTTTCCTTATGTATGATATTGTTTATGCACTATTGATTTCATGTGTTGCAAGCTTGGCTACTTTAGTGATTAGTGGCCCACGAGCACAATCCGAGTAGGCTATTGCCGTTGCATTTGCGGAGTACTTCTTTTTAATGTTTGCCATTTACTATTGCATATTCTTTTAATTATTCTTATGCCAATTTAAACCTTTAATAGTATTTAATTGCCAGTGTTTTGCTTATTGAATTGCTGTTCAAAATCCGATACATACTTCTTACGAGCATCCGAGAAGCATCTAACTTTTTTCAGAAGATTCCTTGCTCGATGCTTAAGGACTATTAATTAACGTAACGTAATAGTGCCGATCCGAAGTAGAGGGTGGAGGACTTCTTAAGTTCTTAGTCAAGGGTGGATTACTTCGGCTTCGGCCAACACTATTCTTTGGTGTTGTTGTTTCTTACTTCATTGTTTGATTGTTGACCAGACTAGATAATTCCTGTCTCTTTATTAGTCTGTTGTTGAACACTAGTACCGAGTTCTTGTATACCCCGTTATAGCAGATTGAACTCTGGAGGGTATTGGTGTTTTTTGTTCGGCTGGCAGTACTCAGGGGTTGGGATCGTGTGTTTCCGTTGTGGCAGCGAGCCGTATTCGAGTCCTGATTGAGAGCCCTTGTGTACCCGAGTGCCAGGTCGTAACAGTCGTTATTGGAGTTATGGAAGCTAGTGGTCAAGACTGCTTTTAGGATCCTTGCCATATGTCTCTGTAGGCCTAATATATTCTGTTTTATTCATCATATACAGTATACTTTGTATATTGGGCAATGTACTGAATATCATTTGAGAGTAATATGTCTGTAACATTAATGAATATAGAAATTAGTGATATTTTGATGACTTCGATTTATATATTTCGATTCACTGGATGGAAACTGGTTACTATTGGGTGTTTTGGAAAGAGAAGCAGACGACGTTTGCCGGTCCCCCATTATAATGAATAGACATTGTTGAGTAAATACAAATAAGTTACAAGTTCCAATCTTGTTCCAGGTGTGTGTGTATAGCGTTGGTTACCATGGAGACTCTGTGGTTGGTCCTGGTCATATAAAACCAGTTCCATTCTTGTTCCAGGTGTGTGTATATAGTGTTGGTTACCATGGAGACTCTGTGGTTGGTCCTGGTCATATAAAACCAGTTCCATTCTTGTTCCAGGCGTTGAATATAGTGTTGGTTACCATGGAGACTCTGTGGTTGGTCCTGGTCATATAAAACCAGTTCCATTCTTGTTCCAGGTGTGTGTATATAGCGTTGGTTACCATGGAGACTCTGTGGTTGGTCCTGGTCATATAAAACCAGTTCCATTCTTGTTCCAGGTGTGTGTATATAGCGTTGGTTACCATGGAGACTCTGTGGTTGGTCCTGGTCATATAAAACCAGTTCCATTCTTGTTCCAGGCGTTGAATATAGTGTTGGTTACCATGGAGACTCTGTGGTTGGTCCTGGTCATATAAAACCAGTTCCATTCTTGTTCCAGGTGTGTGTATATAGCGTTGGTTACCATGGAGACTCTGTGGTTGGTCCTGGTCATATAAAACCAGTTCCATTCTTGTTCCAGGTGTGTGTATATAGCGTTGGTTACCATGGAGACTCTGTGGTTGGTCCTGGTCATATAAAACCAGTTCCATTCTTGTTCCAGGTGTGTGTATATAGTGTTGGTTACCATGGAGACTCTGTGGTTGGTCCTGGTCATATAAAACCAGTTCCATTCTTGTTCCAGGTGTGTGTATATAGCGTTGGTTACCATGGAGACTCTGTGGTTGGTCCTGGTCATATAAAACCAGTTCCATTCTTGTTCCAGGTGTGGGTATATAGCGTTGGTTACTATGGAGACTCTGTGGTTGGTCGTGGTCGTCTCCCCCCTCCTACTGGTTCACGCTCGCCTACCTCGCTGTTGTGGTGCGTTACTCACAGACCTTTAAGGGGGTCACCTGCTTTGTTTATCTCCCTTTCTCTTTTTCTCTGGCTTGTATCCATTCGGCCCCATTCAGCCTACTGTCTTAAGACGTTTATCCCCATCCAGGTGTCGATTTCTTCCTGGCGAACGATAGCGAGCCAGCATTCTATGGAGAAATCCGGCTTTGCCGGAGAAATATTTCTATCGAAAAAATGCACAAATTTAGCCTGCTGACATAAACATTATAAAAATATATGCTGGCTCGCTACCGCTCACCAGAATAAAATCAACACCTGGATGGGGATAAACGTCTTAAACAGTAGGCTGGATGGGGCCGAATGAATACAACTCAGAGAGAGAGAGGGACAGAGGGAGAACAAAATTAGGTGGGCCCCCTTAACACTATAATATAGTCTTGGTTGTAAAATTATAATGGTATTGTTTTAGGATTTTGCTTGCTATTGTCATTTTCGAGCAATGTATTTTAGTTTGCTCCCTATTTTAACAAAACGCCTTCCTACACTTCCTTCAAATTTAAAAAAATGCCTAACAGACTTCCTTCAAGCTAATTTGTACATTTGTCGATATAAAATTGTCCCGACCGAAGGGCGATTTCTTTTAATACAGGCTCGCTATATATACTTTAAAAAATAGGTTTCCAATTTGTTTTTTTGTTTTTTTTCATTTTCTCAGATGTGGATAGCTCTGAATATGAAGCAGGCAAGGCTATACACGATATGGTGACTGCGAAACAATGTGATCACCAGACTGTCATCCTCATGAGGGATGACTCCAATTGGTCTACTTCGGTCCTGAGCGTGAGTAATATTGGAGACAAGTGCTGGTATGGTATGCTTATGTTCCGGGTGTGGTGTCCCGAGTTCGAACCCCGCGAGGATCATATGCTTTCATTAATGTATTCAAGTGCATTGGGGTTTGTAATGAGGGATTAATGTTAAGAACGGGTATTACTTAAGGGAGCCCACCTCGCTTTTTTTCTATTTCTCTCTCTCTCTCTCTCTTTGGCTTGTTCCTTAATATGAGCGTATCATTAGTGGAAACAAGATTTAGTCATCTGCATGTAATTAATATAATTATGAAGAGAGGAGAATTAAAGTGCTGACCATCATTTGCTGACCTTTAATACATCCTGATTGTCAAAGAAGAGTTACATAGATAGAAAAAGGGTATTCGGAGATTGCAGGAAATATTATAAATTACTTTCGACTAAGACAGTATTTCTCTTCAGAGAGAGATAGAGATAGATAGATAGAGAGAGAGAAAGAGAGAGGGAGAGACAGAAAGAGAGAGAGAGAGAGTTAGACTGAAAGAGAGGGCTGTTTGGTGGGAGAGAGAGAAAGATAAAACAAGTAAGATTATATGAAATGTAATTACCTGTGGTATGTTAATTTATCCCCTGCATATATTTTGTACAGGAACTGATGGCCCTAGAAGCACCGTGGGGTCTAGGAATGTATCACCTATTAAATGCTGATCAAGGTAGAAACTCCAGCCAAACACCGTTCTCAAAGATCATGGCTGAAACTCGACGTGTGAGTATTAAGGGGGGATGGTTCACTTTTTGGGCGATTTTTACATGTATTCATTATTTGTCTAGTTTCCTCCGTAGACCTCCATCAAATTTAAAAAATACATCTATTAGATCCACCTTCTAGCTGAATTTGTAAATTTTTCGATAGACAAATTTTCCGGCCGAAGGCCGGTTCTTCCAACATTAAAAGCTCACTATCGTTCGCCAGGTAAAAAATCGACACCTAAATAGCAAGAAATTTCTAAATATTGGCGAAATAATGGGGCGAAAGGTCTTAAAATCGACTAACTAATGGGGCAAACCTCTTAGCATCTGAACACTAATGGGGATAAACATGAGGGCGAAAGTGGTCCAGAAAAGTGGCCCATGTCCCTTTTAATGCTGATCAAGGTATAAACTCCAGACAAACACCGTTCTCGAAGATCATGACTGAAACTCGACGTGTGAGTATTTACCCCTTAAGAGGAGATGGGTCGTTTTTCTTGACCACTTTCTCCCTCATCTTTAGCCCCATTAGTTTTCAGATGTTAATATGTTTGCCCCATTAGTTAGTTGATTTTAAGACCTTTCGCCCCATTTCTTCGTTAATATTTAGAACTTTCGCGCTATTTAGGTGTCGATTTTTCCCCTGGCGAACGATAGTGAGCCTGTAATGTTGGAAGAACCGGCCTTTGGCCGGGAAGTTTTTCTACCGAAAAGTGTACAAATTAATCTAGAAGGGGGATCTAACGGATTTTTTTTTCTCTTAAATTTGATGAAGGTCTAGGGAGGAAACTAGAAAAATAATTAATACATGCAAAAATCGACAAAAAAGTGAACCATCCCCGTTTAAAAGGGATTTTTTGCAGTATATTTTGTGTAATTCTTCATAGCTAAATGTATGATTTTGTTCTAAAATGTTCTACTTTTGAAACGATTTAAAGCATACTGTACACTACATTTTTGTATTTTTTTATTTTTATGTTCCAGCTGCTCGATGTCGTATATTGTGTGACGGTGGTGGTGTTGAGCGACGACCCTTTATTTCTCTCCACTTTCGCCGAGTCCATTTTCAAGACTCGCCTCCTGTCGATTGAGACAACGAGGCTGCTCACCTTCACCCGCCTCCCTCTCTACCGCCTCCAGACCCTCCACCACATTCACAAGACTTTCTCCAGGACTAACTCCCTACTGGCTGTTGCAAACAAAGATACATTCAGGTAGGCTATTTTATGAATTGACCACTTGCGAGTTTCGTTTTATAAGGAAGTCGGGGCCGTTAACATCGATATTAAACAGAAATGCAATAATTATGTACGTTTCTGATGGATCAATGGTATGTCTAATTGGGTTTAATGTATTTATAAATGTGCTACGACCGTATTTTAGCAGCAAAACCTGTTAAATATCGTTGTCTACAACTCCAACTTCCTTATAGAACGAAACTCGCAAGTCGGCAATTACCTACAACTTACATAAACTATAAATATATTGTTTAACCCATTGAGTACCAGGGACGTCCTATTATTACTATTAGACGATTTTCTTCGGCTTAGGAAGGACCTCTACCAATAATATGATTTCAAACTATCTTAACGTACCAACCCTTTTAACTACCACAGATCCTAAGCTGCATGATATCGTCTAAACGTCTAAATTATAGAGCTAGACTGAAATATAGCAGAGCCTGGTATTTCTGGTAATCGTTAGTCGCCACAGCTTAACCCGTTCAGTACCGGCGACGTCTGTTGTATTGTATTCTAGCTATATTTAGACGATTGTATGCAGCTTAGACAGAATCTGTGGTAGTTAAAAGGGTTGATTGAGATAGTTCGAAGCTTTATAATTGCGAAAAATCCCTCCTAAAGTGAATTAAAATCAATTAGTAGTCGCCAGAATAAAATCTAAAAACGTCGCCTGTACATGAGGGGTTAAAGACAAAGGGGCCAAACAACCAGAATGGCCACAGTCCTAACTCAACTATATTCTTAAGGGGAGATGGGCTGGGTTTCCTAGCCTCCTTCTCCCGCATGTGTAGTCCCATTAGTTTTCAGATTTTATGACGTTCGGCCCATTAGTTTGGCGATTGTAACACCTTTAGCTCCATTTAATTGTCAATGTTAAGACCTATCGTGTCATTTAGGTGTCGATTTATTCCTGGCGAGCGATAGTGAGCCTGTAAATATAAGAAGAACCGGCCTTCGGCTGGGAAATCTTTCTACTGAAAAATTTACATATTTATCTTGATGGGGGTCTAGCGGGTATTTTTCTAAGTTTGAGGGAGGTCTAGCAAGGAAACTAAGAAATAAATGAATACATTAATTAATAGACCAAAATACCAGCCCATCCTCCTTAATGATAAACCTAGAGGCGTCTACAACATATTATCTTATATGCCACAACTAAAATGTTTCACCCACCAGCGCCAGATTGTCATAGGTCCTTATGGACTGTAGCAGCAAATTATGACGGTAGTGGGTTTTCCTATCGCAAAATATACAAATGTATCTTGAAGGGGGTCTTGGTGGGTTTTTTTTAAGCTTAATTGATGGAGGTTTAGGGAGGAAACTAATATAATAAGTAGATAAATAAATAAGCATATAAATATGCCCAACCCCCCTTAACCTTTACCCAGTCAGATCGTGGGCTGGTGGACCCTGCGACGGGCCTGCGTGAAGCTAAATGTGGCAAATCGATGGCTGGGTGGGCAATATGCTTATTATTATATAATTATTTTACTATTACAACTGTCTTGATAGCGTAATGGTTAGTGCCGGGAATTTCGGTGCGAGTCTCCTAGGTTCGCATTCATGGAGTAACACATGTATTCATTAGTTTCATTGATGTCATTAGCCCCTTCAGTTCCGTCAACGTCTGTTTTTATTTCATTCTAGCTATATTTTAGACGATTTTGTGTAATTCAAGAAGGATCTGCGGTAGCAAAAAGGGTTGTTGTTGTTGTTGTTGTTCCCCAAGCTGCCTGGCCGAACAGCCCCAAGGCCCCGAGCTAGGCCAAGGCCATAACCGAGCGCCCCTACAGAACCCTCCCTGCCGACCACAATAAAGCCTGGGTGACCGAAGCCACTCCATGGCGGGGAGCTGAGGAGGGTGCGGAAACGCCCGGGAAACCAAAGCCCCACCCAGGGCCCTGTGCCCCTCAGCAATTATGAAGAGAAAGTTGACGGGCAAAGGAAAAATGTGACGCTTTGGCTTCCAATCTTGGTAGATTGGGAGGTCAATCCACGGAAGAGACGCCGTCACTTGAGATCTAGAAAATATATAAGTAAAAGGAACAGTCAGAGTAAGCTATGGGTATGGCAGAGATCGCTCAGTTCTCACTCTGATAGACCAGCCCATTACCAAAAAGGGTTGATTGAGATAGTTTGAAGCTATGTTGATTTCTAGATGCCCTTTTTTAACTGCACAAAATCGTTTAAATATGGTTAGAAGTAAATATAAAATACGTCGCCGTTACAGAAGGGTTTAGGTGTATTTGTAAGTTAATTAGTGGGTTGGTAATATGAATTCCTCCCTGTACAGAGTGAACGTGTACTCCCTGGTGCCCTTCAGTGAGCCGGTAACACGACCAGTGGGTGTGGCTAGATGGACTCCTGGCGAGGGACTTGCTATTACCTCTCAACAGCTATATCCAAATAAGTTTTCAAGGTACTATATTCGTGCTTGCTAGCTACGAGTAAATTTATTAATTAATATGTTACAATCTTGCACTAAGGGTGTTGATCATTTTATTCAGAAGTATTTCAACCAGGTGAGTGAGACCAACATCAGGATGTCAGGATGTCCTTGAACTCCTCCTAGCCCGAGAAACACACCATTGATGTTTTTTGAAAGGCCCATGTATGCGAAAACAACCCTTCGATTCTGACGGAAATTGTTATATTGACCATATAAAGCAGTATTTCTGCTCCATGTGTGTATATTTTACTTATATGATGATTGTATGAACAGTGAAGACCAGAAAATAGGTTTAAACAGCAAATATCTAGTGAAAAACGTATACTGTATGTATTGTGGGAGAGGGTGGAGGGAGGTGAGAGAGAAAATGTAACATAGGTGTGCTTCTTGGGCCTGCTCGAGGCAAACTAACTCTGTCAGCTCTCATCTGCATATGTGGTGTGACAAGGGAGTGTGGGAGACCTTGAATCATCCTATTTCAAGCAGGGAAAGGGAGGAATGATAAAAATAGAAGGGAAAATAGCCATTAATTGAGGAGGGGGGAAGTGGGGGGAGAAAGAAAGGGAAGGAGAGGGAGGGGTGGGAGGTGGGACCCATGTAAGGGGGAGGAAGGAGGTACTAGAGAGTAATCATACCACCTAATCACATATTGCTTCCATCCAAGTGCCTGTGGGTCGATTTTGGTATATTTTAATGGGCTCGCTTCCGTGAGGCCTATCACGTTCCCTATACAGACACTTCCGTAAAGCCTATCACGTTTTCTTGGCTAGACAATGTAATGGATGTTAACCCTATTTCACAGATACATTCAGTTCATTCATTCGAACGTAACAATTAATTAACCCGTCCAGCCCCAGTGACGCCCATTGGCCGACGCCTACTTACGTAACGCACAGCCCCAGCGACTTCCATTGGACGTCAGCTATTTTCGCCTTATTAACCCTGGAGAGGTAACGCTCAAAAACGTTTTTTAATAGGTTACGTAGTTGTGAATTTGCAACGTCGACTTTGACCCCAAATATCTCCCAAACCAAAAGACTTAGACATTTTTTGAACATTGCTAAATATAATATAAGGATCCCTTAATGTTATGTTTGAATATGGTGTATATTGAAACATTGTTAGTATTTCTAATGAATTTAATAAAAAAATAAGTATAGTAAAAAAGTAGGTTCTTCATACAAATATAAAAAAAATACTCAAGTTGTCTTGAGGGGACTGGGACTCTGGGGGCGTGGACGGCAATGGTGAGGTAGGTTGGAGTAGGAGTAGCAGCCCTGAAGACCCCATAGGCTGAGAGACTTGCGGAGTTGAAAAAAAGGTTACAACAAATTTCCCAAAAAAAATCGGTCATTTTGAAATATTCGGCTGGGTACCTAAATATTGTTGGATTCATACCAAATTCAACACAGTGCTTGCCACATGGTCCTAGTATGACCCCAAAGTCTAATAATTGAAATTGGAGCAATGTAAATACTACCAAAAAATCCTTATGTGGAGGTAACTGAAAAAGGGGCACAGAAATTTGGAAAAATTTGGAGGAAAAAAAATCGTGGGGCACTATTTATCAATGAATGTTGCTGATTTTCACCACAGTTATACTCTAGAGCATGCCACACAACATGTAACCATATAAAAGGTGATAACTTGAACGTCGGACCGCCCATCTAGCGAGGGCGCTCCAGGCCAGGTTTGGTTCTGGATCCCGAGAAGTCTCATCTTGGCCTGGTATCACCCCTGGAAGCCTTAAATATTTATGGATTGCAACGAAATTTGAAATGGAGGTTCCTTTATAATGCCTTTCTATGTAGTGTGAATAAAAATGAAATCTGAGTATAATTAATGCCAAAAATATGCTGCAAATTAACAACATTGATAATTTTTACCTATAAAAGTTGAAGAAATAAACATATAAGCCTCTGAAATTACACTGTATGTTACCTATTTTACCTGAACTTGTACTAAGGAACCTCATAAACAATATACAACAAATGGGAGGGGTTTCACCTTTAGGAGTGGCATCCGTCACAAGTTGAAATGATGTGGTTGTGGCAGACGGGAAATGAAAAAAGAACCTGATTTAGTAAAATATTTACAGACGCCCAATATGGCAATATCAGACAGGCTAGCGTGTGTGTGAGTCATGGTCCGTTATCTGGCTAAGTTGCCTATTAGTCTTAGATCGATATCTCCAACACATTCGTGAAAAAAGTACATTATGTGCAACTATCAACATTCAAGAAAGTTACGTACCAGGTTATGTAGTAGTTTATTCGCAACGTCGGGTTCTGGTTTGAACCTGTTGGCGAGGACCGAGAGCGTCGCACCTCCGCTCACGGCTGGAGATACCCGTACACTGCCTGACTGCAGGCCGATATCCCTCGTATTGGACGTGTGAGCTGCGCGGCGACCAAATAACGTGTTTTGCACACCTATCGCGTGCGCATTTGCAACAGGGTTTCCTCTCCAGGGTTAAAATAATTTTAGGCCTACCAAAAAGCCCATAAAGGTCTCAAATTTGTACACATGGTAGCTTAGGCTGTGGGGCAAACTTGGTAGCCCAAAGAGACCCCTTTCAGCAATCCCATTATGTTCTATATTTAAAAAAAAAAAAAAAAAAAACATATATGAATAATGCCTGGGACTGAGTGTTACATTAAATTACTTCTCAAATGGGGCCCAGAGGGTTAACAATGATTACATATATGTATAATATGTAAACAAAACACTAAATCCTTTCATGGTCTCTCATACCTATTTCTGAACACATTATTTACCTTATGTTACAAAAGCTGCATCAAACATTCATTTATAATTTATATTACACTAAATCCTTTTATGATCACTTATACCTAATTTTGAACACATTATTTACCTTATGTTACAAGTTGTTCTATAGCTGTATGAAACATTCAATTCATTCATTCATTTATTCCTTGATTCATTAATGCATTCAATTATTCATTACTTCATTCATTCGTTCAATTCATTCATTGATTCATGTTTTTGTTCAATTCATTCATTCATTCAATTCATTCATACATTCATTATTGCCTTCATTCTTTCATGTATTCATTCAATTAATTCATGCATTCATTCGATTCATTCATACATTAATTCTTTCATTTTTTCATTCAATTCATTCATTCATTCAATTCATTCATCCATTAATTCATTCATTAACGCATTCATTCATTCATTCATTCATTATTAATTTAATTATTCATTAATTCAATCATGCATTCAATTATTCATTCATTCATTCAATTCATTCATACAATTATTTCTTCAAAGGTTTGGTCACCGTCCCAGGCTGGTGGTATCGAGTGAAGTGTTCCCGACCGTAAAAGCAGTGACGGTGGAGGACCCCGAGGCACCAGGAGGCAAGAGACTGTCGTTCACGGGACCCATGGAGAACATCATGCTTTTCATCGCTCAACAAATGAATTTTACGTAAGAAAGAAAATCGGTACATCACAGACGTCGCTTACTGTCTTGTCTTGATATTGATTCTGATACATGGTATTAAATTGATACTGTTTTGATACGGTAATGGTTAGTGTTTAAGAGATGTATGTGGTAACCCAGGTTCGAATCTCCCTCGAATCCCCCCCCCCCACCCAAAAACAAAAAATCGCTTAGAACCTATCCTGGTACCCCCTTAGTATGCATGCCAAGTATGGGATCTCCATCTTGAAAACTGAGGGAGTAGTTCGTGAACAGACAGACAGACAGACTCACAATAGACTTACAGAAAGTGCCCTTTACATAGTAGATAAACAGGAGACAAAAGGCAAAGCAGCCTGTAACAAGTGTCCCACCCCCCCCAAGTTGAAAGAGTGATATAGAGCCAAATTTTAGGTACGCTATTTTCAAAATGTCTGAACACACGGAGCTTGAAGCAGTTTTTGTCATAGGATGAGGGAAAGACTGATTTTCAGCTAAATTGTAAAAATTATAACTTAACCCCTCCAATCCCAGCGCCGTATATATACGTCAGTAGATAAGTAACTCCCCAGTCCCAGCGACGTATATATCCGTCAGTAATGTACTTTCCTTGTAACTGCCTGTACAAGGTTGTACCAGGTACCACCACCATTTGAGCACTGCTACCGATATGGAAACACTTCTCACGGCATATATAAGACCCTCTGAAGGGTGGCAGGGCCAGTCTTGCCTTACTCTGGAGGTGGAAAGGTGGTCTCTCCTGCCATTTTGGCCACATTGCTTGGGATTTCTGGGGACTTTTATTACTGTATCCTACGGTACAGTACGGGTTAATGATCTAAATCAGTACACGACTCAGGACGACGGACCTACGATGACAGATGACGGTGGAATGATGAGGGACGAAGACACAATGAGGGGCGCTGTCCTGACCGACACACGACATCTCACGACCGTTGTGTACTTTCGGTGGTTGCCTTCATTGTCGTGATGCACTATGGTGTACGACGATGGTGGCACGGCGAAGGATGATGGCACACAGTGGTACGATGGTGGCGCCAAAACGGCACACAACAATTTCCAGCCTCGCGATATTTCCAAATTTTAAGCATGGTCAAAACTTGTTTTCGCCACGGCGACATATGAAGATGCTGGGCCGATAACCCATGCAGCGTGTGTCGTCAGTTAACGACCATGTTGCCGATTGCACCACGTTAGGTTAGTCGTGGAGCGCCAGAATGTAATTGTGAATGTGTGAAAGCCCTTTAAGTTATTGAAATACTCTCTCCTCGCATCCATTACACTATCACTCTCCACCACATCCCCAATATTGTCCTTCATTCTACCACCTGACACATGCCCAATCTGCCTCCCTATAATTCCTTTCCAGCTCTATTATAATATTTCGCATTATTCCAAAACTGTTTACTATTCATTTTCCAGGTACTGGTATGTGAGGCCTGCTGACCGGTCGTGGGGTAGCAGACAGAAGGATGGCAGTTTTAGTGGCATGTTGGGGCAAGTCATGAGAGAGGTTAGTTACACCTAGATAACCTGTAGTGAGAGAGGCCGGTCAGCTTTTTCCTTGGACGCCATTTTGGTAGTTTCAGTATCATAAAAAAAAAAAAAAAAAAAAAATCGGAAAAATAGGGATTGGGCCTGAGATATAGATAGATAGATAGGTCCTTATGTGTTTTTGTCATTCAGACTGTATAGCCAAATACTGAACTATATATATATATATATATATATATGCATCCCTTTTCTTTGTCAATATTAAGACCTTTCGTGTCATTTAGAGGTCGATTTGTTCCTGACGAGCGATAGCGAACTTGTAATTTGTATATATATATATATATATATATATATATATATATATATATATATGGGTATATATATATATATATATATATATATATATATATATATATATATATATATATATATATATATATATAAAACAATCCCAAATGTTATTTATGGGGATGGAAATATTAACTAGTAAAGAGAGGAAAGTATCTCCAGTGCCACCAAAATGTCAGAGGTTAGCTTTAATTAATTTATTCCTTTATTTCTTAGTTCCTCGCTAGACCTCCAACAAGCTTAGAAAAATACCCCCTAGACTCCCCTTCAAGATAAATTTGTACATTTTTCGCCAAAAAAAAAATCCCGGCCGAAGGCCGGTTCCTCTTAAAATTTCAAGCTCTATCACTCACCAGGATTTTTTTTTACACGTATATGGTACGAAAAGTCATAAAATTGACAACGAAAGGGTGCGAAAGGTGTCAAAATCTCCAAACTAATGGGCCGAACGTCTTATAATCTCAAAACAAATGGGGCTTAACATGAGGGAGAAAGACGACCAGAAAAACGACCTATCTCCCCTTAAATAGAATATCACGAGCCTGTCCTACTTTGCATGGTCCATCACATTGTGAAGTTGTCTAACCAACCCAAGAATGATGAATGTAAACTGTTTATTTTAGAGAGAAGTTGGGATATACATCAACATCTACTAATGTAACTCCCAGAGGACTTTCCCTTATTCTTCAACAATACAAAAATCAATCCTTCATCTTCTCTCAATATTCTTGGTGTCTCTTTTTTTATTCTGCTCTCACTTGGAAGGACCATATTACTAGTCTTGCTAAGGCAGCATCCCAGAAGCTTGGTGTGCTCAACCGCCTCAAGGGGTTCTTTACCCCTGCGCAGCTTCTTGCTCTGTACAGGGGCACAGTGCGACCTTGTATTGAGTATTGTTCACATGTGTGGGGAGGATCCTCTCACACTGCACTCATAGACAAAGTAGAAAGGAAAGCCTTTCGTATCTTTAACTCCCATCCAATCACCAACTCTCTGCAATCTCTTTCTCTCTCCGCCGCAATGTTGCATCGCTCTCGCTATTCTATCGCTACTATAATAATCAGTGTTCCTCAGAGCTCTACCAGTGTATACCACCTCCTTTACGTAGGGCACGTGGTACCCGTCTTGCAACACAATGCCACCCCTACTCTGTGCAACTCTCCCACCCAAGAGTGAAATGTTACTCCCAGACTTTCTTCTATTCAATATCTGAACTCTGGAACTCTCTCCCAGAATCAGTCTTTCCCTTTTCCTATGACTTAAATTGCTTCAAACTCTGTGTGTCCAGGCATTTTGGCTCAAACGCCCCTTGATTTTGGCCCTGTCACTCTTTCAACTCTGAAGGAGGCACTCGCTATAGGCAGTTCTGCCTTTTGCCTCCCTCACTCACATAGAAAACAAAAACAAAATAGATGTATTTTTTTTTTTTTTTTTTTTTCTATGTGATTGAGGGAGGCAAAAGGCATAACTGCCTATAGCGAGTGCCTCCCCCATAGTTGAAAGAGTGACAGGGCCAAAATCAAGGGACGTTCGAGCCAAAATGTCTGGACACACGGAGTTTGAAGCAATTTAAGTCATAGGAAGAGGGAAAGACTGATTCTGGGAGAGAGTTCCAGAGCTCAGCTGTTGAGTAGAAGAAAGTTTGAGAGTAACGTTTCACTCTTGGGTTGGAGAGTTGCACAGAGTAGGGGTGGGATTGAGTTGCAAGACGGGTACCACGTGCCCTACGTAAAGGAGGTGGTATGCACTGGGATAGCTCTGAGGAACACTGATTATTATAGTAGCGATAGAATAGCGAGAGAGATGCAACATTGCGGCGGAGAGAGAGAGATTGCAGAGAGTTGGTGAGTGGACGGGAGTTAATGATACGAAAGGCCTTCCTTTCAACTTCCTTTGGTACTAAAACTCTCTGGTACTAAACGCACATTTTTGTTTGGTTTCAGGAGGCCGAAATAGCTATTGGACCATTTGCTCTAAGCCCCGAACGAAATGAGTTCATGGAATACTCACACTGGGTGAATCAAATTGAGTACAAGCTTCTTGCTGCCCGAGGTCATCCTAAGATTGACCCTTGGGGTTTCCTCCTGCCTCTGTCACCACTGGTCTGGGTGGCGGTACTGACGGCGCTGCTGGGGGTGATCAATGTTATGATGATCCTGCCTACCTTCCTTCCACAACACAACCACAGTAAAGACAGGAGGGAAACCAATGTCTTCAACTGTGTTAGAGTTTTACTGCAAGAAGGTAATTAATTGCCCTCAGTATTTATAAGCTTTAAAGACAACCATTTATATTTTCAAGAACATTAATTAACCCAAGTACCTAATATGTGATTCTGTACAGATATAGCAAAATGTCCAGATTGGATGACGTGGGAACGTGTGGTGCTGGGTGTGTGGATGTTGATGATGGTGGTGATGTCACAGAGCTACATTGGCAACCTCATGTCACTCCTGGCTATAAGACACATCGATCATCCTTACGAAAATCTCAGAGACGTCCTTGACTCTGGTGTTGGAATAGTTCTTGTGGGCCAAACTGTGAATATTAACTACTTCCGAGTAAGTAGAACTTTAAGGTTCAAGTTCATCAAATAATATACAATTATGTGAATCAGAAACATGACCTCAAACAATTATGCATGTATTGTATAAAACGCGAGGAGCAGGTCATTTATAGATCCTTATTCATATGGTTAGGTATATAGTAAGAAAGAATGTTGTTGAATGCATAAATGTATGAAGATGTTTGATTGTCCCTGCAGGATGGATGGGCAGGAGTCAGTGTGGGAAGCTTAGTCAGTGTGAGGGAACAATTGACCACTTGCAAGTTTCAGGCTATAAGGAAGTTGGAGTTGTAGACATCGATAGTAAACAGAAATGCAATAATAATGTAGGATTCTGATGGATAAAGGGTATGTTAAATTGGATTTTATATATATATAAATGAACTACAACCGTATTTTAGCTGGTAATCCTGTTGAATATCGATGTCTACAACTCCAACTTCCTTATACCTACAACTTAGCGTGCTCGCTTTCCCATATTGAATAATTGAGGGTGCTGAAAAAAAAATATATAATATATATATAAATGTTTGTGGTGCTATATTCGACATAAAATAGGTCGATTCAGGGAACATATCAGAGGAGCGACCAGTTTGAGCACACCAAACAGGTGCCATATAGTCTCATATATAGTGTGTAGAAGGGGAACGAAGCAGAGCAATATACATTTTAGTAGTTACAATTTGAAGTTACCAATATATGATTTCTGGAAATCGCAGACGAAAGAAAAATGGTATATTGTCTCAATTTGTTCGCGAGAAATGGTGTAGATACTCCTAAAATTGCGTTTTCTACAATGTAGTTGTAAGAGAAAACGATAGTAGCCAGAGATTTTTATGGTATACTATAATATTATAGGCCTATGGGTTGGGCCTATGGGTGAATTGTTATATATATATACTGTATATGTATTATATTGTGGTGTTAGGGGGGGGTGTTAGAGATGTCATATGGGTGTTTATGCCTTCATATGATATTCTCTAGTGTTGAAAGAAGCATTTTAGAAAAAAATACGAAAAACAAATTTGGGCTGTGTGGGTCAAATTTGTGTTAGGGATGCGATATGGGTGGTTTTGCCCTCCTATGTTATTCTCCTATGTTAACACCTTACGAGCGGCCTAGGCAGTAATTTATATGTACCGCCCAGCGTTTTTTTGTTACCATAAATGGGGTTGTTTCCGTGCTCTTTGTCATGCATAAACAAGACCCAGAGCGTAATACAAGTATCTATCTCTGAAAGGGCGTAAATTGGGCTTTCCAATGACACCCGAACCATCCTTCTACGATCACTGGTTGTCTTGCAACGATCGTGCAACCAAAGGGCAAAATCGCTAAAATACGGTCATTTTCTTACATTATTACATGTGTAGCGAGTGAGAGAGGGTGGAGGAGGGTGCAATAAATCTCAGTAGGTCCACGGCGGCCGTGGCGAGCAGTCAGGAGGTAATCTACGCTCCTCCCACCGATCCGCTCTCTCTCAGAGCACATTACGTGCTCAAAATTGCACTCGACAATAGCCGTGACCCGCCACATAGGCCACATTTATTTCACTCAACAATAGCCGGGTGCCGCCAGTTAAGGGTTAAAAGAAGCATCTTGTAAAAAAATAAATAAAATCGTGAAATTTTGGCTTCGGGGTCAAATGAATGGTCAGCCTCCCCTTACCTCAAAACTAATATGCTAAACATGAGGGAGAAGGAGGTCCAGAAAAAGGCGACTACTTCCCCCATAATCAACCCTACATATATTTCTAGACTGTCAAAGCTGGCATCTTTCGTGAACTGGGGGATCTTCTGGACACGGAGCGAGTGCTATTCAACACCTACATGGAGTTGAGGGGTAGTATGGGCACGGTGGTGAAGCAGGGTACCCACGTACTCTTTGAAGTGGGCACTATTTATCGTAGCTTGATGGCTGAGAGTTTCTCCAGGACAGGTATGGCGTCATTACGTTTGATTCGCTCTGTGCTGTATTAATGTCTGTCAGATGTTGTATAGGGTGGGTAAGTGAAGGGACATGTTTGCATATATTCTCCTGGCGAGCGATAGCGAGCCTGTATTTGAAGAGGAATTGGCCGGGACATTTTTCTACCGAAATATGTACAAATTTATATCGAAGGGGAGGTTCTTATGGATGTTTTGTTTTGTAAAGTTTGATAGAGGTTTAGAGAACAAATTAAACCCCCTCCTTAAACCATTGAGCCGAACCAGTAAATTATGGTGCAGAATACCGTCTGAGCTCCCTTAACCCCTAGATGGAGCTGAGGGGTAGTATGGGCACGGTGGTGAAGCAGGGTACCCACGTCCTCTTGTAAGTGGCCACCATTTATCGTACATTGATGGCAGGTATACGGTGGCGCTAATAAAATTAAGGGGGGGTCACCGGCATTTTTTTATCTGTCTCTCCTTTTCTCTCTTTCCCTGGCTTGTAATCATTCGGCCCCATTCAGCCAACTGTTTTAAGACGTTTATCCCCCTCCAGGTGTCGATTTCTTCTTGGCGAACGATAGCGAGCCAGCATTGTATATAGAAATCCGGCTTCAGAAGCCGGAGAAATTTTTCCATCGAAAAATGTACAAATTTAGCTTGCCGTCACAAGAAAAAAATATATATATGCTGGCTCGCTACCGCTCGACAGGAAAATATTGACACCGGGATGGGGGTAAACGTCTTAAAACAGTTGGCTGAATGGAGCCGAATGGATACAAGGTGGGCTCCCTTAAGTAACACCCCGTTCTTAACATTAATCATCAATTACAAACCCCAATGTACTTGAATAAACTAATCCAAGCATATGGTCCTCCCGGGATTCAAACTCGTGACACCACACTAAGAACATAAGCATCTAAACCATTACACCACGTACACAGTTAAAGGTCGAATACACGATCACGATTAATATCCTGTCATGTCTCAGCGCTAATAAAGTCGGTATCACATGAGCGCTTTTTCACTCAACATTTATCCTCAACACTGGTCTGGCAGCTTATGACGTCAACATTTAGAATAATTCGGTCATCTAAATTCATCTAGCAACAGTCTAGTTTCCAATACCAGTGCAAAATATTACAGAAATGTTACCAGAAATTGTTGATCATCGAATGTTGACCATAAAAGCTCTCGTGTGATACCGGCTCAAGTCATGTATCAGCTGTCATTACGTTTGGCTCGCTCTGTGCTGTATTAATGTCTGTCAGATGTTGAGTAGGGTGGGTAAGTGTAGGAACATGTTTGTCTATCTCACTCAAAAATAAGAAATCATGTGTAAATATTGCTGATTCCAATTATTGATCAAAACATATTTGGTGTCGAGACATCACTTATATGACTGACTGTACTACATACTGTATATAATTTGTCTAGGTGTACGAAGGAGACAAAATGCAGCCTGGCTGTAACGAGTGTCACCTCTTCAGAATTATGACTCATGTTGACAGTTTATTCCGGCTATCATAAGACGATTTTATTCAGAGTAGGAAGGGTGTCAGAGGGTTTATAGGCCCAGTCTTTACTAATGGGGCTAGCTACCGATAGCCAGGACAAAAATCGACACCTGGATGGGTATAATACCGTCTTAAAACAGTAGGCTGAATGGGGCCGAATGGATACAACTCAGAGAGAGAGAGAGAAAACACAAAACAAAACGAGGTGGTCCCCCTTAGCCCCTTCTGTACCGGCGACGTGTTTGTAGTTTTATTCTTGCTATATTTGGACGATTTTGTGCAGTTTAAGAAGGATCTGCGGTGGTAAAAAGACGTCGTCGGTACAGAAGGGGTTAAGGGGGACCACCTCGTTTTTGTGTGTTTTCTCTCTCACCCTCTCTCTCTCTCTCTGAGTTGTATCCATTCTGCCCCATTCAGCGAGGTGGTCCCCCTTAACTAATATTCCATGTCTGACCAGGTCGGTGTGATTACTACGTCGCCCGGGATAACTACTTGATCTACTCCACGGGGATGCTGGCTCAGAAACGCAACCCACTTCTGCCGGGATTTAATAAGGGGTAGGTGTGTTCTTAACGCAACCCACCTCTGCCGGGATTTAATAAGGGGTAGGTGTGTTCTTAACGTAACCCACTTCTGCCGGGATTTAATAAGGGGTAGGTGTGTTCTTAACGTTACCCACTTCTGCCGGGATTTAATAAGGAGTAGGTGTGTTCTTAACGTTACCCACTTCTGCCGGGATTTAATAAGGGGTAGGTGTGTTCTTAACGTAACCCACTTTTGCCGGGATTTAATAAGGGGTAGGTGTGTTCTTAACGCAACCCCCTTCTGCCGGGATTTAATAAGGGGTAGGTGTGTTCTTAACGCAACCCACTTTTGCCGGGATTTAATAAGGGGTAGGTGTGTTCTTAACGCAACCCACTTTTGCCGGGATTTAATAAGGGGTAGGTGTGTTCTTAACGTAACCCACTTTTGCCGGGATTTAATAAGGGGTAGGTGTGTTCTTAAGGGGAGATGGGCTGGTTTTGTCTGGTCCCCCCTTTCTTCCTCATGTTTAGCCCCATTAATTGTGAGATTTTTAGACTTTTGCACCATTAGTTTGTCGACTGTAAGAACCTTCGTCCCATTTATTTGTCAGTATTAAGACGTTTCGTGCCGTTTAGGTGTCGATTTTTTGTCCTGGCAAGCGATAGCGAGCTTGTAATTATGGACGAACCAGCCTTCGGCCGTGAAATGTGTCTACCGAAAAATGTATAGATTAATCTCGAAGGGGGATCTAATGGATGTTGTTTTAAAAGTTTGATGGAAGTCTAGCGAGGAAACTAAAACATATAATTATGAATATATAAATAAATGTATCTATCTATCTATCTATCTATCTATCTATCTATCTATCTATATGTTCAGGCCCAATCCCCATTTTTCCTATTTGTATGTTTATGTTCTATTTCATTCTATTTTATTATTTATTTATTGATTTTTTTCTTGGGGGTGGCCGACTCAAGACAGAGCAAGAACAGGGAAAACACAAAAACAACGAACAAACACAGATAAAAAACACAAATTCACACACATCTAGGTCACCGAGGACAATAAATAAATAGCCCCCCAAATATAACCACTGCCCCCTTAATTAACCCCTTCAGCACCAGAAACCCTATGGTAACAGGGATCGGCCAACCTCCGCCATCTTGGGGGTATTTGGTGATTTGCTTCCTCTCTTCACCCTCAAATATCTCTTTAACGGGGGATGGGCGTATTTATTTGTTCATTTATGTATGTATTTTATTTGTTATATTTGTTTTCGTATTTTATTTTTTAGTGTTCTCCCTAGACATCTATCAAGCATAAAAAATACACCGGCCCAAGACAAATTTGCAATATTTTCGATAGAAAAATGTCCCGGCCTAAGGCCTGTTTCTCTTAAATTACAGCCCATGTCCCCTTAAGTATGATTACATATAATTTAACTTATTACTCTGGCAAACATTAAAAGATTTTATGCAGTTTAAGACGGAGCTCTGTTACTTAGAAGGTTTATTGAGATAGTATATACCATTTTGGGTCCTGGAGGTTAACCACGAGTATAAGCTATATAAAATCGTCTACTGATAACCGGAATATGACGTACTGAAAGGATTAATGTAAGTTTTTTAACGTATGTCGAATTATTAGATGGGTGCTCTGATCCTTTTTCAGTTGGTTTTTCGAGTCCTCCTCCTCCCTCATGTTTAGCCCTATTAGTTATGAGATTACAAGACATTCGCCCCATTAGTTTGGCAATTTTCAGAACTTTTGACCCATTTCTTTGCCAATATTAAGACCTTTCGTGCCATTTAGGTGTCGATTTTTTCCTGGCGAGCAATAGCGAGCCTATAATTGTAAAATAATATATATATAATGTTCTCGTTATAAACCAAATCAGCACCACCACCCAGTTTGTTGAGAGACTTGCATAGTAGAAAGTAAGGCACAATATTATGCAACACTTTTTCCAACTCCAACTGATTATCTTGATTCACTTTAGGTACACTCGGATGCCTCAGTCTCTAGCCCACTCATACAAGTTCGCGGACTTCACCTGTTGCTAATTATGGAAGTATATCTCTGGAAACGAATCTATGAATATAAATTTATATACATCAATCACAAACATATTTATATTATTGATTGAAAGGCAAGTTCTGTACAAAACAATCAAGCCAGATAGATATATTTGCATATAGAAACAAAAAACATAGCGGGTCTACGATTTCTCCTGAGGGGGCTGGAGTATACAGTCGCGCTAATAAGTCAGGTCTCAGCTGTCATTACGTGTGGCTTGTTCTGTGCTGTATTAATGTCTGTCAGATGATAAATAGGGTGGGTAAGTGTAGGAACATGGTTGTATATCTCACTCAAAAAGAAGAAATCATGTGTAAATATTGCTGATACCAATTAGGCTATTGATCAGCATATACTTGGTGCCGAGACATCACTTATTAGGCCGACTGTACCAGCACACGGTAATCCTTGTAACCCCTTGAAGATTATGACGCATATTGACAGTATATTTTGGCTAATATTAGACATTTCCATTCAGATTAGGAAGGGTATATGGAAGTCAGAAGGTTAATTGAGATAGTATCTACCCATTTGATGGCCACAGCTCCTTCCTAAGTTGTATAATATTGTCTGATGATGGCCGGAATAAACTGTCAAAACGCGTCCTAATCCTCAAGGTGTTAATCCGTTCAATTACTCCGACTTCAATATATATATACAGTATATATATATTACATATATATTTTTGTTCTTACGCAACAGGATAGCATGGTTGGTAGAGAGTGGCCTTTCTGACAAATGGCTGAGGTTTACCCTGGCCAACGTGACCTCCTGCCTCAACCCCCCCAGAGTCATCACCGTCAATGAAGTCCTGTCTCTGACCAGCTTATGGGTAACTACGAGAGAGATCTATACTGCTGGACATAATATACTCGTTTGCTTAACCCTTTCACGTTTTTATGACGCAGAGGTTGCCAGATTAGCAATAAGAAATAGAGTTCTCTCACTCTTATAATTACCTCTACAAAATTAGTTGTCTGCCCACAGCTAACTCAAAGACAACTGCAGAGGTTGAAGTAACTAAACTAAAGGTTTCTAAATACCCCTGATGGTAACAAAGGTGTTAAAGTATCCCCAATAGGCTTAAAATCGCGTCATATGCGTGGAAGGGTTAATTAAGGGGGTAGTGCTTGGTTTTTGGTCTATGTATTTAGTAACCCCTTCTGTACCGGTGATGTACTTTTCATGATATTCTGGCAACTATTAGACGATTTTATTCAGCTTAGGAAGGATGTTTACTCAATAAAAAGCACTATATTGTGCTTAAACTGCACAATATAATATGAATATAGCTGGAATATAATACAAAAGACATCGCCGGTATAGAAGGGGTTAGTTGTGACAACCTGCCTATATTAGGATGCAGAGGTATAGCAGTCTCATATTTGTCCATTGAGTATCGAGAAATCACAAATCTTTAATTTCTAAACTACCCTCCATCTGTGCCTTTGTCTCTAATTTCCTTTCCGGCCGTTCCATAGCCGCGGTTGTGGACGGCCATCGTTCACTTCCTCACCCTATAAACTCCGGTGTTCCTCAGGGCTCTGTCCTATCTCCTATTCTCTTTCTAATTATTATAAATTATCTCCTCAACTGTACCTCAATTCCCATCCATTCATACGCAGACGATTCAACCTTACACTACTCCATTAGTTTTTCAGAACGCCCCAGCCAGCAATCCCTCAACGACAAACGTAATGAAGCCATAGAACTCTTAAATTCTGATCTAAATACTATCTCCAATTGGGGCAGAGAAAACCTTGTTACCTTTAATGCTTCCAAAACCCAATTTCTCCATCTATCTACCCGTAAGGAACTCCCAGGGACTCTCCCTTATTCTTCAACAATACAAAAATCAATCCTTCATCTTCTCTCAATATTCTTGGTGTCTCTTTTTCTTCTGCTCTTAGTTGGAAGGACCATATTACCAGTCTTGCTAAGGCAGCCTCCCAAAAGCTGGGTGTGCTCAACCGCCTTAGGGAGTTCTTTTCCCCTGCACAGCTTCTTCCTCTGTACATGGGCATAGTGCATCCTTGTATTGAGTATTGTTCACATGTGGGGGGAGGTTCCTCTCACACAGCTCTCCTAGACAAAGTTGAAAGGAAGGCCTTTCGTATCATTAACTCCCGTCCACTCACCAACTCTCTGCAATCTCTCTCTCTCCGCCGCAATGTTGCATCTCTCTCGCTATTCTATCGCTACTATAATAATCAGTGTTCCTCAGAGCTTTTCCAGTGTATACCACCTCCTTTACGTAGAGCACGTGGTACCTGTCTTGCAACTCAATCCCACCCCTACTCTGTGCAACTCTCCAACCCGAGAGTGAAACGTTACTCTCAAACTTTCTTCTACTCAACAGCTGAGCTCTGGAACTCTCTCACAGAATCAGTCTTTCCCTCTTCCTATGACTTAAATTGCTTCAAACTCCGTGTGTCCAGGCATTATGGCTCGACCGTCCCGTGCTTTTGGCCCTGTCACTCTTTCAACTATGGGGGAGGCACTCGCTATAGGCAGTTCTGCCTGTTGCCTCCCTCAATCACATAACAAAAAAAAAATCCGTCAGGTAAAACTAAACTGAGCATAGTGGTGTATAGAAAATTGTATTCATAAATTTGTTTCCATAATTATAAATAGGTGAATTCCACGAATATTTTATGAGTGGACTAGGAGATCGGAGTGCATTATTCTTCTATCCATACATAATATGTCAGAGTGGATACTAATTCCTGTGGCCAACTGTACCGTCACTTAAGGGGAGATTTCCACTTGAGGGATGTTTTTCTTGGCCCCTTTCTCCCTCATGTTTAGCCCCATTGCTTTTGATATTTTAACACGTGCGCCCCATTAGTTTGGCGATTTTAAGAACTTTTGCTCCATTTCTGTCAATTTTAAGACCTTTCGTGCCATTTAGGTGTAAAAAAAATCCTGGCGAGCGATAGCGAGCCTGTAATTTAAGAGGAACCGGCCTTCGGCCGGGAAATTTTTCTACCGAAAAATTTACAAATTTATCTTGAAAGGGGCTCAAGGGGGTGACATTTTAAGCTTGATGGAGGTCCAGGGAACAAACTAAAAACCTCCCCTTAAACAAATACACATTCCTGGACCCCCTTATGATTTACTTTATGCAATTGATTTTTGGTTGGAACTTGCTTTTTAACCCTTCCTGTACCAGAGCGACGTCAGTTATATCCTTGGTTGGAATCCCTGGACTGCCACATGTATTTGTTGATTTCATTAATTGAGTTTAGGAGTTGTTGTTGTTGTTGTTGTTGTTCCCCAAGCTGCCTGGCCGAACAGCGCCAAGGCCCTGAGCAAGGCCAAGGCCATAACCGAGCGCCCCCACAGAACCCTCCCCGCCAACCACAATAAAGCCTGGGTGACCGAAGCCACTCCATGGCGGGGAGCTGAGGAGGGTGCGGAAATGCCCGGGAAACCAAAGCCCCACCCAGGGCCCTGTGTCCCTCAGCAATTATGAAGAGAAAGTTGAGGGGCAAGGGAAAAATGTGACGCTTTGGCTTCCAATCTTGGTAGATTGGGAGGTCAATCCACGTTAGAGACGTCGTCACTTGAGATCTAGAAAATATATAAGTGAAAGGAACAGTCAGAGTAAGCTATGGGTAGGCAGAGATTGCTCAGTTCTCACTCTAATAGACCAGCCCATCACCACATGACTAGAACCCAATCCTCTCAGCATCAGCTAGGAAAGGCCCTAGAAAGCCGCCTTTGGCGGGGGGATAGCTCCCCTATTTCAACCCTTTTCGGGGTTGGGCACCCGCCCTGAGTTTAGGAGTAAAGTCGGTTGGTGGAGGTAACATAATAATATTGAATTTTTCTTATATTTAGATGAGTTGTTGTAGTTTAGATGAGTTGTTGTAGTTAAGATGAGTTGTTGTAGTTTAGATGAGTTGTTGTAGTTTAGATGAGTTGTTGTAGTTTAGATGAGTTGTTGTAGTTTAGATGAGTTGTTGTAGTTTAGATGGGTTGTTGTAGTTTAGATGAGTTGTTGTAGTTTAGATGAGTTGTTGTAGTTTAGATGAGTTGTTGTAGTTTAGATGAGTTGTTGTAGTTAATATGAGTTGTAGTTTAGATGAGTTGTTGTAGTTTAGATGAGTTGTAGTTTAGAGGAGTTGTTGTAGTTTAGATGAGTTGTTGTAGTTTAGAGGAGTTGTTGTAGTTTAGATGGGTTGTTGTAGTTTAGATGAGTTGTTGTAGTTTAGATGAGTTGTAGTTAAGATGAGTTGTTGTAGTTTAGATGAGTTGTTGTAGTTTAGATGAGTTGTAGTTTAGATGAGTTGTAGTTTAGATGAGTTGTTGTAGTTTAGATGAGTTGTTGTAGTTAAGATGAGTTGTAGTTTAGATGAGTTGTTGTAGTTTAGATGAGTTGTTGTAGTTTAGATGAGTTGTTGTAGTTAAGATGAGTTGTAGTTTAGATGAGTTGTTGTAGTTTAGATGAGTTGTTGTAGTTTAGAGGAGTTGTTGTAGTTTAGATGAGTTGTTGTAGTTTAGAGGAGTTGTTGTAGTTTAGATGAGTTGTTGTAGTTTAGATGAGTTGTTGTAGTTTAGATGAGTTGTTGTAGTTTAGATGGGTTGTTGTAGTTTAGATGAGTTGTAGTTTAGATGAGTTGTAGTTTAGATGAGTTGTTGTAGTTTAGATGAGTTGTTGTAGTTAAGATGAGTTGTTGTAGTTTAGATGAGTTGTTGTAGTTTAGATGAGTTGTTGTAGTTTAGAGGAGTTATTGTAGATTAGATGAGTTGTAGTTTAGAGGAGTTGTTGTAGTTTAGATGAGTTGTTGTAGTTTAGATGAGTTGTTGTAGTTTAGATGAGTTGTTGTAGTTTAGATGAGTTGTTGTAGTTTAGATGAGTTGTTGTAGTTTAGATGAGTTGTTGTAGTTTAGATGAGCTGTTGTAGTTTAGATGGGTTGTTGTAGTTTAGATGAGTTGCAGTTTAGATGAGTTGTTGTAGTTTAGATAAGTTGTAGTTTAGATGAGTTGTTGTAGTTTAGATGAGTTGTTGTAGATTAGATGAGTTGTTGTAGTTAAGATGAGTTGTAGTTTAGATGAGTTGTTGTTGTTTAGATGAGTTGTTGTAGTTTAGATGAGTTGTTGTAGTTTAGATGAGTTGTTGTAGTTTAGAGGAGTTGTTGTAGTTTAGATGGGTTGTTGTAGTTTAGATGAGTTGTTGTAGTTAAGATGAGTTGTTGTAGTTTAGATGAGTTGTTGTAGTTTAGATGAGTTGTTGTAGTTTAGCTGAGTTGTAGTTTAGATGAGTTGTAGTTTAGATGAGTTGTTGTAGTTTAGATGAGTTGTTGTAGTTAATATGAGTTGTTGTAGTTTAGATGAGTTGTTGTAGTTTAGATGAGTTGTAGTTTAGAGGAGTTGTAGTTTAGATGAGTTGTAGTTTAGAGGAGTTGTTGTAGTTTAGATGGGTTGTTGTAGTTTAGATGAGTTGTTGTAGTTTAGATGAGTTGTAGTTAAGATGAGTTGTTGTAGTTAAGATGAGTTGTTGTAGTTTAGATGAGTTGTTGTAGTTTAGATGAGTTGTTGTAGTTTAGATGAGTTGTTGTAGTTTAGGAAGAATTTGTGGTAGTTAAAGGGGTTGATGGAGATAGTTTATAAAGCCTTATAATTACTGGAGACCCTTCTTAAACTGAATATATATGTCTAATTGTTGCCAGAATATGATGAAAAGGATATCACTGGTACTGTATGGGTTAAAAGGATATCACTGGTACTGTATGGGTTAAAAGGATATCACTGGTACTGTATGGGTTAAAAGGATATCACTGGTACTGTATGGGTTAAAAGGATATCACTGGTACTGTATGGGTTAAAAGGATATCACTGGTACTGTATGGGTTAAAAGGATATCACTGGTATATACTGTAGGAGTTAATTGGATATCACTGGTACAGTATGGGTTAAAAGGATATCACTGGCACTGTATGGGTTAAAAGGATATCACTGGTACTGTATGGGTTAAAAGGATATCACTGGTACTGTATGGGTTAAAAGGATATCACTGGTACTGTATGGGTTAAAAGGATATCACTGGTACTGTATGGGTTAACAAATAGTATATAATATAGTGTTGCTGTTGATGCATAACATAATATAGACATTAAGGGGAGATAGTTCACTTTTTGGCCGATTTCTGCATGTATTAATTATTTTTCTAGTTTCCTCCCTAGACCTCCATCAAATTTAAAAAAACATCCATTAGATCCCCCTTCTAGATTAATTTGTAAATTTTTCGGCAGAAAAATTTCCAGGCCGAAGGCCGGTTCTTCCAACATTACAGGCTCACTATCGTTCGCCAGGGAAAAAGTCGACACCTAAATAGCACTAAAGGTCTAAATATTGACGAAGAAATGGGGAGAAAGGTCTTAAAATCGGCTAACTAATGGGGCAAACATCTTAACATTTGAAAACTAATGGGGCTAAACACGAGGGAGAAAGTGGTCCAGAAAACCGGCCCATGTTCCCTTAATTCGTGTCCAGAGATTTACAGCCATAATTTTGAAATAGGTGAGGTCCACGAATTGTTATGAGTGGCTATACAATCGTGCGAAGAAGTGATGTCTCGGCACCAAGTATGTTTTGATCAATAATTGGTATCCGCAATATCTAAGCTTTATGTCTTCATATCAAGTGAAATAAACACACATGTTCCTACACTTTCCCACCTTATCCAACATCTGACGAACATTAATACAGCACAGAGCAGGCCAAACGTAATGATAGCTGAACCATGACTTATTAGCGCGACCGTACAACATATTAATTACTCCTTCCATTCGTCTATAATATACATTAGGCTACCATAGCGCAGTTGGAATATATGTACATGCTCAGATTAATATGCAGGATTCGAAACTGCATAATAAATCGTAGGCTTGTCCATATTTCTTTAACTGTCTTGATAGCGTAATGCATAGTGCGCGGAATTTCGATGTGAGTATCCTGGGTTTGAGTCCTCGGAGTGCCACATGTATTTGTTGATTTTATTAATTGTGTTTAGATGTGAAGTTGGTTGGTATAAAAAACATAATAATTTATTTGTGTTTTTCAGGGCGTGTTTGCTGTCATGGTAATTGGCTACGTCGCTGGACTCCTGGTCATTCTACTTGAGTGTGTGGCCAGTCGAGTACAAGTGTGGCAATATTAATAATGGACACTTCACCCCATTAGTTTGGCGATAATAAGACCTTGTAGTCCATTAGTTTGGCGATAATAAGACGCTTCAACCCATTAACCCCTTCTGTACCGGCAAAGTCTTTTCAATTGTATTCTAGCTATGTTTACACGATGTTGTGCAGTTGAAGTAGGATCTGTGGTAGTAAAAAGGGTTAAGTGAGATAGTTCGAAGCCTGTTAATTGCTTTCGGCCCTGTTTAAGCTGAATAAAATCGTCTGATAGTAGCCACAATAAAGTTGAAAAAACATAGCCGGTACTGAAGGGGTTAATTTGGCGATACTAAGACCTTGCAGCCCATTAGTTTGGCGATAGTAAGACGCTTCAACCCAATAATTTGGCGATAACAAGACGTAGCACCCCATTAGTTTGGCGCTCATAATACGTAGCATATCATTAGTTTGGCAATACTATGTTATACCCAATTAGTCTGGCGATAATAAGACGTTTCGCCACAATCAGGTGTATTTTTTTTCTGGACGAGCGATAGCAAACCTGCCACTTGGAAGAAATCGATCTTCGATTGGGTCGTTTCTCTATCGAAAACAAAAAATACAAATTTAGCTTGCAGGGAGTCTGGGTGGGCATTTTTTAGTTTGAAGGAATCTGGAGAGGCGTTTTTGTTAGCATAGGGGGCAAACTAAAATATGTTGCTTAAACATGACAAACACAGCACAAATCCTCAGTAGTGACTATATGAATGAATGATTATGGCTGAAATATACCGTAGTTGGTATATGTCTGAATAATCATAGCGGTATCGGCCATTATAAAGTCATATTTTGTTATCATTATTTTACTATTTTATTATTTCACTATTTGATGGCCATCCCTGCAAAAATGTGAGGATATATTTTTATGGTCCTTATTCTATCTGCGAAACATTGTCAATATAGTACTCCTCCTCAAACATTGTCAATATAGTACTCCTCCTCAAACATTGTCAATATAGTACTCCTCCTCAAACATTGTCAATATAGTACTCCTCCTCAAACATTGTCAATATAGTACTCCTCCTCAAACATTGTCAATATAGTACTCCTCCTCAAACATTGTCAATATAGTACTCCTCCTCAAACATTGTCAATATAGTACTCCTCCTCAAACATTGTCAATATAGTACTCCTCCTCAAACATTGTCAATATAGTACTCCTCCTCAAACATTGTCAATATAGTACTCCTCCTCAAATGGTGTTTCAATTCACTCATTTTGTACTTGTATGCTTTCTGTCAGAGGGGCTTGGAGTTTTAGGGAATGTTGATGCTCAAATGATGCAGCCTCATATTTGGTGATAAACCTACAATGAAAAGGAGAAGGAAAACAAGAAAATGTACTTAAAATGACATTATTATGCCAATTGTATCACTCCCACAGACATAATTAAATCTGAAAATATTAAGGGGAGGAAGACCGTTTTTCTGGACCCCCTTCTCCCTAATGCTTAGCACCACTAATTTTGAGATTAAAAGACGTTCGACCCATTAGTTTGGCGATTCTAGCACATTTCGCCCCATTTCTTTGTCAATTTTAAGATATTTCGTGCCATTTAGGTGTTGATTATTTCCTGGCGAGCGATAGCAAGCCTGCAATTTTAAGAGGAACCGGCCTTCGGCCGGGAAATTTTTCTACCGAAAAATTTAAAAATTTATCTTGAAGGTGGGTCTAGGGGTGTGTTTCTAAGCTTGATGGAGGTCTAGGGAGGAAACTAAAAAAATATATGAATAAATGAATTAATAGACCAAACAAACGGCCAGTCTCCCCTTAAATATATAATTGCACATCTGATAAGGATGAGAATAAAGAAGGGACTGTGTTTTCAGACTATGGTTTATGATACCCAAACCTCCGAACCTTGGTGGTAGAGCTAACATGTTGCTGTGTGATCTATTGTCTCTCTGTTATGGCTGCTATGAATGTTCCCTGGGTTGGTTCTGTAACACTATACCCTGTTCCCAACAAGTACAGGGTGTCTCAAAATAGATGCAACCCATTAACAATATAATCATTTATTACTCAGACAAGAAACTCCAAAAAAGATTACATTTTCTAAAAGCTGATATTATAACAATTAAAAAACTAAAGATTTGAGGTATCTAGCTCAAAGGATACATACATTAGAGCACACGTTCCAAATGACTACCGTTGCCGTTGCCGTTGCGCTGCAGACACACTTGAAGCCGACAAGCAAAGTTGTCAATCACCCTGACACACTCTTCCTTCCTGATGGCACGAATCTGCACTCTGTAAAATGCACATCTCAAAACATGGCACTATCGGACCATTTTGGTGATTGACAACTTTGCTCGTCGGCTTCAAGTGTGTCTGCAGCACAACAGTAGTCATTTGGAACATGTGCTCTAATGGATAATCCTTTGAGCTAGAGACCTCAAATCTTTAGTTTTTAATTATTATAATATCAGCTTCTAGAAAATTTAATCTTCTTTGGAGTTTCTTGTCTGAGTAATAAATAATTATATTGTTAATGGGTTGCACCTATTTTGAGACACCCTGTAGTTCATAAATTGTGAACCCTATCATCTGTTACTCAATAAGAGCTTGAACAAATGGGCTGTCATTTTCCACACCTATTCCCTGGCTGACCTATCCCAAATGGTAGAAATATTAGCTCGATTACTCTAGTCGTTTGTGAGTTATAGAGGTTAACCCTTAAAGAGCAGCACTCGACTTAAGTCGTGCACCAATTTGCAGCAAGTTAGGAGCATTATTAAGGCTTTTAAAGGGTTAAAATCGAGTGCAAATGGCCGGGAGCGCAGCAGGCCACACGTCCGACACCCAGGGCTTACCGCCACCCACTGACTCACGCTCCCTCTGTTCTTAAGAGGATGGCAGTGTTACCATTAGTGAGCGTAGTGGGAAAAAAATATGCCGCTATACGCTAAACTCCCATGTTGGTGGCACCACTGCATGAGAACCACGAGTGCTATGTAGGTCGTTCTGGTCTCATTTTGAAGCTTTTAGCGCATAGTTTTTTGCTGAATAAAATTTGTTCATGCAGATACTTGATTGATCATTCAGGAGGGCCTGAATATGCCCAAAATAGCCCAAAACTCCCCGCTAGACAAGGGTTAATGTTCAAGAGTTTTGACCTACTTACTTAGAATAGAGTATAGCCCCTTATATAGTAAACACAATAAGTACTGCGTCGGTATTGTGTAGCATAATTTACTGGTTCGGCCCAATGGTTTAACCCTTAAAAAGCGGCACACCACATAAGTCGAGTTGAAAAAACTGGCAAAAAACGGGTGAAAAAAGGGTGGAAATCGAGTGAAAATGGGTGGGATAGTAATGATCCATACGTCCGACATCTGTGGCCTCCCGGCCCACACTAACTTCAGTTCCCCCACCGCGCGGGAGGATGACAGTGTAACCAATAGTTCGCTAAAAGTGAGCAAGGTAGCAAAATCAGCTAAACTTCCATCTTCGAGGTAACACTGTCAGTGCTCCACGAGTACTACGTAGCTGTATGTGGCGTCATTGTGTAGCGATTTCCACCTAGTTTTTGGCGCAATACAGTTCCTTTCATACTGATGGTTAATATAGCAGTCAGAATGGCCTGAAAAGGCCCAAAACGGCCACAGAGGACCCGCTAGACAAGGGTTAAGGAGGGGTATAGTTTGCATAAATAAGCGAAACATTTAGGCAGCTCACCACTTTAAGGGCAAATGGGTTGCTTTCCTGGACCCCCTTCTCCCTCATGTTTTGCATATTAGTTTTGAGGTTTTAAGATGTTCGTTCCGTTAGTTTGGCGATTTTTAGACCTTTCGCCCCATTCTGTTGTCAATATTTAGACCTTTCGTGTCATTTAGGCATCGATGTTTTCATCTAAAGGGAGAGAGAGAGATTAATTAATACTAATATATATATATATATATACTGTATATATATATATATATATATATATATATATATATTCTTTAATACATACGAGGTTGAAAGAAATGGCAATTTCTGCGTTAGAAATTTTATTATTCAAAGTTTCCAGGTCTCTGATGAGTTTTTGCTGGGTGGCAGGAAGTAGATGAAGGAGATGAGCAAAATTCATGGTGGTACAGGGTTACATTAAAGTACATGAAGATACAGAATATACGACGCGTTTCACTGGACAACCAGCATTATCAAGTAAAGAAGGAATGATATAAAAGGTAAACAGGAAGGGTATATATAGAGGGTGGAGGATCAGAGGAGGCGGAAAACAGGGGGCAAAAGTCTGCTATTGGTGGAAGGGTAAACTAGGAGAGAGAAAGGGGTAACCGCTTCACGCATGCGCACTGGATGCGGGATGGTGGTCGGTAGGTGGGGTCGAAGCTGATTGGCTGCGTGTCGAGGGGCGTGGCCTAAGTTGTGTGGCGCCTGCAGAAGACGAAGCTGAAGGAGGTAGCGCGGGGGGCTGCGTCAAGGGCACCGGGGGGCGAGGAGGGGTGTTAGGTCCTGTAGGGTAGTGCCTTTTGGCAGAAGGAAGGATCTGAAGGTCCAGAGTTTGGTTGTTGATGTTGGGATGTAAGGCTTGGATATATAAGGCTTCGAGTATAGGTAATCTCCTTGGGTCACTTTCTTGATCGAGTATGGTGGTGTGTTTCTCTAACTCGTTGCATGAGGTGAGGGTGGTTAGGGGTGAGATAGTGGTCTTTGATGGCTCCAGCCTGAAGGTGAAGAGTTAACCGACGTGTAAGAAAAGTCTGCGTCATACCAATATAGGAATGAGGTCCACGGTCCTCATAATTACAGGTATGTTGGTAAATGACGTGATCGTCGGTCATCGGGCTCTTTATCTTGGTGGAGGCTGGTTTGTTGCGGAGAACGAGGTTGGAGGTCTTGGGGGATTTGTAATAAATTATTAATTTGATTTTGTTTTCCGGGTTGGTTGGGTGGACATGCTTGGAGATTATTTCTTTTAAGACGGCCTCGTCATTTTTGTGTTCAGAGGACATGTAATTGCGGTAGAAGATCTTAATTTCATTGGGGGGGTCAATGTTGGGAGGGCTTTGGGTGTACCATTTTTCAAGATGGTGGTTGATGGTGCTGGAGATGTCGGAGTTGGAGTATCCGTTATTTACTAAAACTTGGGATAGTCTTTCTAGTTCCTGGTGGGTGTCAGCCCAGGTAGAGCAGTGCGTGAGGGCTCTCCTAACATAGGCGGAGATGGAGGATAGAAGATAACGGCGGGGGCATTCACTATCGCCGTTGAGGCATTGTCCTGTGTTAGTTGGTTTAATGTAGACAGTAGTTTTGAACCCATGGTCGTTCAGAGCTACGAGGATGTCGAGGAAGGGGAGTTGTCCATTGTTAGATTTTTCAAAGGTGAAGTTAAGTCCGGAGGAGGTCATGAAGCAACGCTGGAGTTCCTGTAGTTCGTGGAGGTCCTTGATTTGCACGAAGATGTCATCCACGTATCTACAGTAGACGGCGGGTCGTTGGGCAGCTAGGAGCTCTTCCTCGATGGTACCCATGAAAAAGTTCGCAAAAAGAACTCCTAGGTGGCTGCCCATCGCCACACCGTCTATCTGCTTGTACATGTTGCCCCGGGGGCAAAGGAAGGGGGCCTCCTTGGTACATAGCTCCAGTAATGTTTTCAGGGCCTTCTCCGGGATGTCCAGTGTAGGTGTATCAGGGCAATGATAAATTCGACGTAGAATCATGTCAATGGTCCTATCCACTGGCACGTTGGTGAACAGGCTTTCTACGTCGAGAGAGGCGATTGTGTGGTTGTTGTTACGGGGGGCGTCTCGTAAAATTTCCAAGAAATCGTGGGCTGAGTTAAGGTTGAATTGGCTGGGCACGTAGGGGGTGAGGAGGTTGTTCAGGGCCTTGGCGATCTGGTAGGTAGCAGTGGGGATCTGGGAGATGATGGGGCGGAGGGGGTTCCCAGGTTTGTGTGTTTTGATGGTTCCGTACGCATAACCAGGGGTGTATTCTCCGACGAGTTTTTTAAGGTGGATCCCTCCTTGTGTGGCGATGGGCAGCCCCCCCTAGGAGTTCTTTTTGCGAACTTTTTCATGGGTACCATCGAGGAAGAGCTCCTAGCTGCCCAACGACCCGCCGTCTACTGTAGAAACGTGGATGACATCTTCGTGCAAATCAAGGACCTCCACGAACTACAGGAACTCCAGCGTCGCTTCATGACCTCCTCCGGACTTAACTTCACCTTTGAAAAATCTAACAATGGACAACTGCCCTTCCTCGACATCCTCGTAGCTCTGAACGACCATGGGTTCAAAACCACTGTCTACATTAAACCAACTAACACAGGACAATGCCTCAACGGCGATAGTGAATGCCCCCGCCGTTATCTTCTATCCTCCATCTCCGCCTATGTTAGGAGAGCCCTCACGCACTGCTCTACCTGGGCCGACACCCACCAGGAACTAGAAAGACTATCCCAAGTTTTAGTAAATAACGGATACTCCAACTCCGACATCTCCAGCACCATCAACCACCATCTTGAAAAATGGTACACCCAAAGCCCTCCCAACATTGACCCCCCCAATGAAATTAAGATCTTCTACCGCAATTACATGTCCTCTGAACACAAAAATGACGAGGCCGTCTTAAAAGAAATAATCTCCAAGCATGTCCACCCAACCAACCCGGAAAACAAAATCAAATTAATAATTTATTACAAATCCCCCAAGACCTCCAACCTCGTTCTCCGCAACAAACCAGCCTCCACCAAGATAAAGAGCCCGATGACCGACGATCACGTCATTTACCAACATACCTGTAATTATGAGGACCGTGGACCTCATTCCTATATTGGTATGACGCAGACTCGTCTTTCACGTCGGTTAACTCTTCACCTTCAGGCTGGAGCCATCAAAGACCACTATCTCACCCCTAACCACCCTCACCTCACACGCAACGAGTTAGAGAAACACACCACCATACTCGATGAAGAAAGTGACCCAAGGAGATTACCTATACTCGAAGCTTTATATATCCAAGCCTTACATCCCAACATCAACAACCAAACTCTGGACCTTCAGATCCTTCCTTCTGCCAAAAGGCACTACCCTACAGGACCTAACACCCCTCCTCGCCCCCCGGTGCCCTTGACGCAGCCCCCCGCGCTACCTCCTTCAGCTTCGTCTTCTGCAGGCGCCACACAACTTAGGCCACGCCCCTCGACACGCAGCCAATCAGCTTCGACCCCACCTACCGACCACCATCCCGCATCCAGTGCGCATGCGTGAAGCGGTTACCCCCTTTCTCTCTCCTAGTGTACCCTTCCACCAATAGCAGACTTTTGCCCCCTGTTTTCCGCCTCCTCTGATCCTCCACCCTCTATATATACCCTTCCTGTTTACCTTTTATATCATTCCTTCCTTACTTGATAATGCTGGTTGTCCAGTGAAACGCGTCGTATATCCTGTATCTTCATGTACTTTAATGTAACCCTATACCACCATGAATTTTGCTCATCTCCTTCATCTACTTCCTGCCACCCAGCGAAAACTCATCAGAGACCTGGAAACTTTGAATAATAAAATTTCCAACGCAGAAATTGCCATTTCTTTCAACCTCGTATGTATTAAAGAAAATTTATTACCTGGCTTTACCAACATATATATATATATATATTGTATATATATACTGTATATATATACAGTATATATATATATATATATATATATATATATACAGTGTGTGTGTATGTGTGTATCTACACTTTCTGAAGCATAATTCTGCTGTATTTGTGATTTAGTAGAACAACACAGCAGTCCACTAATGTCAATCCAACGTGAGGGTGTGCATAATCCCCCGATGACAACACACACACACTCACACACACACACACATACACACACACACGTATCAATAATACACATCTTTATCGCACCCCTCCGCTACGCTAGTGAGAAAACTGTACACAATCATTCTCAACGTTGTGTAAAATGTCACACTGTGTAAGGAGCTCATTTGGTATCACAGAGCGCCTTGTTTATTCGCCTGTTATATTTCATATTTTCAACACCTATTCTGGCAGCTTGTGAGGTAAACTTTTTCCATATTTGACTCCCTGTAACTAAACTATCTATGCTCCAGTTTCTGATACCAGTGCAAATATCCCAGACATATTTTCGAAATAATGTTGGCTGTACGAAAATTGCTCGCTTAATACTCACTTAATTTGCTTCAAGGTTGTGTATAATGTCAGCCACTGTAAGGACATAATGTAAGCTTTTGGCTGACTGCTGTGTTCAAATGAGGGCTCACGCAATAGGGGAAGTATCGGGACAGTCACGAAAACAATTCACTATCTTTGTGTATAATAATTGACCACTTGCGAGTTTCGTTCTATAAGGAAGTTGGTGCTGTAAACATTGATATAGAACAGAAATGCAATAATAATTTAGGTTTCTGGTGAGTAGAAATGATGTTGAATTGGGTTTTATTTATTTATGTATGTACTATGATCATATTTTAGCTGGTAATTTTGTTATATATCGATGTCTGCAGCTCCAACTCCCTTATAGATTGGAACTCGCAAGTGTATAATTGCGATCAGGTGGAGCAGATACGGGTGCTGTGGTGGTTTGGCTAGAGTTAGTATGTATGTATGTAATTATGTATGTATGTATATAATTATGTATGTATGTAATGTATGTATGTATGTGTGTGTATGTATGTATGTATGCATGTATGTATGTATATACTCAGGCACATACCCCACAGCTGGGGGTGGGCGAATCAAGAGAGACCGAACTGAAACAACAATATAAGTCCCAATTCTTAGGGTCCGGGGCCACTTTTGCGTTCCCTCACCCCTTTATCTGTCTCATCTAGTAGGCGAATTATGCAAGGGGAGGAGGATTCCTAGCCTGCTGCCCCCAGAAGGAAAGTAGGACCGTAAAATAAACAGACAGAAACGGCTAAGGTTGGGTAGAGGATGTCAAACCTCACTCTGGATAGGACCTACCCTCACCTGCATTTAGTGCCCTCATGAATTATTCTTTGGTTCAAAGGTGAATACAATAGCTTGCCTATTTGCAGTAATGTTGTTAGCAGTGAGAGCCAACATTCAAAGGGGAATACAATAGCTTGCCTATTTGCAGTAATGTTGTTAGCAGTGAGAGCCAACATTCAAAGGTGAATACAATAGCTTGCCTATTTGCAGTAATGTTGTTAGCAGTGAGAGCCAACATTCAAAGGTGAATACAATAGCTTGCCTATTTGCAGTAATGTTGTTAGCAGTGAGAGCCAACATTCAAAGGTGAATACAATAGCTTGCCTATTTGCAGTAATGTTGTTAGCAGTGAGACCCAACATTCGTTCACCTTATTATGATTAAGGGGAGGCAGACCTTTCTTTCTGGACCCCCTTCGCCCTAATGTTTAGCCCCACTAGTTTTGATATTATAAGACGTTCGTCCCATTAGTTTGGCGATTATAACACCTTTCGCCCCATTTCGTTGTCAATTTTAAGACCTATTGTGCCACTTAGGTGTCGATTATTTCCTGGCGAGCGAAAGCGAGCCTGCAATTTTAAGAGGAACCGGCCTTCGGCCCGGACATTTTTCTACTGAAAAATGTACAAATTTATGTTGAAGGGGGGTCTAGGGGGTGTTTTCTAAGCTTGATGGAGGTCTAGGGAGGAAACTAAACAAATATATGAATAAATGAATTAATAGACCAAACAAACGGCCAGTCTCCCCTTAAATCATCCTTGTTGGTGGTCAATTACTTCGATCCCTTCCTTGTGCTTGTATATAAATCATCTGCTCGCAACTTTACATTACGCTGCAAACAAAGACAGTTCATAATATATTCACTAAGTATATTACTACTTTTTTCAGGCTATTTGAACACATGAATGATGCAAAGTCTCTGTTATCATTAATGTATGGTAAATTGTGGGGCTATATAAAATATTTCAAAATCAACACTTCTTAAATATTTTCCAGTATTGTTCATTTATTTATTCAGACATTGTTTGGTTTGCTTGAGCCACGGCGGTCGAGTGGAGAGCACGCTCACGTGTGAATCTGCTTGACATGAGTTCGATCCCAGCCAAGGCGGACATTTAGTGGGTGTGGTAGTACGTCCTAGCATATTTCACATGCTCGCACCCAGTTGGGGGACACCTCGAGGACACACACAACAAAGCCACTCCAACAGTTTCCTCTCTCTTCAACACTCCTTCTCCCCCCTCTACACTCTTCAGAACAAAAGTATAGTAGAAAGTAGCTACGAGGTGCCGTTGTAAAGGCTTATCCCTCAATACCTTCACCTGACCTGACCTGACCTTGTCCAACATGATTTGTGGACTATCAGTATTGTACACTCGGATACCATAGTCTCTAGCCCACTCATAAATATTCCTGGAATATCAGTATTGTACACTCGGATACCATAGTCTATAGCCCACTCATAAATATTCCTGGACTATCAGTATTGTACACTCGGATACCATAGTCTCTAGCCCACTCATAAATATTCCTTGACTATCAGTATTGTACACTCGGATACCATAGTCTCTAGCCCACTCATAAATATTCCTGGACTATCAGTATTGTACACTCGGATACCATAGTCTCTAGCCCACTCATAAATATTCCTGGACTATCAGTATTGTACACTCGGATACCATAGTCTATAGCCCACTCATAAATATTCCTGGACTATCAGTATTGTACACTCGGATACCGTAGTCTCTAGCCCACTCATAAATATTCCTGGACTATCAGTATTGTACACTCGGTTACCATAGTCTCTAGCCCACTCATAAATATTCCTGGACTATCAGTATTGTACACTCGGTTACCATAGTCTCTAGCCCACTCATAAATATTCCTGGACTATCAGTATTGTACACTCGGTTACCATAGTCTCTAGCCCACTCATAAATATTCCTGGACTATCAGTATTGTACACTCGGATACCATAGTCTCTAGCCCACTCATAAATATTCCTGGACTATCAGTATTGTACACTCGGATACCATAGTCTCTAGCCCACTCATAAATATTCCTGGACTATCAGTATTGTACACTCGGTTACCATAGTCTCTAGCCCACTCATAAATATTCCTGGACTATCAGTATTGTACACTCGGATACCATAGTCTCTAGCCCACTCATAAGAAGTATTGTACACTCGGATACCATAGTCTCTAGCCCACTCATAAATATTCCTGGACTATCAGTATTGTACACTCGGATACCATAGTCTCTAGCCCACTCATAAGAAGTATTGTACACTCGGATACCATAGTCTCTAGCCCACTCATAAGAAGTATTGTACACTCGGATACCATAGTCTCTAGCCCACTCATAAATATTCCTGGACTATCAGTATTGTACACTCGGATACCATAGTCTATAGCCCACTCATAAATATTCCTGGACTATCAGTATTGTACACTCGGATACCATAGTCTCTAGCCCACTCATAAATATTCCTGGACTATCAGATGTACACTCGGATACCATAGTCTCTAGCCCACTCATAAATATTCCTGGACTATCAGTATTGTACACTCGGATACCATAGTCTCTAGCCCACTCATAAATATTCCTGGACTATCAGTATTGTACACTCGGTTACCATAGTCTCTAGCCCACTCATAAATATTCCTGGACTATCAGTATTGTACACTCGGTTACCATAGTCTCTAGCCCACTCATAAATATTCCTGGACTATCAGTATTGTACACTCGGATACCATAGTCTATAGCCCACTCATAAATATTCCTGGACTATCAGTATTGTACACTCGGATACCATAGTCTATAGCCCACTCATAAATATTCCTGGACTTCTCCTATTTCTAATTATGGAAGTATATCTCTGGAATAGAATTAATGACTATGATATTATATAAATCAACTACAAAACGATATATACAGTTTAATGACAAGCAAGTTCTATCCAAAAATCAATCCATATAGTTATAATTGCATAAAGAAAATCATAGGGGGTCCACGAATTGTTATGAGTGGGCTAGAAACTATGGCTTCCGAGTGTACAATATGTCACTAATACTAGCAGATATTGAAAAACAAATAATCTCTATTGGGTATTTTTTACACTTAACAGAACAAATTCAACCCCTCCAGTGCACGATGACGCGTTCTTCATTATTATTTGGTTATTGTTACACCATTTTGCGCAGCTTACGAAGAATCTGTAGGAACTAAGGGGATGAGAACTATCCCTTGTAACTCACTATCTCCCACAAATTCTCCCTAAACTGAACAAAATCGTCTTTTAGTAGCCAAAACTCGTCTTCGAATACTGAGATGGTAGTGATACAAAAACCGATGGTGGATATAGCCTAATTGAGAATGATTGAAAACTATTCAACTGTCTGTAAACTGTCTAAAGATATAAGAATAATATAAAATATAATAAATCAATCAATAAATGGGTTGAAACACGTGTTTGTGTATACTGTATATACAGTATATATATGCAGTATTTATACAGTATACTGTATAAAGTTATGATGTATGTATTGTTATTATTATTATTATTATTATTATTATTAATATTATTAGTAGTATTAGTAGTAGTAATAGTAGTAGTATGTTCAGGTAGCTCCGACTTTCGAGCGTAACTGTTGAGGGCCGTAATGATAGCATACAAACAGACAGGTTGGGAAATATAATGTTGGTTTCCGTAGATTGTTTTCTCGCTCTGAATGTCACTAAAGTCTATAATGAAGGCCTTTACTGAGCAACCGAGCCTGGAACTGTCTATCAGGGATGGGCGAATTGTCTATTAAGAGGGGATGGCACAGTTTTCTGGTTCCCCTTCTTCCTCATGCTAAGCCCCATTATTTTTCAGATTTGATGAGGCCCATTAGTTTGGCGATTTTACGACCTTTCGTCCCATTTTGTTTTCTTCAATATACTGACTTTTCGTGTCATGTAAGTGTAATTTTTTGCTGGTGAGCGATAGCGAGCCTGTCAATTAAGAGGAACCGGCCTTCGGCCGGGAATTTTTTCTATCGAAAAATGTACACATTTATCTTGAAGGAGCGTCTTGGGAGGGTGTCTTTATAAGCGTGATGGAGGTCTAGGGAGGAAAGTAAAAAATATAATAAAACGATATACTGTATAGCCTACAGGAGCAAATAAATACGCCCATCCCCCATTAAGGAGGGGCGAACTGTCTATCAGGGAGGGGCGTACTGTCCGTCAATAAGGGGTGAACTGTCGGCGGGAAGGGACAAAAGTTTTACAATTACCCTCATTTAGTTTCACGTGTCACACTCGCCTCCCAGCTTTACTCTTCCGTTACGGTCACACACATACAAATACACGTTTGTTTGTTGTTGTTTTTTTAAATAGAAGGTCCCACCCCTTTCCCATTCTTAAGCATTCATATACACGTTTACATACATACATACACATGTGCAGTATAAGCCTATGTGCCGTACATACACGCACTCTCACATATGCACACACTACTGTTGGTGTGAACTGATGTCGCTAAAAGTGTGTGTGTGTGTGTGTGTGTGTTATATGTACAACCCCCAATACTTTGAGAACTGATGTCGCGGTAAGTGTGTGTATGTGTGGGTGTAGGTGTGCCTATAATTATTGTAAGTGTGAGTATTGTCAGTGTTATGATGCTTAGAAATACCGGGCATCGAGTATATTTAACATAGTTACTGCAAACTAAAACGTAATTGTGTGCAATTTTCTTTTACCTTGGCTCAAAAATAGAAAACGACTATTCATATATCCCTAAGGTTAACTATGTTATTTTAAAATTGTTTTCATAGTTTTGACAATGAAGTGTTGTATTCATTGTCCGTAACAAACACGATTGATGTTAATTTTGATTACATTATTTGTAATCCAGGTGTCCTGTGGTGCAGTGGTTAGCACGCTCGGTGGAGACGCGCCCGGGTTCGATTCTCGAACAGGGAATTCGCTGTAAGTAGGCAAAAATTCAAAATAACCTCTATCCTCTGTAACTCAAAAAGGGCTATAGCAAATTGGCTGTAAATTTATATATCTATTTCTTGACTGACTCTTCCCAACTGGGAAATATTAGCTCGATTACTCTAGCCGTTTGTGAGTTACAGAGGTTAGAGTTCACGATTTATTACCTACTTATATCGAATTGACTATAACACCCAATGCTTCAAGCAGCAAGATTAGGTCCCTAGGGTTAGTACACAGTTGTGACGTACCTTCTAGGGGAGTTATGGCCATCTTTATGGCCTTCACCTACAACGTTCCCCACGTGTTGCAGCTTGTACTGAAATACAAATATAGAATAAATATATAAAACATTTCATAGGCAGACAATACTGTACATAGTTATAACACACAGACGTATGAATGCATGAATGATGGGATAGAAAAGTGTGAAGGATATCAGAGTATTAGTAGAAGATATAGGTGGGGGAGATATGGAAGTAAAGTAGTAGATAAAAGCTTGCAGGCGGTCTGCATTGCTATTTTTTTCATTTTGGTTGAAGGTTTCTTTGGTGCAGACACTTGGAGAACTGTTGCTTGATGGCTGGTGAGAGAGGTTTTCCTTCTGCTGCAGCTGCCCTGATCTTCTTGGTCAGCTCACTGAAGGTCTCCTGGAGCTCGCTGGCGGTGGCCCCCAAGTCTATGTCTTCGTCTCCTATCTCCTCCACGTCGACATCTTCTCCCATGGTAGACACGGAGTAGTCGGATGCAGAGGAGGCAGCCACCGGATGTTCAATGGTGGCTGGTGATGGAGTGGAGGTCGAGGCTGACGTATAATTATACATGCACACGTTTTAAGGGGGTAGTATTGATCGCTTTTTGGTCGATGTTTTAATTCATTCGTTATGTTTCTACTTTCCTCCCTAGACCTCTATCAAACTTAAAGGTGAACTACAGGGATGAACGAAAAAACGAAGATTAATGCAGGGTCATAACTTGGCATGAATATACTGTAATATGTATATGGGCAATATCGATATAATTCCATTAAACTCCAGAACAAAATACTAATATATATAGTCATTGGTGACGAATTGGCATTTTCAGCCAGCTGGAGTGACTGCATTGTGTAGAGACGCCGTTTGTAAACAAGATATGCGGTCCTGAACAGTGAGGTCTGTTTTTCGTAATTAATACCTTTCAATTCAATACTCAAGCTCTGCAAAAGATCGACCACCGTCCTGATGATGTGGTGCATATCAAGAAATAATCCCAGCTCGCCAGCAATTAACATACATGCAGTGTTTATGAATGTTTAGCCTGGTCCAGAGTTGAGGGAACTCGGTTCTAAGGCCTATTTCGTAATGATATTATCGTTTTCTGTTCAATTTATATATCGCAGTCCCTTGACCAGACAGTGGTGAAGCCAAATGTTGAGCTGTAAACATGCATACAAATTATAAGAGTTTCTCATATTAAAAAAAAAACACAGATTCACCCATTTCCCATGTCGAGAGTTCCCGCCATTGGCTACAGTTACGTCATGGTAAACACGCCAGTTCGCGCCACATAAAATAACTTAGATAAGCTATATTTCTATATTGTTAAAACAAATTGATGAAAGTTCTTCAGTATCATGTACCTTAAACCAAGCAGATCCCAATAGTCTAGTTGCCGCCCCTATACTTCCTATAGTAAACCCTGCAATGTTAATTACTGTAAACTTTTTTTGTGGAAATGTATTATATATGGTTAGGAGAGCAAAATTAGCTTGGTTGCTACTTGTGCAACCTTTAGCATTTCTCAGAATTCAAGATGGCGCCCTCCGACATCTTGAATATTGGCCAATTTTCAACTATTGATCTTGATGACATAGAGGGTCGTGTAATACCTCTTTTTAGGGGTTTTCCAGGATGGGGAGTCCATTTCTGGGGTTAATTTGTGGATATAGGGTGAGTATCAAGGTCAAACCAGAGGTCAAAGATCAAATTTTGCCTAAAATCTGGAAAAATCACATTTATGTGGTTTGAATATGAATTTATTTGTCAGCCACTACAATATGCAAATATATATATACCGGGTATATAAAAGAAGTGAATCATATGTTTGTTTATACATTATCCACATCTAGCTCACCTTCTTCGTCTTCTATATCCATGTGCTTCCTGGTGAAAGGACTACAGCAAATGTCTCCTCCCTCGCACTTACAGTAGTCCGTGCATGAAAGGCCTGCACTGCTGCAGCTGCATCGTGTGCCACTGCAAGCCTTGCCCTCTGCAGTGCAGCTACAGCTAACTACATCCAGGAGTGCTTGGGGAGCAACTGGCGCTGTTGAGACGGCCGGTGTGATGGTGGAGCTTTCGATGTTCCAAACAAAGTTGGCAATATTTCTAGCTTCTACAGGTGGATCACGTTGGTCCGCTGCCTTCCACAGTAGCATCTGAAGATGAGCTCGGAGCACGTGCAGCTGCAGGTTCGCATCAGTCGGTGGCAGTTTCTTCAGTGCTGGAAGCTTCTTACGGGCACGGTAGAAGTGTGCACGTGTGTCATGCATTGTTGTACAGCTCTTCTGTCCGTAGAGTGGTAAGAAGGTGCATGCTGTCTCCTGCAACTGAGTGTGGGTCACGCTTGGCTGTCCGAGCACTTCATCGAGACCTGGTATATCTATCTCTAGGAGTTTGAGTGCTGACAGCTTTCCCTTTCCAAAGGGGTATGATACTGTATCGCAGCCTGACAGTGCATGGACACCAAGAAGTTGGCTGCACTTTCTCGGGCCTAACCGCCAAACAGTTTCGATGATGTCCAAGACATCCCCATTCCATTTTTCCATTTCAATCTTGGCGGAAACTCGCATCCTCGATGTCCAGTACACCAAGAGAACAAAGACATCAGTGTCATCACTGAGGATGCGGATGGTCTCGGCGCCTTCTTACACTGCTTTCAGCATGTAGCTGCAAAGGGTTATGTCTGCCTCGTCATGGGTAACGACACATTCCAGCTTGTTGATGAGTTGAATATTGTGTGGAAGTTGATAGCCGCATGGAATGTTGTTGAGCAGATTCTTGTTCTTGGAATTGTGAAGAATAGCTTCTCGACATGGAAGGGGAGTATTTGCGGTTAGCCGAACTTCCTTGGCTCTTCCTCTTCTTGTTCGCTCGTGGTCCTTTGCACTGGGAGCTTCTTGGTCATATCTGTCGAACAGAACTATTTTCTTGGAGACAGGAGAGTAGTGGGCCAGTCTAGTGCCGAAACTTGCAGCCAGGTCTCCTGTAGTCCCGGAGACTGGCCATACAACGTGGGACAGAAGCTGACCGCCATCAACCAGCACCACATCTGGAGCAGATTGAGTCGTGACAAAGACGCCAAGAGATTTGACGAGCACTGCCTTGTCACCCTTCCTCAAGCAGCCATACTCGTCGATAAGGGCTGGAGGGACCGGACTCAGTTCAAACTGGAAGACAGTGGCTATATCAATGCTGCGCTGCTGCCCCACAACTAACAGCCGACTGAACAGAGTTTCGATGTCGTAGACGGCCTTCCCTTTGATAGTGACTGCCTTCTTGAGAGACTCCATTGTTTTGACCTTCTTCTTTATTGTCTTGTGGAATTCACTGCTCAGCGAAGCAGAGAAGTGCCTGCTCTGCTCACTCCCGATGGCCAATGCGTTCTGAACATTCACTGTGTCTGTTGCCACTTGTCCATTGCACATGTTATAAAGACCTGGTTCCTGATCATTGAAAGGGTGACTGTACTTCTCCAGCTCCACTGCGATCTTCCTCCGATCGGCCTCGTCCAGTCTCCTTCTTCTCTCTCCTTCCTCCTTGTGCTTACTCTTCTCTTCCCCATCTACTCCACCGTGTGGCTTCTGTTCCTCCTCAGATTCATCGTACATATGTTCCATGGCAATGTCAAGGTGGGTGCACACACTGAAACTATTCACCCACACAGCTACTTGCTCAGCGCTCGTTGAAATGCCCTTCATACCTCCAGAACCCTTCCCTCGTTTGATGTATGTCTGCTCTCCGAACTGATCTGCAGGCACTGCGGTTCCGCCATCTGAGTGCCGACACACGTGCGCACCTGCCAGTAGGTCCTCTTTGGCATGCTGGGGAAGATTCACCATCTGTCGCACATACCAGCTCAGATAGCGGGCATAGTTCTGATGACCTGCTGCGAAGAAGTATGGCAGCATCTCCTTGAGACAGTGCTGTTGGAGTAGGAATTCACCGTTCCTCTCTCTGCGCAGGAACATAAGCGACAACAATGTCGGTTTGACAAGTCAGTCCACCCATAGCCTCCCGGTCGGGTGCTGTCTGACTGACTCCAGGTAGACACTCTGCTCCTCATAAGTCTTGGCGCCATTCGAGAAGAAATTCTGCAGCAACACGGCAATGATGAGACAGTATGCCCGTAGAGCATTGGTCCAGGCCTTTCCGTTGACAATGCTGGTGATGCCAGCAAACGCTGCACTGATGAGAATGTCCACACCAGATACCTTCATCAGTTTTCCTATACAGCCCAGGAAACTCATGAGAGTGTGCATCATACCTGGGTGAAGTATGACGCTGGTCCAGCGCAGAGGGTCGTTCCATTGAACTAGGCATGCAGTCTGATACAGTTGGAGGTCAACTGTGAGGTGAGTGTACTGCATCCCAAAACTATTGAGAGTCCTCTCAAGATACACAAGCGTAATTATTACAGTGTCGGGGTGAGCAGGCGGTGAGTCGATCATCGGTCCGAACACGACCAGTGTCTTGGGCTTCTGGGCAGAACCAGCCACCAATCGGTCTTGCTGAGCATTGAAGCCTGCCCACTCAACTGGCTTATCGTTCCTGTGGACTTGTGACAACCATGCCACATCTCGCTCCTGACTGAACATGACTGATGCGGACTGAACCTGCAACTCTTCAGCGGACAGAGCTTTCATCGGAAGCAGGGGTGGATTCACCTTGGAAGGCCCCTTATAGTGCTCCAGCTGTATACTCTGGTGGGTGAATCGCACAGAGGACATGTCATGTTTCTTGAGTCGAGGAATCGTCAGCTGCATCACGCCAATGTTTCCTGTGTTGATGATACCAGCAGGATGCTGAGTGTACTCCATGACCATGGCGTGGGTGCTCTTCATTCCTTTTGGGCTCGCAATGTACAAATCGTAGTTGTCAGCCCAGCTGAAGATAGGGCCGATCTCTGTGCTTAAGCCAAGTTTCTTGGTATGGTAATCTGATTTGTTGTCCAACACGAACTTGGCCACTGACTTGCGGAAGCACAGCGCTTCATCATATGTGCTTATGATACCATGCTCATTGAGAGTCTTGATGAGCTCTGAACTACCATGCTTGTGATGTAGTTTCACAGCGAGCCCGAGTGTAGTCTGGTTTCTGCCGGCACCGCAAATGTGCTGTTGAATGCACTGAGCTAGGGTCAGGGATGGCTTTGTGATGTTGCCTCCAGATACAAGGCTAGATACTAGTTTAAGAAGAGTAGCACTAGTGTTTTCAATGATCTTGTGACGAACATAGTCACTGAGGTTGTAGTCTCCAGGCCTATGTGTCGCCCTGACCTCGCCACGAATCTTCCTCACCATCTTCTACATCTCGTCAACCTCGCTGCTGCTTTTCTTGGCAATTTTGATAAACTGTCCGAGGCTGGCTTTAAATCCAACTACGCTTTCACAACCCTCGATGTGGAGTACAAGCAGCTTGGCGCCGAAGTAATCTGTGATGTTGGACACAAACTGTCTTCTTGTGACAGTGCCCGAAGCAGCGATGTATTGTACATGGAGTACAGCTCCGCTGTCATCCACGTCTCTGTCATATTTTCAGCCATCGTCGTGACCACGGACCTCAGCGCCTCTTCCACAGGCGCCGTCATGGAGGGGCAGGACATTGGGACAACTCGAAATTTATCATAACAGCAGACATGGTATTGTGCGTCAGAAGCATGCAGATCAACGACCCCACTGAGTCGAACAACTACCTCATTAGCCCACTGGTCCTGTCTCTCATCACAGATGTCCTCCAAGTGTTGCTTGAACGTGATATCACCACTTCTATCTACAGTTTTACACTGTCTGACCTGCACCCAGCTGTGTGGGTTCTTGCTGTCTTTCGGCTTACACTCTTTCCCACACAGCAAACAGTCTCGCTTGAAAACAAAGTCACTACATTGAGACTTCAACAATCTTTTGGAAACACCATTGTCAATTAGTGTAGACTTTCTCTTCGGCTGTTCATTGTTTCTACTTCTCGAAGTATAGCTACAGTAACATGACTTGTGAGCTAGAATATTACTTCCAGAGAGAGTTCTGTACAGTTCATCCTGCTTCACTTTGCTTGTAGCGATGATCTTCTGCACAGCAACGGTCTTGAATGTTTGCAGCGCTCCACTGGCATTACATGGACTAAACAGGCACTTCTCCCCTCCAGCAGACATGATGAGTGTGACAGCCTGGGGGTATCAATGCTGATTACACTGGTTTGTCACAATCTGAAATGAGAAGAAAAGTTGTTAAACCACTGATCACACAGCGTGGGGAGTGCATGCATGGTGAATATTGGTGTTCAATGAACTCTGACCCATTACTCAACCTGCTAAACAAAATTTAATACAAAATATATAATGATTCCCGGGATATACCTACATGTAGACATAGCAAACATATTATATCTACCTACCTACCCAACCTAGTAAAATGCTGGAATAGAAAGACAATGAACCACATACAATCGGTCAATATTGGTGATTTTCCAGATTTTAGGCAAAATTTGATCTCTGACCTCTGGTTTGATCTTGATACTCACCCTATATCCTCAAATTAACCCTGGAAATGGACTCCTCATCCTGGAAAACCCCTAAAAAGAGGTATTACACGACCCTCTATGTCATCAAGATCCAAAGGTGAAAACTGGCCGAAATTCAAGATGGCAGAGGGCGCCATCTTGAATTCTGAGAAATGCTAAAGGTTGCACAAGTAGCAACCAAAAATGTTTGCTCTCCTAACCATATATAATACATTTCTTCAAAAAAAGTTTACGGTAATTAACATTGCAGGGTCAACATTTTGGCAACTTGACTACAATGGACATTGTAGTTTGAATAGGTTTTATCCCTGGAATTCACCTTTAAACACTAACCATATTACACCACCAAAACCGTAGATGGTTAAAGGTTTATGCACAAGCCTACAACTTATTATCCATTCTCGAATACTGGATATTAATCTAATCATGTAGCCTACATATTCCCAACCGCGCTATGGTAGCCTAATGCTTATGTGAGAGAAAAAAATATTCATTGGGCACAGATCACATAGACCGGCCTCTAATACCATCAGATGAAAGTATTGAGGGATAAGCCTTTACAACAGCACCTCGTATCTACATTCTACTTTTCCTATTTTTCTGAAGAGTGTAGAGAGGGGAGGAGGGGTGTTGGATAGAGAGGAAGCTGTTGGAGTGGATTTGTTATGTGTGTTTAGTCTGTAGACGTCGTCACGATGTCCCCTGACTGGGTGCGAGCACGTTTCACATGCTAGGACGTACTACCATACCCACTAAATGTCCGCCGTGGCAGGGATTCGATCCCGGGTCTTGCAGATTCACACGTGAGCATCCTCACCACTCGACCACCACGGTTACACAGCAGGCAACCACGTTACCTCCACCACAAGAAGAAGAAGTAATGTTGACACTAGGTCGCGAATATAGGTTTGATTCCCGAAGGGAAGTAGAGAAAACCTAATATTTAGTAGGGCCCCGAAATCATTGACGACTTCGCCTATTAACATTAATAGTCTCCATTCAACATCCTGCGCCAGCAATTTGAATAACCCGCGTGGAAGATCATGGAGTACTCATCACAAGTGCATGCCTAATTCCCTTATGGGATCGTCATTTTGATACAGAAAAAACTGTAAAAAAGAAAAAAGAAAAGATAATTTAATATCTGTTAATATATGACTTGCCATATACGTGGATTTCTCATGTTTTGCTTCCCCGATACCAGACCCCCTAGCGGCCATCCCCGTTCTTCAGTGATATACCAAGAAAAACTATGGAAATCAACGAATGGGAAGTGGGATGGTTGGCAGGGCCCCGAGTCGTCAATGATTACGGGGCCCTACTAAATATTAGGTTTTCTCTACTTCCCTTCGGGAATCAAACCTATAATTTAATAGGGCCCCTTCATCATTGACGACTTCGCCTGAATATCAAGACTGGAGGCGAGACATTCGTAAAATATCCTAAATTTAGGGAAGAAAATCCGAATAACATTTTTCTTAAGATTTTTATTGGATGCAATACAAAATATAAAAAAGGTATAACAGATTTGCTAGCAGTGCGTGGCATTAAGAAACTGCATGCTAATGGTAAGGCCGTTGCAGGCGATCTTATGCATGAAAGAGTATGACACATCCGTGTCCTACCGAGCGAGACCCTGCATAGGTACTTGCTCTGATCTTAAAACTAATTGTACAGTAATCTCACTGTGCACTTTGGTAAAAAATAGACATAGTTACAACTATGTGAAAACTCTCTTAAAATTAAACACGACTAAATACTGGACTGAGAACTCGTCCTATCACAGCTCGTGATATATCACAATCTCCAAGGGTACAGAGGGGATATGGCCTTATTCTGCACAGCCCCCCCCCCCCCCTTTTTAACAAATAATTAATAAAAACATACTACCTACTGTACCCGTTGCCGTAAAGCTACACAAGTACGCTTTGGTTTATCTAGAGCGACCGACAGGTAGCGTGTCAGGAATGTATGGTTGGAAGCCCAAAGCTGCGTCTTAGCAATATCCTCAATTGAAAATTTGTGTAAAAATCTGAGAGACACCGCCCACTTCCTAATGTCGTGAGCCCGACCTAACACGCCGGGGTTGCTTTCCTTAATAATGTCTACTAAAGAAGCTAACTTCCGTTTCGTAGCACGCGTACCTGTTCGGTTCACCCATAAAGCACCTGGTTGGCGAGGTTGCGCAACCCTCATAAACTTTGTGAGCGCATGCACAGGACATAACATGTGATGAATGAGGCCCCTCTTGAGGGCCGGGACTGAAAATTCAGAGAAGACATGGTCTGAATGTTCATTTTTGCAATAAATGAGGGAGACGGCGCGATTTGTACATGGTCGTGCAGCCTCCCAAACCTGAGACAGTTTGGTTCGTTGCTCATCGCCGCCAGCTCTGATACCCGGTGTCCAGTGGCAAGTGCCATGAGAAAAACGCTTTCATAAAAAGTGAGTCAAAGTCCGGCGCATGATTATACTTGCGGGATTGTAGCAATTCCAAAGCTTTATCAAGGGACCAGGTGGGCATGAGCTGGCGAGGAGGAGGATGAAGTTTGAAACATGCCCTCATAAAACCTTTCTCCTTCGCCTGCGGTATGGAAAGGCCGGTGAGATCAAGGAAGGGGGTCCTAATGGCCGACAGATGATTCTTTAACGTTATAACCGATTTTTTTTTGCTCAAACAGATAATCTAAGTACTTGAATACTAAGGCTGACAAAGCAGTTGTCTGCCTCGATTCCACAATCCAGGTCGTAAAAGTTTTTCAATGTGATTGATATTGTCTCCTGGTAGACGGGGTGTACTGATTCAAGAGCTGTTGAGTGACAGTAGGCCCAAATTTATTTAGCCATTTGGCCGAGAAAATATCCATAAGGCAAAACAGAGAGAGGTCCGAAGGTTGCCAATCGCTTCTGTGACGTTGACCACTCCGTTAGAACCGCATGGCTTGTCCTACAGTGACTCGCTAGGATCGTCAGGGCAGTGGATGTGGCTACAGTTGATCTATTGTTGTGTGTTTTATTTCATATGAAAGCTCTTTGTTTTCACCCATGTCAAGGCTTTATATATTTAATTGCAAAGTATATGTTTTATCATTAACCCTTATTTAGCGGGGTCGGACTTAAGTCCGATACGAGAAAATTGGACTAAATGGCGGGGTCGGACTTAAGTCCGTGGGCGTATTCCCGCCCTAATTTAGGTGGAAAGCGAAACTTGGTGGTCAGGCGGTGTACTACAAGGGCCCACCCACACATCCCCACTGCGTGACCGTGACTAAGTGACCCTCAAGCAGCCATAATGGAAGGTCAAGATTTGCCCGTGTTCGATTCGGTGGCCGCCAATCCCTAGTGCGTCGCGCCACCCTACTAACCACGCCCGGCTCACCACCCAGAAACTAGATATCATGCTGAACTCTTCAGAACTTTCTAATAAGCTGTTGGATGAAACCGTCGAAGGTCTGGGTGAGAGTTTTGGTAGTGTGGATGACTCGGAACACGAAAATAACCCGATCATAGGCTTTCACCCCAAGCATAATTTGCGTGGGGTGGATGTTGTGGTTGATATTGGACAGACCCTTGAGCAAATTGGAGACGTTCCTGACGAAGAACATACTGGTGTGGGTGTTGGTAAGTACAATTTATATTTTATAATTGCTTGAAAATGTGATTGCAAGCATTTTATCACCTTACGAGCGGCTGGTGGAGTATATTTCACTGTGCCGCCCAGCGGGGTTTTTTTTTTACCCTAAATGGGGTTGTTCCGTGCTCTTTTTCATGCATAAACAAGACCCAGAGCGTAATACAAGTATGTATCCTGAAAGTGCGTAAATTGAGCTTTCCAATGACACTCGAACCATCCTTTTACGATCACTGGTTGTCTTTCAACGATCGTAAAACACGAGTGTAAAAACCCTAAAATACGGTAATATCCTTATAGAATTCCCTGTGTGGCGAGCGGTCTTGAGGTAATTTACGCTCCTAATCATCGCTCCGCTCTCTCTCAGAGCACATTACGTCCTCAAAATTGCACTCTACAAGAAATTTCCTTTGCATTTTATAGCGTATTATTTGCAGGCGTTCGGTAAATTTCTTACGGTAATACAAACAACCAAAGATTGAATATTTGTGCTTGGCATTACATGATTGTGGAGAACAGATGTAGGCCTACCGTATATATTATGTTTTCATATATTATATGATACATGTGTAACATTTTTATATTATCACGACTATCTCTCTCTCTCTCTCTCTCTGTCTCACTCTCTTTGTTTGTATTCCTTTGTACTCTCTTTGTCTGATGTAGGCCAGGGCACGCCCCTAACTAATCTCTTCCCTCCCAGGGGAAATCACACCTAGCAGATGTTTTTGACCTCCCCTCTCTCTCTGTCTGTCTTCCTCTCTGGGTCTACCTATACTGCATGTGACATTGAAATTGCTTGAGAGTTTGATTGCAAGCATTTTATAGCGTATTATTTGCAGGCGTTCGGTAAATTTCTCACGATAACCAGGGTGTATGGTACATTTCTCACGATAATACAAGCAACAACGAAGCTTGGCCAAGATTGTGGTCTACAATATACCTTTTTATAATTGCATGTGACCTTGTAATTGCTTGAAAGTTTGATTGCAAGAATTTTATAGCGTATTATTTTCAGGCGTTCAATAAATTTGATAAATATATCAAAATAAGTCCTGTGGGACTATGAAATAGCTATTATTGGACAAGGACAATATTTTGTTCATCCCTCCACTGGAACATCAACAACAATGTCAACAACGTATCACCGTCGGCAATCGTAAGATTCAGAGTCGTAAAGATTCCAGGACGAGCTCAATAGAAAATGAATGAATGAAATGAATGAGTGTGCAGTACTGCCAATACGTATAGCGACTTCCGCTAGATCTAGAGACCTTTACTTCGATCTAGCAGCAATGACTTACACTAGCGGTTTTGTTTTGAAATTTCAGAACAATTTCGAAGTGATATTATATGGATTTTGCCAATTCATATTTCTAGTGGTATTTATCATGTCTTACATCTAACAATATATGCTAGCGGATTTAATTTCAATTGGTAACCCTCCCGCTCTAGTCGGCTCCAAGAAAATCGATAATGGTGGCACTTTAGTAAACAGGTGATAAACAAAACCGCAAGCGGATCGGTTTGGTGTATCGGTATTATGGTAAGTTGGCTACCTACTATTGTTTATACGATATAGTAAGTAATGATAAGTAAATTATTATATTATATATAAAACAAAAACAAAATTCCTGCAAAGCAAGCGAAACAGAGAGAGAGAGAGAGAGAGAGAATGCAGAAACTGAACTGAAGAAAGAGTGAAAAAGATATAATAATACAGAAATATTACAAGCAAATAAATGAAATAGAGGGATTAGTTAGAGAAAATAATAATGAGAAATACATAATACGGATGAGGAAGAGAGAAAGCGAGCGAGCCAGAGAGAGAGAGAGAGAGAGAGAGAGAGAGAGAGAGAGAGAGAGAGAGAGAGACTCAGGAAGAGTGAGAGAGATTAGAGAAAATAGAGAGATTGCAAGCATTTTATAGCGTATTATTTGCAGGCGTTCAGTAAATTTCTTACGGTAATACAAACAATGAAAGATTGAATATTTGTGCTTGGCATTATATGATTGTGGGGAACAGATGTAGGCCTACCGTATATATTATTTTGTCATATATATATGATACATATGTAACATTGTTATATTATCACGACACTCTCTCTCTCTCTTGTCTCTTCCTCTCTGGGTCGGTTACCTATAGCCTACATTTATAATTGCATGTGACCTTGAAATTGCTTGAGAGTTTGATTGCAAGCATTTTATAGCGTATTATTTGCAGGCGTTTAGTAAATTTCTTACAGTAATACAAACAACCAAACAACGAAAGATTGAATATTTGTGCTGCACATCCCTCATACGAAATACCATTCCCACCGTATAGAGAGAATACAAAAACTGAACTGAAGACAGAGTGAAAAAGATATAATAATACAGAAATATTACAAGCAAATAAATGAAATAGAGGGATTAGTTTGAGAAATACATAATACGGATGAGGAATAGAGAAAGGGGGCACAAGAGAGGGAAAGCGAGCGAGCCAGAGAGACAGACAGACAGGAGGAGTGAGAGAGATTAGAGAAAATAATAATGAGAATTACATATACGGATGAGGAAGAGAGAGAGAGAGACAGAGCGCGCGAGAGAGGGAAAGCGAGCAAGCCAGAGAGAGAGAGAGAGAGAGAGAAACAGACAGACAGACAGGAAAGAGAGAGAGAGATAGAGAGAGAGAATACAGAAATAAGGAGAAATAAGAGAAAAATAAGACCGATTACCGAAGGAATAGTAGACGCCCTAGAGGCCGAAGTCAGGCCAAAGCGAACGCAACCGAACGCGCCTGGGAAATAGACCAAAAAGTACCTCCTCTTCCTCACCTCTTCCCACCCTACACACTCATTCATAACATCCATTCATAGACTTATATGGGGAGACGAAGAGTTGCTCTTTCCAAAAATGATCGTTTCGTTCGCATTGGAGCCATAGTAACGGCGCTAGGGCGAGTGAAATTGAGCGAATATTTCGGGATTATGCCCGCTGAGCGGTACAGTGTAAAATACCTTACCACCCGCTAAATAAGGGTTAAGTAGTAATGATAGGAATTGAGAGAGAGAGAGAGAGAGAGAGAGTAGAACAGAGTGAGAGGAGGCGCGTAGTGTTTTGCTATACTCGATGACGTCATAGCTGGCTGGCCTCATGGGGATTCATTGAGGGAGTTTTTTACCATGCTTTGTGACTTCATGTTTGGCTGGCTTCTTTAGTATTGGTTGGAGGACTTGTTACCGCTTTTTTCCCACGCGGCTCGAGCTAGTGCTAGTATATATACAGCCCTCTCGCCACTTTCTCCCTCAGATCTGGTTTCTAGAACGCATCCCTCTTATCCCTTGGATACCTAGCTGTCCCCCTCTCTGTACCTGAGAACCTTTTCCTCTGCCTATCTCTCTCATTTTCCATATCTTTCACCACCTTTTATTAATATTATACCCCCTCTGGTTAACTCTGCAACATCAGCTTCATGCTGGCCAGTTGTATTGTGCGTTAAGGTCTGATATAACCCATGTATGTTAGTTGTTAAGATAAGTTGATCACGAAGCATTGGTTGGCATTCATATTGTTCAGTACTGCTTCCTGTAATTATTAGTGTTCTGTTGGATTAGATAATGCTAGACTAGGAGTCTGATATTATAAGGTATTGTTTCCTATGAGTGCTGGCTTTAGCTAAAAGCTGCACGACATACCTGAGAACTGGAGTTGATTGAGTAAATTCTAGTCTGTGTGCCATTGAGAGTAGAGCATGCACGAATGAGGGCTTTTTGCCTATACCATTCTGCACTGTTCTAGGCTCGGTTGTTTATCTTTGAGGTACGCCAGGAGAACGCTTAATACTTCGGTATTAAGGTTTCTCAAGAGAGCTACCCTTCATTATAACGTAATATTTGACGCACATACTTGAGATTTGCACTAGGCTATGCGGCATGCCATGCGCACCAGTATCTCGTATCATTGACTCTAGCTAGACTTTATCAGTCATAGTAGACATTAAGTATATTAACCCAATTACTCTTTTTATGCATACCCGTTTATGATTACACAAGCATTTCGCAGCCTAGTTTGATGTATGAAGACACAAACGACTTAGGCTCTTTTTGTTGATAGGAATACTGCATTGTCGTGGCGATTATTATTGTTGTAGCGTTTAGGATATTCTTGGCCCACCCTGCATTATATATCCTGCCTTTTGTGTGCATAGCCTGCACGAGCATTGTTCCGCTGCCGGCCTTTTTGGGTTCCATTTCCAATTCGAGCATCATGATAGCATCTAACATTTAAAGAAGATTCCTTGTTGGTGTTGAAGGAGTTTAGTGCACTTTCTTTCATGCAGGAGTGCCTGACATTTATTGATTAAAGTAACGTAAGCTGTAACTCCCCTTACCACCTTACTTTGCATACCATAACCAAGCACCTTCGGTTATAGGTAGTAATAGGCTGTTTTCACATAACATTAAGCCTAGAGTAGACACACATTTATTGAGAGTTTGATAACCTATTATTGCATATAGAACTCTGGAGAGTATTTGTGTTCTTTGTTCACTGGGAATGTACATCAGAGGTTGGATCTAGCGCTTTCCGTTGTAGCATTTATGCCATTACTAGTCCAATGAATAAGAGCCCTGATATATTTAAACCTCAGTCATAACAAATGGCGACCTTACCTAGGATTTGGTGAACCTACATTTATTAGCAGGGAACATTTGTTGTTTTGGGGAATATTTTGCGGGGATCAGCAAGAATAATTTTTTTTGGCAACATAGTATAGCCCTTGAGTATTTCCGAGAATTTTTGTGTGTATATTGAGGTATAAGAGTTTGGGGTGCTTCTTTTCTGAATATTGAGGTGGGAAATTTTTGTGAGCATCATGTCTTATACCGGATCAGAGGATAATGGAGACACAGTACGTAATGTCGAAACTGAGCAACAGCAGTATGATGAAATGGTTAATCAGGTGAACTGTGAGGAGGATGCTAGGATATTTTTGCAATGGCCTGTTACTGCCGAGCGGTTGGAGGGTATGGATCGGTACGGTCTTCAATGTCTGGCCACAGCTATCGGTCATGCGGGTATTAGCAGCATGACCAGGGATAACTTGATAACGTGTGTACTGGGCAGGGTGACTGGTGAGCGAGATGGGTTGAGTGCTCAGAGCCCTTCGGCCATGCTTCCCCTACACTCGACTCCCAGCCATCCCAGTGGTTTGCCGACCCCGGGTACGCTTCCACAGGTGGGTGGTGACTGGCAGGGTGGGTTGCCCCTGGGGGGACCACCGGTAATTTCAAACATTGTAGCACCTTCACCTCCTCAAGGGTTATCTCCAGAATTATTGTTTAAGCTCGAATTAGCTAAGCTTCAGCATCAGCAGCAAATAGAATCAGCTAAGATCGAAGAGAGAAAATGCCAGCTTCAGCATCAGCAGCAAATAGAATTAGCCAAGATAGAAGAGAGAGCCAAGATAGAAGAGAGAAAAAGTCACCAGCACATAGAGCTAGCAAAAATCCAAGCTGATTTAGAGTCGACTAGGTACTGTGCCGACATGGACGTAGAGAAGTCGCGAGTAGAGACAACGGGACAGCGACTTGGGGCTGGTAACCGTGCTCATGATCAATCTCTCTCGCACTTATTGAAACTGGTTCCGGTGTTTGATGAGAGTGGGGTAACAGAATTTTTTGCACGCTTTGAGAAGAAGTGCCAGGAACACCAGTGGCCAGAGAATAAATGGGCAGCACTTGTATCCTCTAGATTAATAGGCAAGGGTCTTAAAGCCTACGATGCGTTACCTTTGGAGTCATGTATTGTGTATGAGGATCTCAAGGAGGCTCTCCTGAGGGCTTACGAACTGCAACCAGAAACGTACCGTTTGAAGTTCCGGGGTGTAACTAAGGGAAGAAATAGCACCTTTTTGGAACACGCCCGGGACTTGTCCGATGCTATGGGGAACTGGCTCTGATCTGAGAGGGTAACAACATTTGATGGACTTAAGCAGTTAATGATGTTGGAGCAGTTCTTTAAGAGCACGGGCGGTGATCTAACTTTGAACTTAAAGAAGAAAAACCCAAGAACTCTAGTCGAAGCAGCAGAAATGGCTGATCGACGGCTGTCGTTGATTCGGGGTTGCGGGTCCTCACAGAAGTACGATGCAAGTGCTAGGGACCGTTATCCTCCCCCTCCCCATAGCAATGACACATTTAAACAAAAGAGCAATGAAACTAAAACTGAATCCAAACCTAACACCATGCCGTATGAGAAGAGTCTGTTTTTTTTTACATCACAGTATAAGCCGAAACCGAAATTTATGTGTTTTAAGTGCCACCAGGAGGGTCATAAGGCAAATGAGTGCCCTAGTCGACCTCCTCCGGCAGCCGTGTCTTTTGCTCACGGCATTGGAGTGTTCAAGAGGACATCGGAGTTTGTTAGAGGCATTTCTTCCGAGGTAAATACACTGCCAGTGCAGAAGGATCCGGAAGGCTTATTCCCTGTCCATGATGCCTTTAGTGACCACAGGGGACTCGGTTGTGTGGAGTGGGGGGGTAGAAGACATGAGGTGAGAATTTTTGCGTGACACTGGGGCATCGCAAACATTGTTGAGAAATTTCACTGGTAAACCTGTAAATACGGCGCGGGTGGTTGTGGTTCAGGGAGTTAATGCAACATGGTCATACCCGCTTGTAAGAATGAAGATGGAAGTTGATGGTGTGACTCGTGACCTGGATGTAGGAATTGTGGAGAAGTTACCTGTTGGGGGCGTCGACCTCCTTCTCGGCAACGAATTTGCGGAGCCTACTTCTGAGGCTCCACCCTTAGTCGTTGCCGAGAAGCCGGCCGACGTGAGTAGGGAGGAGCAGGGGTGGGTTGAGAAGTGTCCGGAGCAACCTATGGCATGTGTTGTCACCGGATCTCTTGCATCCAGGGAGTCACATTCTGGTCAACAGTCTTTAGACAAGCGGAGGAAAGGTACCGAGAAGGGGTTGGAAGTTGATGTGGTTGAGAGTTTAGTATCAGCGGACATTCTCGGGGACTCATTATTAGGACCGATTTTCGAGTCTGGAGAAGACCCATTAACTGTTAGTAAGAAGGCAGAGGATGGGCTTAAAAAGACGAAGAGACAGCAACGATACACAGAGAGAGAGCGACGGGAGGCTAAATTCAGTGTAGGAGGGGGGCATCAGTTGTTTCGCAAACACTTAGATAGGCTTTCTCCTTCGGACATTCGTAAATTGCACTTAGAAGACCAGGAGGTTCTTGAATGTGGTACCGGTGCTGTCGAGTTGAAGGAGGACAGTGATGCACAGGCGGGAGATTTTTCCAAGTATCCCCTGACCATCATGGAGGTAGCAACAAGGTACCCTGACGCGTACCCTATGAGAAATGGGTCAGCGAAGACGGTGGTCTGAAACTTGCTAGTGTATTTATCCCGGTATGGTTACCCGCAGGTAATTCAGTCAGACCAAGTATCCAACTTCACTTCTAGCCTCTTTGTTCAAGCAGTGCCGTAGCATGGGATTGTTAAGGTTGTGTCATCTGCGTATCATCCGGAGAGCCAGGGTGTGTTAGAGCGATGGCACTCAGCCTTGAAATCTGTGCTTCGTTCTTGTTGCTTTGAGAGTGGGAAGGGTTGGGATCTTGGCCTGCCATATGTTTTATTTGTTGCACGGGAGGTACCTGGGGAAAGTTTGGGATTCAGCCCTAATGAGCTCGTTTTTGGACACCGTGTCAGAGGGCCTCTCCCTATGGTTAAAGAAGTATGGGAGGGCGCAGAAAAACCTTGTTCTATGGTCAAGTGTGTCCTCGACAGTCGAGAACGGATGTTGCGCAGTCTGGAGTTGGCTGCCCGTAATTTGACTAGCTCTCAGGCCCTCATGAAGGACAGGTACGACCTCAAGGTTAAACTCAGGGAGTTTCACGGGGGTCAGGAGGTGTTGATTCTACTGCCCCTTGTAGGTCATCCCTTATCCGCGAAGTACACTGGTCCTTATAGGGTGGTTGAGAGGCTATCGGACCTGGATTGCTTGGTGGCCGGTCCAGACAGACGTTTGCGCAATCAGATAGGTTACGTTAATCTGATGAAGGAGTATGTGAGGCACCCCTCTTGAGCCTCTCACTGTGCCTGTGATGACGTTTAGCAGTCAAGGTGGAGAAGGAGAACGGGACAGTCAAGCTCAGGAGGAGGATAACTGGAAGGATTAGAAAGTCAAATGGGCGCCTGAGTGTGAGAAGGCGTTTAGAGTAGTAAAACACCTGTTGTGCACTCACCCGATCCTCAGGGCCCCTACCTTTGCAACTAGCAACGGATGCTAGTGGTGTGGGGGCTGGTGCCGTCCTTGTGAAAAAGGACGATGATGGGCTGGAGCATCCTGTTAGTTTATGCTCGGAGAAGTTCAATTCGGCCCAGGGGAGCTACTCTGTTGTCGAGGAGGAGCTGCTGGCGGTTGTGCTTGCGCTGGGGCATTTCGAGGTCTATGTTCCAGCCTATGGTCCGGTCGTTGTAGTTTACACAGATCATCACCCTCTCAAGTTCTTGGACCAGTTTCACAATCTGAATATGAGGCGGACCAGGTGGTCACTAAGGTTATTGGTATATAACCTGGACATACGCCATATTGCCGGTTGTGACAATGTGGTTGCAGATTGTCTTTCAAGGGTATATGATCCTGGGTAGATTGACACACGGGTAGCCTCCTGCTTTAGTTTGAATAGTATTTTGCGCTTGGTGCTTGTTGGCTCGCGGTTGTAGCCCAGCGTATTGGGTCGTAAAGCAGGAGTTGAGCGTTTGGTATAGAAGAAAAAACTAGGCTTGCCCCTATAGTGCAGCCGAAATAAACAAAATTAAAAACATAAAAAATCAAATAAAAAAACTCTTTCTTTGAGAGTTGAATTTGTTCAGTATGTTATAGCAGTAATTCTGAGTTGTACTCCTCTCAGAATGCTGGGCTAGACAAGCTCGCTCTTGAGGAGCATAACTACATATGATTTAACCTATTGTGTTGGGGAGGGTTATAATTTTGTAAAATGTTTTGTTAAGAACTGTGCCAGATATTTTACTGCCGCTGGGTGATGGGAAGTAGAGTTATATCATGGGTTCTAACAATCAGAATTTTGTGAGCCTTGGGCCTCTGAGAAAAATCTTGGGGGGGGGTGTGACGTTGACCACTCCGTTAGAACCGCATGGCTTGTCCTACAGTGACTCGCTAGGATCGCCAGGGCAGTGGATGTGGCTACAGTTGATGTATTGTTGTGTGTTTTGTTTCATATGAAAGCTTGTGTCATGGGCAGTCCAGAAAGGCCCTTTGTTTTCACCCATGTCAAGGCTTTATATATTTAATTGCAAAGTATATGTTTTATCATTAAGTAGTAATGATAGGAATTGAGAGAGAGAGAGAGAGTAGAACAGAGTGAGAGGAGGCGTGTAGTGTTTTGCTATACTCGATGACGTCATAGCTGGCTGGCCTCGTGGGGATTCGTTGAGGGAGTTTTTTACCATGCTTTGTGACGTCATGTTTGGCTGGCTTCTTTAGTATTGGTTGGAGGACTTGTTACCGCTTTTTTCCCACGCAGCTCGAGCTAGTGCTAGTATATATACAGCCCTCTCGCCACTTTCTCCCTCAGACCTGGTTTCTAGAACGCATCCCTCTTATCCCTTGGATACCTGTCCCCCTCTCTGTACCTGAGAACCTTTTCCTCTGCCTATCTCTCTAATTTTCCATATCTTTCACCACCTTTTATTAATATTATACCCCCTCTGGTTAACTCTGCAAAATCAGCTTCATGCTGGCCAGTTGTATTGTGCGTTAAGGTCTGATATAACCCATGTATGTTAGTTGTTAAGATAAGTTGATCACGAAGCATTGGTTGGCATTCATATTGTTCAGTACTGCTTCCTGTAATTATTAGTGTTCTGTTGGATTAGATAATGCTAGACTAGGAGTCTGATATTATAAGGTATTGTTTCCTATGAGTGCTGGCTTTAGTTAAAAGCTGCACGACATACCTGAGAACTGGAGTTGATTGAGTAAATTCTAGTCTGTGTGCCATTGAGAGTAGAGCATGCACGAATGAGGGCTTTTTGCCTATACCATTCTGCACTGTTCTAGGCTCGGTTGTTTATCTTTGAGGTATGCCAGGAGAACGCTTAATACTTCGGTATTAAGGTTTCTCAAGAGAGCTACCCTTCATTATAACGTAATATTTGACGCACATACTTGAGATTTGCACTAGGCTATGCGGCATGCCATGCGCACCAGTATCTCGTATCATTGACTCTAGCTAGACTTTATCAGTCATAGTAGACATTAAGTATATTAACCCAATTACTCTTTTTATGCATACCCGTTTATGATTACACAAGCATTTCGCAGCCTAGTTTGATGTATGGAGACACAAACGACTTAGGCTCTTTTTGTTGATTGGAAAACTGCATTGTCGTAGCGATTATTATTGTTGTAGCGTTTAGGATATTCTTGGCCCCGACTGCATTATATATCCTGCCTTTTGTGTGCATAGCCTGCACGAGCATTGTTCCGTTGCCGGCCTTTTTGGGTTCCATTTCCAATTCGAGCATCTTGATAGCATCTAACATTTAAAGAAGATTCCTTGTTGGTGTTGAAGGACTTTAGTGCACTTTCTTTCATGCAGGAGTGCCTGACATTATTTGATTAAAGTAACGTAAGCTGTAACTCCCCTTACCACCTTACTTTGCATACCATAACCAAGCACCTTCGGTTATAGGTAGTATTAGGCTGTTTTCACATAACATTAAGCTTAGAGTAGACGTACATTTATTGATAGTTTGATAACCTATTATTGCATATAGAACTCTGGAGAGTATTTGTGTTCTTTGTTCACTGGGAATATACATCAGAGGTTGGATCTAGCGCTTTCCGTTGTAGCATTTATGCCATTACTAGTCCAATGAATAAGAGCCCTGATATATTTAAACCTCAGTCGTAACACACCTTATTCATGCTAAGTCATTCTAATTCTTAACTCTTAGTGGCCAGTATAGCTTCTATCTATTCCTAGCTCTATCCTTGAGCTATCCATCACTATCTACATCTAAAGTAAGTTAACACTTATAGGTTCTTGGCGATTTAGATATGTTTACTCCCGAGTTCTTATAGCGTCATAATCCTCAAGGTTTTAACCCTCTGAATATTATGACACATTTTGACATTTATTTTGGCTATCATAATATGATTTTATACAGTTTAGGAAGGATCTATAGGAATGATTAAGGTAAAGACTATCAATTAACTCTGCCTTCCATTTATCCTGCCCAACGTAAATATAATCGTCTAATAGTAGCAATGACACATATAAGTAATATGTCATCATATCCTCTATGGCTTAACCCATTCAGTACCGGCGACGTCTTTGCCATTATATTCTGGACACTATTAGACGATTTTATTCAGCTTGGGAAAGCCGTCTACACATTAAAAGGCTGCAGACAATCTCAATACATCCTTCTGAAGCTTCAAAAATCATATATATGTAGCTGAAATTTAGCTAAAAAAAGATACTAACTACACTACACTAACTACACTACTAATACACTAACGCCATTTTCAGTAGTGGGATGATGTGAACCAACCCACGGAAAGTGCCAGTTATAGTCGTTATTGGGTAATTGGGATGCCACCACGTTTGAAGTAATTCTGATGGATAGCAACAACAGATGGCGTTAGCGTCTAGTAGGCTTTAGTGCAAGCTCTAGGGCATTTAATGTAAAGAGTCTGGATCAAGAAGAATCTAATAAGGAGAGAGCTCATAAACGAGCTCCCAATTGATCCCTAGTCTTGACAAAAGCACCCCTGAAGATGGCTCTGCTATCGGTGGTGCATCGTCTGCACACTTACAAATGTCACTGGGAGCTGCTAGAAGGCAGATACAAACATGGCACCAAAACATCACGGTAACAGCTGTGTTGTTTGTGGAAAATACAAGCAGAAGCAAAATAAATTCATATTTCAATTCTTTCCCAAAGGTAATGTGAAGTGCTTAGTCATAAGTTGGGTGTATCTACGAGTATACTGTACAGTATATAGCATACTCACATACGAGTGTATAATCATAGCTGACTGACTACATATTCCAGAGACATCATCACGGTAAATAGCTGACCCATGAATGCTGGCATTTGTGTCATTGCAGATGTTTGTTATGGCTCAAGAACCTTGGCATCAAACTGAAGACGAAAACACCTGATCAGCTGAACTAAGTCCTGTGTTGTGTGAAGCAGCCACTTTTAAGATGACCAGTATAGCGGGGTAGGCCACCTGACTTCTGATGCTCCACAATTTACAGATGTTTTAAATAATATAAATAAATAGCATAATCTACTCACGTTGTATATAATATATGCCTTTCACCTGATCGGTTATCTTTAATGTAAGACATGCCCTCAATTTGATGTGCTTAGTTTTTATGGAGTGTGAGGTTGGTATTAGTGGCTTAGGCTATAGAATATTATACATGAATACACAGAAAAACAATAAACGGTAGTGGATACATTCCCCCTAGCATTGTAGTGTGCTGCAGTGGTCGACCTGAATAACAAACACATAACATCGATAGAAAATATATTTATAAACACGTACAACATGAGGCAAAAGATGTGTTCCACACTTTTGGTAATGTTGCTGAAGGTATGTGTATTTACTAGTGTATGACGGGTATGGGTAGAACTGCAGAAACAATAATTACTCAAGAGACAGTCACTGGGATGATTGCTGTGGTTGTCTTGCATATTCCTTCGTGAGAGATAATTGCGTACCGGTATGTCTTTATTTACTCCTCACCAATTAAGCAGTGCAAGTAATATGAGGAACTGTATGATTCACAGTGTGTGTGTGTTTGTTTATTTACTTTTCAGTAAACGTACGAACACTATGGGGAACATATGGCTGAAATCCATACAGGTACTGAACAAAAATTAAATGTAAGGAACAAAACCAATACAAGATATAGACGTTGAGTAACCTACGCATGTAACAAGGATATTATATTAGATCAAGTATTTTATACAGAAAAAGGTAAAGTTGCTTCACAAATACTAGATTGTATACAGGTACATGGAAAGTAGCACAATATATTTAGTTGTAGTAGTATATGGACCGAGGTAGGACAAAAATGGAATCACAATTTAAACATCATAGGTGACTTTTACATTAGCCTACTACTTACTGTAGATATGGGCCTATAAGAGCTATTATGAATTGTGAAAAATGAAGAAATGTTGAGTACTGTACTGCAAGCAGTAGCCTATAGATATTAGAAACTATATAGTTTTAGCTCGAATACAACCGTTTTCTAAAGAACGGTACATTCTCTAATGAGGGGTATAAACTGTATAGTTACTGTTCAAAATTAACCGTTCTCTATTGGGGGGTGCTTGACGTTAGATGGGGTAAGTATCAGGGGCCTACAACCAAAAGCAGAGAGTCACCTCTCCTTGTTTCTATTCTCCTTGGTCTGGATGCTGGCCACCAGAGATTGTGTATAGGAGATAGGAGTCTTCCTATGTATTCTATTAATAAAAAGGTGCCTCTAAACGTTGCCAGTTACCCTTTTTCGACATTTTTTTCAGCGCCATCTATTGCAGGGTTCCAGAACTACTCAACGTGAATAAATCTACGGATGTAGGCCTAGTACCCTCCAGTCTGGTTTTGTTTTTATTTATATGTACCGGTACACTACTTCTCTCTCTCTCTCTCTATATATATATATATATATATATATATATATATAATATATATATATATACAGGATACTGTATATACGATATATATATATATATATATATATATATATATATATATATATACTGTATATATATATATATATATATATATATATATATATCTAGGCTTATATATATATTATATATTATGTTTGACCAAAGTTTGAGTGTGGCTGTGTAAAGTGTACTTCCAAGTTAGTAACTTATATTACAATGTAAATACTTGTCTTCAATTGAGATTAGTTTTTCATATAGGCTACATTCATTGTTAATAAATTTACAGTCAATATCAAATAATCATCAACAGCCTTCATGATCCATTGCAAACCATATCCTTATTCTCACGGTCAACCACAGCCTCCTTACATCATCACGGAGGCTTGGTTCAGCTTGGTAAGCTATGTAATTAACCCCTTCTATACCGACGACGTCTTTTGATTATATTCTGGCTCCTACTAATCGATTGTATTCATTTTAGGAAGGATCTTTAGCAATTATAAGGCTTCGAACTATCTCAATCAACCCTTTTAACTACCACAGATCCTTTCCAAGCTGTATAAAATTGTCTACATAGGCTATTGCTAGAATAAAATATAACATACGACGGTACAGAAGGGGTTAATGGAGTATTGTTCACATTTCAGTGTAGGCAATACTTTGGAGTGCTTTTGCATATCAGTTTACTCTTAAATCATTGTATTCATAATGACTATGGCTGATATGGTGATAGCAAACAAGTTACATGAGTTTCTATAGACTCTACACGAGACACGTGTACACCATTGCAGCAAGGGAGAGGAACTGTCAATAAACAGACGACAGAAGTATTTTCCCGCGATAGGGAGGAGCTATGCTCTACCGCCATCTATTGCAGGGTTCCAACCAAATCTGTAAATAATGGCCAACTACTATTAACACGGCTGATATTCCAAGACACCCCTCTTAGGTGTTCTTACTCTATGCTGGCCACTTATTGACTTCTGGTACAGTCGGGGGTATTAAGTGTTGTCATAGATTCCAGTGGTTTTCACTCAACAAGACTTGTAGATACTATAAAGATACTATAAAGATACTAATAAGATACTAATATAGAACTATAAAGATACCAATAACACTTAGTGTTATTGGTATCTTTATAGTTACTGGGAAAAGTGCTTATCCCTCAGAGTATTAGTCAGTGTCCGAAACTTTGTGAAATATCTGACAACACTTATTAACCTCGACTGTACATACACGTTAGAGCATATTCATATAATACTCCCTATACCGTTTTCCGTTACCCATCAGGGAGAGCGCGTGGAGTGTAAGCGACGTCAACATAGCCGCCTCAGTCCCGCGCTATTAGCCTTACAAGCAGGTACATTAATGGAGACAAAATAAGGATGTATTATGTTTATTGTCATATTAGGTCATATTACGGTTACTGTATGTTATCGGCATTATCTAATGAATGTATTCTGTTGTTTCAGTTGTCAGCATTGTCTTTATGGAATAAACCTGATGAGCATGACAAATGGTTTCAATACCTATTTATGCTGACAACTGCTCGGCCCTGGCTGTGAAACCTACCACCTAACCCAGCTGTATCTACTGCTCTACGCGGCTACAAGCAACCATGCCTGCCATCAGATGCCCTGTGACTGGCTGCGAGTTTACCACAGACAACCTGGATACAGCAATCATGGTACAACTCCTCCAGATGCACTCCACAGCAGAACACAGCACCTCACAAACGGTCAAGGTAGAGAAAGTCAAGAGGCCCACAATATCATCAGGCGGATCATGTGAGGAATGGTCTTACTTTTTAACTCGATGGAAGGAGTATGTCTCTGCTACAAAAATCAAAGGACAGGAAATTATCATACAGCTACGGAAGATTGAAGAGGACATACGTCTTGTGTCCCCCGGGTCATCACCGTCAACTATCACCGGTCCACACAGCACTCCGACGAGCAGGATCAATCAGACTCTACAGCCCCCACCAGCAGCAGTGGTGACTCCCTCTCCGCAGCCTTATACGGGTTGCCCTCCAACAATAGCTGTGCCCCTTGGCCACACCCAACCTACAGAACAGCAGCAAAACATACCGCTAACCCCCAGCGATGCTGCTCCAACTGCTTATCAAACCCCGTCACAGGAAGAACCCAGGATGGTAGATGTAGATGACCATACTCAGCAGCAATCATCGACCCCAGCCAAGCCCCAGAGAACCCGCCGTCCCCCCACATGGCATAAGGATTATATCATGTGAACTTGTAACTATTTGTCAGTCTTTATTCAGGGCCTAAAAACTTGGGGGAGGTAGAGCATATTGATATAATACTCCCTATACCGTTTTCTGTTACCCATCAGGGAGAGCGCGTGGAGTGTAAGCGACGTCAACATAGCCGCCTCAGTCCCGCGCTATTAGCCTTACAAGCAGGTACATTAATGGAGACATAATAAGGATGTATTATGTTTATTGTCATATTAGGTCATATTACGGTTACTGTATGTTATCGGCATTATCTAATGAATGTATTCTGTTGTTTCAGTTGTCAGCATTGTCTTTATGGAATAAACCTGATGAGCATGAAAAATGGTTTCAATACCTATTTACACGTAATACGAACTTGCGTTCTCAATCCTTTGCAGAAAAGGACAATCGGGTTTGCCATTGTTATTTTTTTTTTTTTTTTTTTTTTTTTTTTTAAGAGACAATGAACGGAGGAAGGAAAAAACACAGATAAAACAAAAAGGTCCATGTGCCTAAAGGCATCCTCAATTCATAAAATGTTTGTAACAACTGGATTTAAACATTTGTAGATTGTAAGTTTGTGGAAAGCAATTCGAGGGAAGTGAATTCCAAAGAGTAGTAGCTCTGGGGATAAATGAATTCTGATAAGCAGAAGTTCTGCATTGTGGAGGAGAAAGTGTAAATTCATGGGCGTTCTCAGCTGCCCTAGTTCTACGGGGAAAGATGTGGAGAGGCGGCACAATTGAAGCAAGTTCCTCGGAACAATTGCTGTGAAAATATCTGTAGAATAATGCAAGGGATGCAACGTTTCTTCGTATGGATAATGTAGGAAGGTCCTGTGTGATTGCAGGGTTATTGATTAATCTAATAGCTTTATTTTGAATTTTGTCCAACTGCCTCAATGCAACCACTCCACTTCCCCCACAGAGGTGAACAGTAATCCATCTGAGAACGCACATGACTTTTATATATCACGGCCAACTGCTCGTCAGTGAAGAATTCTCGAACTCTGTACAGGAGTCCCAGTTTTTTAGAGGCATTCTTAGCAATGCTTCTAACATAATGTGTCCAGCTCAAGTTAGTAGTTAATGTTACACCGAGAATGTAAATACTAGGGGAAGTGGGAATATTTACATCATTAAAAAATATATGGGAGTCAGTGAGATTCTGTCGGTTAGAAAATTGAATGTACTTGGTTTTCTGTGCATTAAAGGAAACTAGATTCTTTTGTCCCCATCCATTAATTCTAGAAAGGTCCTGGTTCAGAGAAATTGCAGTGTTTATTTTTGAATTTATAAGATCGGGTTGAGTGACATAATTGGTAAATGTGAAGGAACTGTGGAGTGTTGAGTCATCTGCGTAGGAATGTATTGGATTATGAGTGGTAGATATGAGATCATTGATATGAATGAGGAACAGAATTGGGGCCAAAACTGATCCCTGGGGAACACCAGCATTTATTGAGTGAAATTGAGAATAAAGGCCATCTACCATTACACGTATTTTTCTGTTATGAAGATAAGAAGAAATTAGTGGAACTAATGATGCAAGGCCGTAGTGTGACATCTTCGACAATAAGGATTGATGCCAGACTCTATCAAATGCCTTTGATATATCCAGTGCTATTGTATGTGTTTCACCATGTTGGTCTGTAGCTTGGTTGATTTGATGCGTAAGAAGGCAAAGCATGTCTGCAGTTGATCGACATCGTCTAAAACCATATTGCCTATCACTGATTAATTTATTATTCTCAAGATGCTTAATTATGTGATTATTTAATATAATTTCAAAGACTTTACCAAGAGTGGAAGTTATAGCTATTGGTCTGTAGTTTGATGGATCTGAAGAGGCACCTTTTTTAGGAACTGGATGGATGTTTGCTTCTTTCCAGGGTACTGGGAAGCATGAGGTATGAGTACACAGACGGAAAAATTTTGCCAATACAGGAGCGAGCACCAAGGAGCAATTCTTAAGTACTATTGGAGGAATTTCATCTGGACCAGGAGCCTTATCTACCGAGAGATTCTGCAATTGACTTTCTACTGCAAAGTCATGTATATCAAGATTGTAGTAGAAGGAAGGCTTATGTATTCAATGGTATACAATTGTTGTCAGGTATTTATTAATAGATCGTTTCTAATTTTACCAGGAATGCCTAAATATGTTTAAAGCCGAACCATTAATCAGCTTGCAAAGCAACAGAAGACGGCTATTGAATTTGTGAATGACAAATCAGTGTTTGTTGTGCTCTAAGTCAATCAGTATACTCCATTCTATAGTCTAATATCTTCCATTCTTTTACTGGCATGGTCTGAAAGCATCTTTGTTGTGACATATGCAATATTGATTGATAATTTCAAAGTAAATCAGCTGGTAAATAGTTATTTACCCTGGCTCCAGACACGAATAAACTCGTTCTCCGTTTGATTTTTGCTATCATAAAACGATTGATTTTTGTAAATAACTTGAATATGCAAGGCATACGCAACCATAACTTATCCTACGCTATTTTAAAGTGGGATAAGCCTATGTATATACTCTTATTCCGACAGTAATAGTAAGAAATCATGAAACAAATGGTCGGTGATGTCATTTCCCTGAATACAGATTTTCGTTTTAATTCGATTTGTGTCATTCATAGTGAAATTGAAGAACGTAATCAATCTAGTTTGGGATAAGGTAGGATAGTTGTCCTCTCTGATGACGTATGTATACATTTTGTTTGTAGTCGTTGTTTTTGTCCAGTGGAAGGATGACAACAAATATATTAATCGAAAACAGAACAAAATAATAAATAAGTTTAGTATGTTGTATTTATTTGTACTTGATATATATTTACAGCTAAGGGAATATGGTTAGCATGCAGTATTGTATGGAATGCAATTTATGGCAAACCAAGTGTTCCTTCAATTAGCAATTACAGCATCTATGTATTATAATTAATTAATTTATGTGACGTGAACTAAAGCAATGGTTTAATGTTCTTTTACAGAACTATATAGTTCGTTCATGTCAGAGAACATTACTGTTGAGTACATATATGTGGTAACAGGATAAATAAGACGCTACATAATGTAGGTCTTGTCTATTACGTCAAATTTATGATTACTGTACAGTACTGTGGAGTGCACAAACGTGGATGAATGGAAGATAAGTGCGATCCCGTAGATTTTCGCCACTATTAATTCTGGATAGCAACAACAAATGGCGTTATTTTGTGGTCGATTAAAGGGGCATATGACACCTTTAGGAGCACGATTTTATTAGTACGTTAGATAGGAAGATTCCCATCTCCTGGTAAATATAAGTGTCTCTGGTGTGAACTCTATAGATTTGTGGGTTTGTTCAGTCACTTATATGAATTCATGGACCCCTATGTTTTGCTTTGTGCAATTATATCTACCTGGTTTGATTTGTTTATGGAACTTGCTTCTCAATATATAATATATATAGGTCCAGGATTTGCTATGAGTGACTGTGCAGCGATCGTAAAATGTTTCGCTATCTTTCGACCTGTGTGATGAAGCTCCGGAACAGTAAACTCTGAAACAAAGCTCCTGCCCCTAATATGAACTCTCGAACAGCCTAAACGAACCTCCAAAATGTAAATATCTATCTATCTATTGCCTGATGCCGTGATCCCCGAAGGAGTGGCCACGAACGAAACGCCCCCATGCACCTCTGTTCCCAGTTAGTCAACGCCCCTCCTCCAAACCAACACTGCCTTCATCCATATACTTCTTCACTCCATCCTTCCACCTCTGTCTCGGTTTACCTCCTCCTCTCTGGCCTTCCACCTCTAGTCATTCTCTCACTTCCCATACGTTCCATATGGCTGAACCATCTCTACCTCTACACCACACCTCCCTCTTACTTCCTCATTTGTCTGTTTATCCCTCCATGTACAGTCTGGGACTAAAGTCGTGGTATGCATCTTCAGCCATGCATTAGTGCCTTCTGACGGCGGTATTCGAAACAATCCGAGATAGGATTTTTGTTAAGCTCTCCATAGATGGCTCTGTTCGACACGTCCAGGTAGCGCCAAAAGTAAGCTAGACTCTTATTTCTTGGTGAATTACGACCATGTCAACTAGACCACACACACGCACGCACACTCCTACATTATTAGAATGTAAAGAATATTAGTATGCTCTACAACAAACATTAATGTATACTCGAGTGATGCAAGATTAATCGTGCATATGAAAATACTAAAAATAAATGAGAGTATGCTGAATGAAGGCGCCGTTCCAGATATTAATGATTACATAAAAAATAGGCTAATGGTAAAACATAGAAATGTAGATAAGGCTCACCGAGTATTCTAACTTACTAGGGAAATGGTATATAGTTTATACAGTATACAAAACTTTGTAAGTGAATGCAACACAAGTATATACCCATTATAATTTAGTCATAGTTCGTGTAGGAATTATGTATATATTTAGTTTGCTCTATATTCTAGAATTATAATATACCTAGTGGATATTGGCAATACTGTGACTTTTTGCGTAAGAAATCTGCACAACTTGATCATGCCGTGACATATTCTTGTATCTGATTATTTCTCAAACGATAGCCAACTCCTCCGTCAGTGGTGGCAAGCAGATTGGTCATCCATGACAAATAACAATCTACACTTCACTAAACATACCATAGTTGAGCGGTACTTGAAAACATACCATAGTTGAGCGGTACTTGAAAAGTAGACAGAATGGCTAAAAATCACCATCTGAGGAAGAACACTTTATTGACAACGTTTCGCAGATAGCTTCATCAGGTCATTAAGACCAGATGAAGCTATCTGCGAAACTTAGTCAATGAAGTGCTCTTCCTCAAATGGTGTTTTCTACCATAGTTCCCTGGCAGGGGACTGCCTTGGTTCGCCTCAGACTTGGCCACACTACGTTCATACATGGCTTTTTTATTTTCAGTACAGAAAGTGTCTTTGTATGTTTCTGGCTGCTATTATAATATATTGTACAGCTTAGGAAAAAGCTCTACCAATTAGGCTAAATGGTTACAAATTATTGAATGAAACATTTTGACTGCTACAATTCCTTGCCAAGCTGAATATAATCACGTAAATATAACAAATAACAAACCTATGAAGATAATACCCGTTCTGAATGTGTTAATATCTCATTAATAAAAACATATTATATTAAAAATAACCTTTAATCCGTGTTAATGTATAGTAAACAAATTTATTAAAACTAGTATACTGTGTAAGTTTAATTTACTTGATTACAAAACGTATGTAATATACAATTTTATCACGATATTAACTCTAAAAAATAAGTTCAAGGACACAATAAACTTGTCTTCCGTGAATTATACCCATAAGGGAGAATAGGATGTTTTATTATTTACGAGGACACGCCTAGTTTCGACTCTATTTGGATATCTATTCAGTTGTTTAGGGATGTGAAGAGTGGTTGGGAGAGTTAAAACTTGTCACGTCCATGTAAATAATATATTATCGTTTTCCACCAGGTGAGTATAATTCTCCATTCAAACATTCACTGCATTTTGAGTATCTCTCCTTAAACTCGTATTTCTAGCACAATGACTTCACGATGCCAGAGCGAGAGAGAAATAGAGAGAGTGAGTGTGTGTGTCAGGTAGAGGGAGAGGGGTACAAAGGACTACAAAGGAAATCAAGCAACAACAAATCTAGTGACCCTTCTAGGTTGCTTGTCCTCCAAAACACTGTGGATCAAGTGTCCAAACAGTGGTTTAGAGTGGGTAAGGGAACATTGAAAAGGGAATTACTGCCCTGAAACTAATGTCCGTGGCAGGATTAGGAAGTTAGTAGGGGACAGAGGGGTTAGTAACTGAGGGGGGGATAAAATAAAGTTATTCATTTACAAACGCAGTCAGTCGTGGGTTTGATGCGAGATTTTTGTCTAGGCGGAGTTTAAATGAATCAACGGTGATGCAGTCTATAACGTTTCGGGGAAGCCCATTCCACAAGTTGACAACTCGATTGAAGAAGAAATTCTTAGATTCGTGTGAGTTAAAAGATTTACCAATTATTTTGCAACCGTTTCCCCGCGTGTAATTAGATTGGTCGATAGTGAAGTACTTACTACAGTTCATATTGTCGATGCCTTTGATGATTTTGAACACTTGAATTAAGTCACCTCTTAATCTGCGCTGGGTTAAAGGTAGTGGGTAGTGGTAGGTGGAGGGAGAGAGGGGATAGTGGGAGGTGGAGGGATGGAGGGGTTGTGGTAGGTGAAGGGTGAGAGGGGTAGTGGGAGGTGGAGGGAGGGAGGGGAAAGAAGGGAGGGGTGGCAGTGGGAGGTGGAGGGAGGGAGAGGGTAGTGTGAGGTGAAGGGAGGGAAAGATAGTGGGAGAGAGAGTTTGGAGGGGAAATATGGGCAGATTATTATTAACCAACGAGTGAACAAAAATATAGTCTGTGCATCTTGATTTTAAGAAGAGTCCTCTCGTGTAACAAGATGTGCATTATTAGGCAGCATGCTACAACAGGATACAGAGAATAGGGATGTATTTTGTGATGGGTAATGAACTGGCTAAGTTTCTCTGTATAGTGGAAAGATATTCTCGATTTCATAAAAGCGGAAAGTACCAAACCATATTCTATACATAAAAGTCATATTTTGTAATCTATAAATCTTTCCATGGTAGAAAATACAGCCTATTATCATTCAGATTTATTAAGAATGCTTGACCTGCTAGGCAAAGACATAACTAGATCACCTAACACAGTCGACGCGAGAAGAAAGGAGTTCTCCAGGGCACTGGATTTAATGTACAAAGGAATACAAAGGAAATCAAGCAACAACAGATCTAGTGACCCTTCTAGGCTGCTTGTCCTCCAAAACACTGAGGATCAAGTGTCCAAACAGTGGTTTAGAGTGGGTAAGGGAACATTGGAAAGGGAACTACTGCCCTGCCACTAACGTGGCAGGACTAGGAAGTTAGTAGGGGACATATGGGTTAGTAACTGATGGGAGGATAAAATAAAGTTATTCATTTACAAACGCAGTCAGTCGCGGGTTTGATGCGAGATATTTGTCTAGGCGGAATTTAAATGAATCAACGGTGCTGCAGTCTATAACGTCTCGGGGAAGCCCATTCCACAAGTTGACCACTCGATTGAAGAAGAAATTCTTAGATTCGTGTGAGTTAAAAGATTTACCAATAATTTTGCAACCGTTTCCCCGCGTGTAATTAGATTGGTCGATAGTGAAGTACTTACTACAGTTCATATTGTCGATGCCTTTGATGATTTTGAACACTTGAATTAAGTCACCTCTTAATCTGCGCTGGGTTAAAGGAAATAGATTTAATTCTCTAAGACGCTCTTCGTATGGTTTGTTCTTTAGGGTAGGTATCATTTTGGTAACTCTGCGTTGAACTCGTTCTAGCTTGTTTATGTCTTTTTGGTAATAAGGGCACCAGCATTGAACGCAGTATTCCAGAAGAGGGCGGACTAAGGAATTGTAAAGGGTTAGGATTACGTCTTTGGATTTATGCTCAAATGATCTGCCTATAAAGCCAATTATTTTGTTTGCCTTCTTAACAACTTCTGAACATTGTTGACTCGGTTTTAGGTTACTCGATATTGTTACTCCCAGATCGGTTTCTCTGTTTACATTCTTAAGCTGAGTGCCATTCATCGAATAGTTTGCTTTCTCATTTAGGTATCCGATATGTAGTACTTTACATTGATCCGCATTGAAACTCATTTGCCAAATTTGGGCCCAATGTGACAATTTATCTAGATTGTGTTGCATATCATCAACTTGATCTTTTTGAGAGTACGCTATTTGCAATTTTTGTATCGTCAGCAAATTTTGAGATTGTACAGGTGAGACCCTCATCTATGTCGTTGATGTAAATTAGAAAGAGAATTGGTCCTAGTACCGATCCCTGGGGTACCCCGCTACTTACATTGGTCCATTTAGATGCCTTACCGTTTATGACTACTCTTTGCTTTCTGTCGCTGAGCCAATTTTCTATCCATTTCAACACACCGTCTTGTATTCCATGCGCTTTTAGTTTTAGAAGTAAACGTTTGTGGGGAACTTTGTCAAAGGCCTTTTGAAAATCAAGGTATATAATATCTACAGCTTTACTCTCATCGTAGAGGTTGAGGATATCGTGGAAGAAGTCTAAGAGGTTTGTTAAACAGGAACGTTTTTTACGAAAGCCGTGTTGAGTATCTTAAGTATGTTATTTTCCTCTAAGTGATTTACGAGTCTGTCTCTTATGACCGTTTCTAGCATTTTACATACAACTGAGGTTAAGCTAATTGGACGATAGTTGCTGGGTAGGGATTTGCTGCCTTTTTTGAATATCGGTGTTACGTTGGCTATCTTCCACTGATCAGGCATAGTTCCAGACTGCAAGGATTTATTGAAGTAACTACTTTTTTTCTTTCTGATATAACTATAGAATTCTTTCGGGTTTGTTTTACTTTTATTCGCAATATGTAACTCTAGGGTCTTTTTACTTTGCTTAATTAACTTTTTGGCTTTGCGTCGTAGCTCTACAAATTTCACCCGTTCTTCGTCATTTTGTGAGGATTTTAATCTATCATTAGCACATTTTTTAGCAAGCAGGCAGTTTGAAATATCTTTATTCCACCATTTGGGCTTATTATTATGGCCTGGACGCCGTATTTTCGATGGTATGCAGTCTTGCACTGCTTTTAGGTAAGTGGTTTCGAATAACTTCCAAGATGTATTTATGTCGTTATTGTTAATTAAAAATGTGGAGGAGATGGCTAATGAAACCTTGCATAAACTAGTTACTATGAACAGTTATTCAATATTATCAAATACTAACGAGGCCCGATTATTATCAAACCTAGACAATTAGAGGTATGTTGTAGAAATATATATAATTGACACAAATAGGTTTTTATATTTTAAATATACAAATAGCTAAACTAGCTTATTACAGTCTGGGAAGCTGCTTAAACTTGTTGGTAATCCCTAGATCAATCTCCTGCCTTATTCTAGCTATGTATCTAATATTATACATCATTAGAAAGTATCCATGGAAGAAAAGGGTTTAATAAGACCTAGTTTGATCTATGAATCATTGGATGTTTGCGTTATCTCCCTACGTCGTAAAGTACTAAAAGAGCAATAGTTCCTTTCTCCTTGCTTCGAAGAGTTTCATAAGCTTGCACTCTCCTACATAAAGATATGAGATATAGACCGTATGGGAATAACATATGAATTATATTTATTACACAACGATCAAACTCTGTTGAAGGAGGTAAGATATAGTGAAACATATTAACGTTTGTACTGGTAGTTTTTTAATAATAAATAAGTCGTCGGGATGATCGAAGGGTGGTGTGATACAGGCCAAGGTTGGGTGGAGGGATCTCCAACACAATTTACTGTATGGAATAATGGAATTAAATAAATTGCAATATTGCTTTCATACAGTATATACTGTATATTAATATTCTTATAAGTAATCCTTTAATTGTTTGTTTCCTTCTATTGTTTCACGACATTATATAAATATCATATATTTTGTTCTAATTAATGGTATGTTACACCACGTTATGTCATTCCTATGAACCATACCATAATATTCAGTCACAGTATTTGTGTTGCATTGTTAGTATCCTAATCTCAATTTTATATACATATTATTGGTGCTAGCAATACTGTCATTTAACGAGCTATACTATAAACACCCATTATTGGTTATATTATTCGCATGAATAAACTACTGTATATAGGGATATATACCTATATATTACCTATAAAGGAAAATTACACACGCCACTTCTTACTCAGAGATGTATGCCAATTTCATCTGTCCTGGATACCCAGGGCATTGCCGCTTCCTTTTAGCATTTATATTCCATATATGTTCATATAATGAAGTTGTGTGTGTGTGTGTGTGTGTATGTGTGTGTGCGTGTGTGTGTTTTCTACTTGGCATGGTCGTAATCTACTAATAAACAGGAAGTTTCTCGCTTACTTTTGACGCTACCTGGACGTGTCGAACAGAGCCATCTATGGGGAGCGAACATCATCATATGTCGGATTGTTTCGAATACCGCCGTCAGAGGGCACTAATGGATGGCTGAAGTTCCATACCACGACTTTAGTCCCAGACTGTAAAGTCGGTCACCTTTCCGTAATGGCCACCTAATGGTAATTTCGCTTGGTCTTTCGCTCTGATATTACCGTACTAAGATCGCTCACTCCCACCCACCCTGAATCTGTTTCTTAATATGTCCCATAGATGGCGTCGTTAGATTTGCTGGGAAGGAGAGGGATGGGCTACACGGAGAAGGGGGTGGGAGGGTGGGGGGGGGTTATTGTGTAGGGAAAGTTGGAAGTGTGTAAGGTGAGGGAGGAGGGTTACGTGAATTATTTCACCAGGTTTATGGTTACGGTTTTATCTCTTGATATTAATTAAGATGTAAATAGGTTTTGCTAGTGAAATCTGCCTTTAAGAAATATTTGTGTAAGTGTAAATATTGTTTGCAAACCAATTTGTAGGGATTGCTAGATTCACTATTTAGTAAGACAGCTCTTTCTCACTCAATCACTCACACTATCTATTTATCTATCTATCTATATATATCTATCCACATTATAGATTAGTATTTTCCTTAGCTGATGTTCATTTGCTCTTCTTGGGGTTAATGTTGGTCTCTTAATTTTGGTTGAGGTCCCGGGCTGGCCCATATTGTCGATTTGCGGCATTTGTTTTGGGGCTCCTCATACCTCTTTGTCACATGCATTTATTTTATTTTTTTCAAATACAGCATTATGTGTAACATTGTGTTGTTACTTAAAATAAAATAATGTTTCTATGTATTGCATATCCATATCCATCTAGTCGTTAGTGAAATGCCCATACCAAAATAACAGCTTTCATAACTAGTCGCTTACACCAAAGAATCCTACACTGCTAGAGAAAAATGATGAGGTCATTCGGCAATGAAAGCAGTGTAATATATATATTGATATAATTATGATATTCTCCAGATGTGTATTTTGTGTTTGAGAAGGGTGTTTGAAGAAGAAAATATATATATATGACTAAAATACAGTATACAAATATCCGACTTTAGAACTGGTAACCTACTTAAATAGAAACAAATAAATTATTTGCTAGGAAATAAGTGCTACAAAAGTCGTTATAACCTATAAGAAAAATAGGTCCTACTAAAATGTCATTGGAAAACGCTATATACTTCCAAAATAGCCACAGAGAAGTTTTAGTGGTTTGCATTTCCCAATGTTGATATGTATGCTAAAAGTGTTTGTTATTAGCATATACATTTGGATATCAATGCAAATATAATTAAACCGTTCAGAGAGAGAGAGAGAGAGAGAGAGAGAGCGAGAGGGAAAGGGAGAGACGAACTAAATGGACGAATACATCGAAGAGACTTATAAACGAAAGCTTGACTCTAATATCTGTGGATAGAGTATGTATTAATCAAAAGAATAAGTACTCGGTAATGTTTACTCTATATATTCATCTAAACATATGAAAACAATGACCCGCAGAGCCACATCACTATGTAATGCAAATTCCCATTACAAGCAACCCAATTCCTCCGTATGACAATCAAAGGTTTGATGTTCTCCACTTCCCTTTACCTAATAAATGGTTTCTCTGTGTATGAAAGAGATAAGAGGCAAAACTACTTATAAACATTTTGACCTCCTATTGTCCCCCTTCCCCCGGTCAGAACAGAATGATTAGTACAGAACCATATTCAAGGTGCACTGGAATGTAACTGCAGGACATGCAAAGCTTGAAACAAAGTCATAGGGTGAGGGATAGACACATTTACAGAGTGAATTCCATACTTTACTTGTTGAGCTGAATAATTACGGGGAAATTTAAGTTAACTGTTGGCTTTGAATGGTGGGCAGAACAGTGGTGGGAATGAGTTACAAAGCGGGTGGCCCTCTGTCTCTGCAGAATGAGAGGTATACGCTGGGATAGCTGTGAAGAACACTGATTATAATAATGGCATAACAGTAACATACATGCAATGTTCACAATGTGGAGAGATTGTAGACAATATGGTGGAGAAGAGTAGAGATTACATGCCTTTGACTGCACCCTTTCAGAGGCATTTTTCATATGCGACCAATACCTGATACGCTTACAACAGTGTCCCTGTACGGAGAAAGAGGCTGTACGGGGATAAGGGGGTAACAGACGATTGAGAAAACCTAACCTCTGGGAAACCTTTTTAATCAAGAATGCTAATATGATCTTTCAAACACACACACACACACACACACACACACACACACACACTTGTGTTTCGATAAACACTATGTTTCATGCATGCACGCGCATATGTTATGCTCTAGCCATCTCTCTCTCTCTCTCTCTCTCTCTCTCTCTCTCTCTCTCTCTCTCTCTCTCTCTCTCTGTTTAGGAATAGTGATTTGGCAGGAGAGTAACAGGGACCACACTTTCTACCAATTAATATCTTTCGCAACTAACTCAGCTCGTTACAGGTTGCCAGGGTAGCTTATGAAAAAGATATATCCACTGATATTTTAACAACCAATCCTGCTATGACTTATACCTATTGGCTTCTGGAAGAGAAAAACATGCGTAGGAACTATTTAAGATATACTGAAATTTAGCAACCACGCTAGGCCTGAAGAGTCCATAATTATATAAATATTCGGTACAAAGCGGATGGCCGCAACCTCATCCACGTGGCAGCTGTATGTGAGTGTGTGTGTGTTGGTTTAAAATGCCGATATAACTATGTTAACGTTAAATATTACATTATTAAGTCTATGCAAGGGTAATTATATATTATGTGCAGTAAAATGTATAAGTTAGATAAGAGACTGTCACCCTATATAATTTTTAATAACTATATGCATAATCATAAACCGAGTGCACTGTGAGTGATGGCAGATAATATCTGTAGGACGGTGACTCCGAGGACCATTAGTTTGTAAGACCCTGTTGGGTATTGTTAAGGTGTCCATTATGTGGGCTGCTAGATCACTATACTCTGTTTCAGCGACGCTGAGGTGAGAACGGCTCACCTAGATGTCAATAAGTCTAGCTGATTGGCTCATGCGACTGTGTTCAATGTCTCGTCTTTTAGTAATTATTTATTCGTAAAGGATTAAATAATCACGGTCGCACAAGTCAATCAGCTGGAACTATTGACATCTACCTGGTCGCTGAAACAGTATAGTCATTAGTATATAACAGACAGCACCTGGTCATGCTAATGCTACCACAGAAAGTGTAACAGGCAGTCAGACAGTCAGTAGCCAACCCTTCATTCCCGTTAAATAGATGGGGAGGATTAGCAAGGGACATTAGAAATGGAACAATGATGACCAGGAGAAAATGAATACAATAAACACCTGCCAAAGCAAGTATTTTAACATTCGGAACAACATTCACCAGGCATCAATATCATTGACTTCACCTCACATACTTATGATGATTATGATGATATACACTTCCACAACAAAGTCTTCACATTTTCGGGGATGATGACCTTCCAGGTTTGTCAATTAAAAGGTTACAAATACCTTTATATGTTCTTCCTAACAAACTTCCTCCATTCATTCCTGTAACAACAATCGCATAATATAATATCCGTGTTAATAGTTCATGCATCGACCATGAACCTCCCGACCGTGGTACCCCTTTATTGTTTTGGCTACATCATACATTTTATTGAGGCTAGTGCTTGATAATTTCATTCAGCACTGTAGCCACGGCGGTCGAGTGGCAAGCACGCTCACGTGTGAATCTGCTTGACTTGGGTTCGATCCCAGCAAAGGCAGAAATATTCAGTGGGTGTGAAACTCAGGTGTCTGAAGCAACTGCCAGCAGCCCCTTCTCTATACCCTCCTACTTTTTCTATCTTAGTTTCAAAGCCAAAGGCAGATGTTGTGCATATGTGCACAACAAACTCACTTGCTCTCGTATTTCCGATTTTGGCTCCTCTGAATTCTCCACTTTATGGCTCAAACTTTCCTGTCATTCTCATATTAAATATTTAAGTGATATCTGTCTTTCCCCTAACTCTATCGACTTTCCCAAATTGTTTGATTATCTAAACTCTAAATTGGAACACATTCTAGCCATTTCTCCTTTCTCTGAATCTCCATTTTAGGAGATCACCACCAATGGCTCTCCTCTAATTCTGCTGACCAACTTGGTGAACAAGCCTACGTATTTTTTATCCTAAATGATCTAGAGCAGTTGGTTCAGCAACCTACCCGTATCCCGGATCGCCTCGGAGATCGGCCAACATTCTTGGCTTGTTTCAAACTTCTAACCTTTCTTCTTATAGTGTCGATCTTTTCTCTTCTTTGGGCTCCTCCGACCATAAACTTATCTCTGTCATCTGTCCTATCTCTCCAGTACGGCTACCTGATCCTCTTAGCAGGCGGCGCTTGTGGCCCTTTGGCGCTGACGACTGGGAGGCTCTCCGGCAGTACTTCTTTGATTTCCCATGGAATGAATTTTGCTTCTGTGGCCGAGGACCCGAGGACAGTGCTTAATGCATTACCGAGGTAATCCTATCGGGCATGGAGGCATACATTTCATTTTCTTTCTCTCTGACTAGTGCAAAAAAAATTCTTGGTTTACTCATGCTTTTTCTACTGCTGTCCTCAATAAGGAGGAAGAATTTAAACAGTACAGACGCCTTAAAACTCAAGAATCTCATTCTTCCTATGTTTCTGCCCAGAATCAAGCCAAATCTGTTCTTCGACTTGCCAAACACTCTTTCATCAATAATAAATGCACTGAACTATCCAACTCTAGCTCTTCCCAAGCTTTCTAGCATCTAGCCTAAAACCTCTCCAACAATTTTGTTCCTCGTCTTTCCCTCCCCTCTTCCACTCTGATGGAACAACCATCACTTCTTCCTCTGACAAAACTTAACTATTCGCTCAAACTTTTGCTAAAAACTCCACCTTGGATGATGCCGGTGCTATTCATCCCTCTCCACTCCCCTCTCTCCTATTTATGCCTAATATCCTAATCTCTTCTAAAGATGTACCTTCTACCCTCTCTGTGCTTAGTACATAGAAGGTGTATGGCCCGAATGGTGTTCCTCCTGTTGTACTCAAAATCTGTTCTTCCGTGCTGACTCCCTGCCTAGGCAGACTCTTTTGTCTCTGTTTCTTCTCTAACGTCTTTCCTTCTTGCTGGAAGTTCGCTCTCATTCAACCTGTCCCAAAGAAGGGTGACCATTCTCAACCCTCCAACTATTGTCCAATTGCTCTCATCTCTTGTGTCTCTAGACTTTTTGAAACTATTCTTACTTCCAAATTTCTTAAGCATTTATCTTCTCATAATCTACTCTCAGATTGCCAGTATGGCTTCCTTAAGGGTCGCTCTATTGGAGATCTTCTTTCATATCTTACTAACTCCTGGTCATCCTTTCGGCACTTTGGTGAGACCTTTTCTATTGCGCTAGACATATCGAAGGCCTTCAATATAAGAGTTATAGAGTTATAAGAGTTTCTACCGTATTTCGTCATTATTATGTAATTCACTTCCATTCTCTCGTATATTATTCATGTATTTCTATGTAATATTCCCTAATATCAATATGTCCTTTTCCTTTATCCGTATAACGTTTATCCTTAGAACGTGGCGACGACTAAATGCAGAAACAAGACCCAGAGCGTAAAACAAGTATCTATCCCTGAAAGGGCGTAAACAGAGCTTTCCAATGACATCCGAACCATCCTTGTACGATCACTGGTTCTCTTGCAACGATCGTGCAACACGAGTGCAAAAACCCTAAACTAAGGTAATTTCCGTACATAATTCCCTGTGTAGCGAATGAGAAAGGGGGGAGAAGGGTGGAATACAGTTCAGTACGTCCACGGTGGTCGTGGGGAGCGGTCATAAGGTTACTACGCTCGTCCTACCGCTCAACTCTCTCTCTCAGCAACATTACGTGCTGAAAATGGCACTCGACAGCTGTCGTGCACCGCCACATAGTCCAAATTTATTTCACTCGACATATGTCGCGCGCCGCCAGTTAAGGGTTAATGGTCGGGAACACTTCAGTAGGCTATAGAGTGGTCGTAACAGAACTTATTTTCTATAAATTCCGAATAATAGCACGATAAGGGATTTTTGATCTTTTTAGCACTTCTGTGGGACTGTTTATTTCACTCTCGAACTTGGATTTCTTGGCAGAGTCGCTGGGGGACTCTGTTTTGTTTCTGATCACTTTGTAGATTAACTTGGACACTTTCTTTCTTATCTGGTCATCGACTTAGGCATCTTTTCTATATATTCTTTCCGACGATGATTAGGGTGTTTGCTGGCTGTAGTCTTCTGCTCCTCCGTAGGTTGGCCGGCTGTGTGAAGATAGATACAGAAGGGTTGGTGGGTTTGAGATCTTTAGTGTGGCTCCATAACCTATACTAATCATCTGGCAATTACTGTTGGGCACCATACCGGACTAACGCAAGTATTCTAGAGGTTATGTGGAATACTCGACTATCCTGATCTGTATATCAACCGTTGATGAAGTCCTGTTAAGGTACTCTTCAACTATTGTCTTAAATATCGTGCCTCAGTAAGAACGTATATGGTACGAAATCAGACTAATGCAGGAAGACTTTATAACTACTCTTCCTGACTGTCCTGACCGTTTTAAGAGGTTCGGCGGACCCGTGGCGGTGTTTAAACCTTTTAGTTACACAGTCTAATGGGATGCCACAGACTCAGTGGATCTAGGACTTGTGTATGCAGAGTCCCCTTGAGGGTATCTCGCCAAGCCCTTCTCTCACAGCTGTCTCAGATGTTTCGAGACTACCTGTGAAAAGTGGTAGTGTTCACTTTAAATAGTAATAAGTAGAGAGGTCGGGATGCCGGAGTCTCTCAATTCTTACTAGGTAAAGTGGAACCTAACAGAGGGGCAATGTTAGAGACTGGGATGCCAGTAGTAACAAAGTTCCTCTGAAAGGACACTTTGTGCAGTGTTCACTTCCAAGAGTAATAGTAGAGATATCGGGATGCCGAAGTCTCTCTACTTGTACTAGGGAAAGCGAAACCTAGCAGAAAGGACAATGTTAGATACTGGGATGCCAGTAGTAACAAAGTTCCTCTGAAAGGACACTGTCACAGGGTTTACTTCCAAGAGTAATAATAGAGAGGTCGAGATGCCGGAGTCTCTCCACTTTTACTAAGGGAAGTGGGACCGAACAAAAGGGACAATGTTAGATACTGGGATGCCAGTGGTAACAAAGTTCCTGGAGTAGGACTTCACACTTTTCACTCTAGAGAATATTGAGGACGGGATGCCGTTCTCCTCAACTTCTTTTAGAGAGGGTGCGAGCACTTTCAACTCTAGAGAATATTGAGGAAAGGATGCTGTTCTCCTCAACTTCTTTTAGAGAGGGTGCAGGTGGACTTTTTTTAACTAGAGAGGAAGGGGCGGGATGGCGTAGGTCCTTTTTCCCAAGTAAAGGAAAGCTTTATACAAGTAACAGAAGCTATGTTAATCACTGGGATGCCAGTGGTAATAAAGTTTCCTGTAACAGGCCACAGTTTCGGTAACTAAATAATAGAAATGAATTGTGGGATACCAGTCACTTCACTACTATAATTTTAGAAGACACCGCCTATCAAGAGTCTCTACGTTAGCTGACGGGATGCCACAACCAACAAAGATCACTAAAATAGGATTTTTAGCTCACAGACAGTATATCAGACTTTCGGGATGCCGTAGGTTCAACTGAATGGAGGTTTAATTCTAAGACTTCTAAAGGTGGGATGCCAGTACTCAAGAAGCCTTAAAATTGCTTAACTCTCCTAAATATTATTATCCTGACCTGATATTGCGGATTACTGCGAGGGATCCTTGCTAACATATAGGATGGTAAGGGCATAAGGAGGTATCCCTGGAGAGGTTTATAGGACCTTCTTGATCTGGTGGTCAAGATATTTTCTTTCTAACTCAATTAACTAAGTTACACGGTGGTGTTCATATCAAAGTACATCTTACCTGTATAGGTACATCACCAATGGATAAGCATTTAATTATATGATTTATAGATAAGGTCAACAGAGCCTTGGAAAACAATAACTTGGTTCAAGGAAAATAGTTCCTTAATTCTTAACTTGAGTGGGATGTTAGTGTCGTGTGCAAAACAAAAGGAAGAAGTGCAGGATGCGTATCGAAGTATTTTATATCTATCATACTGACTCACGGGGGTCTGAAATGAGGATCTACTTATGTATCATTGTTAGTATGATTTATGTTGACAATGATTCATCAACTATAGCATTGTAAGCTATCTATTAATATAGTATTTAAGGAGGCGTCCTTCCCAGAATGGGTTGGTACTCCTGATGAGCTAGCGAGCGAGCCGCTGGCTTCCAGCGCGTGTTAGAAGAACACCAGTGCCACTCTGCACGGTGGCTACTTTGGTACTATCTGATATGCATATAAATTTATGAGAAAGAAGAGCATGTGGTTTGTATAATTAGAAGAGATAGTCAGAGGATCAAAGAAGACATATATGTGTGTGTAGGAAACTATGTCCCAAAGATCTATTGATGTACTACTTCATATTAATATTGGATAGTTAGGTTTTAACAAAACATCAGAGCTTATTCATCTCATACGGGTTGATTATATTCTTAATACTAATAACACATCTTATTACTTATCATACATGGCATATCTTATTATTTATTATACATGGTACATAACTGTAAAGAAGATAGGAAAAAGGAAAACATATATAGTGCCTTGTTTCTCTCAAAATGGTTGGTGGAAGACTATTTTCTTCTTAGGGGACATCATGGGGCGAATCATCTTTCCCGGTGTGGGTGGATATTCCTCCTTCTGTGTATCCTTCTTCAGCATAGCGATTCGTCTGTTCCTGAGTTTCGCTCCTGCTGCAGATCCTGGTTGTGTTGTGGTGGATGCTGGTTTCTCTGTCCTTGTCTTTTCTTTCTCTGGGTCTCTTTGTTCCTTTCTCTTGCTCGGTCTTACTTCTTCTTCTTCCACTCCTTCGGTCTCTCCTGTCTGAGGTTCTTTCCTTTTCCGGGGTATTTTACTTCCCATTTCGTTATTAACCTCGTAGCTGCGCAGGTGGGGTAGTGGCCACCCCTCCCTGTGCGGAGGTATTTAGACTGTATCCTTCACTCAAATCGTCATCGTACCATAAATATCATTAATACTTATCCATATGCGCCTATTTTACGTTGAGTATGAAGATATTAAACCTGTTAGAACAATAAAACAAGTGGAAACAGCGTTTGGCTGGTCAAAATCGGCAAATTTATGGAATTTTATTGAATACAGACTGGTCTCCAGTGTTTGGAAGTAAAAACGTTAATGACGCATGGGTTGGCTTCAGAACCATCATCACAAACATTCTAGACGAAATAGCTCCTCTGAAAGACTAATATTGCTCTCACCATTAATGATCAGATTTGCCACGATAAACGACAAATTTCAACCTACTTCAACTCCTTATTCACCTCCATAGCAAACACACTTGCACAGAACCTACCTCAACCTCTCAATAAATACACGACAACAACGGCCACCTTTCGAAATTTCTACAGAGATAAAGACATACACCCAAACACATTTGGATTGCAAAATGTTACACCAAAATACACTTTTGACGAGCTGTCTAACCTAAATGTACACTCACCCGTACTAAAAGTTGCTCAGGGGTGGGTCCTTCCTTCCCCTACTCCACCCTGGGCAGGTGGAAGGGGGGAGTCGGGTCCAAGTCTACCCCCACCTTCCACCCCCAAACTATCCCCAACTCCCCAACTCTCCTTCTCTAGCTGGCAGTTAGTGATTGGAGGCGATTGTTCTCATGAATTGTAAATTATTGTTATACCATCTTTGCACATGCTTACAATGGCCAACATTTATTAATACAATATACTGTATAATTGTATTCTCAAAATGAGTCTCTATACACACATGGGTTACAAGAATCTCGGCTGTATTGGTCTTCTACCTTTCTCTCTCTCTCTCTCTCGCTTTCGCTCTCTCTCGCTTTCGCTCTCTCTCGCTTTCGCTCTCTCTCGCTTTCTCTCTCTCTCTCTCATTGCATTACAATCCACGACCAAGACGTGATGTGCTTTTAATATAGGCTAGTGATACCGTAATTAATTCCAATATCATACATTATTCAGGATGTTATGTTCACCATTATTGCAATACACATCAACTTTTCCTCAACGATCTACTCCTAGGTTTTCAAATTACTTACACAGTCGGGCTTTTTTTAATATTAAAGGAAAGGTCTAAAGGCAAATATTGGCTGTAATAGTGTTGCGACTATTGTTGATTGTTTCGTTTACCATTTCAATCAGTTTCTCCCATTTATTCAATACCATACATAGTATAAACGGTCTGCATTTAATTATATGTGGCCTATACACTTCGTTTTCAATCAATTACATGTAGAACTCGATACAACTTATGATCAAAGTCGGTGTTAATTTTTAGTAAGGTTTGAGTATCGAGCCCTTGAGTAGCAGGACTCGCCTTCTCACTTCCCCCTTCTCTGTCTCTATCTGTGATCCCAGCCTCTCGCCTCTACAAACCCCGAAAAAATGCATAGGTTTAATAGACAATTTTACCATCAACTCTTCTCTATGTGTATCGAATGCAGGCAACACTCATCACACACTCTAATGAAGGGAAATATACCCCATTCAGACCCGTAAAATCTTGGTTGTAGAAAGTGTGTGCTATGAAAGAGTTACAAGGAATAGTTAGTATATCAAAGACCTTGCCGTCCATTTCGGGTGAAATTTTCGAAGTCGAATGTGAGATATTGTTCAGTGCACTACACTCCTTACAGAGTGTGCAAAATACTATCCACTCTTCTTGAACTGCTCTACCGAGGAAATGTTTACAACTTCTGAGGAAAGTTTGTTCCATGTAGATCAGATCTTAAATGAGAAACAATTTCCACAAATACTAGTGTTGAACCTTTTCAATGCTAACTGTCAGCCATGGTTGCGTATTGTATTCATATTTAGGCTAAAATGTTTGCTATGATCCACATTGTCAAACCCATTACCTATTTAAAAAAAAATGAATGAGATTACCTCGTAGTCTCAGTGTTGAGAGAGAGAGAGAGAGAGAGAGAGAGAGAGAGAGAGAGAGAGAGAGAGAGAGAGAGAGGTAGAAGACCAATACAGCCGAGATTCTTGCAACCCATGTGTGTATAGAAACTCATTTTGAGAATACAATTATACAGTATATTGTATTAATAAATGTTGGCCATTGTAAGCATGTGCAAAGATGGTATAACAATAATTTACAATTCATGAGAACAATCGCCTCCAATCACTAACTGCCAGCTAGAGAAGGAGGGTGGGGGAGTTGGGGATAGTTTGGGGGTGGAAGGTGGGGGTAGACTTGGACCCGACTCCCCCCTTCCACCTGCCCAGGGTGGAGTAGGGGATGGAAGGACCCACTCCTGAGCAACTTTTAGTACGGGTGAGTGTACATAAAAGCACAGGACCAGACAAAATTCCTGCCAAATTTCTACGAGATGGAGCCATTGGTATAGCAGGCCCCCTAACCCACATCATCAACTTGTCAATTAACACCAACACTGTACCTTCTGAACTGAAGGAAGCTATTGTAACCCCTCTATTCAAGAAAGGAAATAAACTAGAAGTTGGTAACTACAGACCAGTTAGCATATTATGTATTGTATCTAAAATCCTTGAAAGAGCGGTATACACCCAAATTGAACACTACCTCAAACAAAATTATCTATTCTATAAGTTTCAATCAGGTTTCAGATGCATGTACTCGACAGACTCCTGTCTCATCCACTTAACGGATCACATTCGTAAAGAAATGTCTAAAGGTAACTACACCGGTATGGTTCTTCTTGATCTACAAAAAGCGTTTGACACAGTAGACGACCATGATATCCTATGTAATAAACTACAAGCAATGGGCATAGGATCTGTGAACTGGTTTAAATCTTATCTTAGTGGTAGAACCCAAAGAGTCAAAATTGACGATAATATATCTGATCCTATGCCAATTAACTGTGGGGTCCCGCAGGGAAGCATCCTTGGTCCCTTACTCTTTCTCTGTTATGTGAATGACATGGAACTGAGCGTCTCATGTAAATTATTACTGTATGCAGACGACAGCGTGCTCCTGGTTTCAGGAAAAGACCCAATAAGTATTGCCGCTTCACTTTCCAAAGAACTAGAATCATGTAGTGAATGGCTAGTGGACTATCTCTTCACCTGGGCAAGACGGAAGCCATCTTATGTGGAACAAAACGCAAACTGAAAGACATTGTGGGCTTCTCGGTCAACTGTAATGATATTCCTATAACAACAGTGTCACAAGTTAAATATCTCGGACTAAAACTGGACGTGAGTTTGTCAGGTGAAACAATTTTGGAATCTATCCTGAGTAAGTGTAGAGCACGTATAAAATACCTGTATAGACAGGTGGGATGCTTGCCCGCGGCGACCAAAAAGACCCTCTGCCAAGCGCTTGTTCAATGTAATTTTGACTATTCTGTGTCATCCTGGTACTCTGCATCATCTAAATCAGCACAGCACAAACTTCAGGTCACTCAAAATAAAATGGTTAGGTTCATGCTGAACCTAGGACCCAGATCACATGTTGGCCAGGAACAACTTCAGTCACTAGGTATGCTCAATGTCGCTGACAGGGCCAAACAAATCAGGCTCACTAATGCCTTCAAAATTTTCTATGACAGAGCTCCAGAGTACCTAAAGAATCATTTTGTTAAAGCAAATGAGAGGAGTGGACATAATACAAGAAACAGGATGTTTAATTTTAAGGTCCCGAGAATCCAAGGACAGGGTAAGCAAACATTCTTCTTCACCGCCATCAAAGACTGGAACGACCTACCCCAGTCAGTCCGTGAAAAGAGAACACTGTATTCCTTCAGACGTAGCCTGAAGGAACACCTGAACCGGACAGCTGCGAGAAGGGAGCACCAAGCTTATGTCTACTACTAAATGCGACATAAGAGGTAGACAAACCAAACTGAAATGATTACTGATTACGGATTACTGATATTTACTATAGGATGTAAGGTATCTTAAAATAACCCCCTAGAAATACTTTCTCTAAAGTATCTATTTCTTTATCCTCCCCATTTTCCCCAGCTAACCTAATCCCACAAGGACCCCAATGGAAATACGCCTAACGGCCTTATTGGGCTATCCTTAGTTGGAATTATGCAAGGCTGGTACATGTCATATTTGTAACAAACTATGTGGTACCAACTCTGTAAATTGCTAACTGAATAAAAACAAATTAAATGAGAGCGGGAGTTATATACATCAAATGCCAGCCAGCCTGCCAACATCCACCCCTCACGACGTCTGGAGAGACACTGTCGTGTAGTTCTCTCTCTTTCTCTCTTTCATTCGCTGTGTAGCACATACAAGCACCCCCTGCTTATGACTCGCTATTGATTGCACGAAAATATACCAACGAAATAAGGGAATAACACAGAGAATAGGTGATAATTGAAGGGGAGGGGGGGGGGGAAAGAGGAGTGATATTTGGCATGGCCAAGGGGCAATAATAAAAACAAATATTTAAAAAAAAAAAAAAAATCACTTGATACTGGGCTGGTTTAAATGTTTTTTTTGTTAGGCCTTGGATTATATAAGGAGTTCCGCAGCCCAGCGGTAAAACTCTTATTAGTGTTTCAGCACTTGCCGGGTTAAAGGCACGTCCTCGGGTCTCAGTGGTAAATGTTAAGAAGTTGCCTCTGGTCTCCAATAATGGTTGAACGTGCAAATAAGCCCACCATTCGAGCGAACGCAGGTCAGGCGCCTTGGAGGGGTCAATTTGGACAGCAAGTTCTGGCGTGCTGTCCGGCTGTAGAGAAGCAGTAAACGCTTCGTGGAGATAACGGATACGGACAGAGTGAATTTTGTCACCTGACCATTTAACCCGCTTGATGAATGCAGTGGTAGACGTCATTTTGTTGGTTGTCAGGAGACGAGCTGGAGGTGTGCAGTTGGTGGTGGTGGTGGAGGAAGTGATCTTATTAATTTTGACATGAGGAAGGTCATGACCTCGTGCGGACGTAAATGTACCAGGGTTGGAGGGTGGAACACTGGTGGTTGAAAAATTAGCAGCTGAACTGGCATTTGTGTTAGTTATCTTTGTTAATCGTAAGATATCGAACTGATGTTGGAAAATTTGTGAGGTTATTTTTACATGATGGGATGTCAAATTTACTGGAGTACGAATAGCAGACAAAGTATGAGTGAATCTATTTGGTGGTTTAACCAACCGACCCGATTTCGTGCAAACATTGCTACGGAAAGGTGGCTCAGGGCTCTCGGTAGAAGATGGTGACTGAGAGGCAGGTCTGGGGTTGGGAGTGCGTGGGGGGGATGAAAAAGGTATAGATTGATTTCTTGGCGAGGGTAACATTGGTTTTTGAGTCTGGGTGAGTAGGTGATAATGTTGATGGAAATGGAGATAGGAGTTGGAGGGGCAAGGCGGGGTGAAGAGAGGTTGACAGGGGTTTTCTTGAATGAAGTAGAAGGTTGAGGTGAAGATACAGTATGTGATGATTTAGGTAATATAGAAGGAGAGGTGGCGGAGTCAGATAGTTGTGAAGCTGGGGTGATATTTGGCGAAGTACGTGCTGGTAATGGAGTTCTAGGAGTGTGTTGAAAGAGTTGTTGCGAGGTTTTGGTAGTAGTTTTTTTTTGGGGGGGTCTTCTGAGACATGGGAAGTGGTATTACAGAAGGGTTTGGAGAACTTGCACTGTCATAAGTGCGAAAAAGTGGTTATAGTTGATGGCTTGCAGGTTGGAGGTGATTCTTCGGTCTTAGGCTTCAGTGGTGTATCTTGACTGGTGAGGGGAGTATATCGTCTGACAAATCTATTACGATAAGTCCTGAACTCCCCGTGATAGTTGATAATAACTTGATATGGGTTAGGAATCTTTTCAATTGGATATCGCCCTACATATCGTGGTCCTAACTAATTGACTACTGGCAGTTTGGCGACCATAACTGTATCGCCAATGGCATACGGATTTTGTATGTTAGTGGCATCTTGTTTAACATCTTGGCATGTTTGGGCGGTGTGTAGAGTGTTCTTTAACTGTTGGAGGGGATCTACATAAAGTTGAGTGGTGGAAGGAGTGGCAAGATGGCGGAAAGGTAACAATAATTGGGCGACGCCGTACACACGTTCATGAAGGGATATTCCGCCCTCTCTGGGGCGAGAATTTAATCCCCACTGAATCATTATTATCTGTCCTGGCCAGTCAGATGTTTGCAATTCAATCATTCTGGTCCGCAGCTGATTATTTATTGATCGATGACTACGCTCACAGATCGCATTCCCTTGTGGCCAGTATGGTGCAGGAATGCTTAACTTTGATCCCACATTTTGTGGTGAATGCTTCCCAAACTTGGCCTGTGAATTCGGGGGCGTTGTCTGATAGAAGAGCTAATGGTAGTCCGAAAACAGGAACAATCTCGGTGGCAAGTAATTCAGCTACGGTAACAGCAGAGTGATCTTTGGTTGGACAGGCGACGAGAAACTTGGAATAGACGTCCACGAAAGTAACGATGAATCGTTTTCCGTAGCTGGGTGAAAATGGTTCCATGACGTCTAGGGAAAGTACCTGCCATGGTTTATGAGCAGAGATTGTACCGGCAGGTCCTGCAGTCTTGCATCGATCTTTCCCTAATGCACAGGATTTGCATGCTTCAGTTACTCGTTTTGCAATACATTATTGATTATGGAACACTTGAGGCATTTTTGTTCTGTCCCAAGTGTATACCATTGCCTTCATGAATGGAGATCATGTATTCTTGAGCAATGCCTGGTGTGACGCATGTCCAGTGTGAGCATGCTGTACAGAACGCCTAGTCATGCCCCTCTCTCGCTAGGATCGTCAGGGCAGGAACTTTGGCTGTAGTCTATGTAGAGTTTCCTAACTTAGTTCATGTGAGCCATTGTACTATAAGTATTATGAATATGTATTTTGTTTTCATCTGAGTCAACGAGTTCTATTTTATATCATTAGTTATAAGTATTGTGTGTAAAACTTATTTGTAATGATGGGAAGAGAAACAGCCACAGTTGGGGGTCAGTAGGTGCGCCAGGCGGGAGGTGGGCCTAACTCACTAGCACTCCCCCCTCCCCTCCTCCCCTCAGTGCTAGGGGAGCCTTTGTCTATCCCAGAGGAGAGAGAGAAATTACGTAATGGTTGTCAGTGGGCGGTCCTTAGTAGTTCACGTTGGGCTCACTAGAGGGCCGGGTATAAAAGGGAAGTCTAGCCATTTTTTCATCAGAACTCATTAGGCAGAGCGACTTCTCATTTCCCTTGCTAACTATATATATTCTTCTGACTGATGTGAACTTTCTCTACTACCTTACATTCTTATCTCCTCTTTTCCCTGCCTGTTTAACTTCCATGGTCCCGTTGGTGCAGAGCTAGTCAGCCAACGTATTATCGCTTGAGTTCTCACGAGATACTTGCCTATTAGATAGCCTATTTTGGAAGGGTTAACTTAGAATAGGATTGATTTATGTTTGTTGCACTTGTATATGCATTTCCCTGTGTGTTATTATTATTATTCCTGTTTTCTGCTAGTCTAGGTAATGCTAGACTGGGGTAAGGCTTTTCTGTGTTACGAGTTGTTGTTTGATGCAGTGGTTAAGCGATAAACCTGCATACTCGTTTCGGTTCAGTGAAGCCTAGGTTGTCTTCGCGGCTGACTGTGTTGAGTTAATAATTTACAGTGCGTGAGGGCAAGAGCCTAACCACCCTGTATTTTATTAACAGTTTGTTTTTACTTTGTCAAGGAGCCGGGAGAAAACCAGATACAAGGGATCTGGATTTCTCAAAGTGCACTTGTAGTTTTAACGTAATACTTTAAACAGTTGTGAGGACTTCGCTAGGCTACGAGCCGTTTTTGCTCAGTCACTGCTACCTTTTGCCCACAGTACCCCAGCTAGACTTTACTCGATTAGTAGATACAGAATAGTATTGAAGCTTTCCTTATGTATGATATTGTTTATGCACTATTGATTTCATGTGTTGCACGCTTGGCTACTTTAGTGATTAGTGGCCCACGAGCACAATCCGAGTAGGCTATTGCCGTTGCATTTGCAGAGTACTTCCTTTTAATGTTAGAATGAATGGAGGAAGTTTGTTAGGAAGAACATATAAAGGTATTTGTAACCTTTTAATTGACAAACCTGGAAGGTCATCATCCCCGAAAATGTGAAGACTTTGTTGTGGAAGTGTATATCATCATAATCATCATAAGTATGTGAGGTGAAGTCAATGATATTGATGCCTGGTGAATGTTGTTCCGAATGTTAAAATACTTGCTTTGGCAGGTGTTTATTGTATTCATTTTCTCCTGGTCATCATTGTTCCATTTCTAATGTCCCTTGCTAACATTAAAACATTAAAACATTAAACATTAAAACATTACTATTGCATATTCTTTTAATTATTCTTATGCCAATTTAAACCTTTAATAGTATTTAATTGCCAGTGTTTTTGCTTATTGAATTACTGTTCAAAATCCGATACGAACTTCTTACGAGCATCCGAGAAGCATCTAACTTTTTTCAGAAGATTCCTTGCTCGATGCTTAAGGACTATTAATTAACGTAACGTAATAGTGCCGATCCGAAGTAGAGGGTGGAGGACTTCTTAAGTTCTTAGTCAAGGGTGGATTACTTCGGCTTCGGCCAACACTATTCTTTGGTGTTGTTGTTTTTTACTTCTTTGTTTGATTGTTGACCAGACTAGAGAATTCCTGTCTCTTTATTAGTCTGTTGTTGAACACTAGTACCGAGTTCTTGTATACCCCGTTATAGCAGATTGAACTCTGGAGGGTATGGGTGTTTTTTGTTCGGCTGGCAGTACTCAGGGGTTGGGATCGTGTGTTTCCGTTGTGGCAGCGAGCCGTATTCGAGTCCTGATTGAGAGCCCTTGTGTACCCGAGTGCCAGTTCGTAACAAATGGCGACCTTGCTTAGGATTTTGTGAACAGTATAAATTTTTGCAGAGTTGTACAACATTTGTTTGTTTGTATTTTAGCGTGCATATTGAAGAATATTTTTTTTGTATGGCAATTAGTAAAGCATTTAAGAGACTCCAGTTAATTTAGTAATTAGTGCTTGCATAGGAAGTTTAACACTTTTGTCTCGAGAATTTTTTTGTGGACTTCAGTATGTCGTGCATTAGCACTGACGATGAGCGAGAGATGTCATTTGAAGGTGTGCCGTTAGTAACCAGTGAGGAGGATGCTAGAGTTTTTGTGAGTAAGCGGTACCACGTGACGTGACGGAGGAGAGGCTGACTGGGGTGGATGTTTGTGGCTTGCACCTGATAGCCAAGGTTTTGGGCATTTCCAATGTAGTAGGGATGTCCAAGGGGGAGCTGATTTCCTGGGTGTTGCGTGGGCGACATGGGGTTTCGGAGGAGAGGGCGTTTGGGGGGGTTCCTCCCCAGATCCCCTCTCACTCGACTCCCACAGTGCCGTCCACTCAGTTACCGGAGGTTAGCACTCTCCCACAGAGGGATGAGAATTGGCAGATTGGAGTGCCCTCGGGTGGTGCACATGGTGGTTCCCCAGTTTTTGCCCCCCCTCCTTCAGTAGTGGCAGCTCCCTCTTCCTGCCTGTCTCCAAATATGGTATTTAGACTTGAGCTTGCTAAGATTGAGGCTAGGAAGCAGGAGAATGAGACTAGGAGGCATGAGATTGAGGTTAGGAGGCAAGAGGATGAGACCAGGAGGCAAGAGGATGAGACCAGGAGGCATGAGGCTGAGCTTAGATACGACTCAGAGAAATATTGTGCTAAATTAGATTTAGATAAGACTGTGTGCAGAGTCAACAGGGACTCGGATGGGCCGTGAGGGCCAAGTAAGAGAACAGTCCTTAGCCCACTTAGTCAAATTAGTGCCGGTATTTAGTGAAACTGAAGTCACAGAATTTTTTAATCGTTTTGAGAAGAAGTGTAGGGAGCATAATTGGCCTGAAGAGAAGTGGGCAGCTCTAGTCTCCTCAAGACTTACGGGTAAGGGTCTGAAGGCTTATGATGCACTGCCTTTAGAGTCTTGCATTGACTACCCAGAATTGAAGAGAGCTGTCCTACGGGCATACGAGTTGCAACCGGAAACATATCGATTGAAGTTTCGGGGTGTTACAAAGACTAGGGAGCGACCTTTCTTGAACATGCCCGGGACTTAAAAGATGCACTTAAAAACTGGACACGTTCTGAGAAAGCTGAGACGGCAGAACAGTTGACTGAGCTGTTTCTGCTCGAGCAATTTTATAAGTGTACTGATGCAGAAATGACTTTAACTATTAAAGAAAAGAACCCAAGAACTCTACAGGAGGCAGCTGAGATGGCTGACCTCCGGCTATCACTAATTCGTGGGTGCGGGTCTGCCCAGCGTAGTGAGGCAGGTAACAAGGGGCGTGATGCCCCACCCCCCCGAGTTAGTGATATACCTTATGCAAACAAGTACAAGAGCCATGATACCAAGACTGACCACAAGACTAGCACCGTCCCATTTAAGAAGGGGCCGGGTCCTTCCCAGTACCAAGGGAAGCCCAAAGGGGAGTTGGAGTGTTATCATTGTCATAAAAAGGGGCACTTTGCAAGAGTCTGTCCTAGCAAACCACCTACAGCAGCTGTGTCTTTGGCCTGCAACATTGGTGTGTCTCTGAAGTCATCTGAGTTTGCCCGGGGCAGTTCATCAGAGGCTGAGGCACAGCCAATGCGGAAGCACCTGGGAGGCTCGAACCCTGCTCAGGATGTTTTTTGCGACCATAGAGGGCGGGGTTGCGTGATGTGGGCGGGGCGCAAGCATGGAGTAGAGGTCTTGCGTGATACAGGTGCTTCCCAGACTCTGATGAAAAACTTGACTGGCTACCCTATAAACGTGGCTCGGGTGGTAGTGGTGCAGGGTATTAATGCAACTCGGTCATACCCGCTGGTGCGGTTGGAGTTGGAGGTGGATGGTGTGGCACGTGAATTGGATGTCGGGATTGTGGAGAAACTGCCAGTGGAGGGCGTCGACCTTCTTCTCGGCAACGACTTTGCAATGCCCGCTTCTGAGGTTCTACCCTTAGTCGTTGCCGAGAGGCCGGCCGACGTGAGTAGGGAAGAGCAAGAGTGGGTCGAGCGGTGCCAGACACAACCCATGGCGTGTGTTGTCACCCGAGCTCGGGCAGCTAAAGTGTCACAGCCTAGTCCTCCGTCTTCAGACCAGCGGAGGAACGATCAACAGGAGGAGGCTAAAGCTGGAGTTGGTTTTAAGAGTTTTGACTCGGCGGCTCTCCTGGGTGATTCAGTATTAGCACCATTACTTAATTCTGGAGTAGCCCCTGGGCCTGTCATCGAGAGGGACGAGGCTGGGCATGACGAGTCTCCACGACAGCAACGTTATGTACATAGAGAGAGACAGAGGGAGCAGCCCAGTATCGGGGAAGGTCATGCATTGCTCCGGGAGCAGTTAGATCGCTTGGCACCCTCAGATATACGTCGGTTGCAACTAGAGGACCCTGAGCTCCAAACGTGTGCTAATGGAGCTGTAGAGCTCGACGAGGACGGCGATGCACAGCCAGGAGTTTTTTTTCATTTAGAAGGCATCCTCTATAGGCGTTTTCAAGACCCTAAACGTAGTTGGCAAAAGGGGTCCGGAGTAGTGGACCAGTTGGTGGTGCCACGGGAGTGCAGGGATAGCCTACTGAGGTTGGCGCATGACACACCACTGGCAGGACATCTAGGGGTGAGAAAAACGGTGGCGGCTTTGGGGAAATTGTTTTGGTGGCCGGGGATGAAGTCTCATGTGCAGTCATGGATAAACTCATGTGATATTTGTCAACGTGTCGGGAAACCGAACCAAGTTATTCCTAAGGCTCCGTTACACCCTATTCCTGTGATTGGGCCACCCTTTAGTAAAATTATTGTTGACATGGTTGGTCCACTCCCTCCCACTAAGGCTGGAAATAAATTTTTGTTAACCATAATGGATGTTGCCACTAGATACCCCGATGCATACCCTATGAAAAATGGAATGGCTAAGACGGTAGTCAGTAACTTGTTGTGGTACTTCTCAAGGTACGGGTACCCGGAGGAGATTCAGTCTGATCAGGGATCTAATTTCACCTCCAACATGTTCAAGCAAACAATGCAACAGCATGGGATACGAGCAGTAGTATCGTCAGCGTATCACCCTGAGAGTCAAGGGGTGCTTGAGCGGTGGCATGCTACACTTAAAAGCATGCTCAGGTGTTATTGTGCTGACAACGGTATGGATTGGGATCTTGGATTGCCTTATGTGCTGTTTGCTGCTCGGGAGGTACCGGGTGAGAGCCTGGGATTTAGTCCAAACGAGCTGATTTTTGGACACCGTGTCAGGGGCCCCCTTAACATGCTGAAAGAAATTTGGGAGGGGACTGTGCAGCCTTGTCCATTATTAAAGTATGTGCTTGAAAGCCGTGAGCGCATGCTTAAGAGTCTGGAGATGGCAGGTAGAAATTTGACAGAATCACAAGCTTTGATGAAGGACAGGTATGATCGCAAAGTGAGGCTCCGGAAGTTCACTGTAGGACAAGAGGTATTAATTTTGTTGCCTTTGGTTGGTAACCCCCTCTCTGCGAAGTACACTGGACCTTATAAAATTGTAGAAAACATTTCAGACTTAGATTACCTTGTTGCCACTCCAGACAGGAGGAAAAAGAACCAGTTATGTCACGTGAACCTTATTAAAGAGTATGTGAGGCGCCCCTCTGAGCCTCTCACTGTCCCTGTGTTGGCTTGTTGCGGCCGTGGTGGAGAAGGAGAGGGGGACAGTCAAGCTTCAGAGGAGGATAGCTGGGATCAACATGTTTCAGCGGATCAGTGGGCGGGGAACTCGAGCCTAAGGGCTGACGAGGCTATAGCTCATTTGCCTGAGCCGCAGTTTGATGCTATCCGTCAGTTGTTCGGTTCATACCCCACTGTATTTGCTGAACACCCAGGCCTCACTACTCAGGCTATGCATGATGTTGACGTGGGGGACCATCTACCCTTTAAGTCAATCCCGTACCGTGTGCCCCCCATAAAACTACCAGCTCTGAGGGATGAGTTGGAGTATATGCTCGGTAGAGGGTTGATAGAGAAAGGCACAGTTAAGTGGACTTCCCCCGTAACACTGCAGCCTAAGCCAGATGGCAAGGTACGCTTTTGTATTGATTTCCGTAGGTTAAACGGTTTGACTCCAACTAACCCATATCCTCTTCCTCGGGTTGATGATAGTGTTGACAAAATTGGTAATGCTCGTTTTTTGTCTAAAGTAGATT